>CM022672.1:11457903-12200429 GCA_012295275.1 Chrysomallon squamiferum | reverse complement strand
TTTCCACATCTGTTAAAGTAAGACACCATTGAAAAGCTTTTCTACAGTTTTGTATAAAATGAAATCACAAGTCTCCCCTTTTCAAATTAAGCGTGGAAGGAAGCGAAAAAGCTTACTTTTAGTTTTTCATGCCCAAAACAATATTCTGTGTAGTTATTGCACTGTTATTTTCTCTTTATGTCATAATTTTATTTTGTTCTTAATTTTACTGCATTCCATGAAAATGTTCCAGTCTTTTACAGGTACATTCTGATTATCCATCCAAAGAAATATAATATTATGAACTAATAAAACTCCAATGCTCGCTGGTTCTAATATACATTTTATATTAACTGGTTTATGTACATGTTGCAATCATTTTGGGGGTTAAAAATTGTTATGTTTACCTCTCTTGGTTCATAGATGAGATCGAGATAGTTTTCATCAATTTTCTGTTCCTTGACACAGCTCTGTCTACTTGCTGTCAGGTGAACACTGTAACTGTGTAATCGACTTCTAAAACAGAAAATATATCACTGTGAAAACAACACTATTTAAAATACAGTGCTTATGTAGTCACTTTCCTTATGGAGAGAGACAAACAAGAATGATTAACAATCAAGTGTTTTTAAAAAGTAAATAAAAAAAATTAAAATGAACTGATTTTGAAATTGTTTCCCTTATATTAAAATGTATCAGAATATGATCCCGATATTTTTTGTCAGTTTAATAAAATAGTAAATAGTAGTTATTTGAAATTTCAGGACAAAATATATTAGTTACTTTTGCAGATGATGAAGTTAGGCTATAAAATTTGTATCTTTTCCTTCCTTCAAGTCCATCCAGTCTGGAGTTGGTCTCCAAATGGTCACTAGTGTAGCTGAATTGAAAAAAATAAAAAATGGATTTAAAATTTTCATAAATAAATAAAAAATATTTAAAAACCAAAAAAAGTCAAGATTTCTAAAATAGAGGTCTAGAAAAATGTTATTTGTCTGTTTATTTTCAGCACCCTAACACAAAACAAATAATAAAATTGGCTAACACCACTCAAAACAAATTTGACCGTATAAACTCAATCAAAGTTATAATTTAGTATTGAAAAGAAATAAAATCTATACATTTCAATATGGACACAAAATATTTTATCATCCTTATTAATATCTGTAGAAAATATAAACGTAAACATTCTCACTTGTTTTTGAATCTATGTCTGGTTTTGAACATCCAACAATTCGAATCTTCAATACAGGTGTAACTTTTCTCTCTTTGTCATCCTTAAAAGGAAAAAATGTTAAAATATATATATATATATATATATTTATAATTAATTTGATAGAAATGTTGTTTTGCTTTTTTACTCACTTCTCAGTTTTGTATAGACTAGACTATTATTTGTCTTATTTATCAGTAAAGACTTCACTATGTTAGAAAAGCAGATTCAGTTGATTCCAAAACAAAACATATAGATATATATAATGTTGATCTATACTTGCATGTTAAACTTTAACATTAAATGGTTTTAATTAAAATTAACTGTTGATTTTAATATTATTTATTATTAAGCAGTTATCAAAATCTTCTTTTTTTAAATTCAGTTTTGTTTTTTTTTTTCTTAACTGAGTTTTTGCTTAACTACATTTTTTTTTCACAACAATAAAAGTGTTAGAACATTTACTTAAGTAATGGGTATTAGTTTCAATTATTCCATGTGCTTTTCATTAATAAAGCACCTAAAACCCTGAAATATTCTTATCTAGTTTGTTATTTGTTTATTCATCCATTTATTAACACATGTTTATTCACTTAAATAACTATATAGATGCCTATGATTTAAGCCTGAAAATTATAGAAAGATGTTTGTTAGGCTTAAATAACGAGCATGGATTGATGCCTGTTATCTGACAGTAAATGAATAAAAGGAGAGGACACACACCCCAGGTAGCTCTTCCCAAGCTTTCTGAAAAATCAGCTTGCAGCTGCTGTTGTATCTGTTCCCTGCGGACGCTGGTGTTCCTCCATCAGATGCTGTTGCTCTGCACTCAGCCAGCTCTAGAAGAAAGCAAAAAGAAATTACATCAGTTATTTAAGAATATAACGTTAGATAAATCATCTGGTAAATCAAAGTTTTTCATCAAAATTCATTTTTTTTTTTTATATACACCTTTCAGTACAGAACTATGATGTGGAATTTGTAGGTGCCAAGGTGTTCTAACGCTTCTCTGAACTTCTGCTATTCAGCCTCTTACAGATTTCTACAGTTAACAAACAAAATAAAAAATCAACATGATTATATTCCAGCAAGTTTACATCTGAATGCCTCTGTTGCTTTATAGCTCACCTGTATTAAAACCAGCTGTTTTACTTCTTTATAAGACAAGCATGTAACATGACCAGTAAGTTTTTTTTTTTTTTTTTTTTTTTCTAATTTTAACAAATGTAAACTAACAACACCATTATTGTTCTCAAATTTGAAAAAAAAGTACAACCTAGATGTACATACATGTAATTCTTCAGGGTTAAGTGAGCTTTCAACTGCCTCAAAATATTTCAAGTCCTGACTGCAGTCTTTCAACATCTTGTCTTCTGTAATTTTCTTCCAGGTTTTCTGTTTACTGCAAGAAATAATGTTATAGGTTAGGCAATGGATATTACTGAAATCAAAATAAATTAATCAAACAAATTTTCATTTAAACAAATAACTTTAAAAGAAGTTCCCAGTTAACATAAAAATCCGTTGACCTGCCTTGAATTTCTTCTTTTCAAACTTTGCCTGTATCTTGTCATAGAGTTTCTCCATCTTGACTTGCTTTATCTGTTCAAACTGGCTGAATTCTCTCCTCAGCCTCTGCCAAATAGAAATGTTTGTCGAACCATCACTTTTCTTTTTCCATGTACTGAAAACGCAAATAACAGGTACCATGTATCAGTCTATACAAGAAAAACACAAACACACACACATACACACACACACAAACTCACACTCTAATTCACTCTCACACACACCCACACACACACAAAGTGTTTTCTTTAAATGGAAAAATTTTAACACTTTCTATGATTCAGCTACAAGAACTGAATCAAATATTTTTTGTCCACAACAACAAAAAGTTATTCATTTGTAATTTAGTTTCCAAAACTACAGAATGAAAATAAAATCATTTATTTAAATTATAATAGGAAGGAAATAACTGCATAATGCAGGTTATATTAAAAAAAACACTGAACATCTTTTTTAAAATGGATATATAATTATACAGAATTAATAATAATATTGAAATAGACAAACCATTATATTTTTTTTTTTATAGTTTTAAAATCCCATAGCAAAAGGAATCTAGAATGCATTTGATAAAAAAATATATCAATTTAATTCACAATCTAAATTCATATCATTGAACATGTTTGGGCATGTTTTGATTTTACTGTTTTTGTATTTCTTTACTGAATACTTACCATCACTGGATATACTCTCTGGACTACAGCATCAACGTAGCCAACAAGGCCACCACTACAATGCAGAGAGCAGATTGACACTTTAGAGTGGACACGGAAATCAGATGTATCCAAGGCTGACTGTCCCAGGAGGCAGGACGAGTGGAATTCATCGACATCTTCAAAAACAAAGAAGCTGGTGCCTGGATTTTAAAAAAAAAAAGTAAAGAAATAAATAAATAAATAGTGTTTATGCGTTTTCAAAAATAAATAAATAAAATGTGCCTAGATTTTTTTAGAAATATTTTTGAATGTGGTGATTATGTTTCTGAAGACAATTTAGATCCATTTGGGCTCAAAGAATATATTATTTAGTTAACAACATCTGAAAAAATATTAACAACAACAACAACCATAATAATAAATAAATAATTAAATATATAAATAAATTTTAAAATATCTCATAATCAGTTTTTAATAGGACATAAATAAAATTGGAGGACAAGTAAAAATTAACTGTTTTTGATATTGATGACAAAATCTTTTAATTACTGACCGAATATATTAATGTGTATCCTTAATGACCACAAATAATGGTCAAGATTTTAACCTTCTCTGTACCTAAAGTATCTTTTAGTATTAACAGTTAACTCTGAATCAGAGATCCAAACTGACCTCAAGTGGTGAACAGGCATCTTCACTGCCTCCAAGTTCTGCCCCACTGATACACAGTTTCTGTCCCACCACTATTCGTTTTCTTTCCACCATCTCCAACAAAGCACCGTCCATTTTTCCTTTAATACTATACCAGCTGTCTGTCAGCTCTAGAAAAACCTGTAGAAGAAAAGAAGCTTAATTTCAAATAAAGAGAAAACTTCATAATTAAAAATATATTAAAATATACAGTTGATTTTTAAAATAAAAGAAACACTTTTTTTTCAAATTTTATTTATTATTTTTTAAACTATTATTATTATTATTATTTATGTATTTATTTATCTATTTAACTTAGTTTTTCTTTTGATTTTTGGATTTTACTTTTTTTTAGGGCTCTTTTTTTAATTTAGTTTTTTTAAATGTATTATTATATACCAAAGACAAAATGTTCAAAATAACAATAAA
The DNA here is from genome assembly GCA_012295275.1 of Chrysomallon squamiferum. NCBI lineage: Eukaryota > Metazoa > Mollusca > Gastropoda > Neomphalida > Peltospiridae > Chrysomallon > Chrysomallon squamiferum. The sequence goes on along the minus strand of CM022672.1, from coordinate 12,195,893 downwards.
TAAAAACATATCAAAGTCTTGTTTTTAATAAAGAATGTTAGTTTTGTATATCTGTATACCTCTGGACCATTTATGTTTTTCTTTGTCCCACTTGATTCTGGAGTCACAGATGATATTCCTGCTACACACAGGATCATTCTCTTACAAGCTGTGTCATCCTTTTCCATTATTTTCTTCAAGCAAGACCTGAAAAACAGTCATCCTTAATAATATACTTCAATAAGTGAATTGAGGCAGTAAGGATTGAAGGAGAAAATAAAACAAAATTTTGATAAGACAATAAAGTTTCTAAGCAAAGGTTTTTTTTAGACCATACTATCATTGTTATTTCAAAGAAAGTAAAAAATCTCGGGTTTGTGAAATATGAAAATAAAATAAGTAAAAAACTAATTTAAAGATTACTCAAAAAAGGATAATTAAGTAAATTTTTAAACTGATATTTTAATTTTTAAATTTTTAAAAAGATTTTTAAATGGGTTTGGGTTTTTTTTTTGTATGACCTCACTCTCTCCATCCAACAAACAGTAAAATAATAAATGGAAAATAAAAGCCAGCCTTTTTATAAATTTTTCAACATTTTTCTGGGAGGGAGGAAAAGGACACTTTCTTTATGGGAATTGTATTAACAACATTCAAAATGTTAAGCATTATTTCAAAAACTATTTTTCCTTATTAAGTCTGAATGATAATAAATAATAAACCTTTGACAATTGTCTATTTCTCTGTCATATCTGTATTTTAGCTGAAACATCACTGAATCTGGTGTGAGAGATCTAAAAATAAAAAAAATATAATAGTCATTTTTGTACCATGATGCACATGAAGGACTTGATGTAATATTAAATAAAAAAATGAGTTAGTCAGGGAAAAATACTTTGATGGTTAATGGAATTAAAAACTATGGGCTTTCTGTCTATTGATAAAAGTATCTTCTGCTATTAATCAGTAAAGAGGTGACATAAGTGTTCATCTCCGACTTTCTAATTACAAATAAAACAAAAATATATTAGTGTTTGACATCAAATATTCATTAGCAGTAAGCTGTTGGACATACATTAAAATAAATAATAATTTATTCATACTAAAAATAATGTTATAAAATAAATGTCAAAGAATGCAGATTCAGACAGAGGAAGAGATAAATAAAGATTTCTATTTGATAATACCTTCCTCCAAAATGGAGGGAAAAACTATTTAAAGTAAGTGGCTAGCTTCCACACAATCCATCGGTAGTGGTTGGTAATCCATGCTTCTGTCACAAGAGATGGGTCAACTCCTTGAATGGTTAAGAAACCTCTGAAATCAAACTGATTTGTATTAAACAGAACCACCAAATTTAAGATATTGCACAAATTTATATTAAATTCATTATATCATTTATTATTTTACATCAGTTATTATATTTCAAAGAGAAATTTAAAATTTTACCTAAATATTACTCAAACAAAATATGTTATGAAAAAAACGACCTGAATATATTATCATAAACATAGATATACTTATACATACATGCACACATTTAAGATAAATAACAATATACTTTTGTTATCAGGGTTGAACAGAATAATTATTATGCTAGCACTTTAAAAAAAATTCTGGAATTTCTTTAGGTTTTTAATTTTTTGTTTCCGAAGTTTTTTTTAAACAATTTTTGACTGACCTGTAGAATTCTTCATGTCCAGAAAAACCTTTATCATCAGCAACAAGAAAGGCACCATCTCCAACAAGGACATGTGATTGAAGGCTGGGATAGAAGTGTTTCATGTCAAATCTATAATTCTGAGCATTTGTGCTGGATATGTTAAATGTGGAAGTATGTATGCCAAAATTTGTTAACTGGAAAGAAGAATAGAAATTATATCATTTCTCTGTGGTAATGGTTATAGATCTAAAATACATAAGAACATTTTGAAAATAACAGAAGATCAGTTTCAGATTATTTAACCAGTAATTTAATATGTTCAATGTGAAAATAACAAAAAATTATCACTTCTGCATATAAAAGAAGAAAAATAAATAATAATAATGTAACTCAGTGTGAACTTAAACAATTTTGTTACTCAAATAATTGTGGTGAACTGGCATTTCTTTAGAAAATAAAAGTCTAAAGAAAAATGAACACAGTTAGCAATACAACTAACAAGATTTCTGTAATAACTGGACTTATAAATTCTTCTAGAAACAATACATATATTTACATTTTTAAAAATTTATTTTAATCTAGTGCTGCTGTCTTATAAATGTGTACATATATTTAAGCTAATATTTTATGTGCAGTAATAAAAAAATAAGCAGGACAAATTTAAAGTTCTAAACATAAATTCTACCTGTGACACAGAAAGATCAGTTTGCAGTGACAGATCTGAATACTTGTATCTAGAATGGTTTGACTTCAATGCAGACAACCTTCCACAAACTGGACGAATTTTCTGTTTCTTTTTAGCTTTGATAATCTCCTCTTGTTTCTGCCTGGCATCTGCAAAACATTCTGTCCCACCATCTACTGCTTGACCTGAAGGAGTTTCAAATGTTGAAATTTTCTGTTTATTACTTGTCTGAATGCATTTTATGGCAGATTTAGGATAAAATATAGGAGCTTTGGACTTCTTCACTTCTGGTTTACTGGTATTCTGAGCTGATGGTACAAATGGTGATCTCTTGTAAGGTGTCTTAAAATCAGATGGAGGCCCCGATTCTGGTTTACCCACCAGGTTTTCGAGTTTGTATTCATTCTTCCTTTAAAAAGAAATAAAAGTCAGTGTAAAAAGACTGTGGATTAGGTTTTTTATTTTAAAATTATTAACATTTTACATTTATTCAGTGTAATTATTAGAGTCCAGATAAAAATATTTATTATAAACACAGCTATCCATTCTTTTTCAAACAAAGGAGTTTTTAAAATTACATAACAGAAATTAAAATTTCTGTTGCAATAAAGTCAGCATTTATATCAAAGAAAAGACAACTTCTTCTTAAAAAATAACAGTGACATAGAAGGCCTTTTATCAGTTTTACAATAAACTTGGATAAAGGAGTACCTTTCAGACAAAGTGTCACTGTACAGAGCTTCAATGTGTTTACCACTCATACTCCATCTGTCTGTATGAAACACTGAAACAAAATTAACCACTTTAACATATCATTTAAAATATCAAAAACACTGTATATATATATATATTACATTCATTTAGAGCTTGAAATGGTCTGAGCATTTTAACTTAAATGACTGTCAAATTATGATTTATGTTAACAGTCATAAATATGGTTATTATAATTATAAATGCCATGTGTAACACTAATTTAATATTAATGTAACTGAGATATAACTGTTTTGTGTACCACACAAACAGTAATTATTTACTAATTATTATGATGTTGTTATTACCTTCGGGAACAGATCGCAGTACTTTTCTTTTTATTACTCTTTCTTTATCTGAAATAAAATAAAACAAGTGCTTTATCAAATATCATTACATAACATTAAAAAAAAAAGATACACAACACATACACAAACAAACACACACACTCACACATATATAAATATACTATATATCCATACCTCTTCTTTCATGTACAAGCATACACGTATGTATCAATTCATACATATATATGCAGACAGCCACATAAGACTGTGTTAAATAAATTATTGATAATAAATATATAAAAAGCCTTAAAAGGAGAATGTCTTGAATAAAAACTGTATGGAAAAAATCTATTTCTAAAGTGAAAACATCAGTCATCTTTATCAAAAGAAATATTTTAGTACCAACCTTGAAGTGAATGTGTAAATGATTCATTCTTCGTGGTCTTGCCATTATGTGACGCACTATTAAACACAGGGGACTTGCGTTGATTCATTGTGATTCCACACTCTGGATATTTTTCTGTCTTTTCAAAATTTTCATTAAATGATACTCTACAAGCATTATTTTCCAAACTGTTATTGACACTGTGTGTAGTTGATTTTCCTTTGTCTTTTGATAATAAAGATGTCTGTAAATTGCTGAATGGTTGCTTATGAAATTCTTCAACATTCTCTGATGTTATCTGTAACAGACTATTGGTTTCCAGAGGATTGCTGTCAATATCATTAAACATTTTCTTTGTATTCTGTAAAGCAGATTCTGATATCATCACTTTGCTCCCTGAAGCTGTTTGAAATGGGTTGTTTATTTCAATTTTCTTAGCACACACAGAACTACTGTAAGTTTTCTTTTGTCTCTGCTTATCAACATTTTCATCACTGTTCACTGATGATATTGGATATCCATCGTTTTGATCATTCAAAACCGTCTTGGTATTTTCTAGTGATGTTTGTGAAACCTTGACTAACTTTCCAGAAGCTGTTTTAAACAGATCAGAAACAGAAGAATACTTAATATTATCATTACCACCTTCATCTTTCCACAGATCTTTTACTTTGTTCACTGAACTTTCTGACACACTGACAGTTTTACCTAATGCTGTTTGAAACATTGTGAATCCTTTATGTTTGTCAATGTCTGATTCAGAAACACCATCTCCAGCCTCAAAACACTTTGCTTCCTTGAGTACAGATTCTGGCTCTTCTTGCAAAAATTCATCATTCCACAAAGATCCAGCAGAATTCACCAACGTTTCAGATGTGGTTTTATTTACATAAGAACTAGCTTCATCTTTCCACAAAGACTTTGCCTTATCTAGTGATGTTTCTGCAATATTAACCTTTTTCCAGATGCTGTTTGGAAAACACCAGACAAGGTCACTGATGCTTTAGTTGCTGATTCAATAGATTCATCTTTCCACAAAGATTTAGCATGTTTCAGTGAATCTTCAGATACTATTACATCTTTGCCTGATGCTGTTTGGAATAAATTTGTCTTTTTACATGACATAGTTTCTTGAGGCATTCTAGATTCATCTTTCCAAAGAGACTTAGCATGTTTAAGTGAAGCTTGAGATATTGTCACATCTTTGCCTGATGCTGTTTGGAATAAATTTGTCTGTTTTTACATGACATAGTTTCTTGAGGCATTCTAGATTCATCTTTCCAAAGAGACTTAGCATGTTTAAGCGAAGTTTCAGATATTGTCACATCTTTGCCTGATGCCGTTTGGAATAAATTTGTATTTTTTACTAGAGGTAACGACTTGAGATATTCTAGATTCATCTTTCCAAAGACACTCAGCATGTTCAAGTGAAGTTTCAGATAGTGTCATATTTTTGCCTGATGCTGTTTGGAATAGATTTTGTACCGACCTTTTCTCCAAAGGGAATTGAGATTCATCTTCCCAAAGAGATTGAGCATGTCTAACTGAAGAATCAGATATTGCTACATTTTTACCAGATGCTGTTTGGAAATGACTTGTTTTGAAATCATGTACCTCATCTGTAGTAGGACCAGTTCTATCTGATATTGCCTGATTAATTGATGATTTGGATACAGTCGCATTTTTATCAACTGCTGTTGATGAACTGGGTTTACAAACAGTTTGAACAGCAGACTCATCATTCCAAAGAGATCTGGCATGTCTGACTGATTCTTCACATACTGTTACATCTTTGCCTGAAGCAGTTTGGAAGAGAACTTTCTCTTTAAATAAAGAATTTGCACGAGAAACAGATTCTAGATTTTCATTTAATACATCTATAGATACTTCTGAATCAGTCTGAAAAACACAATTACCTTTACTTAGACTGGTATAATTAATAACAGAATCCTCATTCTCTGTTAATTTATCATGTTCTAAACCCTCTTTTACAGTAAATGTCTTCTCTATTTGTTTGGCATCACAAGTATCAATACTGACATCAGGCACAGTCTGTCTCTTTGAATCCATTTCTTCCACTTTACATTCATTACTAGAAGCTAATTTTACTTCATTTTGATTACCATTTATATCCTCAAATAAGGTATCACCTGTGAGAAGCGGATGTAAAGCGATCTTGTAATCTGAGTTGGACTGTTGTTTTGAAATATTATCAAAATCATGGTCTGAACACTCAACATCAGAGTTGGGATTGTCATTTCTATTGTCACAACTGTTGTTCTGAGACAGAAAAGACATTTCTAGATCAGAAATTTCCATCTGTGACATTTCAAAATCATGTTCAGTTACTTCATCAACAAGATTTTCTTTTACTTTTAACAAAAACTGCTCTGAAAACTGAATTCTTTCGTCAGAAGCCATGTCAAATTCATTTTCTTCTTCTGACAAATTCTGTATAGATTTATCAGTGTTAGTTTCTTGTTGAACAGTGACTTTAGTTTCATCACTGTTCTTCATGTATGATTTGTCATTAAGATCATATTCTGAGATTTCATGATCTGAACATATTAAGTCTTCATATTTTTCAGAATCGTCGGTCATCATGTTAGATTTAGATGAAATTTCATTTTTATCTAAATGAGATATGGTCGATTCTTTGTTTTCATTCTTTTCATAATGAGATAATGACAAGACTCTATTTGTTGTTGGATTATTCGTTTTAGGCATAAAATTCTGACTTATACATTGTGAAAATATATCATGAGAAAATTCTTTTAACATCATTTCATTCATTTCTATGTCATTTTGATCCTTCTTTGTGTTGTCTTTATTTTGATCTTCTGTAACTTCCAGCTGATTCTGTTGAAGACTTTGACCACACTCTATGTCATTTTTAATTTGTTTTTCAGTGATTGGTGGTTGTGCAGTTTTTGTGTTTGTATTCATTTCTGGTTGTTTCAATGCAATTTGCTTTGGTTTCTTGAATGGCTGGAATCCTTTTGGTTTCAGTACTGGATTAATCATCTTGATAGAATCAGATTTATTAATTTTGATTCCTGAGCATTCTTGGAAACCAAAATTCTTATCAGCATTGTTTATTTTTGGTATGGAAGCTTTCTTCTTATTTTCAAGAATATTCTGAAATATTTCTTCACATTTGTCATCTTCACAGTTTTCAAGTTCTAAGTCACAATAGTTAGCTGTCTCTTTGTCTGAGTGTTCCAAACATTTCTTAACATCTTTTTCTGACATGTTCAGTGAAAGATGATCACTTACCTCTACTGTATTATTAGAATTTTCATACTGCAAAGGCAAAATCTTTTTACAAGAGTTTATATTTTCTTCACTATTTATTTTGGCTGCCAGTGAAAAGGATGGAAGAGAATCACTATCATCAATCTGTGCAAACAATGTTTCAGCTTTCTTTAAAGCATTTTCATTGCAGTTCACAAATTTACCACTTGCTGTTGAAAAGCCAAGATTTTGCTTTTCATGGATGCTCTTTAAAGATTCCACATTTGAAAATGAAGGACCACATTCTTTGGACAATTCAGGAAATTTTGATTCATCTTGTTCGCACTCCAACAATGACTGAGCTTTTAGTATAGCAGTCTGATCACACTTTATAATCTTACCATTTGCTGTGGAAAAAGATGGTGCCATTTTACTGTTTTCTTCATCATTTAAGAAACTTAGTTCTTTCTCTACAGCATCTGAGTTGCATTTTAAGCTTCCTCTGTTGCCTGCTGACAACAACAAAGAATTTTCATCTGAAAATTTACAGTTTAAAGATTCCAGTTTGTTTCGTTTACTTTCCATTTCAGTCTGTTCAGCATGTGAAGAAATTTGTTTGGGATCTGCAAGTTTTAATGCTTCAGGATTGTCAATTTTTAATAAAGATTCAGCTTTATTTAAAGCATCTTGATGACATTTTATTATTTTACCACCAGTTGTGGAAAATGAAGGCAACAATCCATCAGCATCTTTATTCTGAATTCCTAAACTTTCTACACTCTCATTTGTTTCATTGCAGATTTCAAACTTTTCTTCAACACTTTCGTTTTGTTCTTTTTGTTGTGCATTATCATTAATATCACGTACATTTTTACCTTTGCTATCAACATTTCCAGAATTTTTACCACCAAAATGCTTGAAAGAGACTTCATCATCAACATCATCAAATAATATTTCTGTATTGTGGTTATTAAACTTAAATACATGCTGAGGACAAACATGACTAATCTGACTGCTCGATGGATAGAGAAATTTATGAGGCCTTGACACACATAGTCCTCTGTTTTTATTTTCTACATTCTTGTCATTTTCTGATTCCACAGATTTTGGATTTGTTTCAAGTGTAGTACTTACAAAGTTCTTGTTTTCTAATGCTCTTGTTTCAAACATATTCTCAGAAGGCTCAGCTGGCTCAGATTTGTCAGTCTGATGAAGAGTTTCGTGGTCTGATAGTACTTTATTTGGCATATCTGAAGTTTCTTTACCTGAAACCTGACACATTTCATACCAGACTGTTGGTGACACTTGTGAAAATAAGTCATCATTCACAGCATCTGTAGTTGCATTATCAGGCATCAGCTGGTTCTCTTCTTGTTCCAAGACATTTTTTACTGCTGTATCTGATGGTAAAAGCTCAAAACTTTCAATTTTTGGTTCATCACTATTGTGAATGTTTGTATTTGTCTTATTCTCATCTTGTCTTTGACTCCGATTCTTCAACCAGTTCTCTGTCTGCTGTTGATCTTCAATTTCTTGCCGATTCTCAAAAGATTTTTGTTCAGTTACATCATTTTTTAAAGTCTTTATGGTCACAGACATTATGCCACTCACATCAGTCAGCAGCATTTTTGATGTATCTTCCAAATAATTACTTTCTCCTCCTTCTAAAATATTACAGGAATTATTGCTATTCAAGTTAATATCCTTCAAAGACAATGTTATCTCATCTTGTGGGTCGATGTCAATCATCTGATTCTGATTCTGATTTTCTTTACCAGTCTGTTCTTTATAACTGACAGTTTTACTCGACTTCCGCTTCCTCAGTGAATGGTCATTCTGATCAGTTTTCTTCACATCGTCTGCAAATCTGACCCATTTTCTCTTTGGCGCTTTGTGTTTCGTAACTGAAGAAAGAATCGACTGTAGTCCATTCTGACTTGCTGCTGACAATGATCCTGAACTGTACAATATTCTGAGTTCATCTTCCAGGGACTCCATTTCGACTGCTTTTCTCTTCACTCCTTTCGGTGCTTCTCTCCGTTTTTCTGATGCTGGACTGTCAAAGAAAGCTGACAAAACTGACCCAATGATTGAAGAAGAAGTACTTTGACTTGGCATGCCTTCACTCTGAGAATAATTATCTCCCTTATCACATTTTACTTTAGTAACAGATTCACTCTCACCAGAAATAAAAGACTTAATATTTTCAGAACCATTTCTTTCTTTATTGTTTGGAATAACTGAGGAATGTTCAAAATCACATTTGATTCCAAATGACAATCTTTTGTTCACTTTTCTTTTAAGAATAGGTGATGAAAAATGTGGTTCAACGGGTGGTGAAGAACCTAATGGTGGACAGTTTATCAATGTATCACTGTCTCCTGTAAATTCAAGAATGTGACCAAAATCTTCACAATCCATCCCAGATTGATCAGGGGTGAACAACGCTCTGGGTAAACCCTATAAAAGATTAATATAAATGTAGTAGAAAATTTGTTTTTAAAGACTACAAATAAAAAATCATGATATTTTTTTCCTTACAAACTTCCAGCTAGACAAAAATAAAGGTATGTTAGCAGAATTACACAGAATGCAAGTTACAACTCATTTCAGGTGCCAAAAAAACAAAACAAAATAACTCTCTTAGCTGTCTTACAGAAAATTCTGATCAAGAATTTCACTGCCATAAGGATCACCATACCTCCATACTTACAAATATTTTACTATGCACCTATGTAATTTATATAGTTAACTGAATCTTGTTTGAATTATTATCACTAAATTAATGTTTTTTGTTATATTTTATGCCTTTATACATACATTGAGTGATGATAAAATATTTATTTTGTTAATTCAGTTTCTTTTTTTTTAATCTGGTATCATCAACAGTTTAAAACCTTTTAATTTTGCAGTAAAACATTGATTTGTCACACATTTATGTACAATATAAAATTTAACTGATATTATTTACCTTTATTCTTACCAAACTTTCAGACTTGTCTTCTTGTTGTTCTTCTGTTAATATTAAAATAGCATATATAATAATGAAAAGGGTGTGTGTGTATGCATGTGCATATGTGTTTAACATATTCATATACAAACTGCAGAATAAACATTTTTAGCCATTTCAAATGCATTTGATAATTAAAACAAACACTTCTTTATAGAAAAAAGTTCAAATTTTGGAAGAACTTTAGTAAAAAAAAATATTTATATCTCAAAATTATTAAAATTTACATATAACAGATATGTATCAACATAGACTATATTACAACCAAAAAATCAGATATTACAATATACTGGAACAAAATAATATATTTTATTATTTAGAAGTTCCCAAAAATGTTGAATACAGAAATTACCTTTTAAAACATCAGTGCTGTCTTTCTTCAGACTGGGTGTTTCCATGGAACTTGTCCATGACATATAAGAATCATCCAATCCAAAGTCTTTACTGATATTTATGATAGGATTCTCCTTGGTTTCTGGCTTTGGTGTCGACGCAAATTTTGGACTTAAAAAATATTAAAAATGATAAAAATAATTAATAAATTAGAACATAAATTTCCTTTTGTTTAAAATTATTTTAAAAGTATTTACAGCATCAATAGTCTGAGTTAAACAAATGTTTTCCTCTCAAAAAGATATTTAAAAAAAAATAATAATAAAAAATATAGGGCAAACAAATATTATAAATTTGACTTGTTTAAAGAAAATTTGAATATACTACAAATCAGAAATGATATCAAAAAAAAATAATAATAATAATAAATAAAATAAACATATATGTTTATTTTTTTTTTTTTAGCCTGTATACCTACCTATATATAGGTATACAGGCTGAAAAAATTAATTTAAAATAGAATGGTATAATATGCCAGTCAGCAGTAAATTCATGAATGATCTAAATACTTTATAAATGTTATAAAGAGAAGTAGTGTAATAAAGATAACTGTGTATTTTTAATACTACCTGACACCTGGAAGAGGTCTGGAAATTCTTGATGTGCTGGTGTCCTGTGTTGCAAGCAATGCCCAGGTGCTGAGTGGAGTCAGATTTCCACCACCAGGTGTCACAGCTGTCAAAAGATATCTTTTAAATACCAAATCAAGGGAAAATATTCATATTCATCAGCAATCAGGGTTAAATTTCAGAAATGAACAACAGCATTTTAGGATTCACCCATTTCTATTACACAATTAACTAGCTGTAAAACTCATGTATTGTCTTCAAAAGTGAAAAATTGTTAAAATTATGAAACAAAAAAGTGCTGTATTTAACTTTCAAAATTTTTGTTAGAGTAGCAACTGAAGTGGAAATCAAAACTGTGAGTGCTAGAGCAATTACAAAAGGTTCTAAATACATTTTCCTACAAAAGATTATTAGATGTGCAACATGTGACCAGTGATGAAATTCTAAAGGCTTCTCTCACTAAGTCTTTTCATTTGTATGATTTAGCACCAACAGATGATTTACATATATGCCTTATCACAGACAGATATGCACAAATGATGGTGTTTGGTAAATTAGTCCTATGTGGAAGAAGTTTTCAAGAATATTGAAAATATTTTAAAGTAAGTATTGATGAAAACAATTTAAAAAAAAAAGAAGTAATAATGAACCGTGAAATCTTTCGGATGAATGTTGTGTGGAAGCCAAAGACTTGCAGAAATCTGTTACAGTGAACTGTGATGTAGAACATCTTTGTACAGTTTGTTTGGTCAGTTCATCAAACCACTTTTGATTTCCAGTTCCAATCTCTGAAGAAGGAAATAAAATAAAAAATTAAAAATTAACTTTTTAAATGTTTTTGAACATTTCTGAATGAAATAAGGAAAGCTATTTAAAAATAAATAAATAAATAACCACACATTTAGTTAAAATACATTATTTATATGGTTTTTATTACAAAACTAAAAATAACTAAAATAACTGTTACTTCCTCCCCTGCTCTCTCTGTATCGTGTCAGAATTAAAGATTGTTTATAATATTATTATCACCACAATATATTATATAGTAATTAATTATAAACTTGAGAAATGAAATTGTGCAGGATAAATTCATGAAATATTCAAATGAAATACCATTTTTAACAGCTTTGTTTACAAACGATCTTTTCCTTTTTAACTGTGATCTGAATCTGACATTAGCAGTTCGACCTCCACAGTGTAAACATGTCTGATCCATCAGGTATTACGAGGAATACTTTAACTTTTATCCTGAATAAAGAAAGAAAAAGAAAATTTAAAAAATACAATTGTTTTGTTAACTTTAAATGGTTTGCAGAATGGATTAATATGGGTATGTATGTATGTGTGTATCACTGTATGGCATGTATATAATTATATATACTATACCATAGTATATATTCCAAAAAACCGTTAAAGAACCGTCATTACAATATTCAATATATTATTTTTTGTAATTGACATGAATTCGTGAATTTACTTAGAAATTATTGTCTAGATGTCGATGATCATGATATAACTCATTAACTGCAAAACAAACAAACAAAAAGTTAAAAACATTAAAATAAAAATCACTTTGTAACGTTTTTTTTAATAGAGTGTGATTAATAGAACATTTACAAAATCAAAAGTGAATCCATACCAGCTATGTGAAGTGTATTTTTTTTAAATAGTCTGAAGTACTGAATTTTGATGAATAGAAGGAAGTGAGATGTACAACAGATTCAATCGAATTAGGCGCCATGTAACATTGATATTTTAATATTTATGTTTTGTTTTCTTTCAATCCAATAATCTTGAGCACCGGTAACGGCCTGAATATCCTGATACGAGTTGGGTAGTCTAAACAAGGTTTAGCAATTTTGATTGTTTAAAAAAAACAGAATCTGCTTAACTGATAAAGGAAAGCAATACACAGGTCATTTTATATCAGATCTATACCATACAGTTGCTGATTTATTGCACAATGATGCAAGCCGTGGCAATTTTAAACCGGAAGTATTGGTGGATCTTACATGTGCTTGTTTCTCTTGCAACGTATTGCAAGATCAATTTTTAACATATAAACTGTTTTGTAGTAAACTATTTTATAACTTACGAATCAGTAAAAGTCATGTCGGACAGCGACAATAAAACAAATTCGAATACTGATGGATCAGCTGTTATGGGACAAGCAGGTAAATATTGTACTTTATATAACCTTATATTCTGTTTTCGTCTAGTTGAAGTTCTCACAACTCCGATATCATATTCGGTCTATTAAATCAGAATCAGTACATTAGGAAATAATCAGATTGTTTTAAAGAAATGTCATAATAATTGTAAAATATTTAGTTACGATTTACCAGGTGATTCCATTGACAAAGGACCCAGTAACAAAGATTTGAAGAAAGCAGAAAAGGACAGAAAAAAGGCTGAAAAGTTAGAAAAATTAAAAGCAAAGAAAGAAAAAGAAGCTCAGCAGAATGCTATGAAAAAGGAAGGTGTTGAGGTACGGTATAACTTATAAGCTTGGATTTGCCATGAACACTTGATTTTTCCTCAAATCATGGCAAATAAAAAAAAATGAAGTACAAAAGTAATCTTTTAAAAAAAACCCCAAAATATTATTTTTTATAAAATGTATATATACATTATAAGAAAGTATGTATTTATAAATGTATATATATATATTTGTTTTTTCAACTAAAATAAAATAATAATAATAATATTTCTACAGAAAAAAGAGAAGAAACAGAAAGAGAAGTCTGTTATCACTTATGACATTCCAACTAAGAAAGGAGACAAAAAAGGTAGTTATTTTTATTTTTGCATTTTTTTAAAATATATATATGATTGTGATAAAGCACCTTCCTATCCACCCACTTTGATCTATCATTGTGTAGAATGATTATTTATTTAAAGAAAATTAAAAAATCAGTATGGACATTAAAATAAAATTATATTGTCTACAAATCAAATGCATGGTATTAAACTGTGTTTAACTTTAACTGTATTTTTTGTTTGCCATGCAATTTCCTTTCTTCACATCATAAATTTATTATTATTTTTTATTTTATTAAATGTTTTGAATTAATGTGTCTTTTTTAGTCTGCAAAATTGTTATTTTTTATTTTATTTTTAGTTATTTTAATTTTTTTTTAGAGAGAGAGAGGTATCAAAATTTAAACTTAAACATTAAGAACAATGCATACTTGATTTAATTTCTTATCAGTTCTTTATTTTTTCACATAAATGTAAGGCCAGAATTATGAATTCATTTTATATTTTTTAGATACATCATGTCCCATGCCTGAATCCTACAGTCCAAGTTATGTGGAGGCAGCCTGGTATGACTGGTGGGAGAGAACTGGATTTTTCACACCTGAATATGGAGTGAGTGTTGTTCTTGAAAAATGTCAGTTTATCATTTAGTGATTTCACAAATTATTTCGTCTTGCTACATTTAATTAATAATAAAATTATGTTAGTGTTTAATGTTAGAGATTTTTAATGTGAAGTGAGATCAGGTTTTTCTTTAAACTTTAAAAAAATAATTATATCTAAAATGATACCAAGATATAAGATTCCAACCTTCTTACACTTTTCTTTAACTTGTCATAACTTAATTGCATGTCCTGATTGTTTTGTGAAACAAAACTTAATTTGTACATAGATACAAAGATTCATTTTACTAAGAGAAAGTAGTGTTTCTATACACTGATCAGGTTTTTCTTTAATCTTTTAAAAAATAATTATAATAATAAAGGATCATGAGAAAATGTTATACTCAGTCTGTTAAGGTTTTTACATCTAATAATTATATCTGAAATGATATCAAGATAAAAGATTCCAACGTTCTTTCACTTTTCTTTAACTTAATTACATGTTCTGATTGTTTTGTGAAACAAAACTTATAAATTAAAAGTACATAGATACAAAGATTCATCTTACCAAGAGAAAACAGTGTTTCTATACACGCCATTTAACTGTCTCTTATAATAATATAAACATATAATTAATTCTAAACTTTTTCTTTCAGGGCAGAGATCCACAAACCACCAGTTATGATGACAAATTTATTATTGTTATTCCACCTCCAAATGTGACTGGAAAACTTCACCTTGGTCATGCTCTGACCAGTGCTGTACAAGACTGTCTTGTAAGATGGTAGGGTTTTTTTGTTTTGTTTTGTATTTATCTACATTTACGATGTTACAGGGACGAACAAAATACACATAATCAAAATTTAAATATTTGGTTTTTATTGTCCGAAAATATTATTTTTAGTAGTGTTTTTCTTCATCAGAACAGATTAATATTGTTTTTACATCTAAAAAATAAAAATATTTTAGAAAATTACCCCCAAAAAAAAATTATCTTAATACAAAATGTGAATATTCAACAAAATTTACTAAGTATTTACCCTTCAGATAATTTTGCTATAAAAGTCATTTTAGTATTGTTTGGTTATTAAGCAACAAACATAATGCTTTTGTGTTTATGATGACCTAACATGCTTCATGCCGTGGCCCCAAACACAGAGTTACAGGTATAATAAAATAAAACAAAAATTGGTTCATTTCATTTCTAGGACCTAATCTGGAATTACACATTTTTATTTCAAAGGCACAGAATGAAGGGTAAGATGGTGTTGTGGAATCCAGGGTGTGATCACGCAGGTATTGCCACACAGGTTGTAGTGGAAAAGAAACTGATGAGGGAGAAGAAGTTGTCACGACATGACCTGGGCCGAGAGAAATTTGTTGAAGAAGTCTGGAAATGGAAGAATGAGTAAGACGATTAATTTATTGGTGGATTCTTTTATTTCTTTTTTATTTATTTGAAAGGTAATTGTCACTGATTCGAGTAGAGTTGAAATTAATAAGAAGTCATTAACAAATTGTTATCGTATTAAAATCAGAGGATTGTACAGCAGTTATTCATTTGTCTTTTATATTTCATCCATTTAATTTTTTATTTTTCTTAAATAATTCTTCAGAAAAGGTGACCAGATTTACCATCAGCTGAGAAAACTTGGTGGTTCGTATGACTGGAATAGGACTTGCTTCACCATGGAGCCAGTAAGAAAAATTATTGTAGTAGGACATATTTCATAATGGAGATGGCAAAAACAGTTATTACAATAGGACACAGTTCATAAAGTAGCATGCAAGATAACACCACAGACATTAAGAATAATAAAATAAAAGATGCTTTTCAACAGAATAATTGATAAATATAGGATATTTAATCAGTCAAATTTCTCTTTCATGAAGCAGACCTTTTTAAAACAAAATCATGTTATCTGTTGAAAAAAGAATAAATATTTTGCAGAATTACAAGATATATATAATTGTGAAAGTAATAAAATTTGATATTTTAAAACAGCAATTTTATGTTTCAGAAATTATACAAGGCTGTAACAGAAGCTTTTATTCGTCTGCATGAGATGAAGAAAATCTACAGAAGCGTCAGACTCGTCAACTGGTCCTGTACTCTCAACTCTGCCATTTCAGACATTGAGGTAAACAAAATTTTTTTTTTTTTTTAATTTGATAAAATGTAAATACTACTTCAGGCATAAATATTATATTATTGTCACCAAGGCAGAATATAAAACATTCTGTTTTTAAAATATTTAACGCTGATCTGCTCAAAAAAAAAAATTCATATGTAAGATTTAATAAAAAAAAAAAAATAATAATAATAATAATCAAAAATAGTTATTTCTACATCTTTTTCTCATTTATTTTCAATCATTTTGTAATTATTTTCAATAATTATGTGAAGATATTAAAATAGATATGAGATACCTTTAGAATAATCATTACGAATACACTGCATAGTGACACTTGTAATTTTTACCTGTTACAGGTAGATAAGAAAGAGATTCCAGGTAGAACAATGATGGCTGTTCCAGGTTACAAAGAAAAAGTAGAGTTTGGTGTTCTTGTTTCCTTTGCATACAAAGTGGAAGATTCTGGTGAGGGAATTAATATTTAATAATGATTAGTGTATTATGTCCTTTATATTTCTATCATTGTCTGTGAAAATATTTTATTTTATTTTCTCCTTTGTGGGGTATATAAAAAATAACAATTCTTTGGAAGACTTTAGTTCAAATTTACTTCAATGTGTTTATTTCAGTCATAATTCCTTTTCACATATATATTTTGTAAGTTTTTAACATCATATTTCCCTTTTCTTTGTGGTTTTTTTCTCTTTTTTTTCCTTTGGTTCGATCAGTTTTCCAGTTACTAAAGCTGCCTTTTTACTTTATCATCTTTCATTTTATTAATGAGAATGTACAATACATTTAATTTCAATTTTTGTATTTTTCATATTTCATTCACAAAAAGTAATCAGAAAACCATTATTTATTGACAGAATTTTAGTTAGACATAATTTATTTTATTTTTATTTTGTTTTTTCAGACATAATTTATTTTATTTTTATTTTGTTTTTTCAGACATAATTTATTCTATTTTTACTTTGTTTGTTTTTTTCAGATGATGAGATTGTAGTAGCTACCACAAGAATAGAAACAATGCTTGGAGACTGCGCCGTTGCTGTCCACCCCAATGATGACAGATACAAACATCTACATAACAGATTTGTCAAACATCCATTCTTTGAGAGAAAAATGCCTGTTGTTTGTGATGAATTTGTTGACATGGCCTTTGGAACAGGTTTTTATTATTTTTATTTGCAACCAAATCACAGGTGATATTGCAGACATCACCCAGTAAAACATCTGTCACAGATTTATTAATACTGGTCATGAGAGAATGTATAATTAAAATGTTTTTCTTTTCTTTTATTTTTTTTTACCTCAAATAGGTTGCATTTACATACATATTTTCCATTTCAATTTGTGCTGATTAATAAAATGGTTTTAATTTCTATTTAAACATATTATTATTACTTAACATTTTCAATAATCCTGATTTTCTCAACGTCACAACAAAGACTGAAGAATTAGAAACTTGCTTTATATTCTAGATTTAATAGGTCCAAGTTACAGATATATTTTCTTTCTGATTTAGTGCAAATTAATAAAATGATTTTAACTTCTACTTTAAATGCATTATTATTTAGTACTTAATATTTTTAATAATCCTAGTTTCTTCTATTAAAAAAATGAAAAAAGAAATTTAACCTTTACAAATTTTCTCTCTTAAAATATTTAAAATTTTATTTAATTTATAACAGGTGCTGTGAAGATAACACCAGCTCATGATCCAAATGATTATGAGGTCGGAATGCGTCACAAACTTCCGTTTATCACCATCATAGACGACAAGGGAAATATAACTAGTGACTGTGGACAGTTTGCTGTGAGTTTTCTTATATTTTGTGAAATTGTTTTTATTTTTATTTAAAAATATTTAAAATGTATGCTCTAATATGGAAAAAAACAGTCTGATAAAGAGAAGAATAAAATTGAGGTAACAGACTAAAATAAAAATTTTTTTTAAAGAAATTGAAAATAATTAAATTAAAAGTAATCCAAACTCCACATGTTCTTTTTCTAGTCAATAATTAATATCAAAACAGCAGCAGGTTTTCATAAAATTAACAAAAAATAAATTTTTCTATAAACAAAAGATATTTTTACCACACGTGAAACAATTTCTTTTCATGACATTTTCAGGGCATGAAAAGATTTGATGCGAGAAAAGCTGTGCTGCAGGCACTGAAGGACAAGGGCCTGTATCGAGACACAAAAGACAATCCTATGGTCGTGCCCATGTGTAGCAGGTCGAAGGACGTCATTGAGCCACTTCTCAAACCACAGTGGTATGTCGATGTCAAGGAAATGAACACTAATGCCATCAAGGTAAGTAATATTTACAATGATGTTATTTTATTTTTTATTATTATTGTGTTGTTTTTTTAATGTTTGTTAATTACTGTAGTGGTATATATTAATTAAAAACTGGAGATTTGATATTAATTGTCTGTTATTGTCTCTCTGAAGTTAACATTAAGATAGATTATTAGGTATAATAAGAATTTCCATCCAGAACTTACCGTGTAAGTTTAATCTTTGGTGTTTCTTTGGTAACCCATGTAACGACATGGTTGTGACTTCCTCTCAGTTTACACTGACTGCTTTAACAGTCATAATAACTTAACAGAATTTCTTTTGTATTTTGCTGTTAAATGGTGATTCCAATCTCAGTAGAGAAGACCTTCAGATGTTACCATATCTCTTATCTGTTACTAGTGTACCAAGATACTGACACAGAATTATTTAATTTTCAAACTTGTTTCAGATGGAGGATTGCCATTTCTCTCAATTATATTTCCTTTTCACATGCATTAAGTTTAGTTTCCTTTGTTCCCAGCAAGTGTATTCTTTAACTATATAAGAGTTCATAATTCAGAGTGATTATGAATATTTTAAACAGCATATTTGATTAAACATAGACCACAACATATACTGAAGAAATAAAATTTAAAAATCCAATCTGTAGACTTTGTTTTTGTGCTTTATATCTGTATAACTGTATTTTCTTTAAGAGTGATAATGTGTATTCATGTAAAATTTTCTCCACTAAGTTATTATATTTTATTATTTTCTATTTATTTATTTTTATTTCATCTTATGTCAGGCTGTAGCTGATGGAGATGTTAAAATAATTCCAGACATGCACATTAAGACGTGGAACAACTGGCTGGGTAACATCAGGTGAGTGTAATTAGTAAATTATCAAATTAATTATGGATTAAATTGGTTTAAAAAACAGAAAACATTTCTATTCTATAAGCAACTATGTTATAGAAATAGCTGATGTATTTGAATTCAGATTTTCTTAGCATTAGTTGCAGTACTAGCCTGAACTATGAGAGAGATGAAATTATGCTTTTTTATGCAGGTCTTTATGTTTTAATCTTTAAAAAAAATCATTTCAGAGATTGGTGTATATCCAGACAGTTGTGGTGGGGTCACAGAATCCCTGCCTACTTTGTGACTGTAGATGACCCAAATATACCAGCAGGAACAGTAAGTTGTTAACAAAATCTTTCATTTTGTTAATATTATATTTTTTTGTCTTTAAAATAATAATAATAATGGAGTAGGTAGTATTCAGAAGTTCTGGAGACAAAATAAAAGATTAGTTTTCCTTGATGCACTTAAAACATTATATTAATTTTTATATCTTTTGAAAGATGCATGTAACATATAAAACCAATGCTACCAATGTCCTTCCTCAACAACTTTGTCTTAGGCTGTGTTAAAAACTTTCTTGCTTAGACAATTAGCCCACAGAACGTTATATAATTGTAATAAAATAATAATTATAACAATTGCTGTATTGTATTTTGTGTTGTTCAGGACTCTGATGACAACTACTGGGTTTGTGGTCACACAGAGGAGGAAGCGAGAGAGAAAGCTGCAGCTAAATTTAAAGTTTCACCGGACAAAATCTCACTGAGACAAGGTACAAAAATGAAATCTTCAACTTAAAAATTATTCCAGTGTGATGAAATATGTGATGTATACTACACTTACTTATTTTATTTCATTGTTACTTATAAATTTAATGTTTCACCTGTCAGAATCTCATTGATACAACATAAATGTCAACAATCTTGTCATAATAATCACAGCTGCATATCTGATGAAACAGATGTTGTATCTTGCAGTTTTCATTTTATTTTACAACTAACAGAATTATTTATTGTGATTGTCATTTAGGTTTTTGGGGCAAGTTCCATTAATTCATAATAGTTTTTCCCTTTTAGCCTGTTTAAAAATATATATTTGTTTTCTTCTTCTTTTTTTTTTTTTTTTTCTATTTAAAATGCTCAAAAATGTCTTAATTTTAAATAAAAGTCTGTACACTTTGTACTGTTTTTTATTTCATCAGTAAAAAAAATTTGGTTAAAAATGTGTGTTTGTATTTAGACGAAGATGTTCTGGATACATGGTTTTCATCTGCAATGTTTCCTTTCTCTATATTTGGATGGCCTGAGCAGGTAATGTTTGCTGTTTATATTTTATATAAAAAGTTTCACATAGCATATAACTGTAATTGATGTTTAAATTACAATACACATTTTCCATAGTCTATAAATAATTAATGGGTTTTTTTGTTTTTTTTAAGTTAACATATTTTTATTTTCATGTTTAGTAGCTTTAAAAGTAAAAGAATGAAATTTAATGTAAAGATTTTTCTCTGATGTAAATTTGTTCAACATTTTTCTTCATTTCATTTTTACAACAAAAAAGTTAATATTTCAATTTTAATTTTAATTTTAATTTTAATTTTATGATTATGATTTAATTTTAAAGACATCAGATCTCTCAGCTTTCTACCCTGGCACACTGTTGGAGACTGGTCACGACATCATGTTTTTCTGGGTCGCTCGAATGGTGATGATGGGACAGACTCTTATGGGAAAACTGCCTTTCAAAGAGGTGAGTAACTCCCATTTTGAAAAAAATATGCTGAATTTCAGTAGTTCTTTGTTCAAAGAAGTAAGTTGAAATTCAGTAACTCCCATTGTAAACAGATGATATTTCATTTAGTGGAAATATATTTCGTGCTAAAGAAAAAAAATAATTGTTTTGACACTTTTCTTTTTTAAATAGTTCACAAACTGACTTTGGAGAAGATTTAAAAAATGAAGGAATATTCATTAGAATACTATATTGATTTTTTGTTTTTCTTTTTGGTAATTTAAAAAATTATTAATTGCATTATTCCTCATTTTTAACATTAATAAAATCTTTATCTTAACTGCAAAAATCCCTTCATGCATTTCAGCATATATATTGCCATATTAGAAAAATAATGAAAATAATCACACCAAAAAAATGTTGTAAGTTCCATTATAAGAAACATCTAGTTTATTTCATGGCTCAGCAACAAATCAAATATTTTTATGATATTGTTACTATCACTGTTGGTGTTACCACTTCTTCATCTGTTGTTAAAAATTTCAGGTCTACCTCCATGCAATGGTTAGAGATGCACATGGAAGAAAGATGAGCAAAAGTCTTGGAAATGTGGTTGATCCTATCGATGTTATTCATGGAATAACACTAGAGGTAAATTATTTATTTGAAATCTTTGACCACAGTATTTAAATAATATTAAAAACTACTGTTGCTTAATATTTATTATTAAGATAAAACCTTCACATAAGCATGTTGTTTTTTGGTATGATATTTAATTATTATTATATATTTTTTAATTAATATTATATTTATTTTATTTATTTATATTTTTTTTTTTCATTGTTATATATTTATTTTACTTTATTTTATTTGTATTTTTTATTTGTATTTTTATTTTATTTTTTTTATTATTAAAAAAAAAAAATGTATGGAGAAGGTTCAAAAAAGGTATATACCAGTAATGTTTATTTTGAATGCATTGTATAACTTTGCTGCATCATATTTAATAACTGTTTAACTGCTGAATACATATACACACAATCAAGTAAAGAATGGTCTGAAATTTTTTCACAGAAACTCCAGGAAAAACTTTTGGAAAGTAATCTTGATGAGAAGGAGGTTACAAAAGCAAAGGAAGGACAGGTTAGTTCAGTCTTTGTTACTGTTAATAACATTTAGATAAAAATGTATGATTCACTTAAATATGGATGGATAATTGAAAAGAAATTATTATGTTGGAAAAGCATATAGTGTGAGAGAGACCAGAAAAAGAAAATTGAGAATTAAATTAAAACATTCATTGATTTTTAAGTTTACTAAATAGTAATTAAATGAAATAATAACTATTTTTTTCTTTAGAACAACTAGAAAATTACTTGTTACATATCTATATATAATTTCATAAAACACGCACACACACATGCACACACACACACACACACACACTCTCACTCAGACACACACACACATTCATACATACACACATACACACATATACACATATTATATATATATATATATATAGTCAAAACATAATGGATCTAAAATGAATCTAACTGCATATTAAGACTATTTTATTCACCTGTTTCAGAAAAAGGACTATCCCAGTGGTATTCCTGAATGTGGGACTGATGCTCTGAGATTCGCTCTCATCTCATATACCTCACAAGGTAAGTAAACATAATTCATGTGTCCTCTAATAGTAATTAGCAACATGTTGGACTGGAACAAAAATTCACAAAGTTTTTACAGTAAGTGGTGTTTGAGCACCTGATTTCAATTCAAACATGACTGAAATACATGACATATATAATACATATTCTGAAATGGCACATAATTTGTTGAATAAATTTCGATATTGTCTTTGAATTTCACTTTAAAAAACATCATAGACTCTTCCAATCTTTATTATTATTGCAAAATTAGAGTGGCTTTTATTAATGACAGAGTGATTACATTTATGCGGATAGAGAGTTTGCATAGCCACTATTTCCATAGGGTCATGTTTTATTAGAGTTGGTGCAAAACATCAAAGAGAAATGTCGTGTCATAATACTACAGATTTAAATAATTTATAATCTTTAAACATTAAACAATATCACAATCATGAAAGTACAATTTGTGGACTATTTAATTTGTAATATCTGGAATAGGAAAATATTCACAGACTCCACTGAGAAGTTTGAAGCAGTAATCACAAAAGAATTCAGACTCACATTCTAATCATCAGATTTTCAAGGGAAAATTTGTAAATTGGTATTAACTGATGATAAAATTGCAAAATAGTAAGTTTATTCTCATTTGATAATTAAATTGATGGTTAAATGGGGGGTTTTGTATGTGTACATGTGTGTCTGTCTGTATGTCTGTTTTAATGAAAATGTAAATAACATGTTCTGTGTTTGCAGGAAGAGATATAAATCTGGATGTACTGAGAGTTCAAGGATACAGGTTTTTCTGTAACAAGCTGTGGAATGCCACAAAATTTGCTGTAAACTGTCTTGGAGATAATTTCAAACCCACAGAAACACCCAAGGTAATGTGTCGATACTTTTCCAATTACTGTGAAAATTAAAATAAAGAAAATCATCGCAATGTAAAGTTTATATATGTTTGTAATTTTTTTTTTTTTTTTTTTAAACTCTCTAATTTAAATAATTAAAAAAAGTATAGATAATCATTCACCTTTTTTTTATAGTTTTTTTATGGTGGAGAGAGTTGTTATTTTTGTTAAGTTTTCTCATTTACTATGATTTGAAAATAATAATATATAACTGTTTAAATGTTTTCTGAAGCACTGTAAATATAAACAATCATCCTTTTTATTTATTTGTTCAGTTCTTTGTTGCAAAATTAAATATATATGTAATTTTTTTAATATATGTAATTTTTTAATATATTTTTTCAGCTGTGTGGTAAGGAGAAAGACATGGACAGATGGATTTTAAGTCGACTGTCCTACGCTGTCACTCAGTGTGCTGCAGGGTTTGAAAACTACGACTTCCCTACAGCCACAACAGCATGCTACAACTTCTGGCTGTACGAACTCTGTGACTGGTATTTAGTAAGTACACTGGGTTACACATTTCAACACAATTACATTTTTTTAATATTTTTTATTTTAGGAATACCTAATACCTGTTTTATGTGATTGTGTTATATATATATATATATATATATATATACACACACACACACACACACACTTCTGTGAAAGAAAGTATTGTATTTGTTTGTGTACATGCATAGACACATAAACAGGTTTAGCTTAATGTGTTATATTAGAAATAGATCTCAAAAATATTCTGATACTTGTAAATGAAACATAAAAAAAAAGTGTTGTGTGAATTATATGCAAATAATATCTATAATAATCATATTTCTGGGGGGTGTTGTTCAGAAAAAAGTTTTTTTTTTTAAAGATAAGTACAAGAGTTTGTTGTTGGGAATATTTAGAATTCATTATAATTACTGCAAAGTATTAATAGGTTGTTTTATATACTCTTAAGTTTTTATATTAGGTTAAGTTGTTGAGGTTCTTTTTGGGTGTGGGTTTTATTTCAGTTTTGGCAGTTTTTTTTTTTTTTAATTTTTTTTTTTTTTGATTTTTGAAGACTTGAAACTCATTATAATAATATTCTTGTTTAGTGTTAGAGTTAATTGTTTTAGGAACATTTGAAAGCCATGGTAATAATATTTTTTGTATTTTGTTAAGTGTTAGGGGTTCTTTTTTTTTTTTTTTTTTTTTTTGGAATACCTGTTTTATACTAAGTATTAAAGTTTGTTATTTTAGAAATACCTAAAACTCATTATAATAATATTTTTATATTATGCTAAATATTAGAGATTTTTTTTTTAGGAATATTTGAAACCCATTGTGTATGGCAGTGATGAAGACAGTAAGAGAATATGTCGCAACGTCCTCTACACCTGTCTTGATGTTGGACTGAGGCTGTTGCATCCCATGATGCCATTTGTAACAGAAGAGCTCTACCAGAGGTTGCCAAGGAGACAAAGTAATGAACCACCAAGTCTGTGTGTAACACCATATCCATTAGAGAAAGAGGTAAAAAAAAAAAAATTAATTATTACCAATTTTTTTTAATCTATTCAAAATATTTAATTTATACTGTAGTTCTATAAAATTATATTTTTATATTTTATTATTAAGCACTTGTGTTAAATTTTAGTAAATATATATAACTAAACTATCTTTAAGACAAGGTGAAATTTTGACTAAATCCTGATTTCAGTATAAATGTTTTATGTAAGTACGAGTTTTGTCAGTAATCAGCATCAAACAGAGTGACACGTAATGTCTGGTTAATGGAATTTTTAGATGTTAAAATGTTGTGCAAATATAAAAATATTTTCTTTATAAAAGATAAACAAATAAAAATATATACTGAAAGCTTAACAGTTTCTACTGACAAATAAGATTAACAGCAACATTCCAGTCATTTGTTACCCAGTTTATCACATAACATTATCACATAAAAAAATACAATACTTCACCGGTATTCAGATAGTGCAGTTTATTGCACAGTAAGGCTAAGAATATGCGCACTTTATATGCTTTTTTCATATCTCAAATTTCATTGCTATGATAATATTTTTAAATTTTAATTCTTTTTTAACTAAGTTAATTTCACTGTATAAATTTCATTTTACATTCAGTACACCCATCGTGATACTGGACTGGAGGCAGCTGTCTCATTTGCTCAGAATGTTGTCAAAAGTATTCGGTCGATGAGAGCCGATTATAATCTGACACCAAAAACCAAGGCTGATGGTTAGTACATGTAAATAAGTTATGTGATTCATTTATCACCAGCATTTGAGGCTGGTGAGTATTGTATTAAATAATTTATTTGATTTATTTATAATTCAACACCAGATAGTCATTACATGTAAATAATTTATATAATTTTAACTTGCAACCAAAATTTTCAGTACAATGTAAATAATTTATATAATTTATTCGTAATATGATAATTCAAAACCCAAGTAGATATTTAGTGCATGAAAATAATTTTTGTAATTTAGTTATCACCAAAGATTAAAGATCTAGATGGATTGTTAACATCAATATTATTTACATTGTATGAATATAGATGGATACATAGATAGATAGATAGATAGCTCATTAGATGGATATAATCTTAACACAAAAAGTAAGGTAAATTTGACAATAGTTAACATTAACAACTATCATTGTTGACAACTATCATTACAATGATTTGGACTGAATTATAAGCTAATTTTAAAATGTTTTTTTTATTTTTATTATAAATGTTTGCATGGGTCATTTTTTTATTTTTTTATTGTGATTATTTAGAAACCATTTTTGAAACGTAATACAGTTCTGTTATATCTTTCATGTTGTCAGTGTATTTGAAATGTTCTGATGAAGAAACTGCCAAAACACTGCAGGCGTTTACTGAAACAATACAAACACTGTCGAACTCGAGTAGCATCAGCTTTCTGGTCAACCAGGACCCACCAGTCGGTTGTTGCATGTCAACCGTGTCTGCAAAGTGTGAGACACACGTAATGTTAAAGGTAAATTCATATCTCACTGGCCCATTGAACAACCAAGTCTTCTTCACTTTCTGTAGATAGATATGAAACCTTTTTTATTTATTATAATTTTTTTTTTTTTTTAAATGGATTTATGAATTTGTTTTTGACAGGTATGTGTGAGGGGTTTATTTTGTTATTTTTATTATTGTTGTTGTTTTTGCTGTTTTTATTATTATTATTATTGTTGTTGTTGTTATTGTTATTGGGTTGAATTTTTAAATTTACTGTAATATCATGTGTATCCATTAAGATGCTGCAAAAATCAGTTATTTTTATCTATGACCTGATAGAAATAATACTCCTACAAGTAGAAAACCTGATCCTTTTAATTATATTTGTAAAGAGATTTGAAATAAAAGTAACATATATTCTAAAAATTATTCTGAAGTATTATCTTTGTTTTCTGTTATTATTATTATTTTTTTTTTTTTTTTTTTTTTTTTGATTTTTAAAATTTAAATATTTTTTTTAATGTTTTTTTTGTGTTTTTTTTTTGTTAACACTTAAATGCACTTGCTTCTGCTTCTCAGGGTTTGATAGATGTTGGGAAAGAAATCTCAAGGTTACAAGGTAAACAGGAAACTCTTGGTAAACAGCTGAAGAAACTACAGGATGCTGCAGCACTGGAAGACTACAACAGTAAAGTACCTGAAGAAATACGCAATCAGAACTCTGAAAAAGTTTGTTTTTTTTTTTTAAATTTATTATTATTTTTGATTTTATTTGTATTCTTATTTTTATTAATTTATTAATTTTTTAATTATTGCTATGGTTGTTATTATTATTACTGATAATTGCTGTTATTATTGTTAGTAATATTATTGTATTTTTTATAACTATTATTATTTTTGTTTTCTTTGTCAATGTCATTATTATTATTATTATTATTATTATTATTATTATTATTATGAAGATATTCCTTTTGTAGTTGTTTCATTTCTCAAGAAAAAAATGCGTTAATTTAATTTAAACTATATATATTTGTACATTTCTTCTTGTATTGTTTTTATTGACAGAATATATTTTAATAACATTTTTCATTACAAAATATGGATTTAACAAAATAAATGAATGTATTTTTAACCTTTCATTTTATTGTAAAATTTTATGTGTTTATATTTTTTTATATATTGGTAAATAAAACAAACAAAAAAAAATCATTTTGATATATAGTTCTAAATTTTGTTTTAGACATTTATAAGTTTCTATATATTTATTTGTATTTTTTATTTTATTTTATTATATTTTAATTATTTATTTTTATATTTATTCTGTTATTCAGATGGACCAGCTGTCAATAGAGATAGAGAAATTATCTCAAGGACTGAAGACATTAGCAACTCTACAATAAATACATGACATTTTTTGTGCCTAGTCAGATTATGAAGACTGTTGATTTTGTTTTATTCCATCTAATGGCTCAAGAAATAGAGTGAACTTTCTTTTCATGTATTAAAAAATACAAGGTACTTGTTGTGAAAGAAAACAAAAAACATTTCTGCACAAAATTATTTATGGATTGAAATAATGTGCAAAATATAATTTTGGTTCGCTATACATTAATATTTTATTTATTATTATTATTATTATTCATTCTCAGTTTATATATTTTTAATGTCTACAGATCCTAATTAAGTAACAAATTTCAGTTTACAATTTCATTATGCATTTTCAGCATGCATTAGTTTAACTTAGCAGAAAATAAGATGTTAATTTATATCAGTATAAGAAGATAAGTTAATAATTTATGTAAAAATATTTAGTTTTTTTTAATATGCATATCTGCTATTGAATTTAAAGATCTGAGGAATACAGAAAGATTTTGGAATTTGAAATTTATATTGTGTAGTGGAATACATTTTTGTTTAATTTATTATAATATATTTAGTTAATAATGAATTATGCATTTGTTAACAGACTACCTATGCTTTCAGAATAATTATTCAGTAATATCTATATTTAATATATTGCAGTTCGATTGCTTTTATTTATTAAATATTTTTTTCATAAATATTTTATATTTTTTCCTTATCATTTTGTCGCCTTTTTTATTTATTTTTTATTTAATAAATATAAATTTTTAATAACAATATTATTATTATTGTTATTATTATTATGTCTGCAATATTAATTTTCCAGCAACAACAACAAAAAACAAATGTTCTTATTGCATTATTTTTAATGGAGACACAGGGTCAACAATATTTGTTTATTCTCATGAGAACAGATTTACTGCAACATGACAAATAAATTTACTTAATAGAAGAATTTTCTTCAAGCCACATGTTTGGGGGTTTTTGTTGGTTTTTTTTTTTTTTTAATAATTCCTGATTAGAATGAAGGAAAAGCCAACATTTAAAATTAGTACAAAATTAAGTGCATATTTAGAATTGAGAGGTAATCTTAAAAATTACTTATATTCATTTCAATGATTGTTCAGTAATGTACCTAAATTGTAAATGATATCCTTACTACAAAAATGTTTAATGTTATCAATAATGTTTCAGATTTAACAATATCCATATAACTGATGAAAGAAATCTTTATCAAAGCTGGAATATCAAATATTAAAAAATAAACTGTTTATCACGTTATCATTGTACACTATTTCTGTTTACAATTATTTTGCCTGCAAACACTTATTAAGCAATATCCATATATCATTTAGTAGAAATATTACCTAACCATTAATGCTTTTTCATACTTCCTGATAAATTATGGAAATAAATAGTTATTTACTACACTGATTTTTAGTTAGTATTTTGAAACTTGATGCTTTAAGTAATCGTTATGCTAAATTTGCAGATATTTTATATTCGGCTTAAAATTTCTGTTTTTCGCAATACATTGGAGTGAATATCTCTGATAATGTTATTAATATTCCAAATGCTTGTGTGATTTGAAGCAGAAATGACATTTTCAGATAGAACAATTATTTAGGCTTTGAATAAAAATTTCAGATAGTCTCACATTGTAAAGAATGTTATTGTTCATTTCTTAAAACATGTATGTACAAAATATCTCTGGTAAAATTATGATTCTGTGATTTAATAAATTCATCTGGTAATGATTTCATTTGTTTTGTTTATTGACTGGGTTTTGTTTCTTTTTCAAATGATCATGTTTTGGAGGGGATTTTATTTTTAATTATTTTATTTTAATTTATTTTTTTATTTATTTAATTTTTTATTTTATTATTATTATTATTATTATTATTATTATCATTATATTTCTTCTTTTGTAGTTTCATTCTTTCTTTTTCTAATTTTCTTTCAAATTTTTATTTATTTAAGTAACTATAAAAGAAAAAATGTTTTACGGTTATTAACTTTAACTGGCCTCAAGAGATTTAAAATTGAGAAAAAAAGTAAACTATTTTTATAAATGTACTTCATTAAATAGTAATGAATTTTATGATGATTATTATTAATGTTAATATTATCATCATCATCATTATTATTATTATAAAAAATGTAAAATAATTAAATGTCATAGTCCATATGAATTGCCACATAATTTTATATTTTTCATTAATCCAGTGTTACAAATTACAGAGAAGTATTATAATATTATTGATCTTGTCACAGCTTTATCACATCAGAAAAGATCAAATCATGTGACATAAACAAGTTGTCATGTGATATGTGATATTTTTGTTGATGATCGCAGATGATGTGGGGCTGTTGCTGTGGAGATTAGTGTTATCGCTGCTGGCTATAACCTTTGACACTGCAACAAAGGCCTTGATGCCTTCATTTCATGACTAAATATTTTCTTTCAGATTTCTGTTTCTACTGTATCTCTCTATCTGTAATTGTGAACTATGGATCAAAATGGTGGTCTGTCATATTTGGTTTTGAAGTTATTTTTTAATCCACAGTTCAGAATTTCAGACCTGTAACTTTAAACTGATCTTTAAGCTGTTACAACTATAAATTATTGGTGAATTGCTGTGGTTATAGATTTTTTACCCTCTGACCCACAGATCAAAGTTGAGAGTTACTGTAGCTCTAACTTTGTTGTTACACATCTAATCCATGGATCAGAATGCTTTGTTGCAACCATGAACCAAAATGTCAGTCTGTTGTTTTAACTGGATAAGGACCAAAATGACTGATATTTTTGGTTACATTCAAGGATCAAAATGGTGGGTTGCTGTCACTGTTGTTTGTGGTTACACCTTAGATCCATCAATCAAAATGGTGTGTTGTTACAGCTATAGATTTGGTTACATCTATCTGTGGTATAGATTAAGGATTATAGAACTATCCTAAGGCATAATATGATGCAGCACAGGACAGTGAATATGAAAGAACTCTTTCTTCTAGCCAGTTATAAGGAGTCACAATCCTCAGCAAAGTAATATCCAAGACGCATAATGACCTTTACCATTATTAATATAAGGTAAAGTTTTTGTAAATAAACATCCATTTATCCATTCATCCATGAATCCATTCATTTCTTTGATGTTACCAACTTATTAAGTGCATTACACATGAGAGAGTGAATAAGATTTACAGCTGATGATGTAGGTATGGCTGAAGTCAGTTACTATATATTGTAATTTGCCTCAATAGATTAAAACTTGTCACTTTAAAGTGTGATTGATTGGTTAAATAAGCTGGGTCCCGGGGTGTTTTCAGTCAAAGAAAATTAATCGGGATTTAATTAGAAACACAGCTTCCCTATATATATTTTAATGGATTTCTGAATAAATGTTTCTTGTCCTGTCATATTGTCTCATGATGTCAGTTACTAAACTCCATTATTTACATTTTCTGTATGTTTTTTTTTTGTTTTGTTTTTTCTGTGGGTCTCACCCTCAGGCATTCTTTCTTTCACTCCCTCACACTTTTTTACTCTTATTTTATTTTTCTTTATTTATTTGTCTCCCTCTTTTTCTCTTTTTATTTTTCTTTCATTCTCTTTTGTCTCGTCTCTTTGTCTCTTTATCTATGTATCTATCTATCTATCTATCTATTTGTCTATAGTGTGTCCCTATACTTTGCACATATATTCATTCTAAGGGAAAATCTGCATTACTGTATTCATCTTGTAATTTACTGTATGACTTGTGCTGGTGCTGATAGTCATCATTATTGTTTTATAATTTGTTTATGTTTATCTTTTTATTATTCTTTTTTTTTTTTTTTTTTTTTTTTTTTTTTTCTCTCTCTCTCTCCATTATCCTCTTCACCAAAAGATGCACTACCAGTACGATTCTACGCAATAACAAAAATTGCCCTACAGAGTTCACAGAATAATGTTTAAAAGCAATGTCCGTTATGGCTGAAGAACAAAACACATGTTCAAGGTCTGACAGTATAATCACTCACGTGTTGTATTTGTGTTTTATTGTGCGTATACACATGTATAGAAATGTGTATGTGATCGTTTTACAACAGTATAACAGCACTAGAGCATTAACAGCTACATAACGAACTTCTATAGTTCGTATATTTTTTATTGTTATTTTCCCTTCACTTGTTTTATTATTGGTTGTGCTTTATTGCCGTTGTTGTTGTTGTGGCGTGTGTTGTTTGTTTGTTTTTTTTTTTTTTTTTTTAATTTTTTTTAAATATTAATTTGTGTTGTATAAATACATCTATTTCTATTTATTTCTTTTATTAATCGTCTTTTTTTTTTTCTTTTTTTTTTTTTTCGCTTTTATTTTATTTTATTTTATTTTATTTATTTATTTATTTTTTTAATATTTATTTATCTGTCTATCTCCTATTGGTACATTTTCCTGTGGTAGTACTAGCAGTAGTAGTTGTTGTTTTTGTTGTTAGTTGTGTTAGTTGCATTTATTTTCTTGTTTTTGTTCACATACACGGTATTTAATGTAAAAATTATAAAACAATAATCGTGCACTATTTATTCCATCATGGTCGCTATCACGCTAATTGAGCGGCAATTGTTTTTTTTTGTTTTTTTTTACATTAAAATGATTAACAAATTAAAAACAACAACAACAAACACACAAACACAAAAATCTCGTAATGACATAAAGTTGTAAATGAAACCTACAATTTCTCTTTGTACGTGATATACTCCAGCAGCTTGTTCAGTGGTGTGGAACGGCCTGATAAGCGACAGGTACAAAGTTCGTGTCCTCGAACTGAGACTTTACTGATAAATCGCAAAAGCCTATTCTCGGTTATCAAATCATTTAACACGCTATTTCACACTATGAATCCGAGACAAGTACACCACAGGCTGGATCACATTTAGAAACGGCTACGGGGAGGTTCAGGTTCGAGGGGCCCATCAACAAATGAACAAAAAATTATGAATGCATCACCGTAACTTCATTGAGGTAAATGAGGCAAATGCCCTATACAGAAATTAACGATTTTTTTTTTTTTATTTTATTATTATTTTTATTTTTTATTTTATGATTTTTTAATTTTAATTTTATTATTTATTTATTTTATTTTTTTTTTTTTTTTTTTTTTTTTTTTTTTTTTTGTACAAAGATTTTATTGTAAAAATATAAAATATAAATATCTATTCCGATAGAAACGATAACCACTGAATGAATTCGTTCATGTCTACGGTTACCGTTTGAAGTCTATAGATATCACTGCTCGGCGATTAAGTGTGTTTGCCTCATTTCAAAAAAAAAAGAGACTAGTTACGGCCATGGAATGATAAACTGCATTTCTTCCAAAAACAATTTATAAGTTAGGTTCCGAAGCAGTCTTCAGATTTAATTTTTCTCAGTTTTACTGACTGTAAGAATAACTACAATTTTCAGTTTGTAATATAGACCTTAGTGAAAAACATTACTGGTGATCAAATAAGAAATGAAATTGTGTGGTGCCTTTATTTCTTTAAATAATGCTTATCACTATTAAGTTTTCTCTTCTTTTTTTTTTTTTTTTTTTTTTTTTTTTTTTTACTATTATTATTATTTTTATATATATATACTACTAAATAAGATGTTAGTATTCATGCTAAGTAACAGCTCAGCCAAAAAAGTTTACTTTTAAGTATTTCTATCAACTCTCACCAGTACATATTTAAAATGAATCAAACCTAATAAAATTCAATTACAATAGACGCGAGCAATTCAGAAACAGGCTCTGGTAAGTCGTTTTTGAAGTCATTAGACTGGAATAAGTAAATTTCCTCTTATTACAGATCCATTTATGATTATAATGTTTAAATTTACACTAATTTGCTAATCTTTCTCAGTATGTGACCAGTTTATCTGGTTACTGAAAGGGAAATGATTGTCTTCCTATTTTTTCATGCTCCCTTCCTCACATACACATACGGTTAATTTGTTTGTAATATTGAAGCAAATATTATAATTAATACAATTTTGTATTTAATTATTATTATTCATAAAGGGTATATATGAAATGTAGGAGGCGTCATCATTGCCTATAATGATATCATAACATATGGTTCGGTTACAAAACCATCATTGTGTTTTTGTTATCATTAATGTTTTAACTTCCACAATTCAACATTAAAACCTATAATGAAGTCTACATTAACGATAGGTTTATTTTATTTAATTTTTACAAGAAAAAAAAAAAAAAAGAAGACGAGAAAAATAAATGAAAATCAATGACAATGAGGTTTTTCCAGCAATTCATATTTATGTTTATAGTCTGATCTTTCTCGCATAGTTTATTTTTGTTTATTAATAAATACTTAAATAAATGCAATTGTCAATAAAACTTGCGTGTAAAATAATTTATAAATAAATAAATAAATGTTAGCATTAATAAAAGAGCATGTATACGTAGTCTACGTCAGAGTTTCCCTATCTAGCTAATGTCTACCCGAAAACAGGTACCTGCAGGTAATTTGCGGCTGTAAATCCAAAATTAATGATAAATAATGCACGAGTTGTTCCTTGGAATCGATAAAGTTCAGCGATTTTGTTACAAATGTCTGGTCATTATAAACCAATAGATCAGGTATCAGCCTGTTGTTTATCCCGTCGACAACTAGTATATGGTTTATTTTATTCTATTACACGAAATAAAATTTACTCGTAGATATACAGTTAAACAGGTCAAGCCATTATATTGTGAATCGGGATGCGCAGTAACGTTATAGTTCCTTTGCTTTATTTCACAATCCAACCATAACATTTATAAATTATTTAGTGAAATATGTCTATATTTTATGTCATTTAAATAATATATTTTATTTCTGACAGATGAAACGTAACAATATATTACACGTAGATATACAATTAAACGGTTGAATATATATTTGTATTTTGTTTTAATTTAAAGAATGTTCTTGTATTTTGTTTTATTTAAAGAAAATTTCTGTGGTTTATGTTGTTTATTTTTTAATCGGGACTTTGCTGTGCATTGTCAGGTGTTTCTTTTCTCAAGTTCCAGCTGACTTCAAATTACACAAAAGATTATTTGTTATCTAATTCTTATAGTTTATTTCTCTGTACTAAGTAACTGTTAAGTAATTTCAGATGCGTTGAAGTTCCACTGAAACTGCTATAGAAATCGTCACAATTATATAAAGTTAACCATCCACATTAGCAAGAAGAATGTGAAGGAATCATTTCCACATACTCAGCGTTTCTACAGTTTAACACTGAAAAAAATCGGTTCAGTTGGTATTTTTCCATAATTGTAAGCATTATATTGTTTTCTGCGGTTGTGTCTGTACATGTTACTTACACGAACATACCTACGACCCGATCTATCTCTTTCTCTGCCTCTGTCTTTGTCTCTTTGGCTATCATTGTCTTTCTACCTCTGTCTGTCTCTCTCTTTTATCCTCTTCTCATTTTGCTTCTGTCTCTCCCTCTCTCTCTCTTTGTGTATGTGACTGTGTGTGTGTGCGTGTGCGATTGTGTGAGTATGTATATGTATTTCTCTGTTTTGTATTATATCCTCATCGACAGTGAATCGGACTTTACAACATTTCTATATGTGTACGTTTACACACACACACACACACACACACATACGCGTGCACGCACACATACACACATATACACGCACGCACGCATACACACACACACACACCATACCACACACACACACAAACACGTGCATCAACCAACATATTACACAAACATCCCACGCACTACAAATCACACGCGCATATACAGACGCACACAGACCAGAAACACAAACAAAACAGACGTACAATCCTTCATACATCTGTAGGCTTAGTCCCATTTGGTAGAATCCCATTTCGTAGAAAGGCTAAATGTGGTTCAGTGGTCTTATTGACATGTTTGGTTTTACCTCAGTCATTTTAATGAACTGCTCCAGATTATTTGGAAAGCGATTATTATTGTATACATACAGTAACATCTCGCTTAACGATACCACGCTTTAACAATCTTTCTTCTTTACAAATTATATAAATAGAAATTTAATTTAATAGTTAATTGCTCGAAATAAATGATACAAATGTATACAGTGCATGTTTTTAAGTCCTTTTTCTTTAATTTTTCGTTCATTCACGAGCTTCTCTCAGTTGTGTTGATCAGTTGACACGTCATATGTGCATCTGATATTCTGATTCTCTTTTGTCTTCTGCTTCGATTTAGACTTAAACTTGTTTGTAATTTCCCCTTCCAATATGTCAAAACGAATAACAGTATACCGGCAAATGCTGATGATAAAAGAAACGGAAGATAATAACTTTAGAAACAAAATACATTATCTTAAATGAAACCAAAACCCACAATGAGCGGCATATTCTTATTTCTTAATGTATTTGTATAAATTGATTTGTAAATGATTTACTGTTTATTTAATATCTACAATCTATTAAATCATTTATGTCTAAACTGCCGTTTTATTTCTCCTTATTTTATTTTTTTTTTTTTTTATGTCAGATCTCATCAGCGAGAAAGTAACCACTGCTTTTAACCTTAATTCTATGTAAATTAGTCTCCCGCTTACCTCACTTAATTATTGGAAGTTTTGGAACCAATTACATCTTTAATCTGAGGTATTATTGTAGTATTATCGCATAAAGTATGCAAATATGACAAATATCGAAATAATCTATGTATCGAATATAGTGAATGTAAATAATTAAAAAAGAAGGTATTTATCTAAAAGTATTCCCAATGATTTGGTCCTTCGTATAAACTTTTTCAGTCATAGCCAAAGTATTTGCAGGTCATAATATCTTTAGTGTACACACTATTAATATACTATGTCACATATATTGTATAATATGTGCACAATCTGAATATGTATGTGTGCATAATGTAAATATGATTAGTAGCAGATATCTTGTACATGTTTAAGCTGAATACGGTTGAATTCGAAAAGTTAATGATAAATGTAACGTTCTAATACTCTATTTACTGAATATAATAAGTAAATTACTCATATGTAAAATATGTTTTGTTAAAAATTATATTTGCTGAATTAGTTATTTATAATATTTTTGTCGTATTCTCTTACAGAAGCAAGCCATTTTTCTTTTCTTTCATTCTTTTTTCGTTTTGTATTTTAATAGATAGATGAAATTGATGTAAAATTGTTTATTATTGGTTGCTTGTTTTGTAACGGAAATGAAATGTTTATGAATTAGAAATGACCAGTTTAAAAAATAATAATAATAATAGTAATAATAGATGTTGATGTTACATAATCGATTTAGGAACAATGCGCTCCCCCTCTGAATGTTAGAAAGAAACCAGATGTATGCACAGGCCAAGTTCATTATATACAGAGGTAATCAGGTAATGCAGTAAACCAGGTTTTTCTACGAAATGGGAATTATACGAACTGGGAATCTACCAAATGGGAAGACACCCATCTGTAACCCACACATGAATATTCTGATAGGTCTTGCAGATGTTACCTATGTCCGTAATGTCTATAGTAATTAAATACTCGCTTTCTGATAATTCTGTATTATCAATATATATGAAGTCGGTTATCATAGTAAAAGCAATTAAAATAAATATATGATTGAACAGCAACCTTACCACGAGTATAATACATACTGCGTGTTTATAATTGTCTCTATAGAACAACAACAAACTTATCTACGAAAAAAACAATTAAGTGAATTCCCAGATCAACTAATTCACCAACATCGATGTTAAAATGACGCCAGGTGTTTAATGACGTCGTTGCTGATGTGTATCTTTGACGAAATCGTGATGCTGTAACATATGTTACCCTGCAAATTTCGATTACGACAGATTTTATGGTAGATGTTTATGTGCTGTTTGCTTAGGGACGTAACGTGACTGTGTGCGTGTGCGTAAATGTGTTTTGTTATTGCTATAATTGTCTGATAATAAAGAAGCAAATATTGAACTGTATCAGTGCATTAACAACAACAACAACAACAACAACAACAATAATAATAATAATAATAATAACAACAACAACAACAACAACAATAACAATAACAATAACAACACCAGTAATCATAATGATGATGATGATAATAATAATAATAATTACAATAGATGTGATTTAGCATGTTAATATACGTAACAGCATGAGACACTATGACAAAGTGATTTTAACGTTTATTTTTAAATGTTTGAAAACAACATTATGCCTGACGTGTTATATAATAGTAGTGCATTATTTGAAATAAAGCGTATTCCAGTATCGTCATCGAGTTAAACCAAGTAATACATCACAGGTTTTTGTATGACGTCACTTCCATTGCAATAAATATAAATCAGTATCTAATGGCGGAAAGAAACAAAGAAATGATAAACTTAAATGGTATTAAATAAATAAATAAATAAATATACACAAACACTGACGGATTTTGAGTTTTCAAAATAGGATACCTCTGAGACGGGCATAATTTTCCAAAATAAATAACTTTTCGTTATAAAGAACAAAATAAAACAAAACAAAACAAAACAAAACAACACAATAATAAAACAAATCAATAAAATCAATAATGCACAAATAACTAAAGTGAGGGTCACGATATTGGGCAACTGTATAATTCATATATATGTATATATTAATAACAAATTGTGAATCAAGAGACAAACGCGCGAAAATCAGTGCGCTTTACAGAAATTATAATATCATGCTATATTTTACAAGTCAGCAGTTGCCTCGGTAATTATTAATTCAATTATTAGGACAGAGCACTATTTCTTAATGATTATTATAGTTTGACTTCCTCGTACAAACTGTTACAGAGTCTGGACGGTGTTTCTGTCATGTATTACCGCCTACAGCGACACCTTTGATGACGATTTTGAGTTCCTGGATGTGACCGTGATTTAACAAATATTTTAAGTAGCTTGTGTCTTTTTTTTTTCCTTTATTTATTTTTTTTTTTTTTTTTTTTTCTGATTTCATTTCTTTTATTGAGTGCAATATCGTATGTGGTGGACCTTCTGCTTTTTGACAAGACATGCTTTTATTTGTTTGTTTGTTTGTTTGAACGTTATATTAACAACTATGTGATCATCATCTTCTAAATTCATACATACATACATAGATACATGCTCTCCAAATCTCGAAGTTGCTGTGACTGGAAGACATGTTCGAGATATCGTTACTTATCGAGAAAAAAAAAATAATAATAAAGATAATTGTTTGCAGTTTTTATTAAGCAGTCATTGCATTCCCTGAAATTTCAACATTATTGAAGTCAGTACGCTGAAATGCAAGCATAAGTTAAAATATAAGAAATATACATATATTGTATTTTGCATCAATAAAAAAATAAATAAATAAAACAAAACAAAACAAAAATAAAGTAAAAAAAGAGCGGATAACAGTTTTATCAAAGAGTTAATGTAAATGTGTGTGCGTGCCTGTGCCTGTGTTTGTGTTTGTGTCTGTACCGTATAAATGGTTCCCTATAATCACTGTATTATTTTTATAATAAGGGCAATAGCTGGCATAAACTAATAAATAAGCTGACTTTTAAATAAACCCTAATACAGTTCGAGATCAGCTCAAATCGTATTCGGGGTACGTAATTAGTTACACAGGTATACGCTTATCTCGCGTACACTTTGTCACGCGCTACGGCCATAACGCGAACTTTTCACCTCGTGCCGACCAAACAGACCTTCAGACACGCGTCACCATGGCACTGAGTTTTGTTTCTTGTTTTCGCCTTCGTGTCAGTACCCGGGTAAATAGATATAACGGCACGAAGATTATCGATAATCGTCTTATCAGAGTCATTAAGCCGAGCCGTTTCTGAAAAAATGAATATTAGGAAGGAGAATGGTGATGATGCAGATGTCAATATAGAATTTTTTTTTCTTCTTTTTGTTTAACTTTTTGCTAATTATTTCTTAACTGAATGTGTGTATGTGTTTTTGTATGTTTGCGAGTTCATAGATAGAGAGAGAGAGAGAGAGAGAGAGAGAGAGAGAGAGAGAGAGAGAGAGAGAGATAAAAAGTGAATTAGAAAAATATAGTATGTCTATATGTGTCTAATAAAAAAATATTTAATAATGAAAGAAGCGATGACAAAAATAAAGCGAGAAAATAAATATTTTGTTTAATTATGTTTAAATTATTATTATTATTATTATTATTATTATTATTATTATTATTATTAAATAAACATAGAATGTAATATATTTTAATCTTCAAAGATAATTTCAATCTGTGTCAGTGTGTGTACAGTCATTTCAGGATTTTTCAGAATATAGATTCAGTGTTACTTGCAAAATTTTTGTTTCTGATCGCGTATTTCTTTATTTCATTGTTAAATGGTATCTGCTAATCATTTCACCAACACGGTCAGTGTTATCCAATGTTACCCCACCCGGATATCCCCGAGGCTAGAACTACTTCAAAAATCGGCTTAATTTGTGCTTTTAACTCATAATAAAGTCTCTGTATATTGTAATCAGTATATTGCTTTGATTAATGTCAACTGGTATTACAACTTAGCAAGTTTGATTTTGTGTTTTATTTATTTATTTATGCATTTATTTGTAATCATTATTAAGGCAACAACACCAAAATTTAAAATAAAGAAAATGACAATAAATAATATTATAGCTAAGAATAATAATTATCACAATAGCAACAATTATTGTTACTATTATTATTATTATTATTATAAGACGATGTATATTTAATTATCTACGATACAAATACAAATAATTTTATCTTCCACTTTACAATTATAATAATTTGTTGTGTTTTTGTCCATTTTCACATCAGACCATCAATCCATGCAAACTAATGCCCAGTATATAGACGTTAATGACTAAACAGTTTCCAACATAAACACTTCATTAAGGTCCCGAGAAAGTATTCAAGGGCAAAGGTAAATCGAAAGCATGCAACTGTTAATTACACTGCGCTATTTTATTCATGAATCCCGGATACTTATTATTTTCACCATAATTTTATTAATCATAATTAAAAAAAAAAAAAAAAAAAAAAAACAAGTTCTACGGTAATTTCCGGTTCCGGTGACTATGCTATTTATTATAATTATTTTCCAGATTTATTTTTAAAAATTAATTATTATTATTATTTAATTTTATGATGATTATTGTAATTAATTTGTTGTTGTTATTATTGTTTTTATAGCCTGATAATTTAATTTAGCCTTGAAGCTGTTGATTCAATTAGAACAAACATAAACAACAACAAAAACAGAAAAAATCAAATCATTGCAAAAATAAAAGACTACGAACAATATCAAAATATATTCACTCAATACTGGAGAATGAGAGAGGCCATATAAATATTTAAAAAAAAAAAGAAGAAAAAAAAAATATATTTTTACGTTATCATAATATATCCATTGATTTGTGCAGCAGAATGTGTGTTGTACTTTCTGTAAATATAAATGGGTGAAAAAATGTAATCGGGTTGGAATGAAATAGACGAATGAATGTGAAAACGCACAGACAAACTGAAAGACGGTAGGAGATTTGGGTATAATATTATTTAAAAAAAATTGCTTAAGTTTTAATCTTTGTGCATCGAAGATATCATACATATATGCCCACGTATGATAATTATAATAATTAAAAATATATATATCCTCATTTTTTGCATCTAAACAGAATTTCAGTTTTAACTGCGACTCCGTCCCCGCGAACATGTCTGTACGTCTGTCTTCCACTACATAACACATTACAATTACAATCACAATATCACACTTTGTTTATGGGTGTGTATGTTAGTGCATGCATTCCTGACTTGTCTTTTATTATAGAAATTCGCTGAAAGACGATTTTCTGCACGTTTGCGGGAAATAGCAACAGCGGCTGCAAGAGAGTAGAGGAAAGAGCAGGTCAGATGTTCAGTGACCCGTACAAGGTCAAGAACCTGTCCGTTGTTCGTTTGCTGGCGATCACTATGGAGGAGAGCTTCGAAGCGTATTTCTAAACGACTGACTGTGATTATTGTCAGTACTGCAAGTCTTCTGATCCTTGATAGTCTTCTCAAAATCAGTTCTTTTCTATACAGTATTGTGCACGGACGGTATAAGTAACCGTGAATGAAAGATATATATGCGTTTGCAACAGACGTTTATATTATTATGTGTGCGGGAGTGGGGCATATGTGCGAGTTAATCGTTATGTACTTACTTCCACATTCGCATTCAGATATAAAGTACATGTAAGCTAGAAAGGATTGCCACAGATATTTGCGCGTATAAATAGACACATACATACACATACACAACACAATGTATGTACATATCTACATACATTAATGTACATGTAATTACATATACATATGTACATACATACACACACATACATGCATACATATACACAGTGTTTGGTTTTTGGGTTGTATGTTTTTTACAAAGTGAGCAGAAACAAGTACAAAATATAACTAATGTTACTTATATCAATCACATTCTTAACCTACAAAATAAAATGAAATAAAACACGTAAAGACACACACACACACACACATTCATTTACACACACATGCACATATACGTTGATATATAAGTGAATCATATACAGGCTTTACTTTTTAAAACTATGTCGGTCACTAATTTGCTATGGTTCAGTTGCCATAATTTCTATTGATCGCTGAGCAGCATTTATCTTGCGTTTCCGACTTGACCTACATAAATTTCATCTAAATTAAATTATCATTTATTATAATTAATGAGTTTTTAAAATACGATATATTATGTGACAAAATGAATCAATTATCAATGATTCAGTTTTTATTTTTGGGATATGACTAGCAAAGCAAATATTTACTCATATTATTTTGACCCCAGTTAAACTTTCTTTGTTCTGTTACCAAATCGGGAAAATGATTTAACCGAATCAGCTGTCGCATGTAAACAAATTCACGTGGAAGTTACCTTTTATTTTTAGCATTTCCATTTTGCTCCAATGGAAAGGCGCACTGCCAACATCACGTGACTTCTAGACCAGCTGTACGTCATAATGATGTCTGACTGCTCAGATGTAGAGAAACGAAAATAGGAGCTGGACACGAAAGAGAAGATGAAAATGAAATAATTGGAATTTTGTTCGAGACTGCAGAAAGCTAGTTTTTTTTTCGCTTTTGTTTAATATGGAGACTTAATCGTTCTATAGACGTGCGTGTGTTAACAGAGTTAGTGAAAAGCAGTCCACGTCATTTTTGTGGCTCTTTGCAATTTATTTTCAATAACAGCAGCGGATTGCTGTCAATGGTACGAGTTGCGTGATTCAATATGGGATTTTTTCACCAGCTCAAACTACTCTTGTGGAAAAACTTTACGCTAAAGAAACGAAGTCCTGTGAGTATTATATGATGGCAACAGTTACGTGTATGATGTGTTTTTAAAGATGAATGTTAAAGAAGGGTAGTTCAAATGAGTGTAAATCGCTCCCTTTGTTTACATTCTCATTTCGTAGACTCAAAAGGAAAATTTATTTTTGTGTTTGTGCTACAGTGTGTGTCTTAGCAATAGTTTATATAATATGGCAGAGAGCATGTAGATAACTGACACCTAAATATGTTGTCAATCACTGTAAAATTAAATCACTCAAGGAAATGTAAATTTAAATGTTAGTTGTTACAGTTATTAAGATTGTATATATAGTAATTAACATCAAAATTCTAAATCAAATGTATTTAGATGTTGTTATTTCTAATATATATATATATATATATATTTTTACAAATCTTCCAAATATTTCTTTTTCTTTTCATAAATCTTTATATCTTTTCAAAAACAACTAAAGACAGTTTTTGTAATTTCACATATGTGATGCATGGAACAGCAGAAGAAAAAACAACAAATGCATCATTATATTTGTCAAAATTGTAATAATGGACAGTACAAAATGCAATCACATATAAGCAATGTGTTTACATGAAATATATATAAACAAACAATGATTGCTGAGTAATTTGTTGTTTGGAGGGCATTATAATGATTAATTAATTAATAAATATCTGTGAAAGCTTATTTTATGTTATTAGTTGATCACCTTAAAGTATTTCTGGATTTGTTCGTATTAATAAACAAAG
Organism: Chrysomallon squamiferum; assembly: GCA_012295275.1. Taxonomy (NCBI): domain Eukaryota; kingdom Metazoa; phylum Mollusca; class Gastropoda; order Neomphalida; family Peltospiridae; genus Chrysomallon; species Chrysomallon squamiferum. The sequence continues at coordinate 12,151,530 of CM022672.1, read as the reverse complement.
CATAATGCAAATTTATTAGTATATGAGGCTGATAGTTAAATTATTTTACATCATTACTCTTGTTACATTAATTTATAAACTTTTTATTAATAAAACATACTAAAAAACTGAATTACTGACAGTTAAATTATGTTACTCTTTCATATTAAAATATTTCTAGACTTTCAAAAATTGTATAATAATAATAATAATAATAATAATAATAATATACAAAATAAAAACTTCATAATAAATAAGATTACATTTGTGACATTTTTCTGGCAATGTTAAAATATATTTGAATTCTTTCATAATCTGTATCATAATAAACTAAATATAATGAAAACGTATTAGTAAATAAGGCATACAGTTAATTTTTTTCTAATTTATTACTTTTATCATATTAAACACACACACACACACACACACACACACACACACACACACACAGCATTAAAATACTGATAAGCCGCCTTTTCTTTCTTGGAAAAAAGTTTTCATATATGTATATATGTATCTGAATGCATTTGTGTGTATATATTTTGTTTGCACACGTGTTGTATGCATTGTATGGATGACAGATGTAGATACTATATTTTGCTTGATACATGACAGATATTGGTTTTCAGTTTAAAGATGAATAATATATAGAATTATATCTTTTTATTTTATTATATTTACTTTTTAAAAAAAAAATTTCAAGGAAAATCCAGTTTTGATGTAACTAGGCTGTTACCATGAACAAAGAGATTGAATTATGCACCTGTTACACTGATGACATTCTCACCTTTCTCAGTTCTGTAATCATAGCAACATCATGTTGACAGTATTAAAAACTGTAACTAACCACACCCTTATGATAATGAAAAATATGCACAAGAATTAATTTTTTAAATTTTTTTATTTTGTTTCAGTAAGCGTTTCAATATTAAGATATTGCATTTTGTTTTGATGTAATTTCAGAATTTTTATTTATTTATATATTTATTTATAAAATTTTGAAATAAACTTTTCAAGTGGGATTATATAACAGATTAAAAATGGATGATGATAGTTTTTATTTATTTATTTTATTTATTTATTTAATCATACTTAGTAATGTAAAACAATATCCTCAGTTAATTTAGGATTTTCTATATTATTTCTATCTGAAAATTCATTTTATTAGCTTTTTATCAGAATCTTATTATGTTATTGTACTTTATTATCAAAAAAGATTTATCACCACTAATACCTATTACAAATTTTAACAGTCACTTGAAATAATTGTACCATTAAGGTAAACGTTTATTATCTGATAAGAGGTAAACTTTTAATTTCTTTCTTTCTTTCTTTCTTTCTTTCTTTCTTTCTTTCTTTCTTTCTTTATTATTATTATTATTATTTATTTATTTTCTTTATTATTACTTTTCCTCCTATTTATTGAAAAGGTATTTATATACAGATTCTGGCATTCTGGGGATATATAATTTTGTTAATTATACTTCAGTATTTTTGTGAGTTTGATGCACTTTGAAACAGGTGAATGATAAGACAGTGACCTTGTTTGACCTGGGAGTGTTGACATCAAGGGTGGGGTCTGTTTAACCTGGTGCTAAGTCATACAAATAGTTTAAGAAAAGTTTTGACTTTATCTGGGAAAAGAAATTTAAAATATATCTCAGTTAATTTGATGATATTTCTGATTTCAGAAATGCAAAAGTTTCACCACTCCTGACAGATTATAGCAATGTATAACAAAGTAAATTACAAAAAAAAAAAAAAAAAAAAATTGAAATAATAAATTAAAAGAATTAAATGAACACTGTTTTCCAATTTAAAAAAAAAAAAAAGATTTTTTGTTATTATTATTATTATTTTTTAAGATCAAAGTTAGCAATTAAAGAAGTAACATTCAAAAATATATATTAATGTAAATAACAACTAATTTATAAAAGTAAAAATAGTTCCATCCCCAAAAACCATATTTTTTATCAGTGACAGAAAATTTTGAAATATATTTCACTGTTTGCAGTGATTGCAGTGTGTGTGTGTGTGTGTGTGTGTGTGTGTGTGTGTGTGTGTGTGTGTGTGTGTTAAAATATAATAACAAACTTTAAACTATTTTTGTTCAGGTATTTTAATTACATCTGTTCTTAATAAGGTCTGAAAAAAAAAAAAAAAAAAATTAGAATAAAAAAACTTAGTAAATATGATTCAGCACATCCTATGATATAAGACCACAGATTTAAAAAAGAAAGGATAAAAACAGCAAATTTTATAAAAAAAATATTAATTTATTTTAATTATATAGGATTATACTTAGCATGTCCCTTGAATAGAGTATAAAAATTAGATAAAAACGACAAAAAAAAAAGATACAAAAAAGCATGAGTGAGCATGCACCCACTACAATAAAAGACCAAAGAACCAAAGATCTGCACTTTTCTAATAATAATTGTTTCCTTCTCTCTTTTCATTAATGTCTACCAACCATGCAGGGAATCAGAATAAACACACATGATGAAATATTGTATTCATGACCGAGCTCTGCTCTAAACAAAAGGGACAATGTTGCATTCACAGAAACAACAAAGTGACAATGGGGTGAAGAAGTTACCTTTTAGCTGATGTAGCAAAACATTTTCAGCCATATTTTATGATATTGTTAAAGTAATATAAAAACATTTCTGACTTCTTAAGGAAATCCTTGCTTGCTCAAACACGTTTAAGTGGTCATTAACTTTGGTTTATACTTTATCCTGAAGGCTGTGTGTTTATGTTACAGGTTATTGTTTGTGGTAAAATAATTCAAATAAATACCATTAAACCTCCAGTGAGCTCCATAACGGTTTCTTATACGATACACATTAATTATAGATGGCTTTTTCTTTTTACATGTAATTACGTATATGTGATTTAATGATTATTCATTCCACCATGGGTATGGAATTTATCTAGTTAATTTCAGAGCTGACATTTAAAAGCACAAACACACACACACACACACACACATATATATATAAACTTTGATAATATGTATGTAGCACGTCAACATCTGTCAAAGTATAATTAGGTAGGTGATTAATGTGTGTGTGTGTGTAATATGTACACATTTGCATGCATACATACATTCACACACACACACACACACACTCTGACACAGACACACATACATATATGCAGATTTAAAAATCACAGATAAATAATTGATAACATGGACGACTGCATCCAGTAAATCATAAATTTATAGTGAATACTGAATACATTTGACATGTTAAGTTTTTTTATGGGTTTTGTTGTTAGTTTTTTTTTTCTTTTTGAATACATGAATAAACATTTGACATGTTAAGTTTTGATAGTTGTAAGAAAGTTTTGTAAGCCTTCTTACTGCTGTTTATAAATCTTATTCAGCTGAAGTAATAACGCAGAATGGGGGAAGAAGTCAGAGTGGTGGTAAATGTCAGTGGGAGAAATGCAGTAAGAAAAATGAAAGGCTGAGTAGTAAAAAAGGAAAGAAATACAAAAGCTTTATTAAAACATTTTTTTTTTTTAAATGTATGATTCTAATGGTCTAATTTAGAAGATAAATACTTTTGTCTATGAAGTTTTTGTTTTTGCCTCAATTCCAGTTCATTTGTCTGTGTGTCTATCACAATATGCAACCTGTTGGAAATTGTTAATTATTTCACTGAATTTTTAGATGTCAATTATTAAAACATAAAAACAACAACAAAAATCAAATAATAAAAAAAAGGAATTGTATGGAGTACTCTTCTGGATCTGACTAAAACTACTCAGTAGTATCAAATAAAAGTAACCTAACCCTAAACATATAAAGCTTTTTATATATATATATATATATACTTAAACAGGCTATCAGTCACCTGTCAGTTGCTTATTTTGCTCACACCAAAGATAATTTATTGACAGTATTTTATTAAGCTGGTAATGACCTTATACTGTCACGTTGAGTGGGCTACTTAATTCTGATTACAAGGTTTTCTATGAAGTCTACCACTATCTTAATGTACCATTGTGTGCTATGTGGATTAAAATATAATGATAATAATACTGGTGACTGTAAATAGAGAGCTGACAGCTTATTTTTTTACCTTTTATTAAAATGTTTTGTAAAAATATTATTATTTTTTTTGATGATTATGATGATGATGATTGTTGTCGTTGTTGATACTTAAGTAAATTTGTATGTTATTATCATTATTTCATTATTATTATTACTCAAGTGTGTGACAATAACCAATTTATTCTTCGAAAACAAAAATGGCTTGATGTTACTGACCGTAAATGCTGTTGATTAAAATGTGTCATTACATAAAAACATTTCTCCCGTTGTTGTTGTTGCTGTTGCTGGCTGCTGTGTTTGGTGGCTCAGCCATCATTGGCTGTAATCAATACTGGAGCAGGCAATTTCTGTCTGGGCTGTAAATTAAGTTAGGAGGCAAGCATGTATGTCAAGTTTTCCTAATCCTATTTTCTTTTCACTGCTTGCACATCACATTGATCTGTTTGCACAGTAGTAACCCACTGTTGTTTTAATTGTTCTCTGAAATAAACTTTATAACATGTGTGTGTTTTAAGTAGGACACCTCTGCTATGACCTTATGTATTTGTTTTTACTAATTACTTGTCTTCATATACTATAATTTGTTTCCACGTTTCTGAATTCCTCGATCAACTAGCTTTTAATATAGCACCATTTGTTTATGCTTTCCAAATTTGCCTTTTATATTTGAAGTTTGGTTCTGTCTCCCTTTCTGCATTTCTGGAGCTTTACTTCATATACCTTTGTGTTATTTGGTGGTCCCTTAATCTGCCTTCAGTATATCAATGATTAATTGTACCATCATTTCTGATCTTCTGGATTTGCCATTGAGTAAATAATAGTTTGAGGCCCCCCTTTCTGAATGTCTAGAAGAGTCCCTGATGTACCAGTTTCAATGTACCCCTTCCTGGACCTACCCCTGATATACCAGAGTTTGACTGTTCCTCTCCCCCACTTTCTCAATTTCTGGATCTTCCCATGATTTACTGCAAACTGACTGTCCCCAGTGGATGTGCCCCAGATATTCTGAAGGTTAATAATCATACAAGAACCGTCCCACATTTTACACAGTAGGTGAAATATGTGAAGAGAGTAAATAATTAAAAATATAAAAGCACTGAATATTTACACAGGTTTTGCAAAATATATTGTAATTTTATAAGGTTTATGTGCTGTTTTCAGTGGTTTAGAAACCTGAGGTTAGAAACACCATTGTTATATTCAAAATGTTTACATGTGTATGTATGTACATGTACATGTACATGTATGTGTCTGTATGTGTATGTGTATGTGTGTGTGTGTGTGGTCTGCAGGTGAATATATGTTTTTATATTCTGAAAAAATCTAATTAATTAAATATATGTTAAATACACAATATCAGATAATACACATATATTTATATACAGTATGTGTCTATACAGGTATAGATATATGCATATTTATGTGATTTGGATATATAATGGGTGTTGTTGATGTGTAAATGTAGATGTATATGTAAATGTATACATATATGTATTTGTGTGATTTTATATCTGTTTTATAATCCTTGAATTTAAATCTTCTTTCAAACTATTTCAAAAGGTTTTGATATTAAATATATTTATTTTGATCTAATTTCTATATATGACTTTACACAAATATATAAATTACTACTTCCATATTGTTATTAATAATAAAGTGAGTTTCTTATTTTATGACTGAATTTAAAATTGTATATAATAATACATATATATATATATATATATATATATATATATAGAACTTTAAATTACTTTTTCTCTTTTATTAATATTTATTGTTGTTGTTATTATTATTATGACCATTTTATTATTATTATTATTTTTATTATTATTATTATTATTATTATTATTATTATTATTATTTCAGTTTGTCGTTCTCTTTGAGCTTTTTATTCCACTGGTGCTGTTTGTCATTCTGCTTTTAATAAGAAGAAAACTTCCTGCTGACCCAGTCAGGACAAGTAAGTACATATAATATATATTTAAACCTACATCAGTACATGTGTGATACAACAGGTATATGGATGTGTGTGTGTGTGTGTGTGTGTGTGTGTGTGTGTGTGTATCTGTGTTTATTGTTCTGTATGTATCTGCCTTTACCTGATATTACTGATAATTATAATTGTGTTAGTCACATGAAACAGAACATCTTCTTTTATATGACAAAATCACTAATGAACGTAGTTACCCTTGTTTTCAAACTGGCATTATTATTTTATCAAGTGAAAACAAAATAACTCACCATTTTATAATGCAAACACAGACCAACAGTTTGAGCAATATGTACAGCATTAGCTAAATTTCAGTAATCATCAGATCATTAGCAGTATTTATGATTATCAGATTATAATAATTATAAAAATGTACCACTGATATTTGACTGATGTGTGAATAACTAGCAACATTTTCTTCTGAATTGTGACTAATATATGGATCATTAACAAAATGACTGTACAAATTGTAATAAAAGTTAACCAATAAAGTTTGACCAAATATGGATCATTACTAAATTTACCATTTCCATTTGACCAATGTTTGGATCATTACCAAAATTTACCAATAATGTTTGACCAATATATGGATCATTACCAAAATTTACCACTGAAGTTTGACTAGTTTCTGGATCATTACTGAGTTTTATCAATGTGTGGATTATAATCAAAATTATTAACATTTAACCAACATAATTATATGAATTATTAGCAAAATTTACTACACAAATATTATATGAAGCATTATAAGAATTAGCGCAGACAAAAGGAATGTAAGAAAATATAAAACATAATAGCATAGTTTACTGTGAACCTTTATCAAGCAAAATACAAAAAATATGTATATATCTATTAAAGCACCAAATGAAAAATATATTAGCTCGTATTATGTGGCTGTATTAAATCAATAAACTGTAAAGAAATCAGTTTGGTAATTGTAAAAAATATGTTGGTTAATGAGACTGCATGGACTTACTGGAGAAAATTTATCCTTAATATTGATTCATAATCCTGCACTGACATGTCAAATATTGAATATGTTATATGTATCTGATATGGCACTAGGGTGTTAAACAATAATTTATTAACTTATAACATATTATTAGGACTTTTTTTTAAAAATAGTTTAATTTTTTGGAAATTCCCATTATGCTTAATAATACAGTGTAATAGATAACTCCATATACATATATACATAAACACACACACACACACACACACACACACACGCACACACAACTATATTATTAGTATGTATGTATGTATGTATGTATGTATGTATGTATGTGTGTATGTATGTATGCATGCATATATATATATATATGTATACCCATTACCTATACACACACACATACACAAACTCACATTTTTTTTACTGTGCACAATGCAATAAATAATGTTGCTTTTATACAAGCTTGTTACTCTTTTTATTTATGCAAGTCTCCAGTATTTTAAATAATAATAATAATAATAATAATAATAATAATAATAATAATAATAATAATAATAATAATATCACAGTAGATTTTACAGGAACTTTGATGGTTTTTTTCTTTCCATTTTTCCTAGTGTATTAAATAATAACAGCATCAGATCAATATATTCTTTATTAAATTTTTTATTATTATTTTTTTTTCCTCAAACTCTACACCTTTTCATGCAATATAGTTATGTATAAAAAGTTTTACATTGTTTTGATGACTTATAGCATGTAATTGTAATGGTAATAAAATACCTGTGATGTACTGAGTGACTGCATAATATAAATGTATCCTATACCTTTATTGTCTTTCATCATGAAAGAATAATTATTACAGTAATATCACATCACTGGCAGTTGCTGGTAATCTTATAGAATGTTGCAAATACAGGGTATGTTAATTTAGTGTATGATAATATGGCATGTTACAAATGTGGGTTATGATAAGTATGGGATATAATAAGTTGGCATGTATGGGGAAAAATTTATATATAATATGTTAATTTGGTATATGATAACATGGCATATAATAATTATAGGTATGATAAATATGTAATATGCTAATTTACTTTGATGTAAGGTAATATAGCATGATCAATATGGGTATTATAAATATCAAATATGTTGACTTGGTATATGATAAATGAGTGATGTGATACATTATAGGATAAAATAAGATGTTGATTGATGATATAGAATATAATAAATATAAAGGTGATAATAATATGATGAGCACAGGGTATTTTAATGTGGCATATAACAAATTTCATGTATGTTTTATAATGTGCCATGTGATAAATATGGTATGTGATAATGTAACAAGTGATAAATATGGATTATTATAATGAATGGGATGGTATATATTCATAGAGTCAATACATAGGTAAATAATAAGTAAGGATTAGACAAGCAGTACTGTCGAATTTTAACTGATTAGTAGTCTACAAATTTAGAACTGGCTCACATTTTAGAAATTTTGTAAGCAATTCATTTTGCACTGATATTTTGATAGTAATTTAAAAATCTAACACAAAGTACAGTTAGTAATTGATATTCTTGAAACTGAGTATACAGTGATATTTTAAACTGTTTTTATTGATTTGTCAATGGTATTTTAGAAATAGTAGGTGATAATTCATTTTTGTGTAAAGCAAAACAACGTTTCTTAACAGAACCCAAATAAGAGTCATTACTTTTCACTCTCATTGTTGTATCAAAGAACTCAATTAATTATAGCAGCAGCTCCAAATAAATCACCTGGAAATGTGCTTTTAAGTACAGGCATAAAAGTTTATGGTATTTCCACATCAGTGCCAGTATATTAGAGAAGAGTGCATGAAATTCAGCTTTAAGTGTTCGTATATTAATTTATGTAGATCAGCAAAATTAATGGTGCTCTGTTAAAAATCAAAATTAATGAAATGAAGATATACAGTCAAATTACTGGGAGTTCTGTTTAAGTGCCTACATTAACAGTTTCTTTTAAACAGTAGTTGTGTTCTTCTAAATACCATACTAACTGTGTGCTGTTTAATACCACAATTAATGGTATTCAGTTTAAAAACCATACCATTGGTGTTCTGTTTAAACCAAAATTAATGGTATTCTGTTAATTACCAAAATAGAATGTGTTGTGTTGATTAGCAAACGTGTCACTGATAAAACCCCAAATTAATGTTATTCTGTTAAATACCCCAGCTAATGGTATAAAAAAAAAAATAAAAAAACAACAAATTGATGGTTTCCTAATAAATACTTCATTAATGGTGTTCTGTTTATCATCAAAATTAACAAAGTGCTTTTATGTACCCAGACCAATTGTTTTCTATTAAATATCGATTTTAATGGCATTTTGTTACAAAACAAATTAATTGTTTTCTGTTAAATACCAGATTTAATAGTGTTTTGTTAGTAACAACAACAACAGTCATAATAATAACAAGATTAACCAAACTTGATTGTATTCTATTAAATAGCAGAATCATATACATTCTGTTAAGTACATTAATAATAATAATAATAATAATAATAATAATTATTATTATTATTATTATTATTATTACCCAAATGAATTATTTTATATAAAAAAATTAGGTTCATAAGAGCATGCCTGATTAAAAATTAATAAACATTAATAATAATGAAACTTTAACTTTTAGCTGACACTTTGTAAAATGTTCTGTTAAGTTCATAGTAATAAATAAATAAATAAATAAATAATAAACATGACTGTAATGATAAATATTAAATAATGTAATGTAATATCATAATGATGATAATGATAATGCACTGAAATAATGATAATTATGATGATGATAGTAATAATAATAAATAATAACAGCAATAACAGAGAAACTATATACTACCCTTTAAAAGTCTAAATAATATAGTTCTCCATTGTTTACTAGTAATTAGTGAAAATAATGGGGTTTTAATGAAAGCAAATGACAGATAAGAAAAGACAGTTATGTAATGTGTTATTATGATATACAGTTAAATAATTAATTCTTTATATCTCTGTAAATAAGATGTTATATGAGATTTCAGGTTTTATCTTACCCCCAGCAGTAAATGAGATTATCTCATTTATGGTTTCTGATTTATTTATTTATTTATTTATTTATTTATTTATTTATTTTATTTATTTATTTAATTATTTATTTGATTATATTTTATTTTATTTTTTTTATTATTATTATTTTTTAAACACATACCAACATATGTGTTTATTTTGATGTAAAACTTTGTTACTTATCCTATTTGTTCTTTTATGTTGAAAAAATTATCTTCTATATGTATTATAATCTCACTTAATGTTGGGGAGAAACAAATTGAAATCTTATATAATATCTTATCAACAGTTAAATAATAATAATAATATATTATTAATAGAACAGAATTAATCATGGTATTTGTATGTATGTTTTTTTTATATAACTGTGTGTGTGTGTGTGTGTTTGTGTGTGTGTGTGTTTGTGTGTGTGTGTGTGTGTGTGTGTGTTTGTGTGTGTGTGTGTGTTGTGTGTGTGTGTGTGTGTGTGTGTGTTTGTGTGTGTGCGTATACATGTGGTTTTTAGGCATACATGTGAATATGTTGGTATGTGTATGTGACTGTATATATGTATGTATGTGTGTATATATATATATATATGTGTATATGTATATATATGAATGTATCATTCTCTTTTCTCCCATTTCCACCTAATATATATAATCATGTTTTCAGTCTCTATGTAATTTATATTTTGTTGTATTTTTCTTTTTCATTTAACTGATAAAATAAACCTGCTTACATTTTGTTTACAAGCTAAAACAAAAATCAAGTTTTAGGTTTTTCTCCCTCTGTTTTTCTTTTAACATGTTGAGAGTAATACACAAAGACTGGCTTTACCTGATAATTATCTGTCATTGCTTCAGACAGCACTAACCTTCAGTGTCACAATCTGTGAGTGATATTTAACCACAAACTCGTACAATAACCCACAAATATATACATACATTGTAGGAAATCTATTCATTGCCTATACTGCATATCCAACATACATATAGAAGCATACAAATACATATGTTGATATTTTTTTTCTGAACTAATCAAGAATTAATGCTGTGTGACATCAGGAAAGATTAAATTAAATACTAGGGAGAATGAATATTACAAACAAAGAAATTCTTTTATTGTTTATTTTAATGGTACATACATAATGCTAAACTACTCAAATATATAATTATATATATATATAAATAGAGAGAGAGAGAGAGAGAGAGAGAGAGAGAGAGAGAGAGAGAGAGAGAGAGAGAGAGAGAGAGAGAGAGAGAGAGAGAGCTTTGTTAAACATAATTATTTTATTACCAGTAAGCATACATTAATATCTAATTATATTAATTATTTTATTACTAGAACTAGTACAGAAACTTCATTAAATCATGTTTGAAATATAATTATTTGATTACAGAATACAAACATGCTGTATTATATGTGGAGAGAGAGAGAGAGAGAGAGAGAGAGAGAGAGAGAGAGGAGAGAGAGAGAGAGAGAGAGATTGTTTAATGTATAAATATTTTGATACCAGTACATATATAAATGTTTGTTAAATTCCTGTTTAATAGATAATTATCATGTTACGGGTACTTATTCCAAACTGCTGCATCAAACTACTGTATAATATATAATTATCTTGATTCCAATTCATATAAAAATCCAATTAAGTACTGGCATGTACTTAAGTTATTTCTGATCCATACATTAAGATTTGTTAAACTATTATTTAATACATTATTATGTTGTTACAGATATATATTGAAAATTGTTTTTAATATATAATTATTTTTGTCATAAAAAGTTTTGTCAAATTTTTTGTTTTATAATTATTTAAATTTTATTTCAGTGTGTTAAATTCCCATTTAATATTATAATTATTTTGATACTTTGGTACATATGTAAAGGTTAGTTAGACTGATATTTAAAATACTCAGTATTTTATTACAGGTCCACATGCAAAGGTTTAATAAAGTCGTTACTATGTGATATTTTATTAGTGGTACATATGGGTGAGACCACTGTTTTAATAAGAATTGATTTCCTTGTTTTGCAGTTCAGTATCAAGCAAAGCCGTTGCCATCCTCTGGCATTGTGTCAATTATGCAGATGTTTTGTGAAAACGGTGTACGAGACCAGTGGGGCTTCATGAATTTCCCAAACTCAAGGTGAACAGCATTTAAATTCCTGTTACGTTTGGTTTAGGATTAAGGATTCTAGGAAGATTATAGTCCCATCATTCAATTTTCAACATATTATGTTGTTTACACACACACACTCACACATGATGGCACTATAATCTGGTCAAGATTCTTTAATCCTAAACCACATGTGCGCGTGCTGCACACACACACACACACACACACACACACACACACACACACACACAAGCATTTGTGATAATGAATTGATATATGCTGTTTTTTAGTGTGATTTTAATATGTTTTGATAATAATACAAATAATAACAACAACAACAACAACAATAATATGCAAAGTGTCTAAGATTTCAGAATTTCAGATAATGGATGTTCATTTGACATGTATTTACAATGCTAGTAACTTTACAAACTTTAATATTTTATTCTGTTACATAAAGCTATATATTTACAGTTTATCCATATATGCAGAGAATTCCAGGGTGGTCATTTTGATAATTTTAAGCAGGAATATTTTACGTAATAATTGTAATAAATTATTTAACATTTATTTTATTAATTAAATGCATTTAAATTATTATTATATTCATATCAAAATTCATATCAGATATTTAAAAAATACCAAAATATATATAAATTGCAAATTATAATTTAAAATTTTTATTTTTTTACTTTACAACCAGATCAACTAAATCATTGCTAAGTCAACTGCAGGCTGTTGCAGACAGCCACCATTATTTTGATCCTGGTTTCACGCCCAAAGAAATGGACAAACTGCCAGATATGTATCGTAGCATCATCGATGATCCTGCCTTTTTACACGACAGTTTTGAAAACGCAACAAGTAAGATTTGTGTATTATTATTATTGTCATCATATATCCTTCAGCATCATTAGCATCCTTTTTTTATTTATTTGTTTGTTTGTTTATTTTATTATGATTTAAGTTGTTGTGTGGTAAATTGATTTAATTGATCGATTATATATATATATATATATTAAATTAATTAAATCAATTTACCACAACAACTAAAATCATAATAAAATAAATAAATAAATGAAAAAGGATTCTCATATATATATATATATATATATATAATGTATATGTATATGTATTTATTCGTATTATTATGCTTATTATTATTCTTATTATTATTTTATTGTAAAATTGTCTCATTTTTATATATATATATATATATATATTCTATGCTTATGTATCTATAAAATTATTTTTTTTATACTTGACCAATGCTTTGTTCATTTAAAAAAAAAAAGTTCACCAATTCTTGAAACCATTTTGACACAGACCATTAATGTATTTATTTGTCTTCTTTTCTTTTCTTTCTTTTTTTTCTAGATTTTCCTCTAAGATCAGTTCTAACCAATGTGAAGAAGTTTAAACATTTTCTCACTAGCAACCTTTCACTGCCTGTAGATGATGCCACAGCCCTGCTCAATTCTACTATTGCCATTAAAAAGGTTTGTTAGTAAAACTGAAACTGAAATTCTCAGTAATATTGCTGTCTTCACCAAACTGCTTAAATATTTCAATATTGGTTCGTTAAGAAGTTAAATAGGCTACTTAAAGTATTTTATAAAGAAATGGAAATTTGCTACTTCATAAAAAAAGAAAAAGAATTTGAGCATACTGTTTTAGAGTGAAACTGAAATATAATAATTTATTTTAAACTTTTAAAATAACCATTCATACAAATTTTATATTGATAATTTACATTTTGTTAAAGAAACTGAAATATACTTTATGAAACAAATAGTTAAAAAAGAATTTTTGATGACAAATATTTAATAAAAATTGGTTTTCATTTTTACTTTCTATTTATTCTTAAAGATGGTATTCTCTCTCTCTCTCTCTCTCTCTCTTATTTTTTATAATTTAAAATCTTTAATTTCAGCTGTACAAATTTTTGTTTGGAGAGAACATGGAACTTCTGCAACATTCCCTCCATCGACGAAAACGGAATATACAGCAAGATATTTTGTTTTTCTCACATGATTCATCACAGACACACAACACCCTGCAAGAGGCTGAAAGGGATCTTTTGCAAACCACTGTCAGATCCATTGTGGCAGAATTAGAATCCAGGAAATCCAGTTCATTCAGGAAGGATATAGCAGGAAAAATCCTAGATGAACTTCTACGTAATCCCAGAGTGCTGGAGAAAAACAATATTGCTGACATTATGGATGTTTTGATGGAAGTTGTGAACAAGTATAACAGTCCTTTCATTATTTCACCAAAACAGATGGCCCAGTTGTTGAAGGTAAATCATCTATAAAAATTCTGTTGGATCTTTAATTTAATATTTTTTTATTTATAATTATTAAATATTAAAGTATAATAAAATTATTTGTAGCTGAATCAGTTATAACAGTTTAAAAATAAATTTCATTAACTGTACTTTATATTACTATAAAAAGTAAATAATAAAAATACTTGTACCTGAAAATTATTTGAGGGCCAAAATAATATCTAATTCATAATATTGTTCATTATTAAATCTTTATTATTTTAATACTGCTTATGTTAATATTAGTACCATTTTCTCTTTATGCTTAATAATATGTTTTTACTTAATATATTAATGCATAATTTTCAGATATATTTATACAAAGATTCACAATTTTTTTTTTTTTTTTTTAATGTATGAAATATTATTTTTGATGTGTTAATACATTGGGTTTTTAAGTTTTTATTAATATATTGTCATTCTGTTTCAGATTGTGTTGTTTTCCCCTTCCTCTTTACACAAGTTAGCCTGTGATAAAACATTTTTACATCAGTTTCTAGTCCCTTCGCCTACACAGAATGTCTCTCAAATGGTAGGAGTTTTGAATTTTTGATCTTTTTTTTTTATGAATGCAAAGCTCTGTTTATAATCATTATTGTTACTATAATCTGATTTTGTATGAATAATTGTTTAGTAATTATTTAGAGTTTTTGTTGTTGTTTTTTTTAGTAAGAATGCATATAGCTTTAATTATTTATTTGTTTATTAATTATTATTATTTCACACACAGACACACACACACATATGTGATAAATTAATAAGGTATTTATCTTAATTAAATATTTATTTTATTTATTGCTATTTTATTTTTAATGTTTTAATTTTTTATTTTTTTAAATTTTTATTTATTATTATTATTTTTTTAAAGGAATTATACTTTTATCTTTGACTTTATTCTAATAATTTAGATGTGTGTGTGGTTTTTTGTTTCAGGAGGATCTACAACATCGACTGTGCAATCTGACTGTTCATCAGCTGAATGAATTATCATCCTATCTAAAATCATCTGTCACAGACCAAAACATTATAAACAAAGTAAGTAATATCAGCTTTTATTTAAACTTTAATAAATATCATTTACGTTCAATTCATTAAATAAAATTATTGAGTTTGGTGGGCAGTCAAATTTTACAGTGTTTTGAAAGTGAGCAGAATAAAGTTTAGACAGAGCTGCTTTATTCAGAATGATGTCATTATAATTACATTACAATCTTTCTGTAGTATTTATCACAGTGTTATTATATTCTTATACTTTATTCAAAATATTTTCATACTATAATAATTTGTATCACATTTCATATTTTAATATGTAGTAAAAAAAACGCTGCAGAATGTTAAAAAATAAAATAAAACACCTAGAGAATTTTGTGCATGTGTGTGTGTGTGTGTGTCACAGAAGTAGTCACATTCTTTATGTTCAGTTTCCATGGAAAAAACACACACAAACATTTCTCAGGCATTGAATAACGAAATCCAATTTTAACATAAAATACATAAACTGTCTGGTTGGTGACTTTAGAATAAAGAGACTTTTTTTTATTTATTTGTTTATTATTATTATTATTTTTTTTTTGTTCCCACTGTTGTTTTTCTTGTAAATAAATAAACGGAAACAAACATGGTTATATTACTGTTGGTATTTTTCTTCATCATTCTGGATGGGTTTTTTCTCTCTTATTTAAAATAACTAATGTTTCATGTGAGTAATAAATCTGCAGACTTTTATGTTTCTTTAAGTTACAAGTATGTAGAATAACAAGCTGCAATTTTAACATAATAATAATAATAAAAATAGAATAATAATGATGATCATGATGATAATAATAAAAAATAATGACACTAACAACAACAATAATAATAAAAACAATAATAATAAAAATATAGTAATAATAATAATTATTATAATAATAAATAATAATGAATAAATAAAGATAATAATAGTAGTAATGATGATGATGATGAAGATAATTATAATTATAATAATAAGCCTAATGATAATAGCAGTAACAGCAAACACAACAAACAACAGCAGCAACAACAACAACAATAATACAAATTTGTTTTCTTGTTAAACTGAAATGTGTTTTTAATTTTTTTCAGTTACACCTCAAGGCAGTTAATCTGTCAACCACAACCCAGAAGGTTAACAACTTTGTTAAAAAGGTATGTGAAATATTTTTTAAGTATAACAGTTATAACAGTTTATTTGATGTTTCTGGTAAAATCAATTGATAGCTCAGCAATGTGTACCTCTTTATTAGATCTAAAGTAAACAACATAGATATCATTGTTTACTAAGCTTTTTAGATGAGCTGACAATGTAAAAAATGCCTTCAGAACAGTACTTTGACTATTCTAGTTCCTGTCTTTTATTACATGAAAAACATAATAAACAATAAAAAAAATTAATTAAAAAAAAATAATAATAAAAATTAAATAAAAAAAAAAAAAAAAAAAAATAAAAAAAAATGAAAATGAAAATGAAAATGAAAATGAAAATGAAAATAAAAAATAAAAGATAAAGATAAAAATAAAAATAAAAATAAATAAATAAATAAAGTCACACATTAATGAAATTTATTTTGACACAAAACATAAACTGCCTTTTTTTTTCTTTTTTTTTGGTAGTTTTGTCTTTAGAATTTGTTTTAAAAAACATTAATTTGGCATGATTTAACAAACTGTATAAATTTTATTACACTTTCACGAATTCCTTATTTCAATCAATGTCTTTGTTTTTATCTGCTGTCTCCAGGTAAACCAGTTTGTTCAGTTCCAAACAGATCTAGAAATGTTGTCCAAGCTGGTAGCGATGTTGCCACTTAGCACACTGGACTTCAGCAACTCCACTGACACCAGCAGCAGCAACAGCAGCAGCCAGAACTCTTCTGATACAGTTAGATTTATTTTTGATCATTTCATCTTTATTTTTAAATTTTGTTTTCACAGGTTTAAGTTTAAAATAATTACATTTGTTAATAAATAATTAGTTCAATAATATATTTTCAGAAGAGAAATTTTGAAAATGATAAGAAAAATAGTATATAATTTGATTTATACTATAAAACAAATAATATTTAATGTAAATAATATATTACAAAAACTGAGTCAGTTATATCTTTTTTTCATTAATACAGGTAATTTTTTTTAAATCTAGATACAAATTCATTGCTTCTTTCATAAAAAAATTACAAAAATAATAATAATAATTAATTTTAAGTGTGATATATATTTGTATATGCATTTTGTGTGTTTAAAAAAAAAAAAAAAAAAAAATTGAAATTTTCATTTTCTGAAATCAGGATTCTGGCCATCATTCACAACACCATCCAAAAGGCTTGATGAAGATCTGGTCCTTCATGCAGCAAACTGTCTGTGGCAAACCTCCCATGTCAAACCCACTGGGAAGCAGTGATGATGATTCTGAACAGTCAGGTAGTAATGTTGGAATGATTCTAAAACCAGAGTGCTCTCTGTTATATAGCATTCAAGTGTCATTAAATTTTTCTAGTGGCGTGAATGTAAAATGTTCAGCAATTACTGAATTTTCAAATTTGATAGTTTTCCACTTGTAACTCTTTTCATAAGTTATTTTTATATTTATTACATATATTTTTATAGAAATTTTGTAATTATTATTTTTACATACAGTGTTCATTTCATTTCATAATTATTTTATTGCATTAATCTTTTTTTTTATGTTAGTTTAAAAAAATGTATTATTAGTTTATGTTTTTAAATTATTACTTAAATTGTTTCAGAGTTTATATTATTGACTTTTTTTTTATAAAAACAGTTTTTATTTCATTCTTATTTTACATTAAATGTTGACAGTGTTTCAGAAGTTTTGGTTTATATTTTTGACTTTTTTTTTTTTTTTTACAAAACAGATTTATTTTTTATTTTTATTTTACATTAAATGTTGAAATTGTTTCAGAAGAAGCTGCACTGTCGTCAAGACAAGCGAGGATGTTAGGAATTATCTTCCACATCCTCTACAGCAACCCCAAAGTGCTGTACGCTCCTGACAACACCTCTGCTGACAGCGTCATTAAACAGGTATAGCTTTATTTTACTTAATAATTAAAAAGTATTAAAATCATCATTAAGCAGGTATGCCTTTAATTTACTTAATAATTAAAAAGTATTAAAATCATCATTAAACAGGTATAGCTTTAATTTACTTAATAATTAAAAAGTATTAAAATCATTATTAAACAGGTATAGCTTTAATTTACTTAATAATTAAAAAGTATTAAAATCATCATTAACAGGTATGCCTTTATTTTACTTAATAATTAAAAAGTATTAAAAGCAGGTATTAAAGATATAAAATGTAATCACTTAGCTGGATTTATTTGTAACATGAATTATGAATTATAAAGTTAACTTTTAAGTGAGTTAGTTATAAGATTTTTTTTTTTTTAATTTTTAATTATTAAATGTTATTATTCAGATATATCAATTTTCTTGTTTACAATTTTTTTTTTTTTTTCTGATTATTAAATAATACATTTTTCTTAAATGAAATATAAATTAAAATTTTATTATTTTTTTTTTTAATAAAAAATGCTGTAAAAATATATTTATTAGCATTCCCTTTGTTTTAATTAGCAAATATTTTAAAAACTACAATAAATGTAAAGATAAAAAATAAATATAAGTATTAAATGTAAAATATCTGTCTATTCAACAGAATTTAAAACTAACAAATTATTTTTCAGATACATTAGCAGCACTAAAATGAATATATATTTCTTAAAAATATAATCCATAGATAATACTAGTCACATGGAAATGTTAATTTTTTATAATACTTTTGTTTTTTTTGCTTCAGATCTATGTTTCACTTGTCAACATTATAATTTAATTACACCAAATTAATTATGGAGATACACTTTCACTGAATTATGGAGATACACTTTCACTGAAATTGTTTTTTTTATTGTTGTTTTAGGCTAATACAACATTTGCCTTCATCGATCTTGTTGGGAAATATGCAGAGAAATGGCTGAATGTATCAAAAGAACTTCAAACTTACCTCCTACAACCCAAAACAGCCCACAACTTGAATTCTATTAGAATGGTAAATGCTATATATACTCATACAGACACAAACACAAACACACACACACATGCATGCACGCACGCACGCAACACACATACATACAGACAAGCACAAATATGCATATACATACACATCCCTTTAACTTCATTTTCATAATTGCTTTTTATTTAAATGTCCTTTTTTCTTTTTAGATATTTATGATGTTTTCTAAAAATTATTTATATTTATTTGTTTATTCATTATTACACTGTAGCTAATGTTGTTTTATTGTTATATATATTTTTATTGATGTTTTGTTATTTGTAATATTACATTGTATTATTATTGTTTTTATTATTTATTTTTTATATATTAATTAAAAATAACTTAATTTGTGCTGTATTGTATTCCATTATTTAATGTTATGTTTTGTTATGTTAGGTTATATTATATTACTTTATGTTACATTACAATATGTTAGGTAACTGTATTATATTATATTAGTTATGTTACATTACATTGCATTAAGTTATGTTTACACTGTGTTACATTACATTATGTTGCATTACATTACATTACATCATTCTATGTTAAGCTATGCTATGATACGTTTATTTCATTACATTATTTTCAACAGATGCAGCAAGCTATACAACAACACAAAGGAGTGTTCGGCTGGATGTTTCAGATTCCTCAGTTGTCTTCCTTCTTGAACAAAACTGTACCCACAAGCAGCCAGTATCTGACTCTGCTGCGTGAGATAGACAATGCTGCCAGTGGCTGGCTGCACATGATCAAGGGAATCAGTCTAAACGTCTTTCAGGGCTTTCCAAACGAGACAGCAATGGTGGACTACTTCTTGACAAAGGCATATTCCGAAAACGTCAGCGTTTTGGCAGGTATGGGTTTCTACATATGTTCTAATTCACAGTATCAAATAAATGTAATTGTTGGTAATTGTTTAATTAGGAAATATTTTTTAAACTGTATTAAATGTAATGTATTAATGATAAAAAAATGGTCTTCTCAGTATGCTTATAAATGATTGTTGAAAATGAGAACAGTTCAAAGTTATGTTAATCCATTGTTTGTTGTTGTTATTTTATTAAATATTTAAATAAAATTACACACATTATTATTCTAAATTTCAAAACAACTGTTTTTATTACAGAAATGTAAATTTCTCTCTGTGAATCTAATTACAGGAGTTGTGTTTGAAAACATAAAAAAAGACGGAATGCTGCCTCCACATGTTCGCTACAAGATTCGACAGAACGCAACTTTTACCCCTTCGACCAAATTTGTCAGACCCCAAACCTGGTACCCTGGACCAGGTCGTGGAACTTACCCATACTATGAGTTTGGATTCATCTGGATCCAGGTATGTTTAGTGTTGTTCTTCATCTGTACAAGTTTTAGTCTGATTTTGTTTTTGGATGGATTCATGTTAAATCAGTTAACCATTCTTGTTCTTTGAAACATTTGATCAGAGTTAAGATTTATCTGGATTCAGGTAAATCGTTGTTTTCTTCTCTTGGAACCTTTTTTTTCTGATTTTGTTTTATCTGGATATGGGAATATTCAATTATCATTATTATTTTATAAAAAAAAAAAAAAAAAAAAAAAAAAAATTTGATTTAATTTTATCAGGATTTAGATATATTTTGTTACAACTTTTATTTTATAAAATTCTTCTTTTTTATTCAGTTTTTGTGTTAGTTGGATATGATGTGACAAAATTTGTTATATATTAATTTAATTTTGTGTAATATATCTTTGGATTTTCTGTTTATCATGTATTTTTTTATTCTCTTACATTTTGTCACTTGACTTTGATTTGACTTATTTATGAATGTTATTTTTATCCTTCTCAAAAACATGTTTTTACATAATATTAGCTCTTATCTAAAAATAGTATATTATAAACATTAATCCCTTTTAAAAATACATCCTCTGATTGTAAGTATCACTTTGAAATCTGTCATTAAATCCAATGTTTAACTGATTTTATATATATAAAAAAAAAAATTATTATTATTTATATATTTACCCTGTATTACATGTATTTGGGTGTACTTTAACAATAATATATTTATACATAATTTTGTAGGATGTAATTGAGAGAGCAATCATAGATATTCAAACAGGTCACGATGTTGTAGAACCAGGAACCTTTATTCAGCAGTTTCCTTATCCATGTTACATGTATGACAGGTAAGTCTGATATCAAAATTAATTTTGATCTTTATTATATTTTAAATTAAATATTTGTCTGTGATATATATATATATATATATACACCTATGTGTGAAAGAGATAAAAATAAAATAAAATTACATTTTTGTATATTATATCAAAATCAAATTGATGCATCCACCAATAATAATTTTTCTACTGTTTTGTTTCCACAGTTTTGTGTTTATGATAGAACACGTCATGCCCCTCTGTCTCACAATTTCCTGGGTGTATACAGTGGCCATGTTGGTACAGAGTATTGTGTATGAGAAAGAACAGAGGCTGAAAGAGGTAAAATTTATATGTAGAAGTACACACACACACACACACACACACACACACACACACACATACACACACATACATACACACATACATACACATACACACATACATACATACATAAATATACAAAACACATATCTACACAAACATGCACAAAGACACACACAACATCGCATCAATTCATTAATACACCAAGATACACACAAATATAAAAGAGCCACCAACTATTCATATTAATACACACATATATTTCACACACAAACATACACATAGAAACTCACAAATATACACCTACAAACACAGACAATAAAAATGAAGAGTTGAGGACATATCCAATTTTCTGATCAATTCTTCAAAAGTATAATAACTGTATCTTCAGTATCTAAAAATATAATAATATTAATTTTCTTGTGTAGGTGATGAAAATTATAAGGCTAAAAATAATTTGTTTTAGATAATAACATTAATTCTACTTCTCAGACTAAATATAAACTGTTTTACCTAATATACAAATAAAATTCTAATTCTAATTTTTTCTCATACAGGTGATGAAAATGATGGGTTTGAGTAATGCTGTACATTGGTGTGCCTGGTTCCTCACAACTTTCATACAGATGACCATCACTGTGGTAACGCTGACAGCCATATTTAAATACGGAAAGATTCTCGCTCACAGCAACCCCCTTGTTGTCTTCACCATTCTAGAACTGTACATCATTGCTGTCATCTCCTTCTGGTAAATCATGTTGTAAACTCTGATGCTGATTTTAAAAATGACAATAATATCCAAAACAAAAATTAAAAAAAGAAATAAAGATAGTCTAATTCTTCATTTTAATGTGGCTATTAAAAAAAAAAAGTCCACCAATTAACATATTAGAATTGTAAATTATTGCTGTTATATAATTCAGACAGTCACTTTGTTGTGTTATGTGTTAAAACTGAAATAAATATATAAATATTAACCACATGAATCTGTATATATATATATATTTTTATTTTTTTCAGTTTTTTAATCAGTGTTCTGTACTCTAAGGCTAAAGTGGCTGCTGCCTGTGCTGGCATCATCTACTTTCTGTCTTACGTGCCATACATGTACATCGCCATCAAGGAGGATATCGCTGGAGACCACATCCCAGCCTACGCAAAGTCACTAGCTGTATGTTTTTTTAATAGTAAAACTATATTCTTAGTTCATACAGCGTTATTCATGCTATTATTGGAATAATAATACTATTAAGTACATCATAACAGTTAGTAAACAAATACTTATGAGGTGTGTGTGTGCTTGAGTGAGTGAGTGTATAAAACTAAGCTTTAAATTTCTAAGGTATTTTTATTGTATAAATATTGATGATGTAATTGACAAGTAGAGTGAAATAATATTAATTTATACCAGCCTGCTGAGACATAACAATACTTTGTTCACAGGATAGATAACAAATTATTATTATTTTTTTTTTTTACTTCCAACTGACATTTAACTGTTGTTTTAACTTGATGCTACAACTATTACAACAGCAGCTGTTTTTGTTGAGTTTAGACATCATATCAAAGCCTATTTTAAATTCAAAATAGTGCAAACAACAAAAAAAAAAATCATATATGAGATAGCTGAAACAAAAATCAAAGAGTCTCCAGAAATGAATGAAAATACTCCTCAAATTATTAATTTATTTATTTATTCCATATATATATATATATTTTTTTTAATTTATAGTTTTTTGTTTCACTGTATGATATTTTATTATATTTTATCTGTAGTTTTCTTCTTGTTTTATCTTTCTTGCTTTTCTCTTTTCAGTTTCATAACCTGCACTAAAACTTAACATTTCCAATTTTTCAGTCCCTTTTCTCAACAACAGCCTTTGGTCTGGGGTCCAAGTATTTTGCTTTCTACGAAGAGATGGGTGTGGGTGTGCAGTGGTCAAACATCTATGAGTCCCCAGTCTCAGATGATGAGTTCACACTCTTCATGGTCGCACTGATGCTGATCTTTGATACCTTTTTGTACCTGCTGCTTGTCTGGTACATAGAACATGTTTTCCCAGGTATAGCAGTTTTACCTTTTGCTTTATTAGCATTTGTTAAATAGATATTAACATTTATTTTCTAAATAGATGTCAGAAGATATTAGAAAATATTTCTTAAGCAGAAAACAAAACATTATCTTTAAACAAATATTAAAATATATTTTTAAATAGATATCAGGATGTTTCTTAGATAACAGACATTTGCTCATTTTTTAAATAGATATCAAAATGTGTTTTTACATAGATATTTAAATGTATTTTTAAGTAGACAGAATCTATTTGTTAAACTGAAAATATTTACCTATAATGCCATAATTTAATTTATTTAATAATTACTTTTAATATTTATGCCTACAATAATATGACCGTTATGCATTTAAATTTGAACTAAATTAAACACAACAAAATAGTGTAATGAATAAAACACATTATAATTATCCAGGTTCATTTGGATTACCTAAGCCTTGGTACTTCCCTTTCATGAAGTCATACTGGTGCGGAGGTGCTCTGAAACATTTGGAAGAATGTCCCAGCTTGCTGGATTTCTGTCACCGTGGCAACCATGCCTATGTACCCATATCACAGGAGGACCAGGCTTGTTCCCTTGGGCAACAAGATCCAGGTAAATAAATAAGTTATAATCCAGTTAATCTGTGACATTTTAAAAGATGCACTCCCACACATGTATTCACACACATACATTGACACACACACAAACAAACATACATAAAATGGAGTTAGACGAAATCAGATGATTAAAACACTGGTCTAAGATGTTTTGGATCACAGGGTAAAACAAATTACCCTTGGTGCATTCTTTCAACCAGCATCAAAATTTCAGTAAATAGTCAAACAAGCCATTCCTCACTATTTCTTTTCTGTTTTAATTTTTTTTTAAATGTGCCAAAGAGTATAAACTAATATTACTGCATTATTAATACACATTATCATAATGTCTCTGTGTTCTGTTGTTTATATATGTGTATTTTTTTACTTATTCAGATCATGCCAGGAAATTTGAACCAGAGCCAGTCCATATTCCATTGGGGGTTGGAATTGAAAATCTTACCAAGGCGAGTAAAATCTGTGTAGCAAGCACTACTATTATTGTTGATGTTGATTTAATTGTTTGTTTATTCATTTATTTATTTTATTTATTTATTAGTGCTGTTAATGTTGTTGCTACCTTCACTAGTATGATCATCATCATAAGGCAGATAGATGTAAGTTCCATTATAAGGTTTATAGGATCCATTTCTGTTTACAAGAAATTGTTATGATCATATATGTCAAATATTATTGTGTTAGAAAAGGATATATAACTGTTATTGTTATTATTGTTTTTGTTAATACTGTTATTGTTTATGATTATTTTTATTACTACAGATATGACTAGTTAACAAACATGTAGGTTTCTAATTTTACAATGTGTTTATTCAGGTGTACAAGGTGGGAAAGAAAATGGCTGTGAACAAACTGAGTCTCAACTTCTACGAGGGTCAAATCACATCTTTCCTGGGTCACAATGGAGCTGGCAAGACCACCACTATGTAAGTGAAATAACTTTACATTTTAAAATTAGTATATCCTATCTAGTTTAAATGTTTGATTTTCATCTCAAAACCATAATAATCATTTGTAGATATCAATGACTTTTACATTTTGTGTTAAAACGCAATAGATGAAAACTAAACTGGTCTAAATTCCAAGACACTTGTAGTCAACAAAACTGTTTGACAATATTTGAATTTTTTTTTTCCAGATCTTTTTGCAATTTAAAATATAAAAGGAAATATGTTATGAATGCAATGAATACTACATTTCCATAGAAGGAATTTAATTTGTATATGAAGGAATTGTATCAAAAAAAAAAAATAAAAAAAAATATAAGAAAAAGAAAACGTAGCTCAAAAAACAAAATAATAACATAAAAAATCCACACAAAACTCCCCCAAAACTCCCCACAAATGAAATATAAAAAAAACAACAAGACAAACCACAAATTTTTTCTAATCCATAAATTAAAAACAAAAATATTTTGTTAATGTTGTTGTATATTAAGGACTTAAAGAACATTGTATTTAACATAATTATAATATCTATATATTATTCAATGTCTACATGTTATCTACAGGTCTGTATTAACTGGACTGATTCCACCGACATCCGGTTATGCCACAGTCTATGGCTATGACATCAGAAGTGACATGGATGTTATTCGACAGAGTCTAGGAATGTGTCCACAGCACAATGTCCTTTTTGAAAAGTAAATACACTTATTTTATTATTCTATTATTAAAAAATGTTTTTTTTTATAACTTTATTTTATTGTTATATTACTAAATACTGTGCTTTCTATAGCTTTTTTTTTTTTTTATGTATATAGTTTTATTAATAAAAGACTGGTTTCTATAACTTTATTTTATAGTTAAATTACTAAAAGACTGAGTTTATGTAACTTCTGTTTATGTTTTGAAAAGCCTAATTGTAGTGTCTTGTGTACAGGAAGGATATGCAAGATAAACAATATCCCATATTATTGTGTATGCAAAGCATTGTAGTGATTGTACTTTCTCATTTCATTACAAAGCAAAATAAACAGAATTTATCAGCATAATTTCAAAATACACTGATTCAGTAATGTTTTAGTATTTTATTAACATCTATGTATATTCATTTCTAGGTGTTAATTAAATGTGATGAATGTTTTTTTTTCTTGCAGACTAACTGTGGAAGAACATCTTTGGTTCTATGCCATGTTGAAAGGAATGAAGTCTGGTGATATTAAAACTGAGATAGACAGGTAAAACTGATATTATTACAGATTCTTTTTTGTTGACCTGTATGTTCTTATTACTATTATACCTATTTCAATCATCTATCATCAATATCTCTTGTTTTGCATTTGGATTCTTTGATAAGATTTGCAGTGAACAGTTTCTGTAGATTATTATCTAATAGAAAATATTTTTATTATCTTTACTGTTTTAAGAGCATGCCATTCTGATATCTGAGATTATTAAGAACTAAATATTTATATTATCTAAGAGAGGGCAAAATGTAAATTTTTGTCTTTGTTATTTGAAAACATGCTCTTGTGAATCCCAGATAATTAATTACCTGTGACAAAATCAAAATATTTAATATTTTAATCAACATCTTTGTTATTTGAAAGTTAACTATCCTGATATCCCTGATTATCTAAGATATAGAACAAAAAAAAAAAAAATGTTTTTATTATTATCTTGGAGAGAGAGAAATTTTAATTATTATTTTTGTTGTTTCACAAAGTACATTATTCTGATATCACGTATTATCTAGGATACAGCACAATTTTAATTATTATCTTTGTTTTTTTTTCAAAGAATGCTTGATGATCTCACATTACCAAACAAACGACACTGCAAAGTGGACTGTCTGTCTGGAGGGATGCAACGTAAACTGTCTGTTGCCATAGCGTTTGTCGGAGGGTCAAGGACTGTGATACTGGACGAACCTACAGCTGGCATTGACCCCTATGCCAGAAGAGCCATCTGGGATTTGCTGGTGAAATACAAACAAGGTATATTGTTGTATAATTTTAAGTTTGTATAGGTATATAATTTTTTTTGTTTTTAAAAAATGCTGTACAGATGACTATAACAGTGATAATAATAATAATAACCATGTTTAACTTAGGTACAGTTCTGGCTCTTATGCCTCTATGTATAAAGAACCATCTAGGACTTAATGGTTAAGGATCAATTCTTTTGTTGGATATAGGTGAAGTGGTCATGTGTTTTGGTGACATATAATTGTATATCAGGTTTGTAATGCATTTTGTATTATGCTAATATAATCTTACATTTAAGTCTCTTGCTCTAACCAATTTCCTGAAACATGACAATTATTACATCTACATCAGTCCTCTTTAGATCTTCACTTTGCCATTTCCCAGTGCTTATGTCTTTTTTTTATTTGTCAAATCACATTCAATAGTTTAATGCTAACTTTCAATTGGAAAATTCTAAAAAAATATCCCTTGCTGTCTCAGAGTTGCTCATCGAGTTGTACCTAATAATCTTTTAGTGTTTGTGGGAAGGTGCATAAAAAAGAACACCAGCTGCTAAACAAAAAAGAATAATTGTTGTATGGTGGCACCAGATCTCTTTATTAACTAAATGATTCATACCCATATGTACGGCACCAAAAAAGTGTCGATTAAAAATATCTTCAGTTCCTCATTAAATAAATCATTTCATCATTTCATCACTTTAAAAAAAAAATATTTTTCAGGTCGCACTATCATTCTGTCTACACATCACATGGATGAGGCAGACATACTTGGAGACAGAATTGCCATCATTTCCAATGGAGAACTCAAGTGCTGTGGTTCATCCATCTTCCTGAAAAACAACATTGGAGAAGGCTACCATCTCACCATGGTGAAGGAAGAAACCACAGATGAGATTCAAGATTCTGGTGATTTCATTTTCATTTCTTTGTCATTGCTGAACAAACTGAATGTAATTATCTGGATCATGGACTGATATCAGAATACATAATATGTTATTCTACTTGTATGTCTGTCTGTCTAACCTTTCTGAATCTATCTGTCAGTCTGTTGTTGTTTTTTTCTCTCTCACACCAAATCAGGGATTAAGCAACTGGCTTTTTCATCTATCACTATAAATTGACATGCATTCATTAGGTTTTGATTTTGATATTTGGATGGGGATAGGCTACATCAGTACTTTAATAAATGATTCCAAGAGATAAACAAGTAATGAATATGTAATGCTGAAGATGCTTTTGAGGGATTTTTCTGAACTTCACGTTCAAGAAAATCAATCAAGTTTGGTCATGTTACTAATTATCCAAGTAATGCTTCACTAACACTGTTCTTTCAAAAAATTCTTTTCATACAATTTAATCTATTCTTTTTATATATAATATCCTCTAGACGATGAATACAAACCAGACACTGGTGTGAGCAACAAGCTGGTTTCAAAGTGTGAGGAGTTGAAAGTTACTGAGTTCATTCAGAAATATGTCCCCACTGCGTACCTGAAAAATGAGACACAAAGGGAACTTCAGTACATCCTGCCTAACGAGGAGGCAAGGAAACGTAACTTTGAGAAACTGTTCCAGGCGTTTGAGAGTGGACTTGATGATCTGTACATAGCAGGGTATGGTGTCGTGGACACCAACTTGGAAGAAGTCTTTCTTACTGTTACTGAAGCAGCTTTCCAAGAGGAAGAAGGTGATTTTCATATAAATATGACTTTATATACAGATAATTACTCAAGCAGAAATGAATGTGCAGTATGAATATGTACACAGAAATGAATATGTCTATATACAAAGTGATTTTATATATCTATAGTTTGGCTTATTTCGTTACAGGATTTATGTAAATATGCACACAAACACACACACACACACTCACACACACTTGTATATTTATATATCTGCTCTTTGATAACCAAAATTTATATTTATACTTCACAATCCTGGATTTTTAAATATTTTAATTTTTACATTTCAACTAGAAAACGATCAAGATGAAAAGCAGCTGGAGACATTTTCTGTGCAAACTACCAACACAATCCAGGAGGAAAGCCCTGGCAACCCATTAACCAATCAGAGTGCTTCTTCTCTAACTAACCTTTTGAGTGACACAGACGATGACCAATTGCTGACTGATGTTGCAGCTTCAGGGGGCAGAGACAATGAAGATGCTCCATTATTAGAGTTGGCTGACCTGCCCCCTTCCCCAACATGGGGAAGCAACTCTGATAATATGCAACAGGTTCCATTTATGCAAGATGGTATGTTTGTGTCTGTGTAAATAATCAAATAGTGGTTAAAAATAATTGCTATGTTGTTATGCATTCAGAATAATTTAATTTCAAATCTTCATCCTTAAAAATATAAATATGACTTAATTTCTTATACAGTTAAATGATGATGTAGATAGCAATAGCAATAATAATAATAATAATAATAATAATAATAATAATTAAATACTAACAATATAACAACAACACTAATACCTTAATTACTATTAAAGAACTTAACCATGAATTGGTTTAGTTTCAGATTTCCTGAATAAGATTTTATTTTAGTAGTTATTTCTTAAATTGTTTGGGTTTTTTTTGGATTCTGATTTCCTCAGAGTTTTAAATGACTGTTATATAAATATAAATAATTTTTAATGGGTTAACTATTTAAATTAATCTTTTAAGATTTTGTAATTAATAGGTTAAATGTTAAAAAGATAATTATTTTATCAAAACCATATTATTTTGTAATTTGTATATTACATTCAAGATGTATTAATCTATATGATTTTGTAATAAGTATTCAACAGATGTTAATTTTTTAGATCTGTACCATTTTGAATTAGTAAAATACATTCAAGATTTATTAATCTACATGATGTTGTAACAAATATTTGAAAGATATTATTTTAGAATATCCATATTATTTTGTAATTTGTAAATTACATTCAAGGGGTAGGTTTTCTCAAAAATTATGAATTATGTAGAATTTTTTTTTTTATATATATATTTTAATTTCTCTGTTTCAAGGTGAACCAAGAATTCTGCTGGAAGGTCGAGGCAGTCACATGCTGAGTCCTAAACTGCTTCTCCTCAACCACTTCCGCGCCGTCATCATCAAACGCTTCCACTACATCCACCGCAACTGGAGAAGTCTCTTCTCGCAGATCATCCTCCCTGCCATTTTCGTTGCCATAGCAATGACAGTCGCACTGGCTGCCCCATCGCTGGACGACTTGCCCATGCTGGAGCTCAGTCCGTCTCAGTTCTACAACGTGACCCAGCCTCGTGGCAACTTCATTCCTTTCACCAATGCCAGGATGACCATTGGCTCACATTCGAAAGATGCCGATGCTGACAGACTGATAGCAACGCTGTTTCTACCGGCTGGTGTTGGAGCAACGTGTGTGTTCAAGCCAAATGTGAACTCTAGCTTCAACTTGGACGTCATCAAGTTTAACCAGACTCACAGGTACTTGGAACTGCTGGCGAAATATTACGAACCAGGATGTGAAAAAGTGTTTGCACCAGGACTTCATATTCGGAGCTACACACCACAGCCTGTGCTAGAGTTAAGGCAGTTTCCAGAGTCAGATAACTCCTTCATTCCTTTAGGTTAGAGTTTTTGATATTGGATATTATATGTTTTAATATTCTAATGGTCAAAAAATAAAAAGTAAAAATTTAATTGTATAAAGATATTTTAATGTTGATTTCTCAGATAGTTTTCTTAAACCTGAAAATAGATTTTCCTTACACATTCATTCTTACAGTATCAAAATTATATTGTAACAAACAATTAAGACAGATAGTTAATACATTATTATAGTATAAATATTGTTTATGTGTATGTATGTGTGTGTGTATATACATATGTGTATATATATATATATATATTTATTTATTTAAAAAAAATGTTTAATGCTGTATTCTTAGTTAGTTTAATTTATATAAAAAATACAGATTTATTTTCCTTCCTTTTTCATTCACAAGGTAAGAAAACTATATTTCAGCAGGTTAAAACAATGGATAATTGAGTCTTTGATCATTACTAAACTTACATAATAAATACACTTTTACTTACAGACCCCAGCTATTCTACTGACTATTTCTACCCATCCTGCAAATGCTCCAGTGACAACACAGGGTTCATCTGCTCACACAAGCACCACTCCATGCCTCCCAGCTTCCACGTAGTCACACAGGATATACTGCTTAACATCACCGGACAGAGGACTGAGGACTATCTCCTGTATACCATATCAGAGTACAGACGTCACAGGTTAGGAGATACTACTGTGGTGTCACAGCAGACAGAGAATAAATACTTTTTATATATCTCACTTTTAAAAGCTAGAAAGGTTGAAACTCTTAATGGATTCTCTCTGCATAGATCTGAAAGAAGACAAAGGAATATTTGAGCTGTATTATTATAATCATTATGTTATTATTATTACTATTACTGTTACTATTTCTCTTTTTATTATTACAATTATTATTATTAAAATTATTATTATTATTATTATTATTATTATTACTGTTACTATTCCTCTTGTTAGTAGTATTACTACTGCTACTATTATTATTATTACTATTATTACTATTATTACTGTTGCTGTTGTTGTTGTTGTTGTTGTTATTGTTATTATGTTTGTATTACAGATATGGAGCTTTGGAATTTGGTTTGGAGCAGCGGTTTGTTCCTCATGATTTTGGCAAAAAGTCTCCCACACTGTTTAAAAAATTGGCTGTGAGGAGTGCCGCTAAGGTTAGTTTGTTGATATAATAGAGAACCAATTTATCATCATCATAATCATCATCATCATCATCATTATTACCACTACCACTACTACTTCTACCTCGACTACAGCTACTGTTATTATTATCAGTTATTCATTGTCATTATTCAGCTATGGTTCAATCACAAAGGCTACCACTCAATGCCAGTGTATCTAAACACCATCAACAATGCAATTCTCAGAGCAAACCTGCCCCCAGAGAAAGGAAACCCATCAAGTTACGGTA
Organism: Chrysomallon squamiferum; assembly: GCA_012295275.1. Lineage (NCBI taxonomy): Eukaryota > Metazoa > Mollusca > Gastropoda > Neomphalida > Peltospiridae > Chrysomallon > Chrysomallon squamiferum. The sequence continues at coordinate 12,118,845 of CM022672.1, read as the reverse complement.
AGCTGTAGAAACACATTTCAGTTAACAAAGTAAATAATTTGTTAGAATAAAATTATAGATAGAAATGTGAAAGACTTTATCAGACTGGAATTATTACAGTCATGATAATTATTTTTTTTTTTTTTTTTTTTTAATATTTTCTTAGAATATGTAGAATTAACAGAGATCATGTATTTTAATACTGATTAATATTACTGATGTTACGGTTATTATTGTGCAGTGATATCCTAATTGTTAACTCAACAGATCTTTGAAGATAATGTGTGTGTACATGCACACACACTTCACTTGATTACAAATGCAAAGACTTTGTTCTTTGATTTTGACTAATGATAAATTTGAAAACTGAATATCAGAAAATCATTTACATCCATGGAAAAGTGTGTCTATTTTGGATAACTTTACCATGATAAAAACTGTTTAAGTGGCATCTAGGGCTCTTGCTGTACCACACTGTGTGGAGTATATGTTTCATTTTGACAGTATGTTTTGTTTGTAGGTATCACACTGTACAATCACCCATGGAATGAAACCAACAATGAACTTGCCAATCTTCAAACTGTGTAAGTGTTCACTATCATGTAACCAGTTGTATTTTTATTATTATTATTTTTTTAAAGATATTTTTATTTGTATTTTATAGTTGTTGTTTTTTTAATTAATTAATTAATTTATTTAAAAATTAATTTTATTTATTATTTATTTATTCATTTCATTTCATTTTATTTTTATTTATCTATTAATAATAATCTATGTATTCCATAATATTGCACTTAATGTAAATTTATTTTCACATATTTACTGGATTTTTTTGTATTTATTCACCATATTACATACATTTATACTTACTAGGCATTTAATTTAATTAAATGAAATAAAAATAGAAAACAGTGTCATATTCTGGACTGCATTATAGATCTTATAGCATTTTCTGACCATATTACGTACATTTATACTTATTATATATTTAATTTAATAAATAAATCAAAAATAGAAAGAACAAACAAGTGTCCTATTGTAGACTGTTATGGTATTGGTTTGTTTTATCTTGTAATTGTCTCAAAACAATTGTCATATTACATAATAAATTACTATTAACAACAGATTAACATTAAATTCAAAAACTATATTATGGTATTGGTTTGTTTTGTCTTGCAGTATGGAAGGATCTGATGTTCTCATAGCAATCTTCATCATTGTTGCTATGTCGTTTGTGCCTGCCAGTTTTGTGGTGTTTCTAGTGTATGAGAAATCAACCAAGTCCAAGCATCTACAGTTTGTCACTGGCATCAACCCTCTGATGTACTGGCTAGGAAACTATGTGTGGGACATGGTAAGTGTACAGTATTTAAAGCCTTTATGTCAGTAATATTGTTTATCATAAGATAAACTGGCTGAGAATAGAAAGTGTATTTGTGAAATGGTTTATTTACTTGATGTGTTCTCATTATGTAGTAAGTTGTACTGATATGTAATATATTCAGTATATCATTATATCCAGGTATACAATATTATAATTATATATAATATTATATACAATATGTGATTATATATTATATATATAAGTAAATATTTTATTTTATATAGCATAAAGACAGTGTGGTATCATGAATTCTGTCAGTGTTAGCCTAACAAGCTCATATGATAAATGTATAGTGTAGATGTATATGTATACTCTTATTATTATTATTATTATTGTGTATGTGTATGTGTTTGTGAGAGAGAGAGAGAGTCACAGAGAGAGAGAGAGAGAGAGAGAGAGAATTATATGTATATGTGGAAGAGTTGTTTGGTAATTAGAACTGTATATTACTGTAAAGTTCAAAATGTTTTTATATGCAGATATAAACAAGTAAGTATTCCATGTAATAGGCTTTATAATGTTATCAGACTCAGTGTATAACAACTTGTAATTAATTTCAGTGTAATTATGTGATTCCTGCTTTCATGTGTATCTTGATACTGCTGATCTTTCAAATACCTGCTTACGTGTCCACAACAAACATTCCTGCAGTCGTGGCTCTCTTTCTGTTGTATGGGTAAGCAGTCGATTTTGTTTATCTCTACTCATATAATTCATGTCAGATAGGAAAGCGGAAGAACTGACAAGTCTTGATCCTGCAAACAGTCACGCTATAATCTCCATCAATAATTTTCAGCCACTGTTTAATTTTTCTATTACTTTGTCCTAATATTTTAATGATCGTGAAATGATGAATTTAATCTGAAATCCATTTGTCATATTTATTTATTTTAATTATTATTATTATTAATTTAATGTATCACAGGTATTTCTGATTATTTACAGGTGGTCAGCCATACCTGTGATTTTAAACTGATATCCATTTTCACATATATTATTATTATTATTATTATTAATTTAACATAATACAGGTATTTCTGAATTTTTTTTTTTTACAGGTGGTCGATCATACCTGTGATGTACCCGTTCTCATTCCTGTTCAATGAACCAAGTACAGCTTACATATGTCTGATAGTGATTAACCTCTTTACTGGAATCACCTGCATCGTGTCCAGCTTTCTCCTTGAGATGTTCTCTTATGACAAAGTGAGTGTGGCTAACAGACAGACAGACAGTTACTGTTACATCCAGATACTTTGTTTTTGTTTTAAACAAGTATCATTGTTGATACTGCTGTGATAATAATAATAATAATAAAAATAATAATAATAATAATAATAATAATAAATAATAATAATTTGATGATGATGATGATGATAATACTTTTATAATTATTATTATATTATTACTGTTGTCATTATTATAATTGTAATAATTTACAAGTATCATTAAAATATCATCATCATTATCATCACCATCATCAAGTTTATAATAATGGGATGATAAAAATTATATAAGTTACAACAAATCTAATTCTCTCTTCTCTGTCATCATGATAATTATTAAAAATAGAAACTAAAACTTACATTATTAGGCTATATGTATGTGTGATTTTTCTTGGTTTCTGCTACAAATGTAGTAACAAAACACTGTACATGTATAAACATTAAAAACTGAAATTATCTAATGCATTGTATGTTGTTGTGTTTGTAGGATCTTGACAACATTCACAAGGTACTGAAGTGTATTTTCATGATGTTCCCCAATTACTGCCTGGGCCGTGGGCTGATGGATCTCGCCTTCAACGAGTACAAGAACGAGTATTTCTTCAAGACAGGTATTAAACATTAGTCCAGTCCTTTACATGTCTAAAACTCAATCATAGTGGTCATATGTATCGATGTGTTTGTGTTTATGAATATATGAACATGATGTAGTGTATGTAAATAATTTGTATTTTGGTGTGTTTGGCTGTGTGGGTATGGGTATAAATGCATGTGAATATATGTGTATAAATGCTTGTATATGTATGTGTATACATGTGAGTGTGTATTATTATTATTATTATTATTATTATTATTTTTATAAAAAATAATTTTGACAATAACAACAGCAATAATAATAATAATAACTAGAATTATTTGGAAAAAAAAGAAGAAAAAAGTGTCTGATCACAGTTTCACTTTTGCAGGCCAGTATGACATGATGAAATCACCAATGGAATGGAGCCTCATACCAATTAAACTGGTTGCCATGACAACCGTTGGACTGATCTTCTTTCTTATTACTCTTCTTTGTGAATTCAGATTCTTCATAAAACCCAGGTAATATTTAAAAACTATATACATTAAAAATTAAAAAAAAATTAAAAAATATATATATATATATATGGAATTACTGTTACTATCGATTATTTGTTGTTGTTTTGTTATTTGTTTTTTATGTTATTTATTGTTTTTGGTTTTTTCATTTTTATAAATAAATATTGTTGTACCAGTATAATTGCCCAGTAATAGTAAATAAAAAACCGAACCACCTTAGTTCATAACAAAATAATTCTAAAATAATTTTTATCATTTCTTAAGATCTTTGTTTTGATTTGTTTTTTGTTCTTACTTTAGTGGTCTTTTTCTTTTTTTAAAATGTTTTAAATTGTTTTGGTTTTTTTTTTGGTTTTTTTAAATATATTTTTAAAATAATTTTATTACTATAGAACCCAAAAGACTCTGAACACCTCAGTTCAAGAGGAAGATGTTGATGTAGCTGCTGAAAGACGACGTGTTCTCAAAGGAAATGGTCGCTATGATTTGCTGAGACTGGAAAACTTGACAAAGGTAACATAATTTTTGCTTACATTAGATTACCTGTATTACTTGTCATAAATAGTGTGAAAATACTCACCTGAGTTTAAAAGCTTAAACAGTTATTTTTATATTTGCCAAAATGGTAAAGTATTTTCCTATAAATTATATAAATAATTTTAGTGCACCAAATTTCTTTAATATGACCAAATACATATGTACATATAATACAGGGATACAATGAATTAAATGCAAATATTAAAAATTTGCTTTAAAATTTCTTGTTTTTAAAATTCATTTTTTTTTAATTCTTTTTTTTAAATTAAAAGATTTGTATGGTATATTATTAATGTATATTTATCAGGTGTACACGACCAGGAAACTTGGAAAACATCTTGCTGTTGATAAACTGTGTCTAGGTGTGCCACCTGGAGAGGTAATTACATTAAGGCTAACATAACAATTGCATATTGCCAAGTATTTTCAGTTACCAATATTTTTTACATTTTTTTTAAAGTTTTTGATTTTTCCTTTAACTTTTATTTATCTATTTATAATATATTAAATTTTTAGTATTTTTTGTTGTTGTTGATGTTGATTTTGTTATTGTTATTGTTTTTGTTGTGTTTATGGTTTTTGTTCTTCGTGTTTGTTTTGTTTTTTCCTTTCTAGTGAAATTGATTTCATCTTACGTACATAACAATCATAATCACAGATAAAACGCTGTTCTGAAATCTTAGACCTGTCACTAGTGTCCAATTGTAACTATAGTATAAGTGAAATATAAATATTTTTATTATTATTAATATTATTATTTATTTATTTATTTATTTATTTATTATTATTATTATTATTATTATTATTATTATTATTATTATTATTATTATTATTATTATTATTTTTTTTTATTATTATTATTATTATTTTTTCTAGTGTTTTGGACTGCTTGGTGTGAATGGAGCTGGTAAAACAACAGTATTTAAAATGCTGACTGGAGACCTTTTGCCAACATCAGGATCTGCATACGTGAATGGAAACAAGTAAATTATATATGTATACTGTACCTTTCCTAATAATGAAGTATAAATACAGATAAAAAAAAAATAATAATAAAAAGTAAAAAATTATAATAAATAGAATAAAAGAATAAGTGTTTACCTTTATAAACTATACCTTTAATAATAATAACGTATAAATATAGAATAATGTTTCATCTTTTTAAGCTATACCTTACCTTTATTGATATATATAATAGATAGAATAACAGAATAAATGTTTATGTTATCAAACCAAATCTTTACTAATAATAAAGTATAAAATAACTAGAACAACAGTTTACCTTTTAAAACTGTACATAACCATTGCTAATAATAAAGTCCATAATTCTCGTAAGGTATAAATGTTTGTGTGTACACTTTCTAGTGTTAATAAAGGACATGCAGAAATTATAATTATAAAAAATTATAATATTTGACCTTTTCATTTATAAATGACATTTAAATTTAGTTTGTTATTCTTGTAAAGTTTCAGTATGAATATATTATTGATTCCAGTGTTCTGAGCAGAAAGTAGAGTCTCAGCTACATATTATAAAAAGTTATAAAATTAATCCACTTCAGTTATAATAATTTAAAGACTTCTGCATGGAATCTTTAATCCTTTTGAGTGTGTTTCAGGGTGTTTATTTTTTATTCCAGTGTTGCTAAGGAAATGCAGAAAGGACATACTCGACTACATATTATAAAATGTTATGAAATTAGTCCATTATAATGATTTAAAGATATCTGCATGGAATCTGCAAATTTCAGTGTGTTTATTTTTCAATTGCAGTGTTACTAAGGACATGCAGAGAGTACAGAAGAGTATTGGTTACTGTCCACAGTTCGATTCTCTCTATGATGAACTGACAGCCAGAGAACATCTTCAGTTCTACTGCAGAGTGAGAGGAGTGCCACCCAAAGATGAGAAGATGGTAAGTTTTGATCAGTTTCTAGTAATTTGTATTATGGACATGTTACAATTGAATGTTATTAATTAGTTAAAGTTACTTGAAATAACATCTGAATATGACCTTTGGACATAATAAAATTTAAAAAATAAAAGGCCCATCCCAAAATTCATTTTAAAAACTATTCATGATTAAATATTATAAAGTAATTATTTTTATATATTTATTCATTATTATTATTTCTTTTTTTTTTTTACTACTACTATTATTATTATCTTATTACTTTAATTTTTTTATATATATATATATATATATATTATTCTTTTTTTTAAATTTGGTGTCCAAAATTCATAAGAAAATTTAAAAATATAAAACATAGCATAGACCTTTAGAAAAGATTCATAATCCAATCAAGAAACAAATTAAATTAAAAAAAAATTCTGTAATAGTGGATCCACCTCCATGAAATATATAATTTATTATTTTTCTGAAATACTGAACCTAGCTCCCTATATATTATATAATATTAAATTTTCAGTAACACTGGATTCAGCACTGTGAAATAGATGTTTTTAAAATGTGATTATTTTCATACAGGTTGTTAACTGGGCATTGAAAAAGCTTGGACTGATGAAATATGCAGACAGACTGTCTGGCACGTACAGTGGTGGAAACAAACGGAAACTGTCTACAGCCATTGCTCTCATTGGTCACCCTCCTGTTATATTCCTGGTATGTACTGTCCTGTTAGTATAACGTAACTGGTTTCAGTGAACACGGAAATTTATGAAAAAATTAAAATATGGATAGATACATTTTTAAACTTGTATGTAAATGGTGTCAGTGAATATGGATATAAATCAGAAAGGAAAGATGGATGTGTGTGTGTGTGTGTGTGTGTGTGTGTGTACATTTTAAAGATAATTTTGTTTAGATAATTTGTACATTTCTTTTTCAAAGAATGAAGTAAATTTGCATACTTATATCTGTATTTAAAAATTTAATCATTTGTGTTGTTGTCAGTTTTGTGTTTGTATGTTGATTTTTAATTAAAAGAAATATATTGTAAAAACACCTTTGGTAGAATAATGATCCATATTTCCACTGCATATGAAAATTCTTAATTATTATTTTGTAATTAGTTTTCTCATTTCACATTAAACATTATTTTTGCATAAAAGAAATACAACAATACACTTTATTACATAGATTTATAATGTATTTTATGCAATAATGTTACAGCTGCTATTATAATTTACATTCCTAAAAATAAGATGCCACCTAGTAATGGATCACTGTTTTTGTGCAAGGGTCTCATAATAAATCTGTTATAATTACATTCATGTGATATCCTGTTTGTGTTACAGGATGAACCAACCACTGGCATGGATCCACACTCTCGACGTTTTCTCTGGGATCTCATTCTGGGACTGATTCAAGATGGCCGATCTGTGGTACTCAGTTCTCACAGGTAGAGAGCTAAACGATTTTTGTGCCATTTTATTATAGTCAGTTTAAAATATCAAATGAATCTCTTACCATATCTGTTTCTCTCTATCTCTGTATATTTCTCTCTTTTTCTTTCATGGAGAAATGGTCTACCAGTTTAATATTTAAGTTCATATTTGCTAAATATAAAGTTTTTTAAAATGATTATCTTTAGCTTTGTTTCATTCAAAGAATTTAAAAGTATTTAACAAGTTTTATTTTTATAAATACAATATATTGTATAACTGGGTTGGTATATGTTATAAAAAAAAACTTTGTAACACCTTATAACTAATTTATTATGTTTTTTAATGATACAATATTTATTGTATATTAAACTATATAACTAATCTGTAATGTTTTATAAAACAGTATAATTTCATTAACTACACTAAAGTAATATGTATGTTTTATAATACAGTATCTAATTAATTCATTGTACTTGCCAGCATGGAGGAATGTGAAGTTTTGTGTACCAGGCTGGCTATTATGGTGAACGGTCGTTTCAAATGTCTTGGAAGTATCCAGCACCTGAAGAATAAATACGGGGACGGCTACACCATCACCATTCGCGTGAAAGGCCCCAACTACGACCGCGCCAGAAGAAGTGTTGAACGTTTCTTCACAAGAAGTGTTCCGCAGGCAGTACTCAAAGTATGTGATGTCAGAACATTCTGTTATATATATATATAAAATATAGACCTACATTAAATCAAGTAAACAAATTATTATCTTAGAGTTAAACTGAATAAGGCTGCAGAAAATTTAAATTCTTTCCTTATGTAAAAAACAGGACAAAGTGTTGATGATAATGATGGTATTTACAAAGAACTATTATAACAATGACAACAACTAAACAACAGTAATGACTGTAACAGTTCTATTATTAATTATTAGTGTAGCAAAAAGAACAACAATAACAATAATAATAAATTAAATAATAATAATGACAATAACAACAACAACAATAACAATGATAATAATAATAATAATAATTATTATTATTATTATTATTATTATTATAATGTTATAATAACAATACAAAAACAAAACATGGTATTTGGTTAGAACAGAACATGCCACATTCTTAGATGATGGAATTGTAACAGTATCTCAAAGATGGTGAAGGATATAAAACAAAATGGCACACAGGTTGTTGAATAAATATATGTACACATACCTACATATTGTCTTTGAATTAAATGCTATGAACTTCTGTTCAAACCCAATATACATTGTTAATTGTTTTATAGGAACATCACTTCAACATACTGCAGTATGAGCTGACATCTAACTGTCTGTCGCTGTCATCTATCTTCACAACACTGGAGGATGCAGGGCAGGACTTACCAATAGAAGACTACTCAGTCAGTCAGAACACTCTGGATAATGTAAAGATTTGTTTATTTTTCATTTTTGTTTTCCTCCTTTAAAGAGCAACTGTCGTGAAAAATATGTTTTGCTGTAGTTTGGCATTCACATTACATTCCCAACATGTAAAATTCCTTAGCTGTTGCTCTTTAAACTTAAATTATTTTGTCTTCTAGAACAGAATGAATGAATATTTGTTAACAGTAAGCATCTAAATTACAGTTCATGACTGTTTAGAGGATTCAAAGTTGTAAACATAAACTCTTTCAATGCTTAAAGATTCAAAATATTTTATTCTGTAACAAAAATTGTTTTTCTTCTTTAGGTGTTTATAAATTTTGTCAAGCAGCAGATGGAAATAGTACAAGAAGAGGAGGCTGACCAAGAAGCTCCACCCTCCTGTCAATCATCCATTCAAGGATCGAATGCCAGCACAAACTCAAATCCATTATCATCCAACAGCCAATCAGATGACAGCTTGTATACAAGTGACAGTGATGATGATTGCATTCTAAGACTGGAACAAGCTAATGGGGTAACTGCTTTTATGACTGATGATTTAGCTGGAATCTGTTGATAAATTTCAAGTAAAGATATTTTGATACTTTGTGAAATAATGTTTTCATACATTATATTTTGAAAGATGTGAGAGGTTTTTTTTTAAATAGTTGTACAACTTAGCAGATATTATTAATAGATTGTTAATTAAATGTTGTTTAGTTACTGTTTAATTTGAAAATTAAGATTCCTGTTTCTTAATAATCATAGTTTAAATTCACTGTTAATTCTAAGCAGTTATATTTATGTGTCATTTTGATTCTAATCGTAATTATTTAGTAGGATAATTTTTAATCTTCAGAGATGTTATTTTCATTACAATTGTCAAAATGCCAAATAATAATTACAATTCATTATTTCCATTCATTGTTATATTCAAACTATTAATATGCACTGAATCTATTACTAGAGAGTTATAAGTTTCCCATCAGTGTTACATTCAGACAGTTGACATACACTGAATTTATTAATGAAAAGAGTCATAATTTCCATTCATTGTTACATTAAGACTGTTAATATTAATGAATTTATTACTAAAGAATCACAGTTTCCATTCCCTTTCAAACACAGAAATAATACAATAATTTACTCTTTATTTTATTTTCAGACACGACTGAGCCTAATGCCAATGTGATTTTAACTGATCTCTGCTTTATGAAGCTGTTTGTGATCTCAAGCCCCACTGACCATGCCTTGCTAGTAGATCTCTCTGCCTTCGAATCCAAGCAGCATTGCTGTCAGATGACTTGTGTGGAGTCAATTATTACCCATAATATGCAGTAGAATAATTCCTTGTGATGCAACAAACAATAAAGATCAGACTGTTTGACGTCAATGCCAGTAGATGAATGATACAAACTGATCCCATGAAAGGTGTGATTGTTTTATCAAGTCCCGTGTAATTTGAGTCATTTCTAGAGTCCCATGTAGTTTGGGATTGTTTCTCCAGTCCCATAAAATCAGAGAATGTTGCTCAAGTCCCATGAGTTTCTGGGTTGCTTTTCAAGTCCATAAAATTTGGGTTTTGTTTCTCAAGTCTTGCAAAGTCTGGGGATTGCTTCTTTAAATCCCATTAAAAATTGGGGATTGTTGTCAGATCCTGTCTAATTTTGGAATTTTATGTCAATTTATGTGTAGCCTGGGAGTCTTGATTGGAGAGTACGTGTTCAGTGTCTGTCAGCTGGAAAAATGTTCCAGTTAGTATGAAAGCCTGGGATGTCACTGTTAATAGATTGTTTCATGCTGTAACTGGCTTGGAAAAAAGACAAAAAAAGCTAAATTTCTTTGATTATAAAGCTGTGTCTCTTAACTTTACTTTGTTTCTCTGTCTCTCTCACTCGAAAGCTCTCTAACGCTCATTCTACAGCTTGCTCTTTCTCTGTTTTTCTCCCTCTCTCACAATTTATCTATTTATCTCTCTCTCTCATTTTTCTATGATGGTCACACACAGAGACTAATTTTTATGGTCATCTTGACCTTGCTGGACAGTATTAAAGTTTCATCAATAATAGTTTGGTGAATATACATCACTGTACTGCTTATTATTATAAATTTCTTTTTAAAGGAACAATTTTATCTGAAATATTTGTTAAAAATCTTTTTTCAAATATGCATGTTCAAATATGATAAAATAATATATATGACTGGTGGTGTCATATTTCATTTATTTAATCACTGAACACAATGTTTCATTACAAGATCAGTTATTTAAATTTAATTTTTCACATATATAAAAATAATGCTGATGAGTATAATTGAAAATAAAATAATCAGTTTTTCTTATCTGCATATACATGACCAAATTATTTAATTTTCTGACCATTGTGTGTTTGCAGGTATTAAAATAAAGCTTATAAGAATAGCTGATAATTATTAAAAATCATTAAGTCTTTCGTGCTTTAATGTACATGACCAAATTATTTTATTTCACTGCCCAAAGAGCTTTATAGCTTTACATTTTGTAGAATAAAATATAAATACTTGATGCTTTATTAGTCTTTCATAGTTATGTGCATTTAAAAAAAATATCTGTTCTTTCATTTATAGTTGGCCAGTGGCCAGCAGTTCATCAGGTGTGCAAAGCTAAATTATTTTTATTACTATTTGCTCTTTTTGGGGGGTTAGAGAAAAGGAATTTGTATAATTTCTCATCAAATGGTAAAGATTGAACATTTTTAGTCTGTTTTGTAAGAAAATAATATTTTTTTAATTAAATGTTTTAAGTTGTCAGTAATTATGACTAAAACACTTTTAAAAAAAGCTTTTTGAGTTTTCTTGAATATTCTTTTACCAAGGAACTCATTCTTGTGCAATCTTCTGTTACATTTTTCCCTGAACTTGTACAAGTAATTTTATTTTTTAATATTTTTCTTTTTATGCATCAAAATATTAATTAAATAAGTATGTAAATATATATATATATATATATAGGCTTATGTGTGTGTGTGTGTGATACCTCATTACAGTCACAGTCTGTACTCTAGTTCAAGGGTCAGTAACCTTTGACCCAGTCAGAGATAAATATCATTAAAATAACACAAACATCATTTATAAATTATTGTTCATTATGTTTCATTACTGTTACTTCATCTGTTAGGTGTTGATAAAATACATCACTTAGTTTGCCCCACCACCCACTCACAGACATCACCTCTGATCCATGTGTAGAGAGGTCATTGACCCATGTGTTTAAAGGTCACTGATCCTGTGTCAAAAGGTCACTGATCCTTGTTTTGTTGTCTTCTGTCATTATGTCTTTGCTTTCATAATAATACTGCAGCCAAACACTTTGAAATCTAGAACACAGCATATTCATAGCTTAACAAAATATATATACCTTTCTTATCTTTAGATGCTTATTTTTATATTAGCTACGATTTTCAGACATTTAGTGATATATCATTTTATAAACAGTACTTTTAGTTCTGTGTAATAACTGATAGAAATATTTTTCATAGTTTTTACCAGCATTGGTTGTAAATAACAGGTGTTTTTTGTTGTTTTTTTAATAGGAATAACTCATAGTTATACTGTGTGTAATAAATGATATTTATCAAGGAATTTCTCTCATAGTTTTTATCACTATGTATAATAAATAGTATTTATCAATGAATATTTCTCATGTTTTTACCAGTTTGTATAATAAATGATATTTGTCATATGAATTTCTTTTATAGTTTTTAGAACCATATGTAATACATGGTATTTATCAAGTAACCTCTTTATAGTTCTACTAGCATTTGTAATAACTGATATTTGTCATAATGATACTTGGTATTATTTTACCTCTGTGTAATAACTGATTTTTTTTTTACAGGAATATCTAAGACGTAGTTTGTAAACATGGATATTTTTCATAGCATATGCCATTGTTTTACCACCTTAAATAATTTTTTCTTTTATTATTATTATTTTATAGTCAGAAATTTTCTTTATGGTAAAAATTCTGTGATACTGATTGGGTTTATTCGTGTTGAATTTGGTCATTTAATTTCGTAACAGAATGCACACTGATCACATTTAATAAATATTAGTTTTATTACACACATGAATAATAATAAAAATGTACATTATCCTCATGCTGTGTTTTAGAAATAGCTTTTTAATTATTCATAGATGTTTATATTAATCTGTTTGATTGACTGTATTTATTGCTCATGCTAAATTATGATATCTGTGTTGTGGTGAGTGTTTTTTGTGTGTGTGCACATTTTTTGTGAGGCTCTTTCTTTTTTTTTTTTTAAAGACCATTTTAAGATTATTAGGCTTTAATTATTCATTTTATATTCATAAAAAAAAAAAAAAATCTTCATTCACACTTACATTTATTACTATATTTGTCATTTAATTTGAAGGAACACATTTTCTGACTTGAGACTTAAGTATGGTTTAAGAAATATTCTTTAAAAGACGTACATACAGTTACTTATCTTGTATTAAATATCTGATCATAAATAAACAATTAATTAATTTTACATATATATATACACACACAGACATGATACCATAAAATGGAATAAATGTTAGTCATAAGTTTTCCTTCAACAGTTACAAAATGATAATAATTACTTTTCAAATTTTTTTTTCTTATATTCTTATTTTTATAATTACTATTTTTCATTATTTTTTAAAATTATTTTATTTAATTGTTAATTAATACATTTTCTGAAATTTTTTATCCATATATCCCCTCAAAATTATTTTTATCATTGTTATAATAAAAAATGAAAATCTGCCTTTTTTAACTGTATTGTTATATTTTACATTTCTGTTGATTTTTCTTACATCCTCTCTAAAATAATATAAAAAGTTAAAATACATAAAAAATCTGCTGACAGGTTATCAGCTTTAATTTAAAAAATGTTCAATTGTTAAAATATTTTCTTTTTAATTTCTAAGTGATATTTGTTGTAACAGAATAAATTTTCTTTGTGTCTGTCGTTCTTTCTTCTTCATAATCTGTGATACAGTATTCCATACAACAGTTATAGAATTATTTATATATTTTGTGTAGAATTGTAACTGTTAGTTGCTGAATATATGTGTGATATTTGATCTTCTTTAATTTATTTAAAAAAAACAAAAAACAGTGTAGGTAAAGATGTTCTCTTGTTTGAAATATCATAAAGAAAACAGAACAGGTCTAATGATGTTCTATTGTAGGGAACATTTCTTGTGTCAATATTTGTTAAAGTAAGAATTTTATTAAAGATTTTAACAAAATTTTTCTTTCATTCATTTCTTAAGAATTATAATAATTCATATTAGATTTCAGTGATATTCTAAGATGTATTTTATTTCAAAATTCATTACAATCCGTTTCATTAAACACCACTTATATTTATATACATGCATACATATAGACACATATGCACACATATGTTCATATATCCATTCATGTATACATCTACATATATACACATTCAAACACACACTCATAAACTTGGAAATGTTTTGCACACACACACACACACATGCACACATTATCTTTCTAATAGTATGACATTCCAAAATATTCAGGATCTCCATAAACTTGCACAAATCATTCAACAAGAATTATCTTTCTGCCAGATGATTTTTTTATTTTTTTATTTGATCATACAAAATTACAGGCACACAGGTTTATTTTAATATGAAGAAAATGTGTCAAAATCAGTCATTTTTAGGATTTATTTTGGACACTTTTGTTTCTTGATCATAAAGTTTCATAATTTATCTTTTACTGAACAACTTTGGACATTATTCTGTAGTAAATTTCAATTTTTGTGATCAAGTCTTTTGTACTTACCTAGCAAAGTACTGAATATATTATCTACCAATGATTAATAGATAGTTATTATTTCTGTAACAGTGATTGTTCAAATAAAGAACTAACGAACTAATTTGTTTCTGTTTCATTAATTATTTATTTACATTCTTATTCTTATTCTTATTACTATTACTATTATTATTATTATTATTATTATTATTATTATTATTATTATTATTATTTTGTTCTTATTTTATTTTTTTTTATTCAACTTATCAGTTTATTTTTTTTATTAGTTTATTATTTTATTTATATTTTATTCTATTTATTTTTTAATCTCATTTCATGTTACAATCTAAATTTTTATTTTTTTATTATTTATTTATTTATTTTCATCTATTTTTCTTAATTATTTTCTTTAAAAAATACTGTTATTTAATTATCTTATTCTCTCATTGTTTATAAATTTATTTTTAAGACATCATGAGATGGTTATCTTATTACTGACCATATAAAATTTACTGATTTGGACATTATTAATCAAAACTGACAAAGAATATTTCTATCACAAATAGTCAAATAATCTGACAACATGATCAAACTGTAAAAAATTAAATGTAGTTTGTTAGTTAACATGGAATGATGGCTGATATTTTCCATCAGATTTCACTTGCATTAAAAATCTTTAGAACATTTGTATTATTATTATTTTTTTTTATATCACTTTAAACTTTTTTTTTAAATTTCCCTCTTGTTTGAATGGGAAATAACTCTATTTCGTCTGGTAACTTCATATTTGAAGCAAGAAATGTCACTCTGATATACAACCTGTTGTGAAGTGGCACAAGGTGTAGAGTTGATAGAATACCATTTTACAATTTCAAATCAACGATTATTAATGTTCTAATTCCTCTTCTATTTTTTTTAACCTAATAAAGTAGAAACTTAAGGTCTACTATGAAGATTAATTTAATCAATGAATATACGAAAGTAATAATGACAATTTAATTATTTCATACAGGTTTTATATCATTATTATTTTATATTAAAAATGAAAGATAAATTAATAAATACTGAATGATTAATAATATTCTTCTTAATCAGTCACATGGTTGTTACATCTTCTTTTCTTTTTTTTTTTTCAATTATTCCATAGAACTGATTGAATATTTAACAATATATTAAACATAAATTAACAACATTAATGTTTATTAGTATAACTTGAGTTCTAACTATAAAAAAACAATAACATGAAACCATATAAAATTCTGTATTTTTATTATTATAAATCTATTATTATTATTATTTAATTTGTATAAAAAAAGAAAATGAAACTGATCCATGATATATACAGGTGAATGGAGAATTCATTCTCTAACATTTTTGTTTCATGACAAATGTTTTTATTATTGTTTCTCTTCCACTCTACTTCTTTTCTGGTTTCTCAGCTGCAAAAATCAAAATAAATAATTACATTAATAAATTCAACAAATGATGATAAATGCAATAAAGTCGGGGTTTTGGTGTGGATTTTTTTAGATTTGAATGTAATGAAGAATGGTTCAGGAAACCACTAACTTTATTTGTATAAATGATAATTATAATTTCCTTATTCATACTATTATTATGACAGTGTTAATTCCATAATAGATTTTTGAAAATGTACACTGCCAAAAAGAGGCAATTAGTGATCCTGATTTCTATGTATGTATATGGTTGTAAATGCAAAGGCAGCTACACCAACATAATTATTATATCACTGAAATACAAAAGTTTTAAATTTAATTTTAAATACTGATGCCTAGATAATTATTATCAAACAATGGTTAACATCACTGAAACAGAATTGTTTTAATATTTATTTTAAATTTTGGTATTATTAAATACTGACGTGGATCGTTGATTTTCTGCAGAACTTGTGAAATAACCACCGTCAAATTATGATGCTGATTTATAAACTCCTGGGTGGTGGCTTCTGGATTAAAATCAAGCCATTCATTCTTTTCTTTGCATGCATTAACAACCAGGTTCTGAAAACAAACATTTAGTTTTGTGTCACGTACAAGTAAAATTTCAAGGCAAAAGTGAAATATATTTATACTGAATCAGTTTGTTTAAGAATTATCCTTTACATAGACATAAATTCTTTTTCATCTATAATATATTACAAAAAATTAAAAATAAAAGTATTAATAATAATAATAAAAAAATTAAGTAAATAAATAAATAAAAGTTATAATGATATAAAGATAAAACAGACACAGAAACATAAAAGAAAATGAAGAATTAAAAATAAAATCAGGTCACCTTTTCTTCTTTAGAAATAACTCCCTGTGTTTTAGATGGATCTGTCACAATTTCAAGTACAGATCTAGTCAATTCCATAAGATTCACTTTTGCCTCTGTCAGAAAAGAAATAATATAAATAAATCAATAAATCAATCAACCAAAAAGACGTGTCAAAATAAAACAACAATAAGTAAATAAATAAATAAAAGCGAACATAACTAAATTTTTAATAAAATTAATATATTCATATTTAATTAAATCTACACATAATTCATAAAATTAATGTATAACTGAGGCTAAAGTGTATTAAATGTAATATTGTATCCAATTTACCAGCCCAATCAAGATAGTCCACACATTCTGCCTTGCTGTATCTTAATGCAGTTTCTCTTGCTCTTTCACCAAAGATATTCTTCTTTTGAAAGTTGGCATTAAAATCAAACAAAACCTTTAGAATACCAACTTGACCCCAAGCAGCAGCATAATGCCAAGGAGTGTAACCTATAATGACACAGGAGAAAATATAAATGAACATTTAATAAAATAGTATTAATAATGATAATACATCACTGAAAATGATTATAAAAATAAAATAAAAATTATATTACATTAATAGTATGTATGATTTTGTTTGTCTCTGGGATACAAGTTTTTGAAAAAGAAAACAATTTAAATAAAAATGTCATGCATCTTTGTGTATCTGTTTTAATATTTTATAATATATGTATATATATATATATATATATATTTTACATGCTTTGTGCAATAATTCTTTTTGATTAAAAAGCCCTGAAAAAGAATACCTTTTTCCGCTGTATTGTCGAGTATAAATCCTCTGTTTAAAAGTTCTCTTGCTAAATCAATTCTTCCTAAAATCGCTGCAATGTCTAGTGCCGATTTACCATCTTCGTCTCTTTCATTCAACAGATCTTGAATGACATCTTTATAAGGGTCTTCATCGTTTTCAAAACAATCCAAAAACCTTACTAAGTCATTTTTGTAAATACAGTGTGTAATAATATTTGTATTTGGGAGTAAAACCTCTTTCTCTTCTTCTTCTGCAACTTCCGTTTCTTGTGCCATCTTTTTATTTCACATTTGTATCAACAACATTAACAAATTGAAAGTGCAACAATATTACTCCGTTGCTCCCAAACAAATAACGCCGTGGTCGTTTTGTAAACGCCAATTTCATTGGCTAATGTTGCCACTTTTCATTACAAAGCTATTTCTGGTATATATAATAAAATATATTTTCCCCTTTCATCTTCTTTTTTTTTCAGTGTAAACCAAACACATAATAATTTCATAAAATATACTTTAGATTTTTGTAAAAGAAAGTTTTATTTAAGTATCTATGTATTCCCCCTCGAAATAATATAGAAGGTATAAAACATTTTTGCAAAACTATAATTGGTATATTAAAGAGTCACGGCCGCATTTCAGATACAACAGTTTTACAACAGTACAGTGCTTTAATTAGTTCAAATGATACAACAAATGTTGCTATTTCCTAAGAAAAGTTTTTGTAATTTAATTATTCTTGACTGATGAATAAAATGATGTAAATAATAGATTAAAAAAAGAGCTAAATATAAACTATCACGCCTTCAAATTAAAACATTATTACTGTTGTCGTTGTTATCAATGAATTTGGTAATTTCATTAATTCTTATCTAAACTGCTGTTTATCTAATTTCGTTTGCCCAATTTCGTTTTACGATAACACATTTTGTTTTTACAGCTATTGCCAGAAATGAGTCTTTCGTTTTGACAGGAAGTGTTCTCATGAAAAAATTCTTCAAATTAACTGATTTGGGGGTTCTTTTCTTAATTGTAATTAGTATTAAGACATGTAGTCGTTTTACATGTGCTATTAATTTTCTAAATACTTCAATGTCACATTCATAAAGTGAAAACAATAACAACAACAATATCAACAAAAAACAAACTCAGACTGCCAGAGCTTCCTTGTCGTTTCGCTACCACTGTCCTTTAAAGATTTTGGTAAGCTAATTATTGTTATTTTCCTTTTATTTTCAGATTTTTAAATTGATCTGTATAATATAAAAATTTCATACCATTAATGTATTTTCTACTATAACAAAATCCACTTGATTTCGTCGTAGCCTATGACTGTTTATCTTTGAAACTTGTCATATGTCACAAACATTCCACGACGCTTTTATTAAATTACAAATTGAAACCTGACGACAAAATGGGTAGAATTACACGTATAATTTTAACAGTACTGTCAGTGAATAATTGGTAAAATGCAAGCTAGAACATACACTAAAAAAAAACCACCAATGATAACGCAGTCCTGACCAAAACATGCACAGTAAAAATTAATTTAGCTTAATAAGGATGATGTCAGTTTATTTCGCAAGACTCACTCTTCTGTTTGCAAAAACTTCATACAGTACTGAAATATCTGCATGTAAAAGTAAAGATAACATAATATTAAAAAAATGTTTTTGACAATAAATGATAAATACTAAATAGTAAAATTAATTTGATTACATTCTAATGATTTCCAAATGATTACTTTTAAATGTTTAGAAAACAAATTTACAACTTCAGTATTTGTTTCAGATTCTTGTTGACAAACATTTAATGTGAAAAATTATTTTTACAATGTACTTACAATTAACAAAACGGAGACTGATCCAAGTTCATTATGATAAATAGGAAATACTAATATCAGAAATTTTCAGTAATTGATGTATGAGATTATGTTTGTGTTATTCCAGAAAATGTCTACAGATCTGCTGAAACAAGCTAGTCACCAAATTGCCATGAATCGTTTTGAGACTGCAATGGACAGGCCACCGTCGCCAGCCAGGTTGGCCTACACGTCCGACAAACATCCCCGCCACACCCTCGAAGCCATAAACGTTTTGCGCAAACACAGAGAACTCTGCGATGTTGTTCTCATCGTGGGACAGACAAAGATATTCGCACACAGAGTGATTCTGTCGGCGTGCAGCCCCTACTTCCATGCTATGTTTACTGGGGAGCTTGCAGAGTCGAGACAGACCGAAGTGACGATCCGAGACATCGATGAAACGGCCATGGAACTGCTCATTGACTTTTGTTATACGTCCAACATAACAGTGGAAGAAGGCAACGTGCAGACTCTGCTGCCGGCAGCCTGTTTGCTTCAGCTGGCAGAGATTCAGGACGTCTGCTGCGAGTTCCTGAAGCGACAACTTGATCCGTCCAACTGCTTAGGCATCCGTGCCTTTGCTGACACTCACGCCTGTCGCGACCTGTTAAGAATTGCAGACAAATTCACACAGCACAATTTTCAAGAGGTGTGTGGTGTTTTGGGAGAAAAAAAATGAAGAATTATGAACTTAATGTCTTATCTTGTTAATAAGTGTTTAGTGATTTATTAATTAATTAACACGGTTGTTATATTAACAGGGAAGAATAGGCTTAAGCTTATATATATATATATATATATATTTGTAAGGTATCTTACTGGTGCATGACATAAGATACAAGATAGGTTTTTACTCAGTATGAATATAACATAGCTATTGCCAGTTGGTAATAGTGAAACTGTAAGATAGCTATCTACCAACAGCTAATAGTATAAATATAAGATAGCCAGTAGTTTTACAATAACAAGTATAACATAGCTGTCTGCCAACTGGTAATAATTTATCTATAAGATAGATGTTGATAACAGTATAAACTGGCTGGTAATATTATAAATATAATATTATAGTACAAGTCACCTTGATGCTATTTTGTAATAGTATTTTAAATATATTGCTTCTTTTCCACAAAATTTCTTCTGTCATTTGTAAGAGTTCATTATGAAATAGTGGGTCATTAAAACAAAAATGTATTCGTTTATTCATAGGTGATGGAGAGTGAGGAATTCATGTTGCTTCCAGTAAATCAGTTGGTGGACATCATCTCAAGCGATGAACTCAATGTTCGCAGTGAAGAACAAGTTTACAGTGCCTGCATGGGATGGGTCAAATACAACATTCAAGAAAGAAGGAATCATTTGCCTACAGTGAGAGCTTAGCATTTTCTTGTTGTAATGGATCACATTTCAAAATTTACATAGTGAAACTGAGAGATAATAATTAAACATTGATGAGGAATAAAGATGATGCATCCTGATAGTTACTGTGTAAAACAGAAAAATGGCAGCATGTAAAATTAATGCTTTCAAAATATTTAAATAGATTATAAATGTATGTATATCATTAGGATGTTTTTGTTTTTTTATTACATTTATTAAAAGTCTGTCTTATTTTTATAAAACTTGTCTCTATGCATTATCATAATGATTATGCTGGTGAAATAATGTATTTATAATTTAAGCTTTAACTCAGAATAAAAATGTATCTTCTGAGTTCTAAGATATCTTTAACTTTAAGAATGACATACTCATCTAATTTAATTTGTTGATCATATTCTGACCTTTTTATTTATAAGTGTATCCTAGTCATAATAGGTTTGCAAATTTGTAACATTGTATACACTTTTTGGTTTGAATTTTTTTACTAATATAACTTTAAATTAAAATATAAACGTTATTGTTTATACTAGAAGTTTTATTCTAGGTTATCCAGCATGTCAGACTTCCACTGATGAGTCCCAAGTTTCTCGTAGGAACAGTTGGATCTGACCTTCTCATAAAAAGCGACGAAGCATGCAGAGATCTTGTCGATGAAGCCAAAAATTATCTGCTCCTGCCACAGGAACGCCCACTCATGCAAGGCCCAAGAACACGACCCAGAAAGCCAATCAAGTGTGGTGAAGTGTTGTTTGCGGGTGTGTTGATTATCTTCATAACCTTTGTCAAAAAGATATTTAAATTTCAGAATTTTGAAAAAATAGTCAGTTATTTTATCTATTTAAAATAAAAATAAAAAAGAATAAAAGAGGTCCTGAACTGAAAATAATACACATTTCCCATGCTATTATAATTTATATTTCATTTCAGTATTATGCTTCAGTACCATAAAACAAATATCTATAATATTTAATGACTCAAAAGAAAACAGATGCTATGACAGGTGGTTAATATGCTATTTAAAAGTGATATTGTCTTGTACTAGTCGTTGATTTTAAATTTGACAGTGGGAGGTTGGTGCAGTGGTGATGCTATTTCGAGTGTTGAGAAGTACGATCCACAAACCAACGAATGGCGTCTTGTGTCTCCCATGAGCAAACGTCGATGTGGTGTTGGCGTAGCTGTATTAAATGATCTTCTTTACGCAGTTGGAGGTCATGATGGACAATCATATTTAAACAGTATTGAAAGGTTAGATATGTCTTAATACAGTTCAGATGTGTGTGTAAGAATAAGGCCAGAGCAACCATTTTATGCATTTTGATGTTTAATTAATTCTTTGAAAATGAATAATGATATAAACAGCTGTTTTATTTCTTATAAAGAAGTATTTTAGAATTTTGTTTTGTGATCCCTTTTTATGCTACATCTGTCACTATAAATGTTCTTTTATATATCGTTAATTCTGTGAAAATAAATAGTCTGTTGTTGCTTTATTTTATATTACAAATATTAAAATTTCTTATTTATCTCTGATGAATATTTATTATTAATTCAGTATTTCATTTTATTTATTATAGTGATATTATTATTGTTTTTATTGTTATTAAGGTAAGACCCTCAAACAAATAAACGAATATTTATTAATACATTCAGTGGATCATTTTATTTATTGTGATATTATTATTGTTTTATTTTTTCTGTCATTAAGGTATGACCCTCACACAAATAAATGAATAGTTATTAATAATCCAGTATTTTATTTTGTTTATTATAATAGTTTTAATATTTTGTTGTTGTTGTTAAGGTATGACCCTCACACAAATCAGTGGAGCAGCGACGTTGCTCCCACTAGTTCTTGTCGAACCAGCGTTGGTGTAGCTGTGCTTGGAGAGTTCCTGTATGCAGTTGGTGGTCAAGATGGTGTGTCTTGTCTCAATTACGTTGAAAGGTTTGTTTTACATTGTGTCAATTAAAGGTGTAAAAATATTGAAGACATGAGTTATAAAAAAAAAAAAAAAAAAAAAAAAACTTCTTTAAATCATATATGGTTAATAAATCTTGTAAAAGTTAATAGAATCATTGAACTAGGTTATCAAAAGTTAGATTTCCAGTGACAGCTTTTTTCCAGATTGGAGTATTTTCTGCACTGTTCATAGTTACAGAAGTTATTAAATCATTCCATTATTATTGATTTAAGAAAATATGTGTTAAATAACTTTTATTAAAGAAATGCTGATACAGAAGATATAAAAATATTTTTCTCTTATTATTATTTTTTTTTTTTATGGTATTTTTTTTTTCTTAATACTTTTTGTAAAATTAACCAGTTTACTTTAAACTTTATTTATTGCTAACTATTAGCATTATTGTAAAAGTAATTTATGATTAAAAACTACATTAAAGATTTGATAATTATATAACCATTTTTAATTCTATATTTTGATTTTTGTCATTACTTAAAATGTTCACAACAGCAGAATAAATATAATGATTCTATTTAAACAGATATGATCCTCAAACAAACAAGTGGACAAAAGTGGCTTCAATGAGTACTAGAAGACTGGGTGTGGGTGTGGCTGTCCTGGGGGGCTTTCTTTATGCTGTAGGTGGGAGTGATGGCACCTGTCCTTTAAACAGTGGTTTGTAAAAACTAATATTATTGATGTGTGTGTGTGTATATATATATATATATATTCTAATTGATATGCACTGAGATGGACATCCTTTGTTTGTATTTATGTTTTTATTTTTATTTAATAGCATAATGAATTTTTTAAATCTGTCTGGATTCTCTCTACAGTTAAGAATTGCAGAATTCCAGCAAATCACATATAAAATTTATAATTTAAAAAAATACATTGACAGCTATTTTTCAAATGGTTTTCAGTGTTAGTGAATAATTAAATAATAACTACTAATCAAACTGGAAAACTGTTATTTTATTTTATTTTATTTTATTTTATTTTTCAAATAAAAAATCCATGTGGTTATATTGCAGTTGAACGATATGATCCGAGAAGTAATCGTTGGGCTCCTGTTGCTCCGATGGGGACACGGAGGAAACACCTAGGAGTGGCTGTGTACAACAACATGATTTATGCTGTGGGTGGGAGGGATGACACAACAGAACTGAGCAGTGCAGAGCGGTACAACCCACAGACTAATACATGGCAACCTGTTGTTGCTATGACATCTAGAAGAAGTGGTGTATGTATATATATATATATTAAAATTATTTAACGATTCCCATGTCAGTTTATTTTTTTATTATTATAATTATTATTATTTTTTTTTTTTGTTGCTTATCTGAATTTTGTACATATAGTTTTAAATTCTATTTGGTGTACAAGTCTGTGAATATCAGTTCTTGGTAAATTAGTCTTCAGTTGTGAAATTTCTAATAATTTTAACTGCTTCATTACCAGGATGGATATTGCTATTCAATGAAAACAAATTTGAACTGTTATCATGTTGTGACTTGATGTATTATGTATGACTGCTAAAATTGTCTCTTCCATAGTGTCACTGATGATATAGCACAGGCTAAGCATAACTGAAATAATAATAATAATATATATATATAAGTAATTTTTTTGATTTGTAGGTTGGCTTGACTGTGGTTAATGGTCAGCTGATGGCTATTGGAGGCTTTGATGGAACAACATATCTCAAAACAGTGGAAATTTACGATCCTGAACAAAACTGCTGGAGAATAGTAGGAGGGATGAACTACAGAAGACTAGGGGGTGGGGTCGGGGTTGTTAAAATGCCCCAGAATGATTCACATCTGTGTTAACCAAAACAAATTGAAAAACAAACTGAAAAAAAAATATATAAATAATACATAAGTATTTCCTGCATTTAAAAATGACATTTTATGTTCTTATACAGTAAAACATAATGTCAAGATCTTTAACATTCAAAGTAAGCAGCATTAAATATAAAAGTTTACAAACATTTATTTTATTTTATTTTATTTTATTATATTATATATTTTTTTTTGTTAAATAAAAATAGTACCACTAGTTTTAATACATTAAGATTTTTCAATCTGAATATTTTTATTATTTCTTTGGTTCAGAAAATTTCTGTAAACAGAGGAAAGTTTAGATCATAATTAATGAGATGACAAAATCCTGAGCAGATATTTTTTTTTTTTTTTTTTTTTAAAGTTAATTACTCTTTGCAAATAATTTTGTTCATCATGTTTACTTTCTATATACATTTTTTTAAATTGTTAATTTGCCTGAACGGATGTTTGTGAAAATATTGTTAGAAAACTAAATTGGAGTTCAACAGTAAAAAATTAAAAGAAAATCTCCTAGTACCATTTAATTGATGTTGCTGTTTAAGTGCAGGTTCAGAAATATATTTTTATATTAGATAACAATTTTATACTAATTTCAAAATACTGTGAAAAATTCAAATTTGTAGAAAATGTAAAATCTAGTGGGATAACAGATCACTCACTTTATTTTTATACATCATCTGTGTTGTAGGTATTTCAAGAAATTACAGTATAAAAATACTTTAAACTTATTTAAACATTTTTTTTTTTTTTTTTAAAGTTTATTTAATTAAGGAAATTTTATTTTATTTATTCATTCATTCATATATTCATTCATTCATTTTATTTTATTTATTTATTTATTTTTATTATTATAGTTATTATTTTTTTTAAATGTTAAATGTCTAGGCATATGATATGCAAAAATGTATTCTATAATGTTATAATGGTACTGATAAATGTACATTTTGCTTAAAGCATTTTGGGAAAGGCAATAGCTTCTGACAAATAATAAGCAATAATAAACAATTTAGTCTGATTTATAGTGAAAAAGAACTGTCTTTAGAAATGGAATATAATTTTCTTTACAGCTTCTATACAGATAAATGTACAAATGGGATATCTTTTCTAAACAGATATGTGTAGAAATGTGATACATGTGGAACTGGCATATCTTTTCTACACAGATATAATTGGTGATGTATTTTCTATACAGATAAATGTATAACAGGGATACCAATACATGTGAAACTGGAATATCTGTTCTCTAAATTTATATGAACAACTGGGATATCTTTTCTACTCATTTTCTGTACTGATATGTAGATATGTATATCTTTTATGTACAGTCTTGTTAGAGATGAGAAGACTTTCTGTCCATGTTTGTTTAGAGGTGGATACCATTTAGCAATGTGATATCATTTCTATACATATTCAGTTAGAGATGGGATACCTTTATGTATAGTATGTTAAAAAAAAAAAAAAATTAAATCCTGTATAAAGTGATAAAAATGTGCAGTACAAAAAAGCCAGTATATATTTGACACTAAGAATTTGTAATACAAATTTAATGGTTATATATTCTGAAGTTAACTGTCTATGAGGTTAAACTTTTGTCCATGTTAATATTTTACCACCCATTGTATGTATGTTTGTATTGTATAAAAAAAAAATGTATAATATGTATATTAATTAATATTACTTCACTGCACCTCTTTCACTGATAATTAGAGGGCTGTATTTGTAATCTGTATGTGTATAAACTTTATTTATTATCATTATCTTGTATTGTCAGTTTTGTTTTATACATTTTGTATTGGTTAAATTTCCTTTTGTGAATCTCCCACTGTTGGTTGTATGCCAGTATAGAAAGAATGCTTCTGTATTTTAATCATGATTTAAACAATTAGCGCTGAAAATATTTAAGTGGTGTATGGCTCTGTTACACAGAATGTTATTTTTTCTCATTCTCTCTTAACCTGTTGTTTCAGACATAATTAACAAATCAATATATTTTTCTTCTTTTTAAAAAAAAAAACATTTTCTAAACATAAAAACTGGAAATTATTTTTAACTCCAAGTTATCCAGCTTCATAAGTTCTGGAAAATTTAAGAAAAAAAAAAAAAAAAACATTAAATGAAATATTAAATTTTGACTAATGTATGTAGTATATTTTATATTGTTACTTTGTTTTATTTGTTTATTTATTTACTTATTTATTTATTTATTTGGAAACATTTGTATGAATGTCTCATTATTTGCCAACTTGGTCAGTTTACAATGTTGAATAAATTTTAAGGAATTTTTTGTATAGTTTTGTTATACTTTCTTAACTGTAAACATCTATTTGTATAAAGTAAATAAAATGTAATAGTTGTCAGTAATTTGTCTTTTCTTTTCTGACTTGGTACATATTTTGGTTAAAGGAATGGGAAAGCATTAGAAATAATTTCAGAGACAGTAGAAAAGAAAAATAAAGCAGCGCATAAAAAAAAAAAAAAAAAAAAAAAAAAATCATTAGCAAAATAAAAATAATAATAATTTTAGTTAACTTCACATAGTTCATAGTTGATTTAGTTAATACACCAACTCATACAACTTTATTGCCGATTTCTCAGTGGATACGTTTTTAAAAACTGGTTACATTTGGTCGTGAACTCGGCGACGGCTGATTTGTTTTAATGGATAGAGAGGTATGAAAGTCTTTCTTCTGTTTAGGAAATTACTAAAAGCTCTGATAATAAGATCGTATGGCATCTTCGTTAAGCTCAAAGGTTATATTAACGTACAGGGGCGTTTTTCACGTGCAAAAGGCCGCCAGGTTGATAATAATAATAATAATAATAATGGTATAAATTAAATAAATCAATAACAGAATAAAACTACGTTAACTAAACTTTAATATTAGAATCCCTTTTATTTTTGCGGCCCTAAGCAGTTTAGATTGACGCAGTGGAGAACTACCAGGGGGCAGGGTTGTTTTCTGGCTGCTACACATGCCTTTTACGTAATCATTATTAACAAATAGCTCACACACTGATATATGTATTAGTTACACTTTATTATTACTACTGTTACAGTTATTCAAATATTCTACTCCATTATTTTTTATTTTAGCTGTTTTTGGGGGGTAAAATAAAATAAAAACAAAAAAAACTTTTTTGTGTTTTTATTTTTTTTTTTTATTTTTATTTTTATTTTTATTTAGATTTGATTTTACTTTTAAATTATTAATATTTTTTCTTTTTCTTCTTCTTATTAAAAAAAAAAAAAACACCGCTGAATAGTTCATTTTGACCTGTAAAAACGCTTGCACTACAAATCAGATAAGTATGACAACGACCTGAAACTGACACGAACTCAAACCACAGATACAGAGGAACGACGCAGTAATTCAGTAAGATTTACGCGAAAAAAATGTACAACTAAATTAATATGTAATACAAAAACAACAAGCAAATCACACCACCACCACCACCACCAACAACAACAACAACAAAAACAAAAAAAAAAGAAACGAAAAAAAAAAAGAAAGAAAGAAAAAAAAAAGGAACAAGAAAAGAAACAACGAAAAGGTAAAATGTACACTACAGTACCGGTTTGTATTAATATTTGGTTACTGCAGTTTCACAAAGTGGCTTTTTAAAACTATAGGCAATTACTATAGTATACATTCTTCAACTCACACTTTTAAAATACACTCGTTTTTCATCTGCATAATCTGAATAAGGGTTACAGGCAACAAAGCACGTAAGGACATATTCACCGGTATATAAATCATAAAATATCTGTGTGTATGTACATACGGAGATACGTATGTTTATCTATTTAAAAATGTATATATGAATTATATATAGGCCTATGTATACATATGTGTGCGAGTGCGTGCGTGTGTTGGTATCTATGTTACTATCCATTTATAGGTACGTAGTCAGGAATGAATATGCAGTTTGTTCTCTTTTACAGAAGGCTAGCTTGGAAGGGCAAAGTTCAGTTTGTGATAAACGTCCAATGTTTTTCAAACATTTCTTGAATTAATGGGAGAATGCGCTTAAATCTATATTTACTCTCTTTTTATTATTGTTCTTTTTATTTATTTATTTATTTTTATTATTATTATTATTATTATTATTATTATTATTATTATAAATGTCTCTCAGTTTTAATCTATGTACATATCATTTATATTTTGACAGTTATATTTTTCAGCAGTCTTGTGCAGTCTAGGTTGACCAGTTAATATTTCAGTTGTGTAATGTAGGATACGGTCTTTATCATAGGCTGTGTCTGTTAGTGTTAATCAGTCGCATATGTTAATATAAACAAATAAATATACGCACACACACACACACGCACACACACACCCACACATACACATAATGTTCAAGCAGACAAATGAGTGCCCCACTAAGAAGATAAAGCGAACGAAACGTTAGTAACAGGTCACTATTATGGAAATGTAAGGTGAAGGTTATGGACAGCTTTGGACTGTTATTTATGCGTGAACAGTGGAATCAGTCAAAGTGTGGAGAAGCTGGCGTACTGTAACTAAGAAATCCGGGCAGTCAAGTGGACAGGATATTTACATATGTAATAACTGAAATATAGATGTAAACTGTACGGTCGCTTTGTTTTGGAATAGTTGCGGAATTGTTCTAAGCTACGCTTAAGGTGAGTGAAAGTAAAACAGCAAAGCGAACAAAATCCACGAACGTTTTTGGTCGATACGAACTGATGTGGCCATTTCAGTGTTCGATTTAAATTTTTTAATATAATAATAATATGATGAGAAGAAAAATCACACTCACAACATGTTTTGAAATTGAAAAGATGCGAGACAAAATAATTAACTGATGAGAATTTTTTGCTGTGTCAGACAAACAAAACAAAACAATCTAAAGAAATGTAAACCGGTTTTTTTTTTTTCTATAAACGAAGAATACCCGAAATAATTTTAAAATACTACTACTACTAATAATAATAATAATAATGTTGGAGTTTAGGATTAGCTTTAAAAAGAAAAAAAACAAAACAAAAAAAGAAAGAAAATAATTATAAAAAATAAATTGTAAAGTTTGATAAAATATATATTTTTTACTTCCAAATTTACTTTCTTCTGTCTTTATTCATTTAACGTAATTTTTTTCGCCATTTGTTAACACAGAAACGGGTACCAAACCTAGAGAACAAAATAAATATTAAAGTCATTTCAGATACATCACAGCGTGACGGTTATTACACCGCGATATAGTCACTTGACGTCACAGATAACAGTGTTTATTCAATCAGTGCCCGTCACAGCCTGCCTGCCTCACTCGTGATTCATTATATTACTGTTTTTGTTTTTTTATTATTATTATTATTATTATTATTACATGACATTAATTTCGTTTTTTAAATAAATTATGATTCAACAAAGGACATTAATTTCGTTTTTTAAATAAATTATGATTCAACAAAGGACATTAAATTAGTTTTACTGTAATTTGTTGATGTTTTTTTTTTTAATTTTTTTATTATTGATATTGTTTTATTGTTGATGTCATTAATAATAATAGTAATATATGACATTTTTTTTTTTAATTTAAAGACGTTATTCTGCATAATAAGAAGTGCATTTTAAAAAAATTGAGATTCCATGTAGCATGACTCAGCAGAACATAATTACAGGTATTTATACACATAATATTTTTGGTTTTACACAGTTGTGTAAACTTTGAGTATAAATAAAACTTTGTTTAACAAATGTGAAAAATGCTTCAAATTTTACAAATGTTAAACATAATGAGTACTTTTTGGTTTACAAATATTAATGACTTTGTTTTGCTAAAGGCTATAAATTATAAATTATTAATCTATATTTTAATATTTTTAAAAAGAAAACGTTATCTATCTATATATCTATATCTATATCTAGATATAGATATATATATATACAAATTAAATTACTGAATACAAATTAGAACAAATTAAATCAAAATGTAACCTTCATTTTAGTAACATTTGTAGATAAGAAAAAGTAAATAGTTAGCCAAACAGAGACCAACTTAGGTCACTGCATGTCAGTATAAAATAATAGTTTTCTTTTATTAACTGATATTATAAATACAAAATATGGAAAAAATGAAAAGATGAGAAAGATGAACCTCATACTAAACAAAGCAAACAAATATAATAATAATAATAACAACAATAATAAATTAAGTAATAATAATAATAATATAATAATAATAAATAAAGTTGTAGTAATAATAATAATAATTAATATTTTATAAATTCAACAGAAAAGAACACACAAAGAGAAAAAAAATTAAAACAACATTTTTTTTATAATCTGAAAAAAGTATATACATACACAGAGAATTGTTTATATAGTCCAGTATGACACATCACAGTTCTACACTATTATTTTACAGCTATTTAATACACCCTGTTATTTCATGGTGAACCAAAAAGAGTTGTCACCGACACATAAGAAACCTTGGATTATCAACACAATCAAAAATGAGTTGACTTGTTAAGTAATAGGATCTCAGTAACATGGACACAATGGCAGCTACTTCATTTTTCATAACCAAAAAAAAAAAAGAAAGAAAATAATAGTAATAATTCTTTTTCTTCTGTTTCTCTTGTTAACCACTGTAGTTGTAGTCTGAACTTTGAATGCATAATAAATCTTTTCAACATTTACTATTATTATTTTATTTATTTATTTTATTTTTAGAATTTTTATTCACATATGTAGTTATTGTGGTAAATACAAGTAAATATTTTTGCCATTTAATATTATAATCATTTTTTTATTTTATTGTTAAATATGAAAAATAAAAAATAAATAGTTTGTATTCATTTTTATTAATTCTTCTGTATGCACATTTAAGCTCAGTCAGATATATTGTGAAACATTTTTGTTACATACATTATTATATATGTGAAATGGCTGAATAGAAAATATTGCTGGATCTGTTGTTGTTTTTTTTTTTTTTAAACTATAATTATTATTATTTCTTAATAACCTCCATCTCAAAATGTTTGCTTTCATTTTTCCTTCTTAGTCATACATAAGTGTTTGTTTTTGATGTTATCAAAGCAATGGAATAAAGCAATTCGTGGTCTGATGAATATTTTGTGGTCATGTACAGAGAAATCATGGACATGGTTGACAAAACTATGTCATTATTTAGCTAAATACATTGAAAAAAATTATGAAAAAAATAAAACAGATCTTACTTGGTTTTGGAGATAAACAATGTTCAGTTGTTACATAATCAACATTTGCAGAATATTAATATCAAACATTTGAATTTGGCCTAGCAGGTGTTTGATATACATAACATATGTACCACATATAAAATAAATATTGAAATACTGCATGTGAGATACTTCATGTTTGTATAATTCGAAAATCATGCATATTCTACTATTAATTCAGTCTAGTTTATGTGCCTGATCAATAGATAGTGTCCTCAGATTTCATCACTGTCATTCTTTAAATATATTTTTAACACCATATAACTAAATAAAAAATTTGTTTTGAATAAAATTATTTGAATCAAAGGTTGTATTTTATATTTTTTCTGTCCATGGGAAGGTGCATATAAAAACAAATCTCTTGCTGAAGATTGATAAAAGCAGTCATGAAGTGACGTCAGAAGGTTTTGTTTTTCTTATTATTACATACATGATTTAAAAAAAAAAAGAAGAAATTTTTCAACAATAACTGTGTGATTTTGATTAATTTTCTATTTATTTTTATTTTTTATTATTATTTTTTAAATATAGATTCATATATATTATTTATTATGTTTTTATTTTATATATATATATAATTTATTAATTATATTTTTATACACTTGATTATTCTGTTAGCTGTGATATACATACATAAAGAGGTAGTTCAAATCAGTATAGAGAATTTGTAACTTACAGCAACAAAAAAACCCCCACCTAATTACCTTTTATGTTTGTGTACATTACTGTACAGTTCACATCTTTAAAACAATTCTTTTTATTTTTATTTATTTACATACATATATTTATTTTTTTGCATAAAGCATCAACTGTATAATTATATGTATGATTGTATATGCTATGCAATTTGTATAAAGTTGTTACTGCGTATTTATCTTGCAAACTGAACCTTGTACATGTATAACACTGAACCCAAGTATTTCTCACTAGTGATACTTAACATCTACAAACAACATTACTGAATGGTTCACTGAATATAAAGAAGTCACTGAATTTCAAAAAGTGATTCAGGCAAAATACTGTTTATTCATATTCAGCAACATTAAAAACATGTCACTGATTTTGTCACGGTTTGAAAACATTTTTGCTGTACAGATTTTTTCATCTAGTTGCTTTTAATGAACTACACAGGGCAAAAGGCAGTAATATATGTGCATATTCCTGATAACAAATACACATTAATGCATAACATGAAAACATGTAAATATTTTTGATGTTTGTTAAGACACGTTTTTGGATATTATTTTGATGATGGGGGGAAAAATATGAGAATTTGTTAAAGTGGCATTATTTATCAAGGTAATAAACATAAAGTTTATGTAAATATACTTTTTTAACATTTATTGTTTTCTAGGCTTTCTTGTGTTTATTATTAGTATACATACAAATAATATATTCACATGTTGACATACATACATTAATATATACATTCACTTCTTTCATTTTTATTACTGTTCATGTGAAGAGGTTGTTTTTCTTTAGTGATATTTATTATTATCATAAATAAGCTATTAAAATTTGATATAATAAAATAAATGAAACATGACAGTAATAATATTAATGTGTTTTGAATGAAAAAAAATAATTATGCAGTTAGACATTGAAATCACATTTTTTAAATATGAAGAAAGTTTTTTATTTTTTTTTTTTTTTAATCCTTCTGTATGCACATTATTATTATATATGTGAAATTGATGAATGGAAAATATTGCTGGACCTCTTTTATTATTTTTTTTTTTGTTGTATATATTTGATATACATTTGTTTACTAAAATGACAAAGACAGAGGTATCAGTATGGATCAGCTAAGAAGGATATTATCATATTTATGTTTGATATAGCTGTGAGTTAATTCAGTGTCTTGGCTGCAAAGACAAAACTCAAAATAGGATGAGTAATAAGTAAAATAAATTTATCTAGTTATATAAATATTCATTATTATTAGTTTAAATGTAACATGAATATTTAATTTTTTTTTTTTTTTTTTTTTTTACTATTCTCATTTACTATTCATTGAAATTGTAAATTTATTTTGTGTATGTGTTTGTGTGTGTGTGTAAGTTTGTACAAACGTGTTTGTGAGTAAAAGTGTAGCTAATTAGTTTTAAAATGACCTATTGTGATGAGCTTAAAAAGCTGACAGTCACTGTCAACAACCCAGTTTTGTGAGCATGTTTTACAAATGTTTGTGTGTGCTTGTCTGTACTGTTATTTAAGCTGTATATCAAAGGGCATGCAATTACTGTACTGAAATGTTTTTTTATTTTTGAGATATTTTTATTATGTGAGCCACTGAACACTGAAGAATATAAACATTTTATCCTTTTCAACACCAAAGTGGCTATAACCATGTAATTACAGAAATCTGGACTATAACAGAAGCTGATGATATCCAGGTGCTGGAAAGAGTTCATCAGATATTCTCTTATAGCTCAGTGCATTGTGATAGCTGATGTAGTCATTAACATCTACAACATAAATGTTAGTATAGAGTTATGTTCAACATCTAAAATATTTTTAAAACCACATAACTATTGGTCTAGCTTTAAACAACTGAAAAAAAAAAAAAAATATTATTATAAATTTTCTTTCTTTTCTTTTTTCCTCTCATTCACAGTTCATCATCATCATAAAAAAACAACAAAAAAAGCAAACAGTTTATAATCAGCTTATGGAAGTTTGCAACTGATTCTGAAAATCAAACCATGTTCGTCGTGTCTGTTGTTCTGTGTTTCTTCTTGCTGTCTGTCAGCGATGTCTTCACCCAGAGCCAGCGACCAGAACAAAGCTTGTACCTGACGCTGCTGCAGAACGCTCACACCCTCATACACAGCAGCAGACAGCTGCAGCAGGACGCTGAGAAAGTAGCCAGCGATGCGATGGAACTGACAGATGTTCTCAGCTGGAACTACTTTGCCAGGACAGCACAGATCAGGGACGTTGCAGATACAGATTCGTTTTCGCAAAGACAGCTGTTTGACCGTTTGTTCGCAAAGGCGAATGTTACAGACAAATGTTTTAACCAAACGGGAAATATGATTGCTCAGTTTATTATGAATACCAAAACACCGTGGGTTGAACAAAGTAAGTGTAAAGCTATTACTGATATATATATATATATATATACATACATACATACACATATACATACATACATACATACATACATACGTACGTACGTACATATGTACATACATACGTACATACATACACATATACATACATACATACATACATACATATATATGTACGTACATACATACATACGTACATACATACATACATTCATACACACATAGATACATATATATACACAAAAATACATACATAGATACATACATACATATATATATATACACCCATGCATACATACATGCATATATATATATAAACTCACACATACATACACAGACTGATATAGATACTGTTTGATAAACGTAAATATGAGAGCCTTAACTGTTTAGTATCTCCAGCCATAATTATATTATCAATAGGGTATTAATTGATGTTTTGTTGATAAAATTATGTTTTATATTCCATTCTTTGATGTTTTCCCAGCCCCCCTCCATATAATGATAAAAGGATATTGTTTGATATTTCACTAAAACTAATAAAATATTT
Source organism: Chrysomallon squamiferum (assembly GCA_012295275.1). Lineage (NCBI taxonomy): Eukaryota > Metazoa > Mollusca > Gastropoda > Neomphalida > Peltospiridae > Chrysomallon > Chrysomallon squamiferum. The sequence goes on along the minus strand of CM022672.1, from coordinate 12,083,074 downwards.
TATATCCTGTAAAACTAACATGACATTGATATTCCAATAAAACTAACTGGATATTGTTTGATATTTCAGTAAAATTAGTATTTTATTTGATGTTCAAGTAAAACATAACAGGATGTTATTTGATATTTCAGTAAAACTATTAGGATGTTATTTGATATTTCAGTAAAACTGATAGGATGTTATTTGATATTTCAGTATAACTAATAGGATGTTATTTCAGTATAACTAATAGGATGTTATTTCAGTAAAACTAATAGGATGTTATTTGATATTTCAGTAAAACTTTAGGATTTTATTTGATATTTCAGTAAAACTGATAGGATGTTATTTGATATTTCAGTTATAGATGCTACAGGAAAGCCAGGAAGTGGCATATTACAGGGAAATATGATCTGGTTGGGATCTTACAAAGAGTGCAGAGGGGTGAAGGCAGAAATATACTACAACACCAGTCAGTTGTCTAAACATTCTAAACCTGATGATACTTTCAAAGGAAAGTACTGCCTTGCAAAGATAAATTTATCAGGAGGTTCACAGGTAAGGAATAATATTTGATAAGAAAGTTTGGTTTTTGATATCCCAATTGTTGGATTATATTTAATGTGCCTCATAGGATAGAGTTTGATATTTCACTGATAGGATAATGTTTGATAGATCAGTCATAGGATAATGCTTGATATATTATGGATAGGATAATGTTAGATATTTGATAGACAGGATAATGTATGTTATATCACTGATAAAATAATGTTTTATATTTCACTAATATATTATGGATAGGATAATGTTTGATATTTTACTCACTGAATAATATATTTTATTAAGAAAGGTTGTACTTTTGTTTATTATTATTATTATACATATACTGTATTTTTTTGCCTCATAGGCCAGCCCTTTTCTGTTCATTGGAATTCAGATGGGTGTTTGTTTACCAGATTCATGTTCAAGCAGTGATGCTACAAATATTCTCAACAGTCGTAAGAAAATTCACAGCATTAGAATACTGTCATTTAGCACTGAATATTAAAATATTGTCATTCAAAAATAAACAAAAGTTTAGAGATCTTTTCTGCCATTTTGGTACAGTCTTAATGATAGACATATTATTACATATTAGTTATAAACACGTTTATTTATTTAGTGTTTAAATCTTTTTAAATGGTTATTTTATTTTTCATTCATTTATTTATTTGTATTTTAATTTGTGTATTTTAAATTTGCTGTTTAAAACATTATATTGTTTGCATGTTTACTTACTTATTTTTATTACATTTTTGGCTTAATGTATTTTATTCTTGTTATATTTTTTGTTATATTTTTATTTTTGGTTTATTTTATTTTATTGTTTATGTATATGGTTTTTTTTACTAGATTCTTTAACTATATGATTATTTATTTCTTTGTTTATTTATTTATTTAACTATTTATTTATTTATTTATTTTTTTTTTTTTTATTTATTTAAAGTTCTGGATGATGTACAGAACATTACTGGAACTAATATAACGAAAGGTCTCAAAATTGGGTCAAGTGAGTGTTCTGAGGATGGACGCACAATGAGTGGAAAGGCAGTTGCAGTTCTGTAAGTGTCTGTCTGTCTGTTTGTCTTGTCTTGTCTGTCTATTTGTCTATCTATCTATCTGTATGTTAATTAAATTAAAATTGAGATCTAACAGATTGTTAACACATTAAAGTTTACTATTTAACCTTTCATAAAGTGAATTTAAAACGAAAATTTAAATCTACTAAGAGTATCAACACTTACGCAGTTTGAATATTGAATTTATTTTTCAGCATTGTTGTAATGGTCTTTGTGGCTGTCATTCTCATAGGCACTTTCATAGACGTTGTCTTTGTTCAGCTGCCTATGAAAGCACGCCTGTCTCTGGGGACAGATGGAATGCCCAGTCACATGGCCAACGACGCAGAAATCATCCCACGCCTGAACAACAAGGCTCTGGCTGGCGATGACGAATGCACTCCACTTATTGGAGAAAAGAAAAAGTCAGCATTGCCTTGTAAGAAATGAAAACACAATGTATTGTTTTAATTAAAATTAATAAGTTTGAAGAAATCATTTATTATTTTATTGTGTAATATTCACATACTGGAGTTATCTTTCTCTGTCTGTCTTTCTATCATTTGTCTTTTTGTCTCTATACCACTCTATCATTATCTCATTTGTATTTTTGTCTCTCTACCACTCTGTCTTTCTCTCATTTTTTTTTCTGTCATTCTCTCACTGCTATTAAAATTCCTTCTCTCTCTTCCTTTCAGATGTACTTTATCTGATTTTCTCTTTTCACATGAACAGTTGGATACATAAAACACACATGTACACACTCCCACTGTACTGTGACAGCCTGAGAATAGCATCTAAGTCTAAATGTGAATTCCATTTATATTTCATAACAACTTCTACAAATATTGTGAATTCTTTTCTTTTTTTTATGTATAATGTTTTTAATAATTTTGTGTCACAAAATGAAGTTTGTGTATTCAAAACAGTCTGAAAACGGTAAGATACATGACTATTTCTACTGCTTGGAAAACGTTTTGGATTCCAGAACTTTTTAAGAATTTGAGAATTTCGGATATGGCATTTTCAATGAATATAACTTTTTAGCATTTGTTTCTGAAATAGTTTCTCGTTTCAGCTGTGCTTATGAGGATTTTCCTGTCGTTTTCTCTGTACACGAACGTCAAGAAGCTGCTGGACACCACACAGCCACAGGGCACACTGACCGCTGTCCATGGGATCCGCTTCATCAGCATGACCTGGATCATCCTCGGACATTCATACGTGTTTGGCCTGGCAGTTGTTGGTCAGTTCATTAGTAAACAGAAGTAACGTTTTAGAACAAGATAATTTATTATTAAAAAGTCTTAATATTTTTTGGTGATTTTTTTTCTATACTTTCTCTGTTACTCAAGTCTGTTAGAAAGAAGTATGAAGTAATAAATTAAAAGTTTTATCATCAGTAGAATGATTCCAGGGAATGAGATACAAAGTGCTATGCCCAGTGTAAATGTATTATTTCTTCGTTTTATTAACTTAAAAACAAAAATAATAATATTAATAATACAAACAGTTTTTGTTTCTTGTTTGTTTCTCTATTTTTTGCAAATCTTATTTATTATTTCTTAATTTTTTTTTAATTTTAAATTTTAATTTTTTTTTTGCTTTTTTCTTGTCTTGTTTTGTATTTTCATATAGCTTATTGTTTTTATTATTATTGTTATTATTATTTATTTATTTATTTAAAAAAAAATTTAATTTGTTAATTATTATTTATTTATTTTTAAAAATTAAATAATGTCTGTTTAACTTCTGTTAAAAGATTTACTTTTCTTCTGACAGATAATTTAATGGTTCTGTTGGACGATGTAAAACGTTTTTCGTTCCAGTGCATTGTCAACGCAACATTTTCAGTTGACACTTTCTTCACACTAAGGTGAATCTCCATTTCACTTCTCTTTGATTTTATTCTGTTAAACTGACCCAATTCAGTTTTTCACTTTGAGTTCAAGATAACACGAAATCGATCTGTTTCAGTTCATTTTTTATTTTTTATTCAGTTTAGTTCAAATCAGTTCAGTTCAAATCAGTCCATTTTAGTTCAGTTTCCTTTTAATTCATTTTTAGTTTTATTTTAATTCATTTCATTTGCTAGAATTCAACAATAATTAGTGAAACTTGTCGTTCACAAATTGAAGTAAAGAGTTTTATTTAAGTCTACTTCATGGTTTTTGTGCAACATAACTTTAGAGACATTTTTCTTGTGTTCACAGTGGACTCTTGGTAGCCTACCTGACACTGAAGGAAATGAAAAGACTTGGGAAAGGTCTGAAGATGAACTGGGCTCTTTTCTATTTCCACAGATTCTGGAGGTAATTACAGAATTACATAGTGCTAATTACTTTCGGTTATCATAATTTAATATTTCAGTAAGTATATATATATTACTGTTATATATTTCAGTAAACATCACTATATATTTCACTAATCATTGTTAAATATTTCACTAATCATTTGTTAAATAATTTACTAATCATTGATAAATATTTCACTAATCATTGCTACATATTTCACTAATTATTTGTTAAATATTTCACTAATTATTTGTTAAATATTTCACTAATTATTTGTTAAATATTTCACTAATTATTTGTTAAATATTTCACTAATTATTTGTTAAATGTTTCACTAATCATTGCTAAATATTTCAATAATCATTACACTTAAATAATCACTGTTCTGTATTTGATGACATATTTCAGACTGACACCGCCATACATGCTGCTGTTGATGGTGTACGTCCCACTGTTGCCGTACATCGGATCAGGGCCGCTGTGGAAGCAGACTGGGTACGAACAGAATGAATGCGAAGACACGTGGTGGACCAACCTTTTGTACATCAACAACATCGTCAAGAAAGACAAAATGGTAAGTACATCAAAATTAATAAACGAGTGCTTGCGTTTCTACGTTTTAATATTAATGATTATTAGGTTTCAGCTCTCTTGGGTAATTTATTTAGTTACTAATTAAATTTTTCATTATTTTAATTAAAATTTATTGTATATACATTTTTAATTTTTTTATTTAACTTTTTTTGGTTACTTTTTGTTTTTTGTTTTGTTCAGGAATGGCATATATTGGTGTCTGCCTATTCATGGGATGCTCTGATATTATTATTATTTATATTTTGTTGTTGTTGTTGTTAATAATATTATTTAAATTTATTATTATTATTATTATTATTTTATTATCATCATCATCATCATCATTTTTATAATTATTATAATTAGTATTTTTTATCATCATCATCATCATTATCAATTATTTAATTATTATAATCAATATTGTTATTATGATTATTATCATCATCATCATTATCATCATCTTGCAGTGTATGGCTTGGAGCTGGTATCTAGCAAATGACATGCAGTTTTACATTCTCAGTCCCCTTATTCTGATACCTTTTTTTTAGTAAGTATTTACTTTGTCTTCTGCAAAGATTTTATTTTAATAATTCTTCAGAAATTCTGATAGAAACATGACCATTTGGCTTGAGAAGTTTTTAATTCTCCTTCAGTCTCTCTCTCTCTCTCTCTCTCTCTCTCTCTCTCTCTCTCTCTCTCTCTCTCTCTCTGTGTGTGTGTATATATATATATATAACACACATACCATACACATGCAACACTCTCTCTCACACACACACACACGCAAAAACCATGCATACATACATACATACATGCATACCTACATACACACACACAAATAAATAAATAAATAAATATTTAGTATCACATTCAACATTAAGGTGTATAACATAACATTTTTAGCTTCAGAAGTGAATTATTACCTTTTGCTCTTGTTTTTAAAATATATACATATATATATATTTCTCTTTGTTTCTCAGCTCCAGACTGCTAGGAGTAATGATGTCCCTGTTATTTCTCATCACAACCCTGATCACAACTGCTCTGATAACAAAGGTGGAACACCTCAGTGTTGGACTTACTGGAGGGGCGCAGAACATGAACGCAACTCAGAACCCACAACCGTGAGCCAGTTTGTCATGTAGATTTGTCTCTGATTTTCTGTGACAGTAGCATGGGTTTCTTTTTACCACTGTAATGTAGATTAGTGTAGATCATTTCACATTTTCATCAACTGTATCATGTTTTACTACCGTAGTGTGGATTTTTTCACAATTTCATCAACTGCATTGTTTTGCCAACATTTTCATCAATTGTGATTTTTTCACATTATCTACAACAGTAATATATTTTTACAATTATAATGAAGTTTAACTCGAGTAACTTAGACAACAGTAACATATCAGTGTTTATATGTAATGTATGTAAATAATTATTATGTTTATACACAAACAAAAGTACTGTAATGGACAACAGCTGATTTCTTTCATAACTGTTTTTATTCATGTTTATATTCTGTCATTTAAGAGGTATTTTTATCATCATTTTTATCTTCTTTATTATCTTCATGTTCACCATTATCATCAACATCACCATCATCATCACTATCATCATTATTATTATTATTTTTTTTTTTTTCTTTATTTTTTAGAGGTAAAAGCTTTCAAGATATATACATGGTACCTTGGTGTAGAATGGGACCCTATGTTATAGGCATAATGACTGGTTACCTGCTGTACAAGACTGAGTGTAAAGTTCGTATGAGCAAGGTAAATAAAACCTTCTAAGTGTATTCAGTGAATAAGATTTTTTTTCTCTTTCTGTGTGTCTGTATGTGTATGTCTGTGTACTTTGCATAATATATTTGAAACATAATTCTATTAATATGTATGTATTTATATGTATATATTAGTTCAGTGTAATAATTTTAATACATTGTTTATCAAGTTTAAAACTTCATACTAAAAAGCTATAAAACAATATATGAGGTATACCTATAATACATTGCGTAACATATTTGAAACAAAATCCTAAGAACAAAACCTACTGACAGTTTGGTTAATATTGTTTTCTGGATTGTCAGTTTTTCTCATGGCATCAGAATTATGCATGCAAATAATATTTTATTTCCATAAAATTTAATTACATTTGTTAATGTTGTTTCACGTGTAATATTCACAATCAAAATATACTGATACAAATGTCTTTAAATTTTAATTGTATTATTAGACAGTCCTAGTTTAGACATAGTAATTGGATACAATAATTATTAATAGATGTTTAAACAAAACAGTGGCATGTTGTGACAACAAAAAAAATCTCACAAATGAAGGTTTATTTTGTTTTACTGACTGATAAAGTGTGATATATTTTGTATTCCACAGAAAACTGTGGTCTTTGGCTGGGCCATGTCTGTTGCTTGTGCTCTGTCTGTTGTCTATGGTCTGTACGATTACAACAATGGCCACCCCATGTCAGACGACGTTGCTGCCTTGTACAATTCAGTCAGCCGATCTGTGTGGGGAGGGTGTATCTGCTGGGTGGTGTTTGCTTGTGCCACAGGACATGGAGGTAACTGTACTGTTGTTGTTGTTGTTGTTGTTGTTGTTACTGCTGTATATGTTTTTGTATGTAAGTACGAATAAGAAATATTTACACATCTGTTTTTAGTATTTCAGAGTTACATATATTGAAATGTAGTTGTACTGGCTTATTCTTAAATGTATTATTGTTTACATCTATATAATTATGCATTCTTTGAAAACACGGATGACTTATTAGAAATATTCTTGTATCTGTTTTTATTCTTTCAGCATTCATATGATTTATATTGTCTCATTCTTCCATAAAAAAAAATATATTATTTTTAGTATGTTGATACATGTTTGTATGTATTCTTATATATGATAAATACAACTGACATAAAAGAAATAAATATGTGAGATATTCTTGTATTGGTAAATATATGACATAAGAAATACATCAGATATTCTTATATATGGTATATACATGAAATATTATTATATATGATAAATACAAATGACATGACATATGGCATAAGAGAAATACATGAGATATTTTTTATATGATAAATATATGACAAGATATAGTCCATATACACAAGATGTTCTTGTTTGTGTGGTAAACACATACGACATATGAAATACATGAGATATTCTTGTTTGTGTGGTAAATACATACGACATATGAAATACATGAGATATTCTTGTTTGTGTGGTAAATACATACGACACATGAAATACATGAGATATTTTTGTTTGTGTGGTAAACACATACGACACATGAAATACATGAGATATTCTCGTTTGTGTGGTAAATACATACGACACATGAAATACATGAGATATTCTTGTTTTATATGCTGAACACATGTGACATATGAGACGTACTCGAGATATTCTTGTCTGTGACAAATACCTGCAAGAAATACATCACCTATTTTTCTAATTATAATCACAGGCTTTGTGAACACACTGTTGTCATGGAAAGGTATTATTCCACTGAGTCGACTCACCTACTGCGCTTACCTCGTCCACCCGATGGTCATGATCTACTACTTCTACACCCTGGAGCAGCCTGTTCACTTAACAGACATTTCTGTGGTAAGTGTGCAATGTGGACGATGTTGTCCTTGTAAAGGTTCTTTGTAAATGATATTGTGTGCTTGGTTGATGATGTTGATGTGAAAAGACTGTTTTGTAGATTGTTGTTTTAAGAGTAGTGTGTTGTGACAAGTGTCCTGTGTAGATGATGTTGCTATGGTGAGGGTACTTTGTAAATATAAGCTGTGGGTTCTTGCTGTGTTAATTTTATTTTATTTCTTCCCTTCCCATTCCTTTTCCCCCTTTTCCCTTCCCCTCTCCTGTCCCGGAACACATCCCTGGCAATCCCAGAGATCGGATCCGTGATAGGCGTGCCTGAACCTTGAATTGGACGTGGGCACGTAAAAAGAGTTAGAATAGAATAGAAATTATTTTATTTTTTATTATTATTATTTTTTAAATATTAGCTGAGAGTTCTTATTATATTTTCATTGTTTGAACATTAGCATATTACATTTTCATTGTCTGAACATTAGCTTATTATATTTACATTGTCTGAGCATTAGCTATGAATTCTTGCTCCATATTCACACAAGGTATTAGTAAAATTGTGTTTATTTTCTCTGATTTTCTATGATTATTTGTTATTTTTCAGACTTTCATGTTCCTGTCTTTCCTGATGGCAAGTTACGGTGTGGCTTTCATTGTGACTCTTATGTTTGAGGCCCCCATGATGAGTCTGGAAAAAATATTTCTCAAACGGGAAAAAAGGGCTTAAATTCATCATTTGTTTCTTCTCCTTTTGTAATTTTTAAATTTGTTTTAAAAACGATTTAAATTTTTTTTTTTATATAATTAACATACTTTGTAGTGTATGTATATATATGCCTTTATTGTTTGTATCTGTGAGTGACTGTGTATAATGTATCCATTTTAATATGTATTTAGATTGTTGTTTACATAATTTTAAAAATAGTATTAATAGTGTTATTTTTTTTTAATTTCTAGAAAAATGTTTTGTTTCTTACATAATGTAGTGTAATATTTTTATATTTTAATTATAATATAACAATAAAAAATGAAGTAATTACCTCTGGCAAAACTGTGTAATAAATTTATATATTAAAAGCTAATATAAATATAAATATTAATTTAGAAATATATATACATAGGTAGTTTTTCATCATCTTCTTTTTTAAAATTTAAAAAAAAAATTAATAATAAAATACAGAATTTGTGTTCCATTTTTGGAATTTATAAAAAGATTTTTGTACCCATGTTTGCAACTTACATTTTTAGTATTTCATGAAAAATTCATAACATTTGTTAAACAAATCTTACTAATTTTAATATACATGTATATATATCTCAAAATACTTGTCAGTCACAAAACCCAAAGGACTTTAGCAGTTTTGTCAGCATTATTTCTTTTACTGCTTTCTTAAATTTTAATAAGCGTTATTCATTTTTATTTATTTACATTTTTAAATTTTATTTGTAGATATATATATATTTTTAACAAAATGTGATTTTACTAGATTTGTCCAGAATATTTTTAATAAACTCAGGTTTTAAAATTTTATGTTGCAGCAGCAATATTTACTACTGTGTGTATATAAAAATTAAACAATAGGCTTTGTTTTAATAAACTCATAGTAGTTTCTTATAATATTAATAAATTATCAAAAATCAAAACTATGTAAATTATATTTTTATAATAACAATCATACCTCAACAGTGAGTAAAGTAGTATTTTACATACATTTTTTTTTTTCTAGTTTAAATTAAAAAAAAAACCTGTTATCTAATCTTTATTTTATGGTGTCTATACACCAAATGTATGAATTTCATGGAATTCTAATGTCACAAAAGCTAGAAAGATATTAAATGCATATTGAAATTTGTTTATTTTATAAAATAAATAAAAAGAAACCGATTTTGTACACAATACTAACAAAATTAAATGTTAATAATAATAACAATCCCTTATAATAATAATAATAATAATAATAATAATAATAATAATAATAATAATAATAATAATAATAATAAAACCCAGAAGAAACACACTGTAAATCATATTCCTATAAAAAGACAGAAAATATATTTTATAAATTGTGAATATTGTCTATAGATATTTTAACATAGCACAATATATGTATATAATATTATAATAAACTAAACAGGGTTAAGAGATTGATTTAATTTTTATATAATGGCAAACTAATTTTATATGGCAGACTGTGATACAATTAACAGGCCAAGTACAATTTTATATCCATAATATTATAATCTATACAAAATAATTTGTATACATATTATTGTTGTTGATAATATTATAGTGCATTTACAAATACTGGATGATTACTACAATGTTAAATATTATACAAATTCTCCAAACATAATAATTTATATACATATTGTTTTTGATAATATTACAGTGCATTTACAAATAATGGATAATTACAACAATATAACATATATTCTCCATAAAGAATAATTTATAAGCATTATATTGTTTTTGATAATATTACAGTGCATTTACAAAAACGTTGGATAATTACTACAATGTAATACAGTCTACAAATTCTCCATACAAATGGATATACATGTTATTGATGTTGATAATTATACAGTGCATTTACAAATACTGGATAATCACTACAGTGTAATATAAATATATTCTCTTATGTATAATTATTGTTGATAATATTACAGTGCTTTTACAAATACTGGATAATTGCTACAATGTAAGAGGTTATTTTTTTTTTTCACCTGACATAATAATAATGTTGATAATATTACAGTACATTTACAAGTACTATGTAACACAATGTAATATCTTTACTATAGTTTTGTTTTTCTCCAGATAACAATGTAGTACATAGAATTGTTTAATATTAATATTTTTGTATACATATTTTTTATTCAGGATATTTGCCAGTTTTAATAAATATGTTGAAAATACAGAAATGTAAACTGTATTACATATTAATTTTTATTAAGATATTTACATGTAAATGTAAATTGTAATTAAAGAAAATGTAAACTGTTTTATACATTAATTTTGATTGTTTTATCACAAAAGAAACATAAGAAGTATAATTATCATAACTAAAGGAATGTTGTTTATTTGATATAAATAAATATGAACTGTGTTGTGTGTTAATTTTTCTTAAGATGCTTTCTCCCTGTTGTATCATCTTGTGATCACTTGAAACATAATTAACACAAAATATGTAGTGTGTTTTCTTCAGCTTGTTACAGTTACATCCTTATCATTTGGGCTAATAATAATATAAAGTGTTTGTTTTTATTTACCGTTACTAACATGTTATGTAATTGTATATTTTTATCATCTACAGCCAGTGTATAGTGAATATATCTTGAGAAAGTCTCCAGGTGTTTGTGGGATAGGTTTCAGATTACACGCCCATTTCTACAAAATAGGAAAAAAAACAAAAACTCAAAAACAATTTAAAAATTAAAGGAATAGTTTATGGTTTTATTTTAAGAAGCTTTAATATGAAACATTTTTAAAATAGGAAAAGTAAAAATAAACTATACATATATCCATTTCCTTCAATAATAAATTTTAAAATGTATGTATATAAATTTCTTTTCATTAAAAGATTTTGTAATAATGTTGATACATCCCCAACACACCACAAACATTTGTTGTTAAATCAGTATTCATGAGAATGTAATGATTAAACATTTATTCATAACTAAATAACAGATACAGCTTGACTGTTCAGTGTGCACTTATGTAAACAATTTGTGTGTTCTGTTTTATTCACATATGTAATATGCACTGCATTATGTACTTTACGTCTGTTGTGTGAAATAGGTTGTGGATGGGGGTTTTAGTCACATCAGTTTACCTGTATATTAAATATATATTAATAAATTTCATATACAAAGAAAGCCTTTAAGGTCAACTGAGAGAGAAAAACATTTTCAGTTTAGAAATTTTTGTTTTTAATTTCTTTAAACATTTGTTACCGATTATAATTAAACTTTTCTGTGCCAAAATTAAAAAAAGAAACAAAAATATTAAGAAAATTCATACTGTCTCTATAATTATATTATTTTACAACAGTTGTGTTTGCCTTGGTTAGAAAACGTGTACATTAAAAGTAAATTAATATTAATTTTAAAAACATGGTCACATTCCAGTGTATTGGGACAATGTTTTCTTTATTTGCAGTAAGTGCCATTCCTGTAATGATGATATGGTGCTTAACAGAGTTTTAATTCAGTACAGCCCAATACTAGGTCAACATCACGCACACATGCACGCACACACACACACACACACACACAAATGCAAATATACACAAACTCTAATCTTGCAAAGCACTTACTAACATACATATATATGTTACATACATACATACATACACAGATACAGACAGATATACATACATATGTACAGATATTTACATGTTATAAAGTGTAAATGCTCAAAAATATATTGCATGTAAGTGTTACAATTTATTATTGTGGTACACTGAATAATTCATTAAAAATATGTAAAAATATTCAGGTTTAATGTATGTATTTTTTCTCTTTTTTTTTTTTTTTTTTTTTTGTCATTCAATTTAAATATGTAAGAAGAATTATGAATTTTTGATTAATTCCAGTTACAATTTACCATATTGAAATCATTTACATTATAATTATTCTCTGTATTTGAATTTTTTTTTTTTTTTTTTAATGGAAAAAAGCTGATAATTATAATGAAAATAAACTACAATGTTGTTTTTTTTCGTTTTTTCTTTTTAAACATTTTAAAATAATTTTCACAACTTAATAATATTTATCACAAAAGCAGGGTATGTACTAATCTCTTGCCTAAAAGTAATATTTTATCTCACACATTGCTTATTATTCTTCATATTTATAACACTGGATTAATTAATGTCAGTTTAATATTTTCATATAGAACTGATATCCTAAATTTAGTCAAGTAATATGTCTTGTTGCTTTATTCTAACTTTCTAATGCTAAATTATCTGTTCAGTGAAAAGTTTGTACAAATTAATTATAAATGTATTTACATGTATGTTTTTATTTTATGTAATAAAAGTGTACCAATTAAATATCATTATTTTCAGTACTTTTTATTAGTATTATTATTTTAATTTTAACATTATTATTTTAATTTTAACATTATTATTTTAATTTTAACATTATTATTGTTGTTATTATTATTTTTAAAATTTGTTTTATTTTTTTTTTTTCTTATCTTTTTTATGTTAGCGAAGTTGTATTATTGTCAGTAAATGTTTTTGAATTGATTTTGTTTGTGATTATTTGTCAAGTATTCAGTCATATAAGAAAATTAAGTGTCATAAAAACTGATTATATTTTATATTTCATTTATTTTTAAACCATTGAAAATATCAAAATAACTGAGGTTAAGATTCATGGAGATTCAGGATTTTATTTTATGTCCATTTGTTCAGAGCTACATGTAAATAAATAAATAAAATGAAAAGCTGCAGATAAAAATATTTTATGTCAATATATTTTTGTTTTTACATTTTTTACCATCCCGATTACATATATATATATATATATATATAAGCTTTATCAGTGATTCTGTTACTATGAATTAAATTCCCTAAAATTACTCAAGTAAACAACGTACGTTGTTTCTGTTGTTTTTTTAATTATATATCTTCATTATCGTTGCTTCATTTTTTGTCTTTCAGTAGAACAAAATAAATTCACCACTTATTTGAGATCTTTGTTTATTAGTCTAAATATAGTGGTTAAAAATAATAATAATAATAATAAAATTAAAATTACAAAATTAAAAATATAATATAATAAGAATATATTCTTTTTATTCGAGGAATATTATAAAATTAATATTTAGAATTAATTATTTTTCTGTGTATCCTTAAAATTAATTAGTTTCGCGATCAAATTATTATGGCATAATAAATAAATTAATAAAAATTAATAAATAAATAACATATAAAAAAAAAAAAAAAAAAAAATTAAATATAAATAAAAAAAAAAGGAAATAAATAAATAATAATAATATAACAACAGTATAAATTAGTATTATTAACTACAACTACTACTACTTTCACAAAATAACACAAATAAAATGTATACTCCTGCTCTTTAAAAACAAAAACAACAAATAAACAAATGTGTCGTGCTTCAGCGACCTGGAAATTTCAAGGCCATGTCACGAATTCTAACCACTCGACAATAAAAGTTTGTTACTCTCACGTGATCTCTGTTTTAATAGGTTAGCGATTCGCTTTGACACACTATTCCCGATCATTTTCGTCATGGCATCGTTACGAAGTTTGCACACTTTTCAGACATTTCATTCGCTCTTCAAAAACAGGTATGTTTAATGATTAATATAACACGATATTACAGGCTGATATTGCACTGTCAGTTACAGTTTTGTAAAAAAAACAAAAAAACAACAACAAAATTTAACACGACGAACTTGACTACGAACTAAATTATGTAAATATTAACAAATGATAAGCAATTTAAATGCATTAAAATTATTACTATAATATTTTTAAATGACATTATTTAAGAAAAATGGTATAATAAATGTCGGAATAAATTTCATGATGGTAACGTTTAGGGATATTAAGTTAATTTTTGTATAAATAAAAATAAAAACATCAAGTCATGTAAGCAACAGAAACAAACTGGGAGGGTGCAGTTCTGCTAAATGTTTGCCATTGGTGATGAGGTTATATTTGATAAGAATTACCAGCTTGTTACCTCTCTCTCTCTCTCTCTCTCTCTCTCTCTCTCTCTCTCTCTCTCTCTCTCTCTCTCTCTCTCTCTCTCTCTCTCTCTCATTCAGTTCAATCACATACATATTTATGATTTAACAACTGCAGCAAGTTCAAGATCATTCAGCAGCAGATCTTTTGGAACAAAACATATTTTACGACCTCTGTTGTTGGGTGTAACCACTGCTGGTGCTGCAGGGTGTCTGGCTTACCAAGTCTACCACAGGAATAATCTGTCTGACGTCATCCAAAGTTTACAACCAGAACCTTTGTATGCAGCAGAAACTCCGAAAGCTCAGCCGTCGGTAATGAGAATTATGTCACATTGCTCTGTATTTAGTTTTTAAGAGCTTTTATTAATTAAAGAATGAATTATGTTGTAATCCTCAGTTTTTTTTACATAGATGTGTTATATTGTAAACAGGAGTAAATATACCACATCTTTTCTTACTTTGAGGAAAAAAAAAAATAATGATAATAAGAAAGGGAATTATATTGAATCCTCAGTTTTTTTTGTCAAAGATGTGTTATATTGTAAACAGGAGTAAATATACCACATCTTTTCTTACTTTGAGAAAAAAAAAAAAAATATATATATATAATAATAATAAAAAGAAAGGGAAAATAGTTTTGGCCTAGTTCTGAGTTTTCATTGAACATATTTTACCACATGCCGTTTAGTGGTTCATTTAAAGCTATAATTTATTTCGTACCTGAAATTTACCTAGTTGTACCTGCCCAGTCATCTAGATACACAGGCTGTTTGTAACTGCAGTACTCAGTGACTTCCTAGCAGTAAAGGTATTATTTCTGCATGGCTGGACATGCACAGCGTGTCAAGGTTAGAGGATGTTCAGAATTAAGCAAGATGTTTTTATTGTAAAGTAGGAATAGACTGTTAAAAAGCAATAAAATATCACCATTACTGTCTTTTAGCCTGTACATTTCTATGCAGATCCCAATCTTTTATGTTTTAAATTTTTCAGGTTGAATATTATTCTTTTAAAATTTCTGAATATTTCCAGTTTTAGTAAATAAACTTCTAAACATATTTGTACTTTTATTTAAAAAATTTTAATTTTTTTTTTAAATTTTGAATTTATGAATTACATATTTTTATAATTGAACAGGCAGTTTATTGTTCATTAATTTATTTATTTCATTTTATATTTGATTTTATATTATTTTTGTTTTCTTTACCTAATTTAATAATTTATTGTTTTTTTAATTTCTAATATTTTTAATCGTATTTATAAAAAAACCATAATTTTAATTTAACATATTTAAAATTCTTAATGGATAATTAATTCCTTTACTGCAAAAGAACTTTTTCCAAATAAAATAAACCAGTATAACTTGAATTTATAAAACTTAATCCACTAATTATAATTTAAAAACAAAAAATCTCTTTTCATTATTTGTTACCATGACAACACAGGTGTATTCTGAAGGTAAGGATCATGCACTTTACCTCTGGATTCACCTGAAGCCTACAGCCAAAGTACGTGAAGTTTCGCGAACTGCAGCAAAACTTCAGAAGTTTGTCGATGAAATCGTTGACCCAAAAATGAGAGATGAAGATGATGAAATTTTGGCTGGAATTGGATTTGGACCAAATTTTTATAACCAGGTAATAAAATTATAAGTAATGATCATAGCTAAAAGAATTTAAAATTTAAATGATTGAAATTTTAAAGAAATGAGCAGAAATCATCCCTTAAATAAAACTTTTTTGAATACATAAGCTGATGATGCTAATAATAATAATAATAGATTTTTATATAATAAAATAAATGTCACCAAAAACTGTTAAACACATATAGCTGCAGAAATAATTATTATGGAAGAGAAAACCACTTTAACAGTAACTTGTTAGTTTAAAATAAATAAAGAAAAATAATACTTAAAATGAAGAAACTAATAAATAACTAAAACAAAACAAAAAAATCGCGCAAAAGAAACACGACAAAAAAATAATAAATAAGTAAATAAATTTAATAAAAAGGAAAAATTCCAAATATTTTGTTTTAAATAATTTTCCAGGTAGCAGGTGAGACAAAAGAAAATTTTACCTATCCTTATCGTAAAGGACCTCTGGGAGATATGCCAAGTTCAGGTGAGATAAAAATATTCTTTATTCAAAGAAACTGTTACTATGTTGTATTTTTTATATACACATTTGTATTATAATGTGTTACAGTTTTAAACATGTTAGATTAATATTTAGCATTGGTAGATTCATGTATTTTAGTTGAGTGCTGGTTTATTCTGTATGATAAAGTTTTAATAAAAACATCAACAACAACAACAACAACAAAAAAGTACATTATAAAATTGTTAATTTAAAAAAAAATAATAATAATAATAATTTATAACTTGTTTATTTTTCTGTATATAATTTGTCTTTTTTTTTCTTTTCTTTTTTTAATAATTTTTTATAATTTATTTATTAATGTTTTTTTTGTTTTTTAAAAATATTATTTATATATTAATGGTTTTTTTTTTTTTTTTTTTTTTTTTATCAATTTTATAATTTGCTTCCTCTGCAGTATTTTACAAATATTTTATTAATGAATATTAACATTATTTTATTAAATATTAACATTATTTTCAGGAGGTGATATTTTCATCCACGCCAAGTGCAATGAAATGAGCAAACTGTTTGAGTTGACTCAGGTGTTTCTGAAAAACATGCCCTACGACAGCATCGATGAGTTTGAAGACATCTACAGCTTTGTGTACAGAAATGGAAGAGATCTGTCTGGATTTATTGATGGTATCAGAAATAATTTTTTAAAATACTTAGATTAAAAATATTTACAATAGACATATTTTTTTTTTCTTCTAGTTTATATCACCATCAAAAATATAAAAATATAAATAAATAAAAATTCTATTGTTATTATCGGAATAGTACAATTTCATACAATTTTTGTTGTTGTTATTATTTATCTTTACTACAATGGGATTTTGTAAATTTTAAACATTTTTAAATAAAAATTATTTTTATTAATATATATTTAAAGTATATTAAAATATAAAAAAAAAATCATAAAATAATTAACATATATGAAGTAAATTATATCAACTTTAAATTTAAAAAAAAAGTAATATAAATTATATATAAGGACAAATTTTAAACAATTTTAAATTAAAAAAAATGTATAAATATTATATAAATTTTTTTTATAAATACTTATAATTAATTATACATTATATATGTATAAGAATTAAATTTTAAGCTTTTTTAAATAAAATAAAATAAAACAGCATAATATAATGTATATGAAAAAATTAATAAATAACATACAAAAAATAAATTGTGATAAGTTATATTATTCCAAAAAGGTTTGGTTGGTTTTTTCTTCTTTATTTATTAATATCATTGTTTGTTTCATTATTTTCATTATTTTACTTTTTGTTTATTTTATTATTATAATTTTATTTTTTCTTTATTTTCATTATTTTTCTTTATTTTTGTTTTTAATTATTATTACTGTTGTACAGGTTCTTCTTGTTATTATTAATTTATTATTTACAGTTTTTGAATAGTTATTTCATAACTAATGAATATTTTAATAATATTTGATTTTGATTTTATATCATGCCACTCTTCTTTGTATAATTTCAGGAACTGAAAATGCTGCTGATGAAGACAGTCGAAAAGAGATAGCAGTTGAAAAAGAAACTGGAGGTAGTTACGTGGTAAGTAGTGTTTTTCTTTTAAATTACTCTAATATATACAAAAAAAAACTGTTCCAGAAAAAACCCAAAATATTAATTTTATAATAATAAATAATATATCCCTATTATTCAGATAAAAATAAGTAATATGACAATATATTGCTTATGCAGTTTTCAGAGATGTACATATTATTTTTGTGTGTGGGGTATTTGATCCAGTTCTTCAGATTATAGATATATAATTTTTCCTAATTTTGCAGAGATGATAATATTATATTCAAGTTATTAATATAATTAAGAATAATAATTGTATTTAAGTTTTAAGCTTTCTAAGTAAAATTATTATTTTATATAAATGATCAGTCAT
Organism: Chrysomallon squamiferum; assembly: GCA_012295275.1. NCBI lineage: Eukaryota > Metazoa > Mollusca > Gastropoda > Neomphalida > Peltospiridae > Chrysomallon > Chrysomallon squamiferum. The sequence continues at coordinate 12,064,231 of CM022672.1, read as the reverse complement.
CTGCCTTAAAATAGAATACATTTACATGTTCTGACTAAATATTTTTAAAGAGAATCAGTTAAAGTTTAGAAAGAATACATTTTTAGAATTTCTATAGTATTTTATATAATAATTTTACTTTTTTTTCTTTTTTTTTCTCAGATTACTCAGAAATGGCTTCATAAGCTTGATTATATTGATTCAGAGAAAGGTAAATTACTATTAATCATTTGTTAATTATGACAATTTAATAATATATATATATATAATATAATTTGATGTTGTACAAATGACAGACATTAGCAATGAGGTCTAATTTTAGGACTTAGGACTTCATTTGTTTCTTTAATATCTTAGGACTTGTATCTTTGGGGTGCATATTAAAAAAAAATTAAAGAAAATTATTATTTTTTTTTTAATAATTAATTTCAGTACATTTATGAAGGGTACATACTTTTTCTGAAGCAGTATAGGCATTTTGTTTCATTTTGTTTTTCATATTTGCTTGAATTAAAAATTGCTGTTGATGCTTAGCAGTATATACAAAGAGTAATTCAAATGACTTCTAACAAATATTTTTAGATAAAAATTTGGAAGGATTTATTGGTCGCTCAAAGGACGATAGCACTGAACTGAAACGTAAAAGTATCACATCACACGTAGCCAGAATGACATCAGGTGAAATAATTAATTTTAATACCTCATCACCTTGAGAAGTACCTAAAGAATAATTATCTTAATTATTCAGGGTAGTAGCTATTGTTATCATCATCATCATCATCATTATAACTGCTTAAAGATTTTAATCAAATTACTTTAGACAATACAGGTATGATATTAAGTTTCAAAATTCATCTGTTTTAATAAGATTGGACAAAATCTATTTCTTCTAATAATTCATTTCTTGGTAAATGTTTAATTCTTGAAATAATTTTTAATATTTTTAAAATTTATTTTCAAGATTAATTATTTTCCTACCTTTTATGTGACAGTAGCCAATATTTACTTTATATAAGGAATTATAATAACAACAACAAAGTAAATATAACCCATAAAATTTAATTATTTTAATTTGATGAAAAATTATTTTCTCTTAATAGATGTTTATCTTCTGTTTTTCAGGGAACAAATTCGAAGCAGAAAAGCCTTTTCAAATCGTACGTCAGTCAATGCCATTTGGAACCATTGCTGGGGAACATGGTCTTTTCTTCATTGGCTATGCTGAGTCACCAAAGAACTTTGAGTACATGTTGAAGAGAATGGTTGGTGCCGGAGCTGATGGGCACAGTGATGACATCATGAAAATTTCACAGAATGTCAAGGGAACTTACTGGTATTTTCCTAGTGTGGAAGAACTCAAGAAATTGGAGTAAAAAAAAAATCAAATAGTGTAACAATAATAATTTTTTTTTTTTTTTTGAAAGAACTGTTTGAACCCAGAGTATTAAGTTTCTTTCAAAGAATATGTCTGAAGAGAAAAAAAAAAACCACAACAGAATTTGTACTCTGAACATCTTCTTGGTAGAACATGTTGTTATGAATCAGCTTCTTGTTGCTTTTGTTGACATTTTTTATCATGATTATAACAAATAACTGATTAGCTATAGAATACTTTTGTATGAAATTCATCATGACTATGATTAATTACAGAAGTAATAGATCACAATAGTTTAGATGTTATTTTTGCCTGTTATATTTTACTGTTCTAAGGTTGTCCACTTCCATTCTATCATTAAAACATTGTTATTGTTGAATATATTTTTCCAATAAAGATATTTGATGTTCTTTTTTTCTTTTTAAAAGTTTGAATTTAGCTGGTTGTACCCTTCATTGTTAACAAATTTTTCTCTCTGGCATTTTTTTTTTCCCCCCTTAATTCTTTGTTGAGAATAATTCAATGGAACTTGCTGATTAATTATAAGACACTGGTTTGTTGATTGACAAACAATTATGAAATATTTAGAAAGAAATTTCAGATAAAATAATATACCACAGCTTTGGAAAGTGATTGTTGAGAACTTGCCAAGAAAAAAAAAAAAAAAAAAAAAATAATAATAAAAAAATAACAATTGTCTTTATAACCCCCCCAAAAAAACCCAACATCAAACAAAAACCCCACACTAATGCTCATAAAAAAAAAAAATCACCATCAAAAATACTTACCCCCTCCCCAAAAATCAAAAACAAAATGGCCCTGTTTTACATAAGTTTTATTTATTTATCTATTTTAACACAAAACCCACATGTTACAGTAACAAATCTGGATTACATACAAATGACACACTGACGCCTGTCTGTAAACTGGCTAAACTATAATAATATGCAGACAAAAATAATTCTGTGGTTCATACTGCCAAAAAATAAACAAAACATAATTAAAACCCAAATGCAACAGTATCGTATTGATGTTGACAACCTCTGAAATATATATGTCATGGAGATTGCTGCAGTTTACAGTTCTTAATTATTATTATTTTCTTAAAGCTGATAAAAACATTAACAATAAATATGACAGGTACAAAGATTTCCCAGGTGTTTCCTAATAAATTATTATTATTATTTATTTTTTTAAATTTATATATATTTATATATGATTTTAAGAAAAACAGTAAAATGAATCATCTATTTCAAAGGTATGTTCCAGCATACTGAGACATTCGAGTTTCTCTTGTTTCATTCACTCAAACTTGTATTCCTAACCTTGTTCCTGAGAATTAAACTCATAATTCTGACATACAGATATATCAGTTTCAGAAATAGTACATGTTTGTCTCCCACTTACACATCTGTGTTAAAAAAAAAAAATTATAAAGAATTTTCTGTAAGCTATTTACAATATTAACTTTGGAAAACTCTGAAAACAACAGATACAAGTGTAAATATTTTAGAATTTCTTTTTTTCTTTAGTATTATCTAATAATATTATAAACCAAAGTTTATTATTAGTTTATAGATGGAGAAGAAAAATAAGTTAATATTTTCTTTAATGACAACAAATTTTATCTCTCTTAAGTTGTAAAATGATTGTTACATAATACAAAGTAATTTACTACCCTGAAACCTTTTAAATCATTCATAGATACAATATTAGTAAATTCTACTGTCCATGTATATTATATTAAATTAACTTTTGTTTATTAAACATTTTCTGAAATAAAAATATAAATTTTTCTTTTATCTAAATACTGTGATTATTATTTTTTTTCTTCAAATTATTGATTAAAATTTAAATAATAATAATCAAAGATTAAAAACAATGAAAAATTAAATTTAAAAAGTCCCTCAACCATCACATATTTACATACTAATTAAATGAAGAAAACAATATCAAAGAGAAATAAATCAAGTGTTTTGGTTTACTGGATATTTTAAAACGTCATCTGTTCTCAGTGTCATTAAAACCACTTTTAGAACTGAATAATTACTGAATGATTCTTTTTTTTTTACACTAAGTTTTTATTACATCTTATTTTTCTTTTAATGTGAAATAACATTTTAAATGCAAACTAAAAATGAAAAAGGGGGGAAAATGTAATAACAGTAAATAAATAAATAAATAATAATAAAATGAAGCAAAAACTGAACATTAAAACAGCACTATAACAAAAAAGCTGCACCAAAATTATAAAAATGTAGCAATAATTTAAAGAAAATTTACTAAACACTGCATGTAGACCAAAATTATAAAGCTAAAGAAAAAACACATCTTACTGTGAATGCTAGAAAAAAAGAAAAAAAAAGTTACTACAATCATAATTTGTTTTCAAATTACTCTTTTCAGAACAAAAACAAAATATTGTGTATGTGTAAATGTCAATGAGTCTCTTATTAACTGCATTTTGTTAATTCAGCTAGATTCAGCAACACCATTTCTGTAACCTGCCTTTTGATATTATGCTCATTTTTATCTAGTCTGAGTACAATTCTCTAACTCCTAGACCTTCAGAGACATTTGTACGCCTGAATATTAACTGTACATCTGATGTTAAATGTGAATCAAACCATACACCTTCTGTTAAATATAAGTCAAATTTACAACTGCAGAAAAAATGCAAGTCATATTTTACCTGTGCTGTTAAATGCTAGAAAAACTAAAAGAAATGCTGTAAAATGTAAATAAAACTGATAATTGACTGTATAAGATTTTGTTTCTGACATAATCATGATTTATATCAATATTCTACAATTTTACACTAAAACAATTTAATATGCATCTTTGTAACAACAAAAAACAATTTTCACTGAAATCTGATAATTATTACTATTAAATTCAGAAAACATACAACAAAATTACGCTGTTTCTAATAACAAAATAGACTATTTACTGTCATCATGTGAAATAGTAAAAGCTGTTATTTACTAATGAGGATGATCAGTGTAACTAACAAACTAATAGCACATTTACATATGAAGCCAATTAACACATACAACATTTTGGGTTTCTTTAAATTCCCAGTTGTTTTAACATTTCAGAAAAAAATTAACCAACGGCATCACATATATTTTGTTTTTCATTAAGAAAAATTAATTACATCTATATTTACACTTTCAGCTTATTATCAGCTTAAAACACAGTGATATACACAGACCAGTGTCACTCATCAACCTTTCAAAAGCTGATATTTGACAAATATAAAAAACAAAACAAAAAAATGTCTTATTTTAATAAATGAGTTACATCATAGACACTCAACTAAATTATACATCTCCTTGCAGTACAGATGTTTAGAAGGAAAATGTACACTCTATAGAATTATTTTTTTAAATCTTGTGTATGTTTACATTAATTGATACATATTGTACACTCTAGAATTATTTTCTAAATATCTATTGTATAAATGTATATATTAACTAATACATATTGCATAATCTAGAATTATTTTCTAAATACCTGTTGTGTAAATATATACATCAACTAATACATATTGTACACCATAGAATTATTTTCTAAATATTTGTTGTTCAAAAGTATGTATTAAAATTGCATATTCTAGTTATTTTTACTGACACCTATAAAAGTAACATACATATGTAAAAAAACTGCTCTCCATTTTTAAGTTCTAACATTTTCGTGTTTTATTACAATAAAGAAATTTTGTGAATATGTCATTACCAATTCATGGAATGTTTTGAATACACCACTGCTCATAAATGAGCTTTAACAAAATGTACATACATTTGGAGCAATTTAATTTGCTTGCTTTTGGCATTCCTTAAGTGATACATTTTTTTGAGTTTATGTAATATTCCATAGTAGTCCATCATTTGAGGAATGTGTGTTTCTGAAATTCAAAATTATTGTAACTGTTCCATCCTCCGTATAAAACACACACACAAATAAAAATAGTACGTAAAACTGGAAAAAGTTTACATTCAGAGTATGAAAAAAAATAAAATAAAAAAAAATAAAATTAAATAAAATTATCATAATAAATTCATTTAAAAAAATTATCTGATTTTCAAGTTAAAAATAAATACAAAGATGTTGTTCTGATACATTTTTATTTTTATATTCTTTAATTAAAGGTAAATAACTAAAGATTTTAATGATGGATGAGGTAGAAAAATGCAATAAAACAAACTGAAGCTAATTAAGAATGAATGTGGCCTACAAACACAATTATAATTCATTATGATGCAAAATAATATTTATTTAATCAAGGATTGTGCAACATCATAATTCTGGTACATGATACAGTGTACATTAAGACAAAAAAAAAAAAAAAAAAAGGATTTTAATTTCTGTTAAATATATATTTATCATTCAATATAAAAAATACAACAAAAAAACAAAACAAATTAAGTAAATAAAGGACAAAGCCCATGCTTACAGTATGAGAAATGTTTTTTTTTGAAATTATTTTTATCTTTTAAAATCTTCAAGTATCAGCATTATATAACTAAAGAAAAGGAGTTCTTATGAAAATATTTTATCAAGCTTACACCAGTCTTACAATTTATTAAATGTTAAGACTATCAGTCTTAACAATTTCATCCAAAGGTTTTGTTAACCAGACTGATTTTGAAGACAATATATAGTTAATCTTTTTTTTTATTTTCACTTGGGAAAAAAACAACCTCCATCTTACTGATTTTTCAGTGTAACTTCCAAGTGAATTTTTATTTCAAATACTGTGTTTCATAATAATTATGTGCTTTGGTTATGGATGTAGGAAAGAAATAGACAACAGCATTCAGCATTTTCTTTCCTTTAAATTACTATCAAAAGAGCAATGTATACAGATTTGTAGATAAAAAAGACTAGACATTCAAATGTTCCTTTCTTCAGTATGAATATCTAGTTCTTGATTTTACACCATGATAAACTAACACACACAAGAGTCTACAAAAGTCTAGATTATTATTATCCACATGTACGAAATTTATGGTCAGTAGATTTTCATTTTATAAACTGCAGTAATAAGCTTTAATAAAATATGCATTCAAACATATATTAAATCACCACCAGGTAAAATGAAATAATTACTGTGGTTATATATAAAATTATTGTTCAAGTAACCAAAGTGAATTTTGAATATTCATTTATATAAATAGTAATCTATAGTCCCTTAATAATAACAACAACAATATCAATAACAACAAAATTTGTTCATGAATTGTATTTTCAGATATGTATCAAAACTGAAGTGGTGGAAAATTAATTAAGTACATTTAATCACACACAGTGAAATCTAAATTTTTTGTTCTCATCCTAGTTTAACATAATATATACACAATTATATATATATATATCTGTTTATTTAAAAATTCTATTTTGATATTAAATCAGATGGCTTTTAATATTTTTATTTTTTATTTTTTTTTAATTTTTTTGTTTCAATGTAACATGAATACATCATAAAACAGAGTGTTTCTATATTAATGAATAAACTATACAGATTTAGCAATGTCTGTCCCTATTACAATGATGTTACTTCTTTTTTTGACTTGGTTCGCTGAGTGTCACGTGGGTAGTATTTAGAAAGGGTGCTCTGGGGGATCCGCTTTAGCATTTCTTTAGGAAAGATTCGAAGCAACTGCCAACCAATGTCCAGAGATTCAAAGATTGTTCTGTTTTCATAATGACCTGAAATATTTAAATAAGTATATAATTTATGAGATATATAGTTAATCCTTTTTCATAATGACGATACCTTTATCATGACCAATTATATATTAAATATCATATAAAAATACAATGTAAAACAAAGATTTTCATAGTAACAGGAACAAAGTACTGGACACGTGGTTAACACAGTTATGCTATTTTCATGAAAACTTGGTGTGTTCAAACAGAGATTTATTTACGTCTTTCAACATTAAAAAAAAAATTAATAATAAATTTAAAAAAAAAAGAACAGAAGATTAATTATTTGATTTCACAAGAATATTAAAATAGAACAGGAAATTACAAAATATTTACACAAACTTGAAAACAAATAAAAATATTAATATTTAATGTGTAGAAAATTACTCTTCTAACAAATGTAGTAACCAGTACAAGAAACCAGTAAAAAAAAATTCCTTTTTAAACTTTTTGAATTATATCATACATCATAACAAGAATGCACCATAATAAGTTATATAATACTTGTTATTGTAATGGTTATTTCAAGGCACTTTTCAATTAGAGCAAGACAGGTGAATAAATTAATGTGTATAATACTAGTATGTGATTTACCTTGTGAGATGAAGTTCTTTTCAAACTTGGTCAGGAACTCCAAGTACAGCAGATCATCGGGAGTCAAAGCTTCCTCACCAACCACAGCCTTCATGGACTGGACATCTTTACCAATGGCATAGCAAGCATACTGGATAAAAAAACCAGACATATTTAATTTAACAAACATCCATGTAAGATTTAGGACATACTGTATTCAGAAATCATTTTATAGAAAGTTAAATTAATATAAGTTAAAATAAAAATTGGACCACAGAAATTCTTCACAGCAGGGATATAGTTTGTTTATTTATTATTATTATTATTATTATTATTATTATTATTCTTATTATTTTATTTTTGTATTGTGAAATAATGTAATCAAGACTGGATATTGTTGTGTGATGTATTAAAAAAATAATAAAATAAAATAAAATAAAAAATAAATAATTGAATACCTGAGCCCCAAAACAAAAGCCACAGTGTTTTACAGTCATCTGAATTTTATGTGATAAACTAAGGATACATTAAAAATATTTACTGTAATTATTCTTAAGGTATAAAGAAACTAGTGATTAAAAAAAAAAATAATAATAATAAAGTATTTCATAAACTGCTCCTCCCTTTCTAGGTGTATACTTAAAAAAAGAAAAATGTAAATTTCTGTCTTCACTTCTCTTTCAGTGGAATGAAATATATTTATATGTGCTCTAAATAAAGAAACTTACCAATTGATTGGAAACATCAGCATGGTCTTCTCGTGTCATTCCGTCACCAATAGCAGATTTCATCAATCTGGATAAAGAGGGCAGCACATTGATAGGTGGGTAAATCTACAGGTAAAGAAAAAAGAATTTTTATTAAATTGAAAGTGAAAATTTTCACATCATCTGTATGAATAAGAACAAAAATAAAAATTATTCAAATAAATAACAATATAATAATAATAACCAAAGAAAAATTACAAATCAAAAAACCTAGATATTAAATATATTATATAATAAATATTATTAAATTGCTTGCTTGAAAAAATATAAATATATAAATAATAAATATGATAAAATAAAAAAAAACTGAAGTAAAACTAAGAAAGAAACACTTCTAACATATATTTTGCAATGTTTCAAATTTAGGTAAATGAAAATATCTAGATATTATTATTATTTATTTTTCTTAATTTATCTTTTAATTTAAAAATAATCAGTGTAAAAGGAATATAATAATCAGTGTAATAACTGTATGTTGAAAATAGAAGGAATAACCATTCAGAATATCTAGGCTAATTATCATTTAACTTCAACAAAATGCTGTTAAAGATGTTGGGTCTATAATTCAACAACATACAAAAACAACTAACTTGTCGATTATGAAGCTGTCTATCCACATAGATTTGTCCTTCAGTGATGTATCCTGTCAAATCAGGAATGGGATGAGTAATGTCTGAAATTTGAATAAAAATATGGCTGAAAATTAATTCATCAATGATGTAAGGTGACCAGATATCATCTTTTAATAACATATTTAATTATAAATCAATTCATTTTATTGGTAACAGAAAAATGAAAATAAGAAATATATATAAAATATAATTTGTAACATTTTTGGATTAACAATAGTTTATATATTAAAAAAATTCCTTTGATAATGTATTATTATTTTTTAATATAATATAGTAAAAGAGAAAAAACAAGAGAGAGAAAGAGAAAGATAAGAACAATTCCCATTGTTAACAGAAACATTATTATTACAAAACCAATAAGCCTTAATTATATGTCATTTTTATTTTTATTTTTTTTCAAATTATTTCCACACATTCAAATGAAATAAACAGTAAAAATTATATTGCAACATCAAACCACAAACTGTAATAAAAACAGCAAAATGTATTACACAACTTTTAAAAACTCCAAATATTTTCATCATTATTTTCACTGCTACCTAATAATAATAAAAAAATAGCTGCGTAACTTCTTACCATCATTTGGCATGGTTAGAATGGGAATTTGAGTAATGGAGCCATTACGACCTTCAACTCTGCCAGCTCTTTCGTAGATTGTTGCCAAATCAGTGTACATGTAACCAGGGAAACCACGACGACCAGGTACCTCTTCTCTAGCTGCAGATACCTGGCAAAATTCATTAAAATTAATTATAGTTCATTTAACAAATTAGAGGAACCTAATGGAATAATACAGCCTGAAAAAAAAAAAAAAAAAAAAAAAAATTGTCTATCATGTAAAATTTTTAAATTAATAATAGCAGTCTTCAGAATTTTATATTAAATGAATTAATATGAATTAAAAAAAAAAAAAAAAAAAATGTGTTATAAATCTTATTATGGTTACCATTATTAAATAATATCTTAAATAATTAAAAAAATATGATGTAACTGACCTCTCTGAGAGCCTCTGCGTATGAAGACATGTCTGTTAAGATAACTAACACATGCTTCTCACACTGGTAAGCCAGAAACTCAGCACTTGTCAGGGCAATACGTGGAGTGATAATTCTTTCAATGCTGCAAAAATGTAATATATCTCAAATAATTACCAAAAGAATATATGAAGGCTCATATGTTAAATTTTTTTTTTTTTTTTAAATAAAAATTATTTGCCAAAACATTCTAAACATAGGGATGGCAGCTATTTTTGATTGTGAATGGGGTAAGTCAATCATATGTGACCCATCACATCAAACCAAGAAAATGCTGCATCCAGCAAAAATAACAGAGCTCTAATATATACATTAGAATATACTATCAATCAGTTTTGTCACTGGATTAAAAATATAAACCCATTTTTGTCAAAAATATCAAAAATTTAAATTTTGCTGTCACTCCACCATTTTGCAAATGTTCATTACATGGCAACGCAATTGAAGGAGTGGTTTGATGTGACAGGTCATGCATATTCTACTGGTTCACTTATCATTCTCAAAGATTTTTCTTTTATGTTTAGAAAAATAAATAAATCAATAAAAAATACAATCCACAGACTAGAATATCTTGGTATTATTTTGATTTTTAGAACTGGTCGTGGGATTATTAACTTACGTTGGATCATTGGCCAAATTCAAGAAGAGACACACATTCTCCATGGAACCATTTTCTTCAAAATCCTGTTTGAAAAACCTGGCAGTTTCCATGTTTACCTGTTAATTTAATAATTTAATTTCTATTTAATTTCATTTTTCAGGCTATATAATGAGTATTTTCTCACATACAATTAATAACAAATATAATACAAAATTAATTTCAAGAATTTTAGTTTTTTTCATTTTTTTTTATCTTAAAAGTAGTATATTAAAACATTTACAGACATACATACATACATGCAATATTATGAAAGATTAATTATACATACACCCATAGCAGCAAACACTATAGCAAAATTATCTTCATGATCGTCCATCACATTCTTTCCTGGCAGTTTCACAAGACCTCCCTGTCTACAGATCTGAGCTGCAATCTACAAACAAGTAAATAGTGTATGTTAATAATTTAAACAAACTGGTGGTCTAATGATAATGTATGTGATATTCTGTTTCTGTGTAACATCTGTGACATCCTGAAGAAGTCATTTAAAAATAATTTAAAAATATTTTTAATAATATATTTTATTAAAAAGCAAGAACAAAAAAAATATATGTATCTATATAAATGCTAAATGTGGAAAAGAAACCACCTCATTTTGTTTAAATGTTAGTTACTAAATTAACCATTTTATTTTCAAAATACACATATATAGTTAGTGTAAACAACATATATAAAAATACCTGTATGAGAAACTAAGTTCACAATTTTCAACACATTAATGAATTTATATAAAGGTATAATTTTTGTAACACAGGTTGAAGAAATTTAGTTTCTGCTGATAAGACAAGTTCAATTTTGTTAATTAAAGAAACAATAATTTGTTACTAATTTATGCTCTAAGAACTGTTTGAGATATAAATTTTACAAAATTAACTACTAGTTTTATTGATCTCAAAAACTAAAAACTGATAACAGTTCTCTATTAAATTAAATGAGAAATATTAAATTGATAACACTTTAAACTGCTATTTAAGTATAATTTCTGTTTTGGAATAAACAAAAACAAAAAAACAAAAATTATTTCTAAAAGTAAATAATAATTACTTCATTGTGGGGCAGACCAGCAGCAGAGAATATAGGAATTTTCTGTCCTCTGGCAATACTGTTCATAGTATCTATAGCAGAAATTCCTGTCTGAATCATCTCTTCAGGGTAGATACGAGACCAAGGATTAATAGGCTGCCCTGAAAAACAAATCAGTAATAATAAAAAACAGCTTTATGGAAAGACTGCAAAACATTTATAGAGAATGTTTTGTATATATAATAAATGTTGTCCAAGCTAGATCAAACATTTAAGAAACCTTTATTAAAAAGCCTATCAGCTTGACATTTGTCAGAAACTTGAGTCAGCTTCATATATAGACATTTTGTCCTAATTCAGTAGAATTAAATTATATATATATATATATATATTTATATATATGAATTATAAAAATTAGAGTATTCTCTCTCTATCTCTCCACATATGCAAGCACACATACTGATGATAAAATTAAATATGTAGATAAATCAAATATTGCTAAATCTTTGTAATCAGTCAGAGTTTTTATTTCAATTTAAAAAAAGAGTAAAATAACTAATTTCTGATTCGTTGGATGTGTTACCTTGAATGTCAAGAAAATCCTCAGCCAGAACACGTGGACCTTTATCAATAGGTACTCCAGAACCATTAAATACACGACCTGATAAAAACACAAACCATTTCATAATAGAATCAGATAATAAAATGATATTTATTTATATATAAAAATTATATATTTATATTCATTATGGTAACTAACAAGATTATTTTAAAAACATTATTTTTTTATTTAAAAAAAACAACAAAAAAAACAACAACAATCTGTTAAAAGCAAATGAGAAAAGAAAAAAAAAGGAAAAAGAAAGAATATGCATTTTTAAATAAAAAGGCTACAGGAAATCAAAGAACTTTTTAAAAATCTCCAGACATTGTCAGTTTCGTTAAAACTTCTGGCAATTAATAATGTTATTATCATTACAAAAAGAAAATTAGGATAGGTAATAATTGTACTAATGAAGTCTTCTATCTATCTATCTATATATATATATATACACACACATTATATGTGACAACCATAATCATCCATCATTAAGGTAGAAAAAAAATGAACAAAAATGTATGCGAGTAGGAACAAACTTTTCCATAAAAAATAATAATTCCTAAATATTAATGAGGAAATGTGAACATAAATTAATTTTAAGGCCCTTCTTAAAGTTGTCTAATACAATTTTACTTTTAAAACTACCCATCAATGTATAACACAATTTATTATTAATATTAAAATCAGACCTGCCATATCCTCAGAAACTGGCATCCTTAAAATATCTCCAGTAAACTCGCATGTTGTATGTTTTGCATCAATTCCAGATGTCCCTTCAAACACCTATAAAATAAATTCTAATTTAATAATTTAGTTAATACAAAAAATAGATTATCTTTAACCTATGAAATCTGTCAACAAGAAAAACCATGTATATATACATACACACACACACACACACACAAACTGTATATATTAAATATAATTTGAAATCTACTTATTAAAAGAATTCTAATATTGTTGATAAAATGAACACAGGTATTGTTATCATACTCCACTGATTCACCACTAATTCTGGGAAATATTAACAATCATTCTCTCTGACTGAAAAGTAAAAATAATGACTGGCAATAAATGTCTTATATTTTTTTTGACATATTAAATATGAAATCAGCTGTTTAATAGTACATTTAGTGTGAATTTTATAGAAAGTGATGTGGTCTTAGGTTATATCTAAATATTAGCTAAACTAGATTAAGATAAATTTTAAAGAAAAAAAAAAAAAGAAAATGACAGAACTGGACCATACAGTGATTATAAATCTGTTTTAACTTAAAAGATGAAAAACAAAAAAAGTTAAATATTTTTTGAACTTGGGTACCTAAAGATTCAGGTTGCCCAGCAAAAAGGTGTTGTGATACTGAAAATGTTGTATTATTCTGAATAGGTGATCTACTGTTTTACGTTTGAATTAAAATCACCTAAGCAAATTCTTTTATATTAAATTAATATGTTTTCTCTGTTATATGGTGTGGTTTTTTAAATCGAAGACACCAGAAATTTTATTCTTTTATTAATGTCATAATAATCCTCTAAAATTAAGATTATTTTTAAGTATATTTCATGATGATAAAATTACTAGGAAGATGAAAGTTCACAGTAGATAGTTTATTTTTAAATGTAGTATTTAATTTTATCACTAACATGAATAATTTACTTCAAACTTTTAAATGTCTGTACAATGATTTTTTATAGATGCCTGTACCAGAGCGTATACATTTTTGTTCTTTTTAATAATTTCTTTTTTCATCCAAATGTGTTTTCAACATACCTGTACAACAGCCTTTGATCCACTGACTTCCAACACCTGTCCACTTCTAGTGCTGCCATCAGCCAAAGTAAGCTGCACAATCTCAGCATACTTGGGAAACTGTAATAATGAAGAGATTAAAGACATTAAGTGAGATGTGAGCTCGTATACTTGGAACCATTTTATTTCATAAAAATGTATGTTACATCAAATTGTTTTCCTCTCTTTTTTAAGGATTAAGAAAAATTGTTAATATGCACAGAATTAAGAAAAAGTGAAAATAAACTACTTGTATGTAATTGTTTTAGAATGTAGACCACTGAATGATTGATTGAAGACTTCAATTAAAGTGATGTTAAGGACAAAACACAAACTGCATTATGTATTAAGAAATAACATATATCTATAAACTATAGTTGATTTAAGTAACATTCTGGAAATGTACAAAATGATAAAGGAAAGGAATAGATTCAGTAGTAACAACTCCTATAAATATAGAGTTTTAAAATCCTTTCACCTAAAGTAATTGCTAAATTTAAAATGACAAAATCCCTTTTTAGGATTTCTGTAAGTTTCATTAGTTACCTTGACATTATCCAGAATTACTAGAGGTCCATTTACACCAGATACAGTATTGTATGCTGTAGAGAGAAAAAAGTGGACAATATAAATAATAATAATTATATTGTTAATATTAAGTATGTAAAATAATAAATATTCTACTTTGCAATCATGTCTGTAACATAATTCAGTGCAATAAAAAATAATCTGAAAAAACAAAAAAACAATCCTTTCAACCAGAAAAATCCACAACAAAACTACTAACATATAACAACAACAACACACATACACACTACTCTGGAATCTTAAAAAAATAATATTAATACATAAATAATTAAAAAAAATTAATAATAATAATAATAATATTTAACTAGATGCATATTTATCAATATTGTCAGGTTCTTTGTACATTTTTTAAACAAAGCTAGCATTTTTATGATTTTTGGTTTTATTTTATTATTTTTATATAATAATAATAATAATAAAAAAATTATATTTGTTTATCCTCAGTCTGTTTTTAATTTAAATAACACTTTAATCAATATCCCAATTCCTCTTGATGACAGAGATTACACAGATTTATTATAAAACTTTGTTTGTACTCAAGAAGATAATTATAACACAGCATTAACAACAAACCAGCTGTATTTTTTTTTTTTTTTTTTGCTATTTATAATCAGATCTAAAGAACCCCTTGCTTCATGCTGTGATGGAATGCCTAGTGGTTTGGACTGGTAGATTATTGATTTGTGAAATCTCCACAATCAAGCTTCATTTCTACATCCATGTTTTCAGAGAGATTGTATTGATATTTCTATCAGCATTCAATAACAAATGCAACCAAATTATTCACATTAAGACAATACATATAAAATCTGACATTATGAAACATTGCAGTTAACAAACCAAATAAAGCAAGATGACAAAACATTTCTGTTTCAGCATAATTTATTTATAGTTTATGTAATTTCTTTTTCTTGATGGAATATATTATTATTCAACAAGTAGCTCCATTATTAGAGATAATAAGGAGATCTGTATTCTCAGTTACATAAACTTAATAGGTTCCAGATAAATAATGTATGTGCTCTGCCATAATTATGATAGTATATTCATACATCTTCACAGCAATAATTACAATATCTCTGTTATCAACTAATGCAAACATGGGGCAGTGTTAAAAGTACATATCAATGGATTTGTTATTTAATCTGCAGATAGTACCAGAATTATTTTTGAATGAATCATCTTCAAAGCAAAGAGTAAAAGAGTAAACGGCTCTATCAGCAGGAGTGTAAAAATAAACAATTAGCCAGTTGATTAGAAAATAAAAATAAAACCAAAATTTCAGGATATATAAATGATGAATGTATTTTCACTAATGTCACAAAAAGTTAATTTCTGATTCAAATTAGTTTAAAAATTACATAAAATTTTATTTTCCATTCCTTTTAATTTATGTATTATTTCAGTTAAGAGAAGAATAATATATATAGACAGATAGATAGATAGACAAACTGATACATACATACAGAAACCAGTAATTAGGTATCATTGTCATATACACACATTTTTATCTAAAAATAATAATAAAAGTCAAGCATGAAACTAATTATTACTATAGTATTTGAAACCATTCCACAATATATATATAACATTTTTTTATTACAAATCTAAAAAACATAAAATATCTATACATCATTTAAAATGTAGTATTATAACCAAATAAAACATCTCTAAGAATGTATTGAATAAATAATTATATAATAAAAGTAGTAAAATAATATAACTTTTAATACTTTTACCAATATATTAATAGATCTACAATATTGGGCGTTTTGGTGTTTGGGGCGTTTTTTGTTTTGTTTTTAATTATTATTAATATTATTATTATTTTTATTAATATATATTAATCATTTTCTATGTATCTTTTCTCAAATTAATCTCAACAAAACTACTTGGATATAAATGTCTCTACACAATATTATAAATGAATATTAATTATACTCATAATACTGTATCGATCATTGAGATTCCCGATTGATTGTATTCTTGAATTACTTATAATATAAATAATTAAACATTTAAAATAGGTTTTACAAAAAATTTACAAAATAATTTGTTCGTTTGCAGGGATTCTTCGGAACAATAAACCAAAATAAATAAACAAATAAATATCAACACCAAAATTACTGAAGCAATATATAACAGGCCTCCATACAATATTTTAATAGATTTAAGGTCTCGTATCAGAGTTTTAATTTCGTTACAAGTCAAATTGTTTGCAGACGTAGCAAATATTACGCGATAATTCTGCATCTGCATTCGATTGTTGTTTGTCATGTTATATAACCTACAGAAAATTTCAAGATTCCCTTTATTTTTCTATTTGTATATTACTGTAACTTACTAGTGAGTTAAAATCTTGAGGATTTCAATATGAATATCTACACTACCCGCACCAGGTCACAGTGCATTATTTTTTTTAATCTTTTTTTGTGGACCGTCGATAATTTTATAATTCAGGTACTTACTCAATCTCGGCTGGGATATGTAATTTCTCTGAACTGCTAGTTTATGTGTCGTCCTTGCCTGGGAATCACTTAACGGCCCGTTCAGTGAACGCATATCCATCGTCTTCGTCGCCATTTTCCGGGTTTCTGTCATGTGACATTCAGCGAAATGGCTTTCACACGAATGGCTAAACCTCCGAATGAGTTTATCGAATGCTCTGGTCTTTGGCTTGCAGTTTTCCTGATTAAAATTATAAATGGTTTATTTTGTAAATGATAATGATGATAATAATAATAACTGATGCACGGGCTCTGTTTTTCTTGAGTGTGTTGGGGGGGGAATTGTGGGAATGTTGTACCGAATTTTGCAGTTTCATACAAAAATGCCCAACTCCTGTAACAATGTATAATTTGTTTACGTTTGCATTACAATCAAATAGCTATATAGTAGAGAAAACTGAAAAAGAATCTCTTTTTATTCACACAGAGAACAAAATAACGGAATTTGACAGCCAATGGACTTTTGTGCTAATGAAAAATACTTAAATGAAAAGTCAAGCTGAAACATTATGATTAGTATGTCGGTATTATTAATATTTAAAAAGAAAAACCATCAATAAAATGATGCATTTAGTTAATAAAAACGGTACAAATGGGAAAGAGCAAAATGAGTCTTAGCTAGAATCCATAACGAAAATCAGCAATTGCTTGTCAGGGTTGTTATTATATAATAATAATAATAATAATAATAATAATAATAATATTTTTTGTTATGTAAAGGCAGCATTTCAAAGCTTTATTTTATTTGAAAAAAAATAAAATAAAATAAATTAGATAAAAAAAAAAAATGATAATAAGAATAAATATTTAAAAATCAGTTAAACGTCACATCATTAAAATCTTCTTTTTGTGAACCTTAGACATTACTAAAAATAATTCATTATAATTATGCTTATATTCTTAATTCAATTTAAGAATCACGTTTTTTTGTGGGGTTTTTTGTTTGTTTGTTGTTGTGGGTTTTTTTTTTTTTTGTGTTTTTTTTTTTGTTTTTTTTTTTTTTTTTTGGTGTGTGAACACGGAATACAAAAGGAAGAATTTTTTGTTTTGTTTTGTGATAAATATTTTTATATATTTTTTCGCTAAAAATATATACATTATTATCTTATTTTGCAAAGGGCTTATGACCCATGTAATATTTCATACGTTTTATGATATCTTGAACAAATAATGTTTATTCGAGAAATCTCTTTAAATGTTCGCAGATCATACTTTAAACCTAAATTATATATTGATATTGGTTTCTTTACATATAACATTTCAAAATGAACTGTAAATGCGAAAAGACTGGTTCCTAAATTTCATTATATAAACAGCATATAGTTATTCTTCGTAATTTAACTTTTTACTTTTAGGTTTTAAAATTTAAATAAATTTAATTTGTTCTGTGGTCTCTGTCCAAACTAATGTCTTGACTTTTGTTATTACAACTTTACAAGTCTACTGAATCAGAGATGGAAAAGCATCAGAATCATAAAAAACAATTGCGACTGAGCAAACAATTATGCCTGAAAATAATTTAGTTTTTATGCGATAGCAGACCATACCATTATGTATCAAGTTGCGATCACCATAACTTGAGTATTCGAATGATGGAGAAAAAAGCTACTAAAACATTTAGCTCATTGGACGCCAATACTTTGACATTTTTTCTTCTTGTAAGTGCTAGTGACGTCATTTCCTTTAAAATCCGCAAGAAATACGATTAAAGTAAAAAAGAAACGAAAAAAACTAAATATATGTATATAAAGAAAAACAAAAAGGAATATGAACATGATGAAACCTCCGAAATGTTTTATAAATACTGACCATTGAAAAACTATTAATTATTTAGTAACTATATTTTGTTTGCATTTGACCGTACGTATTCTTGTATTCAGACAGGTGCACGAACACAAGAGGTGCCATCATCTTTATCAAGATGCATATATCATATGGAATAAGGAAATAGCAAGATATATTTAATATAATTATGTTTTCAGGACATTTACAGAAAATAATTTTATGCAATCTCAATCTTTGTATTCTCTGAAACACTTTAGAAAGGCCAACAAAAAAAAAGCAACAAAAAAAAAACAACAACAAAAAAAACAATTAGAGCTTGCCTTTACTTGGTAAGTCAAGCAGTTGTTTTTTTTGGGAGGGGGGGGTAAAATGTTTGCTGGGTGAACTCATATATGCAGAATGAGAGGACTAAATCAGCATTAAATACATTTTTTTTTAATTATACATAAAAACATATTTTTCCGTGGGAATTTTGACATATCTATCTTATTTAATATACACTATAGTTATCTCATAAATATCAAGTTCACTGTTTTCCATAATCTCTATCTCAATTTTGTTTCTATCTTGTAAAATTATTTCTTCATCAGTAAACATATTGGAATTGTTGTTCATAAAACTACTTTTCTGATCTTTTTAAATATGCATTTAATAATGGTCTTTAAAAAAGATTTAAGAAATTACTGTTTTTTCTTCATTAGTTTTGTTCTTAAACGGTTTTCAGCTTTTAAAACTTATAAAAATGCCACGTGAAGAGTTACAGACTAAACCATCCGATACATGTGAATGCGTGAAACCAGTTCTCCGCATCATCTTAAATTAGCATTTGTCATTGATCACGAGTGCTTAAATGTACGTGTGTATACTGACATATTAATTTTAGTAAAATGTAATTTGATGTGCCCCTTTGTGCGCAAGCATACTTGCACAGAAAATAAAACAAATTTAATAAATGCTAATAATTTTAATTTACTTCCATACATATAAAATATTTCTTTTAGTAAACAATAACAAAGCAAATTATGTTGCTTTATAGGCGGTTACAGATGGACTTTATAACATTTTAATTAATATAAAGTAATGCATCAAAAACAGTAAGATTAACAAAATATCATTTTCTGTAAATAAAACAAAACAAATTTAATAATAATAATAATAATAATATTCGTTTACATATACGAATTTATTAAAAAATTATATATATTTTTGAAGATGTCAACGTACTTGTGCTCCTTTCTTTTGGTTTAATTCTGATATATATAATTAACGTACTGAATTAGAAAACTAAACTAACGAAATTTGAAGAATGATTATAAGCAATTTAAAAAGTTGATTAAACCTCACATAAAATACAAAAGGTAAACGTAGTAAAAACAAAACCAAAAGGGAAGAATAACGAGTATTATTTATGTATTTATTTTTATTTTTGGTTGATTTTTTTGGAAGAATGATTCTTTTCTTTATTACAATAATTTACATGCATCATAATACCTATATTAAAGAATTGCTTTAGTTATCTTTATTGAATTTATGTATAAATTATGCATGAAAAAAAATACAAATAAATAAACATACAACAAATAACAGTAAAAAATGTTTCCTTAAAAGTTAAAGGCTTTTTATTTCATACAACATAAAAACATATTAAACTGCACAATTTTATTTATTCAAGCAATAATTAAGACTATTAATGTTAATAATTATCTAATAACAAATTCACTGACAAGCAATGTATTTACTCATAGTAGTGAACAACAGTTAATAATTCCTACCAGAACATTACAACACTAACATCATCTAATATAGGTAACAAATAACTGTGTTCATGTATTTAAATAACAATAAAATTAAAAAAGAAGTAACAAATCTGAATGGCATATATTAACTTATTAATTGTTTTTAACGAACTGAACTTAAAAAAAAAATGAAAAAAAGAAATGACTGTAATACCAACTTTTTCAAAATGAAAACATTAAACAGCCATTTTGGTAATCATTGGTAATTAGCTGCAATGAAATTTCCTAAACTTGATTGTTGTATTAAGTTGAACAACTTTAAAAGGAATTATAAACTGTATCTCCCTATAGTTAAAAAACAACTATTAAGTGCATTTATGAGAAATGAATAACAAATGACGTAAATAGAATATTCTGTTTCTGTGTCCTAATTTAATGCACAGTATAATATAATTATGAGATGACTATAAACAAATCTGCATCATCCATGCACAGTAAAATTATGATGAACTTAAAAGCACAGTTTATATTAATCAATTGTATCTACATTCTACACTGTATCACTAACCAAAAGTTGTAATGTTAGAAGTAACATAAGAGACAAATATTATCATTTATGTCCAGTATACATTAATAATAAAAAATACAAAAATTAATTTAAAAAAAAAATAAAAAATAAAAAATCAAACTAGATAAATAAGTTAATTATAAAAAAAAAGATACAAAAATATAAGGGAGTGAACTCTTTCAGTCGGAGAAGACATTCTAATTATAAACATGTTTATATAGGATGAGCCAATTATCTAATGTTTAACTAATTATGTAAATTGGGCAACAGCAGCAGAAGCCAATCACAAGTGTGAAGTAATGTGAATATTTAACTATTTTGCACTGATAATTTTACTTTCTAAAGTGATGACAATGAAATTTAATGTTAAACGTCAACATATTTTCAAATTTATCTACGAAGTTTTGGTTGCCAGGTTTATGTAAGTTAATAATTACTGCTAAAAATATTAGTTATAGCCTGCAGCATGGTCTATATCTAACACAGTGATTCTTTATGGGATTCAACCTGGGAAGCAGAAATCCTTTGAACACCAACACAATGCAAGGTAAAAGCTATATATTTATAACCACTACACAACATAATTCATCATACTTCACCATTTATAAAATTCAACCTAGGGTCTGCAACCTTAAAAAGTATTTAAAATGGGGTCTCTAAAAAATAAAAGGTCAAGAACTACTGACCTGACACAGCTCCAGTTTAAAAAAGAGATGAATACTGTACTGAATCTACTTTTATGCTGGTTGACAGATCTGATCTCTTTAATTTGTAACAAAACTAAAATTTTGAAACAACTGAAAAATCGTGAACCCTGTCAATTTAATTTAATTTAATTTTTAATAAAGAAATAAAAAGTACATGAAGATTGTGAATGTAATAAATAAATAAATTCAGTATAAATTTTATTCAGAATGAATATGAACACTGGAGGAACTGCCGTTAAATGCATATCTACGACAAACCGGACAGAAGTGATTGTCCAGTTTAAGCCAAATAAGAATGCATTTTTCATGAAAATGGTGACCACAAGGCAATCCACACAACATTACCCCTTGTACATAGTCATCAAGACAAATAACACACTGAGGAGAAGGGAGATAACCAGTAGGAAAGTGGGCAACCATGTTCTCAACACACCTGCTACTCTGTTTCATGCACTTGTCTTTATCATCATTCGGATTGCGTTTCTCAGGGAGGCCAGATTTTTCATGCGTTGTGTGGTCATTTTTATTACCAGTAGTGGGATGTGTTACTGACGGCATCATACTTTGTGAATTGGCATCATCTTCACAACAGTGCGAGTTGGTCTGAACATCTTTCTGGCCATCCTGGCTGATTTTGGATTTCATGGAATACTGCCAAGTTGGTAGCTGTTTGATGTAGTTCTCTGAGATGACAGGCCTCATTGCCATTTCAAGATCAGACTGAAATCTGTATGGGTGACCTATGTTTAAAATGGTGTAAGGTGACAGCAAATGTTCAAGGGTCCTCATCTGAGTGAAATCCCAGAAATTATCATCTGTTTCTTCAGGCTCTTCTCTGTCTTTTCTTTTATATTCAACAATGCCAATCAGAACCATGTAGACAGAGACCATGGTTGCTAAAAGAGTCGAGTGTTTAGTGTAAAAAAAAAGATCATTTCTTATCATGCTTCCGAGACTTGTTAAAGAAAACATTCTAATCAATTTGAGACCAATTAAAGGTATTTTATCAAGATAAGGTAACTGAAAAATGGCAACCAAAGGAAGACAAAGCATTATTACCGCTATGTTATATTTGATTAAACACCAAACAAATTGTTTAAATCTTTTTGGAGCAGAACCTTGGACTAAACATATTTCAAAGCAAGACATAATATTTCCAATCAAAAAACTGAAAATAAAAATATCATTTAAACATGGATATAATGATTTGAAATATTTTTCCATTGTAGAAAATGAAAATATTTCACCTGATCTTACACCATAAAATGTAATACTCTCAGATGTAATTATCATATACAATGGAACTTTTATGTTATTTAACTGAAATTTATCTTTGTCTTTTTGAAGAATTTTTAAAATCTGCATTCCTTTTGAAGAGCTTGTATCTATGGTCCCAAATTTTACTCGGCCAGGAAATTTTACACTCAAAGCAGAAAAAAACATTGGTACGAAAGAGTGATTAGTCAAAAATACAGCTCGGATTTCTGGATTTGTTTGAGGATTTGTAAAAGTTAACCACTGTTCCTTGAATACTTTTTGATTATTAATTCTGTGGACTTTCCCATCAAGTTTTTCTCTTATCCAGTTGTAAATAACAGCTTCCTTTGTAGGTCCTGGGTAAGTGTGTATCTTCACATTGGCTTTGGTTTCAAAACCCTCTGGTAGAGCTAACATGAGTTGGGGTGTATACCAACCTCTGGAGTTACAGTACCTGAAAACACAAGAACATATATACAAATTACTATCTTAGATTTGAAACTCTGCAAGAAAAGAATGTTTTTAAACTGTTTTTGGAATGAACATTCCTGGGATGAGAACTATGTAAGGACTTTGTTATTAGCAATATCGTACAATGTGTGTAAAAGTAATGACATTTCATATTACTTTGTTACAAGAGATATATTCTCAGCATTTCATTTGACACATATCTTAAAACAAAGTGTGTAAATATAAATAATTTATTTCAAACTTGATATCTAAAACATCTGAGTAAAAATTCACATTTTATTTCAAACTTAATACATAAAAAAAATCCATATACAATTTATTTTGATTATAATTTTATCCAAATTTTAAACTTGATATCCGAAGAGCAACATAAGCAAAACTTTACAATTTACTTGAAACCTGGGTATCTCAAAAGAAGCAAAATTTCACACCTGATGTCCAAAGAACAGTCCAAAATGCCAGCTCGTACTCCAAATCTGGAAACCTTTTTCTGAATATTTGACCATGATACATCACTGAGCAGTCGAGGTCTCCGCTGCTGTGTTACAATCTGAATCAACCACACGCTGTCCTTGGCATCCTCCACTTGTTCAAAGAAATGTGTACCTGATGAGAAATTTGTCACCGTCGCAGATTCTTCTTCAACAGTGGCTTGTTCAATATCACCTTCTGTGACAGGGCCTTCAAGGAAGAAAAAAAAAAGAAAAAAAAAAAAGCTTTTTAAAAAACAATGGGTTATTTAATTTTTTTTTTAATTAAACAAGTCCTTTATGAATTGCTTTTATCTTATAATCAGTTTTCTGTTGATATTATGATATAATCTTAGGCCATAACATGGTTTTTGAGGAGATTTTTTTTTATTTTGAATATATTTATTTTTTAAATTCTTTTTAAAATTAAACATGTCAGTTTCAGTTAATATTTGGATGTAACCTTAAGCTAATGTGGTTGTAATTGAAGTGATGGAGTACTTTTTAAAAACAATTTTTTTTTTTTTAAATTCAGCAAATACTTTACTTTAAAAGTAGTTTTTTTCTTTACTATTAATCTGTTTTCAACTAATATTCTGATATTATCTTAACAATATGTAATTTATAAAATAAATGATATAGTAAAATTATAAATGCTTCATGTCACTCAATCACTCAATCAGTTTTCAGTTAATATTTTCACATAATCCTAAGCAAATGTGATTATCGTATAATCAAAACAAATGCATTTTCTTTTTTATTACACTTATTGTGTGCAACATACTTCATCAGTACTTTTCTTTAAATTATGGACTGAAGGTATCTATTCATATATACATACATTTGTATAAAGAAATTACATTTTTTTTTTTTTTTAATTATTCATTATGGTCACTTGATGTAAAGATTATTGGTAAAATACAGAACTGAAAAAATACAAAGGTAAAAAAAAATGTATGTATCAGGAATCTAATTTGAAAAAAAAAGAAAAGAATGAAAGAAAAAAGATTATTAATGTACCTGAAGATTCCACCAATTCAGTGAGGTCTTTTTTCTCAAGTACAATCTCTTCATAACTGACTCCCCTCTGTTCCAACAAAGCTTTCAGTTTTAAGACGGAGAGAGACATAGGATCGAGCAACCTGCGAGATAAAAACCCAGCTTCATACCAGCTTACTGCTTCCACAATTCTTGCCAAAATAAAAAGAAATATCATGCAAATCAACAAAAGACATAATTTAAGCCACATCTTAAACATCTGACTTATAATATGTACTAAATGGCATGAAGATATTCTACGGTTCGTTTTTGACAGTTCTCTAAAAGAATTGTGGCCTTGACATTTGTTTTAGTTTCCCATGACACGTCAACTTAAGGAATTAAGTGCAATGTTGAACGAATCGTCGCAGAAAAATAAAAGATAAAAATAAAATGAAAACAGAAAGGTAGCCACAAATTCCCAAATTGTGACACACAAAAAAAAAATGTCACATATTTTATGGTGATGTGTTGTAAACACTTCCCAATAGTGTCGCAAGATCCTCCGATACAATACACAACCCTTGACCTCACTACGAAATGGCGAGCGGAACTGACGTATAAATCGCATTCGATAATTGTAGTCAACAATCAATGGGCAAGGTATCGTAAGAAAATGCGGACGTAATCGGTTTTGAACACATTAAAATATAAGTTAAAAATAGAATGAACTATCACTGCTCATACAATAAATAAATAATAAAAAGGCTTAAAAAAAAAAAAAAAAAAAAAAAAAAATTCCATCATAAGGCTCATCCTTATAGTTATACCCATATTATACCAGGTACAAACCTGGTCAAACTTCAAAATGACACCAAGATGATCAAAATATATTAATAAATAATGTCGTTATGGATATTTTAATTATGCTAGAAATCAACCGTTTTCTCTCTCTCTCTCTCTCTTTTTTATTTTTTATTTTTTACCCTTTTTAGATTTAGCAATGAGAGAATGGAAAAAATGTCCAGTATTTCCTTTAATTATAAAGATAATCAAAATGAAAGTTTTTGGATAATTATATTGAGTTATCATCTATACAGAATAGTGTCAACAATTTACAGATATCAAATAAATATTGTTTAACAAAAGAAGTAACAGTAATCACGAGTTGTTTTGTAAATGTGGGCATCGTCCAATGACGTCAGATTACGCGACCTAGATTTAAAACTTAAAATGTGGGTCAGCAAAAACGTATTTGATCAGAGCTTGTTAATGAATGGCAAGCAAAAAGATAGTGACCAGTAAACTCACAACAAATATTATCTAAAATATTATTTTAGTCTTATTATATAAGTTCTATACAATTTGATGGAAATAATTATAATCGTTCAATCGATATTCGGAATGAAGAGCTATGTTTATCCAAGTTCATTCGCCATGACGATCCATCGGAACAACAGCAACTCAGTTTGCAAGTTCAAAACCTACCTTCGCATATATAGGATTGCATAAAATTTCGTCAGTTTGTAGTTAATTTTGATCGATTTTATACAGCGGTATAATATAACTGCGCCGAATCGACGATAAGCCTTCATTTCGGGGATACCCCTCACCACACTCGACATTATCCGGACATACTCCCAACATCGGAAGAAATGACGTAAGAATATTCTGGTTTGTAACATACCTATATGGTCTTGACTCTTGCTGATACATCATTTGTAATATTAAGAAAAACTTTTCTTTTTTTCTAAAACATTAACTACTTGATCAATAACAAAAGTCAAATTTTCTTATAAAAAAAAAACATATTCTTTTATTGATTCACTGTACATAACAATGAATACATCATAAAATAAAAAATAAAAAAAATAAAATAAAATAATAATAATATTCTAAAAACAAATAAAAAGCAAAAAAGGTTAATTTACTTTAAAAAAATTAAATAAATATATAAAAGAATACAAAAAAAACAAACAACAAAAAACAAAAACTTAAAAAAAGAAAAGAAAAACGCTTTGGCGTATTATTTAAAATGATCACAGTCACATTTTTATTTTTGTTCACAATCCAGAGGAAACAAAAATAAATAAATATATAATTAAATACAAATTTAAAATAAAATAAGTAAAATAAAATAATTTTTATAAGAATTATATTTTTATTACAGTTCTTTAAACATTTAAATATTTTTTATTTATTTAACTTCCCATTAACAGAACTCAGAAAGTAGTCTCTATAAAAATAATTTTCATTTATTTCAATATTATTTAACTTATTTAGAAGGGAACTTGTGAAAGTAGTTTTTATATAATCAATAATTTCATTTTTTTTCCCCTTCCCTGCATAATAAATTGAAAATACTTTTTCACAGAATTAAAACAAACCAAATAAATTCAAGCAAAAACATTATGAAATGCATATCTCAACACAACCAATGAGTTATCCTTTTCTCAAATCTAAAAAAAACCCTACCCCCCAAAAAACAAACAATTATTTCAGATAAAGTTAAAACAGACCATCACAAGTCTGAATTAGAGGAATAGTAAAAGAATAATGACTGCATTATTCATACCCCACAGTTAACTACTGAAAAATTAAAATATAGCTTAAAAAAAAAAAAAATTAATCTTCCAAAAAATATTTAAAATGGGGTCCCTAAAAAATAGAAGATCAATAACAAAAGACCTAATACAGCTCCAGTTTAGAAAGAGATGAATACCTGTACTAAATCTACTCTTTTACTGGTTGACAGATGATCTCTTTAATGCCCTCCACAGTTAACTACTGAAAGCTTTTTCAAAAATTAGCTTAAAACTAAAATTTAATCTTCCCAACATTTTTTCACGAGGGTGAAAATTTACTATATCTGACCTACAGAGTAAACAATTTTTCCTTTTCAGTCTTTGAAATAGAAAGAAAGAAAAGAAAATGAAATATGGAAAGAACCATTTTGTTTTATACTCAGTTAATTATTAAACTGCTGCTAAGAATTTACTGAGTAAAATATTGCAATGCGTGACTTGATTTTTGTACCAAAACTAATACATGGCCGTAACTTCACTGAGGCAAATGCCTCATACCAAAATTGACAATTTACACAAAAAAATTATACAAACATTTTATTTAAAAAAATATAAAATATAAAGTGATTAAGTATTTTTGGTTTATTTCAAAAAGAGTCTAGCTATGCCCATGTAATATTACATGCTAACTAACATAACACAAAAATGTACATAATAAAATAATCACAAGTCAAATATACACAAAATATTTTAAGTAAATGTTTCTTTATATATTGATGAAAAATATAATACAAATCAATATTCCTATCTATACATCATATTATGATTTTCAAAATTCATAAACAAAAGAATATCTTTAAAAATGGAAAAATCACTTCCTGTATCTATTTTCAAAAAAGCTTGAACATACAGTTTAAATTTCCATGATTTAGGAATGTCAAAGAATTAAAAATACCCAGTTATTCATTAGCTGAAATAACAGAAATATATATATATATATATTATCATTATTGTTTAATTTGTTCATAAATATTTTAAGTAAAAATAAATATAATTTATTAATTTAAATCTTAATTAAGTGTCCTATTTCTGTTATTTCAGCTAATGAATAACTGGGTATTTTTAATTCTTTGACATTCCTAAATCATGGAAATTTAAACTGTATGTTCAAGCTTTTTTTTCCATTTTTATATCTCAGCAGTCAAAAGTCAAATTGCAAACTTTTCCCCATGACGATGCTTACTATACATCAAAAGTGATCATAAGAAAGGAAAAATAAAAATGTAAATCACAAAAAATCAAAACAGCAGTTAATTAGTAAAGCTATTGCTAATGTTGCTGTTATGATCTCTTATTCAAGTGAACAAATTCATTTCAGGAGTGAGAGAGTGAGAAAAAATAAAAAATAAAAATAGAAATAAAAGAAAAATGAATCTTATACTAAATTACTGAAATAAAACATATTTAAGCTATTTTAGAATTAAAAACTGAATGACATTAATTCTTGAAATGATTAAAAAATATTTATGTGTGCATATATTAATTATATAAATAAAAATTCTGTCGATAATTTTACTGACCTCTGAATTTGGTAACAGAACATGATTGTCTCATTTCATTTTTTATATACAATAATAACAACTATTTATTACCATCACAGCAATTTATATTTAGTTTTCAGATTAGGATTTCCTTAACAGATATTTTCAATAATTTTTAATCTATCACTATAGGAATAATTTAAATATATTTTTAAAACATTAACAATTTAAATAATATAATGACATTTATACACAATAAAATATATCCAGGGATAACAATATTACTATTATCATTTCAAATAAATTTGTAATAAGAAAATTCTAACAAAGCAAAAATGTTGATAAAAGGTAATGAATAATTTATCTTTTTAATGAGACAAATTTTATTTATTTTTGTCCTCCCCTCTGAAATGTATTAACATAAAGTACTATTTTCTCTCGAAAGGCACTGTATAAATTTAGTAATTTCACAACCGTTTTTAATATAACATATATATATAAAGGGCAAAACACTTTTAAAAAATATCTAATATAAATTAAATATATTATCTGAAATACTTAAATTAAAATATTTCTAAAAAGAAAAATACTGGTGATTTATAAAAGAGGAGAGAATTTCCCCCAAAAAACAAAAAAAAACTTTGTTATGGAAATATGTACTGTTCCATACAGTGAAATTTGAAATCCATTCAGAGATGTTTCTATTATTCTTACAATTCTAGTAATACTACTAATAATAAAACTAAGCACAAAACAGGTCACATATTATGCATCAGAGAGATAAATCTGTAAATTAATCAAATTAATTTTACATATCCTATTTAATAACAATCTGCAGTAAATAAATAAATAATTAGTAAGAATTATTCTTATTGCTAATACTTTTTTGCTATTCAGGAAATCTTTTCACTTCAAATGTGTCTGTTAAAAATTAATATTAGTAAAGCATTATCATATTCAGAGTGACATAAAAAATGACACTGCAAATACAATATATGCATCATCTTGGACAGATCACTTTGCAAGTAAAATATGTTTGCTCCCTGAAATGTACTGAAAGAATTTGTATTTTTATCTTTCTGGATTAAAGTTTATTAAGTAACAAACAATCCATTCAATGTAACAAATAACTGTGGTAAAGAAATTCAGATGCATTGCTAATGAGCAATCAGTCAGAAAAATTAAATGATCTCATCATCCTACTGTATAGACTTTTACAGCTGGGTTTCTCACATCAGTCTTGCATATTGGACAAGTAGTGTTCTGACTTAGCCACTCAGCGAAACACCTGAAATTTAAAAAGTAGAACAATTCTTAAAACAAAAATATATTAACAAATTCCATTTAAAAAAATATGAGTTCTGAAAAAAATTGTGCTATGAAATCATAAACTTCAGTTTAAGAGAGAGAGAGAGAGAGAGAGAGAGAGAGAGAGATTAATATAAAATAAATAAGAAATTCTTTAAATGACTTTTTCATCCTGTTGTGGGTATATTTAATAAATTTAATTAAAATTATAAAACAGTTAAAACCAATCCGAAACTGTTAAATACTGGAACACACACACACACACACAAGCACTTCCTCTTGTATTAAATACTATTCTTTAAATGCAAGCATATAACATATAAAACCTACTTTTTATGGAAGCCATGATTACAGTAACCAACATCTATCCTGTCCCTTCGTCTAAATTCTTGTAAGCAAATTGCACAACTCTGAAAATCGATTTAAAAATAAATTCAGTATTATTATAAAAAGGTTCAAACTAAATATGTGAATATGGGTCTGTATACATGCAACTGAATACTAACAGCTTTGAGTGTTTTAAGTATGCTCTTGGCATATTTATTTATGTAAGTGCATGTATAAAATGGCTGTTTAATGAGGATTCATCCCTTTCGTTAACAAATTATTTTCAAACAACAAAATTATATTTAAAACAAAAAGTATTTATGAGTATGAAAAAAAAACTTTGTTCAAATAATAATGATAATAATAATAATATTAACTGAACAAAGATCTTTTACATACTCATAAATTTACACTTACATCATTTAAACATCTGTCTCCTCTGCCATATCTCACCTAAAAAAATTAAAAAGAAGAAAAAATACATCTTTAATATTACAGCTAATTTATTTTTTTAACTAAAAAGCAAAAGAACAAATTTAGGATATAACTGAGTTTGATTTCCTCTACAAAACGTTTCAAATGTCAATACAAACTGTTTTATAAGATAATGCAAAAGATATATCTTACAGTTCTTATTCCTGTTTGCATCAGGTTAGATCTTCGTATTCTGAAGAAAAAAAAAAAAGAGAATTTAAAATCAATTTAAAACTTGTCAATTAGTCATAAAAACATAGTAATATATCAATATATATATATATATCATAACCTCAAAATTCAGTATTAGTATCATATAATCCTTGTATCCTCTTAGTATACTTATCATATAGCTTTTATATCCTGAAAACATAGTATTTGTATGATTAAAACCTTAATATCTACAATTCCAAAAATGTTCTTAGAAATTTACATTAAAATGTAATTAGAATGGGATTACCATGGACACAATACCATCTCAAATGTAGTTCTTGAGGTGTATAAGAAACAGCAGTAGTATCCTCAACATTAAACATATTAGTTTTGCATCAAACTATTGGCATAAATCCTTTTTTTTTTCTTCTCAAAATAGTCAGTTACAGTAATACATTTACATGGCAATATACTGATTCTAAAGAAATAGTCAAAATCCATTATATATCACACTGACATACATTTATATTGTTTTGTTTCTATTTTTTGATTTATGATCAAACTGTGATAATAATAAAGCATGGAAAAAAATTAAAACAAGTACATAAATGTACAAATATTGATGGTTGTAGTATTGAATTTACAGTTTACCTCCACATGCGACAAAGACAGAGCAAACATAGTAATAATATAAACCCTCCAAAACCCATAAGCATCCAATCAAATGATATCATCGTGGCAAGTACAACCCTGGAAAATAAAAAAAATAAAAGAGATCAAATTAAATGTTTATTTAATAATCATAGTAAAATAATTTAGAAAATGAAAAGGTATTATTAATTAATAGAGAGAGAGAGAGAGAGAGAGAGAGAGAGAGAGAGAGAGAGAGAGAGAGAGAGAGAGAGGGCTTTTTTTTACTGCCTATGATCATTATATCACATATGTTTATTATTATCAAATTTGAATCAAATATAATAAAAATCAATAAAAATAAAGTTCCAGCAAAATTGAAAATCAAGTTATTTTGAATATTCATCCATCCATCTTTGTAAGGTAATTTTATAGTTTAAATCAAGGATAAATATTCAGCAAAACCTCTGCTGATAAATACAAACTGCATATGAATATAACATTACAAAACTGCAAGTCACTGTCACTAAATCACTGTGTCAAATAAAAGTGACAATGACATACCTTCACAAAACTTATCGGAATTATTACTTCGACGATTTTCAGTGTCACTTTCTGCGAACATTACAACGAGGTAATGATTAGCGCAACTAACTGTTTATCGCTAACTTCTGTTCTGACAGTTAATTACTGTTAATAAATTATTAAAATCATTTTAAAAATAATACTAAGATTTTCAACGGAATGGCAGGTGCCTTATTATTTTCCTTGGATTTCCGGTTCGCAATATTAACCTTCGCAATATTAGCCGACATAACTCGATATTTTCCGTAAGTAACGAAACCCACCGAACCTTAATAACGGTATATATCCGAAAATACTATATGTTTTGCACGTGCTATTGTAAATGTTTTTGGCTGAGAGAAAAAAAAAAAAAATAATAAAAATAAAAATAAATAAATAAATAAAAAAATTGCATGAATTGTATCGTTTCTGTAAAAATTTCCGTTGCGATGAAAACGAAGTAAGTTGGCAAATTTAAAGTAAATTTTATTTTCATTTAGTTTAATTATTATTTTTTGACTTATAAATAAATAAGATTTACGTCTCTCTCCCGTAAAATAATAATAACCAAATATTCTTGATTAATCTGATGCAGTTAAATTTTATTATTGAGAAAATGTTTATGTTTTTAAAACATCCTACTTAATTCATTCATTCATCCAAGCAATCATCACATATTTTGAGTAAGATAAAATTTTAAACTTCTTAATATTTCTATTTGTGTAAAAATTTAAATTATTTATGCCAAAATAAATTATTAAAAACAGCAATAAACAAAATACACAGACACATACACACAAAAATCTTCAACATTTAAATCAATGTTGAAAATTAATATTATTAAATGTGTGTGCGTGTGTGTGTGTGTGTGTGTGTGTGTGTGTGATAATAATAATTTGAAAAAAAAATTGTTACCTTTTACAGATACTTAAAAACATTCTGTTCAGATTTGAAAAGTGTTGAAGGTACATCTGACATGAACTGCATGCAATACAATACCAGAGGTAGGTGTTCTTTGAGTAAATAAAATTACAAATGACAGTATGTTAGGTAAAACAATAATAATAATAATAATTATTATTATTATTTATATAGCAAGAAATGAAATTGAATTTCTGTAGTATTTATACAGTTAGTGTTAAGAGGAACATTAACAATGGGGATGTGCACATACTAAAAAAATAGAACTGAATAATATAAATAAATAATTTTTATTTTCCTGACTTGTCCTGTTAAATTATAAAGGAAATAATTTACCACACTAATTTAGAATTGTCTGTATGTCTCTAGAATGATTATGTAATCACACTGTTGGAGTTCCTCTGGTTAACTGGAGTTATTTCCCTTGGATCAGCAACGATTACAGTGTTACTTCTTAAAATAATGTCAATGTTTTTCTCAGTTGCATTTGACTTTAACAGAATTTGTATGAATTTCCTAAAGCGAGGCAGTAAAATAATTTATTTTACTTCTCTATAACTGGAGTTATTTCCCTTGGACCAATTAATATAGATTGCAAATATATTTCTTACATTTTCAAGGAATAAGGATTTTATAAGTATGAGTTAGCATTTTAAAAAATAGTTTTTTTTTTTTTTTTTTGAAATTGTATTATTTGAATATTTATAGTTACAAACTTTTTTCTTTAACAATTATTGTATTTAATTATTTTCATTATATAATATATAGTTTTTGTAGTTAGTTCAGTTTACATTTATAAAAAATGAAATAGAATAAATAAAAAATAAATTAGTTAATAATCTAGGCTTTAAATATGTGGTTTGGAATAGAAATCATTTGTTTATTTTCACTTTTCAAAACTAGTTTCGGGTTTTAAAAAAAATATACATATTCCATCTTATCTCAGAAATTTGATCCAGTACAATTTAGCAATTCCAGTTGGATGAGATCTCAGAAAATAAATAAATAAATTTTCATCTAAGTGCTGAAAATTCAGAATTACTGGCATTCGCCGGGTTCAAGAATATGATTCACCGAAGTTTTATTGAGAAATTACGTTTTCATCTTATTGATCAAAGTCTTAAGCACCAGCCCGAGATTTTGAAGTTTTTACCGTTTTCTCTGAAACAAAGGTTGCAGAATTCACATTCATTCTCATCAATAAAGTGCAGCAAATATTTGCTGGTGGGACAGAACAGATTTTTTATGCATGAAGGAGAGTTTAAAATTGCATTTTTCGTCTGCAGCCGAGCTAAAAAAAATTAAAAATTAAAAAATCTTTGGGCACTGAGGATATCTTGTGAGGATAATATCTAAATTCAGAGAGTCGTAATTCTGTCACTGCTTTCATCCACAGAACAATAAGATCCGTGCCACTATTTCGCAATCACCAGTGTGCGACTGTCCGTCAAAGAAAATGTGACAGGACATGTCACTTATGGAAATTATCTGTTTTCTTAAATATTATTTATTTCATTAAGAAAAACTGCTGGCTTGATCTTTTTAAAAAAAAATGTCATTATTTATTATTGTTATTATTATTTTTAATTTAAAAAAAAAATTATTATTATGATTTGATCTGTGTGATGTTAGATGCATAGTTATAATAACCTGTTCTGTATTATTATTATTATTATTAATGATATTATTATTATTATTATACCTTTTGTTTTTTAAAACTTAGTTTTCTACTTGAATATTTAATTTTTAATATTTAATTTATGATATTAATATATTTATGATATTTATGATATTAAAAATTAAGTGGAAAGAAGAAAATGAAATAATAAATTAAGAAAAGAACAATAAGATTAAGAGATAAAAAAAAAATAATAATTGAAATTACATTAAATGTAGCACTTTAAATAAATAAATCATAACAGACATAATTAATCTTTAAAGTTACTTTGCAGTTAATTGGTATTAAATGGAATTGTGGGAAATCTGAAACTGTAGTCTGTGCATCTTTAGTTTTTTATCCTGATTTTTCACCCATCTTGGTTCTTGAGTTATTCACTGAACTTTCTGTTGTGTTGTTGTTGTAGTTGTGAAAACAGTGATTATTGTTATCATGTTCAGCTAAAAATTGTTGGTTTCAATTGTGGTGTATTTTTCTGTTTTTCAGAAACACATACATACATACATACACACATTTACATTCACATATATATATATATATATGTACACTTACAAAATGCACATACCTGTGTGCAAACACACACACACACACAAATATACAAGCATACAAATATATGAACAAAATCAGCACACACTTTATTATTTTTAATCAGGTTAAAATTGTTTACTACATTAAGCATCAATTCAGCCTTTATACAGAAGATCATTTTATCAACTTTCCATTTCAAAAATGTTTTAAATTTACAAAGACAAAGTGCATGTCTAGCCACTAAATCTCTTGAATGGGATATTGGAGAACTGTCCTGTAAGTGAGACACAAACTTGAAAATGCATTAAAATCATACTTAAAAGATTGAAAATGAACTTGTGCTTATTTCAACCCTGTTTTATGCATCAGAAGTGGTTAGAATTACCCTATCCCTCGAGATTTGAGTCACACAGGAGGAGCAGGTACCGGTTACAACAATTGTCATGACTTGTTTGTTCCTTTCCTTCAGCAGTTTAACATTTCGTTGACTCCACATATCACGTTTTTAATCTACATATTTTTTTTTAATATGAAACTTCAGGCTGAGAAATGTACCGACAGATCAGTGACATATTTATTTGCTTTCAAAATGTGTTTTCATTATTTAGCCTTTCTCTGCTTGTCAAAGGGAATTAATTTATTCCTGTCATTGTTGTAATTTGCCAGTTGTGCTTCCCACTAAAGGATTTAAATGGAATTGAAATGGTTATCGCAGACTGGAATCCATCTTGAAAACAGCTGTGCATAATAATACTGTCGTGAAAAAAAATAAAGAAAGATTGTATGAAAAAAATTAAAAATATCCTGAATTCTTTTCTTATTTTTTTTTTTTTCTCTGTCCTCTCAAATGCCAATGGATTTAAAATAAGATTCTATATATCTGTTTTAAGTAACTTTGAAATCTGTGGAAGTTTTAAGTGGATTAGTGCTAAAAATAAACAACATTTAACTTGAAAATAAACTCAATTTTTTTAAAAATTTTATTTTAAAGATGTGAGCGCTTTCTTTATTGTTTCCTGCCCATTGATAACTGAAAGAGCAAACGAGTGAAGAACAGACTGGGAGAAAATGTGAAAGGAAGAGAGAAAGTGATAGATGGTATGACACTTCATCAATTTTTTTTATCTATTTATTTTTTTTATCACTAGTTGCAAAAGGCTTTTGGCATTAATTTTGGTTAAACATTTTAAACCATAGACTAAATTTCTAGTACAATTTCTTTCCAGAACTTAAAAAAAAAAAAAAAAAAAACAAGAACAAAAAAACCCCTAAAAAATTAGCAGATTGTAAAAACAAAGGACCAAAAGTGAGACATAAAATTAATTTTATAAAGATTGGCAGCAGGAAATTATAACCCTGAACTCCCAGAAATGAC
The DNA here is from genome assembly GCA_012295275.1 of Chrysomallon squamiferum. Classification (NCBI taxonomy): domain Eukaryota; kingdom Metazoa; phylum Mollusca; class Gastropoda; order Neomphalida; family Peltospiridae; genus Chrysomallon; species Chrysomallon squamiferum. The sequence continues at coordinate 12,026,994 of CM022672.1, read as the reverse complement.
CCAAGTCTTTGGCCACTGGACAATAGTTGGACATTAAGAGATTTTTTTTTGGCCTCCAGTTAAGATCAGTTAATATTTAATAACAGGCTTTTACAAATATTGTTACACCTGGTGTTGTGAGTTTCTTTAATCCTTACTTCTACATCTGTGACTGGGCATCTGGCCTGGTCTTAACCTGGACCTGACTGTGCAAGTATTTCCAGGCTTAGCTGTGTTTGCTTCCTTTCTAAATGGCTTTGAGTCTACGATGGTCACAATGGAATTACTGACTCAAAGAGTCTCAGGCGCTGGTGATAAAAAGTGAAGTATGTACGACTGATCATGAAAACAAAGATTTAAATGCAAATTATTTTCTATTTGGAATAATGTATGGTTGGTTCCAGCCAGGATCAGATCTCACTGAACTTCTGTTTGGCTGTTTGCCCTTTCTAGATTCTGGACTGTACTGATAACAGTAGAATCACTGTGTCAGAGGGTACCCAGGGTTAGCGATAAAAAGTGAACTATTTGAAATAAGGTATCATTGGTTTCAAGGTCAAATCTCCTTGTTCTTCTTTTGTCCATTTTAGCTGGGTTCCATTTTGTTTTTAAAACAATTTATAAACTTAATACTCTTAATAATCTATATAGTGATCTGTGAATCATGCATACTTCATGAAATAATTTTATCAAAAACTGTCGTATATGCTTTTAGCGTATATGAGAAGGTGCATAAAAATACCACTTATTATTATTTTGTAAGAGTAATCAAGGGAATGCCATTAGTGGGTTTCTTTTCTTGTTACATAATCATACAAAAACTAAATCACCATAGAACTATTAAAAAAGTATTAAAACAATTTACTGTCATTTATCATTTACTTACCAAGCCTTAGAATTTTTCTTAGATTTTGGTGGAGCTGCTTAATATCTTAAGTTAAAGTTGATACAATGTTTTCACAAATGGCTTCAGTTTATTCAGAATGCAATTTTTTTTTTGGTGAAAACTGTAACTGCTATAATCGTGTAGTACTTGAAATTATTAGTTTATGTTGTGAAAGGGGAGAAAAAACAACAACAACAAAAAAACCAACCCAAAACAACCTGGCTTTTAACTTCAGGAATATGGCGTGCATGTGTTTGGTTGCAAACATATGTTTTATATTGTTTTTCATTTTAATTAATGGTAAAAGCTGTGGAGAAAAACAAAAACTGATGGATTGGGCTGATGGATGAGTAAACCAAGAACTAAAAGAAAACCTGCATACAACAAAATATTTGGAGAATCTTGCGGTTTTTCTTTATTTTTATTTTTTTTTCAAACAAATCACATATGTTTCCTGGTATATTTAAACAATTAGGATTTTGTTTCTGGATTATCTAAGAATATTTGGCAATGTATTAAAAAAAAAAGAACTAGATGCAAAAAAAAAAAAAAAAAAAGGAAAGAATATGTAACACTATGTCAACACCTTATTTAACAAAATGCTTTTAGTGTCAAGTTTAATACTGCAGTGAGTTGATCCAGTGTTGCAGATGGGAAGCCTTCTAAGAAAGTATAAGTATTTTGTTTTAAACCAACAGGAATCTTTTAGTGTTAAAATGTAAAATACAGCAGGAATTTCTCCTAAAGATACATTTTACGTATAGTTTGACACAAACAGGGATTCCTTCTAAAGATAATTTTACATATAGTTTGACACAGACAGGGATTCCTTCTAAAGATAATTTTACATATAGTTTGACACAGACAGGGATTCCTTCTAAAGATAATTTTACATATAATTTGCAAAAACAGGGGTTCCTTCTAAAGATAATTTTACATATAGTTTGACACAGACAGGAATTCCTTCTAAAGATAATTTTACATATAGTTTGACACAGACAGGGATTCCTTCTAAAGATAATTTAACATACAGTTTGCAAAAACAGGGATTCCTTCTAAAGATAATTTTACATATAGTTTGACACAGACAGGGATTCCTTCTAAAGATAATTTAACATACAGTTTGCAAAAACAGGAATTTCTTCTAAAGATAATTTTACATATAGTTTGACACAAACAGGAATTTCTTCTAAAGCTGTATTTTATAATCAGATGGACACAAAGAGGGATTCCTTCTAAAGCTGTATTTTATAATCAGATGGACACAAACAGGAATTTCTTCTAAAGATACATTTTACATATAGTTTGACACAAACAGGAATTCCCGCTAATATTATAATGTGCAATTTTTAAATAGTTTTACACAGATTCCTTTTGATATTAAAATGTAAGATATATATGACATTGAAACTAACAGGAATTTCTCCTTAAGATATATATTACATTTAGTCTGACTAACTCAGGAATCCCTTTTAATGTTAAAATGTAAGGTATTTTACATTTAGATGGACTCAAACAGGAATTCATTCTAATATTGAAATGCTGAGATCACACAAATAAATAAGCCTTTTAAAGTTTAGAAATCATGGAGTGTCAGAGTATATGCTTCAGAGCTTCCATCTTAGCTGTATAAAACCTCTTGCTATTAAATACACTAATATGTGAATGAGTGTGTGTGTGTGTGTGTGTGTGTGTGTGTGTGTGTGTGTGTGTGTGTGTGTGTGTGTGTGTTTGTTTGTTGTGCATGTGAGTGTATGTGTGGATGAGTGTATGCATGGAATAGTTAAATGTGCTGGCAATATGTTGCTGAATCTGTATCCTGTATGAAGTTTCTTGAATAATTTTTTATTTTTTAAATTTTTTTTAAAAGAAGGAAAAAGACATTCTTATTTCTGTTTATAAATCTTTTCAAAGTGATATTTTAAATGTTACTGTACAAACAGTAATTGAGATTAACTTGACGAGACAAAAATAACACACAAGAATAATGCTGCAGATTATTTTGCAAGCATAGGCTTTGATATTAGCAATTCATTTTAGCAGACATTTAATGGTAGAAATGCAAAAAGGACAAACACATGTTTAGAATAAATCATACTTTACCTGGAAATACATCTTAAATCACTGGAAGGGGGGGGTTTCATCATATTTCCCAATCTAAATCAAACACTTGGAAATACATCTGACAATTCTGTCAGTATCTGGAAATAAATTTTCCCACTCGGTGGGGTATCACCTCTGATGTAGACAATCTGGTGGGTGATTCTTCATTTCCTTGTCAGGATGAAGATCCTGATAATATCTTTATCCAGTGTTATTGCTAGTTTGCTTAAGTATTATGGTTTTTGCTATTTTTGTTGTGGCTTTCAAATACCTTTATTTTTTCTTCCAAGCTCCTGTTCAGCTGACATCTTGAGGATAATCTTTTCTGTACTTTATTTTATTTTAGCTTTCAGACACACACCTACTCGCACACAGACACACACAAACACACACACACACACACACACACACACACACATACACACACACACACACACACACACACACTATGGAAGTTAATCTCTTCAGAAGATTATTTATTGATATTTTTATCTTTCTACAAGATTGCCATCTTTAAAATGCATTACATACCTTTAAGCCATCATAGTTTGAAGAATTTTTTTTTTTTTTTTTTAATGTTAAGTTAGCAAGAGAGTTTGTAATTTCACATAAAAAAAATCCTCAGATTATGAATAATTATGAACCATGAAGTATAAGTTTTGAAAACAAAGTAATAGGTAATATTGACCAGTTAATATCATTGTTCTTGAGGAATAATGAAACTGAATGGGGAAAAATGTTATGAGTAAGAAAATAAAAAATAAATAAATAAATAAACAAAAACATTTATGTACATAAAAATTAATTTTTGTGTTAAATAATGGGTTTAGAGAATAATTGATCAATTCCGTATTGTTAAAAAAAAAAATTAAACAAACAAAAAATTCATTAACATTTTGTATACAGACTGAAAAATCTATTCAAACCGGATTTTTGTTTGTTTAATACATACATCATTTGGTGCAGTATTGTGTCAAGGAAGCCATTTAGTAGACCTGGTACAAAACACTTAATTTTCCTCTTGAAATGCTGCATGCAGAGCAGATAAATTAAACATTCCTAAGAAAGCATTCTGTTGAGTTTTAGGAGCTGCTCAGCGAGAAAACAAATGTATTTCTAATATCAAGTGTCACGTTCTGACATGACGTCTCTCGTTTACTGTCATTTTCACAATACACCTTTATTTTATTTCATTTTAATCGAAAGAGAATCCTGTGTTATATATTTTTCTTGTCTTTTCTTTTTTTTTTTTTTTTTTTTTTTCAGAAGTAATTTTTTTTTTTTTTTTTTTTTTTAAATTCAGAAGTAATTCTATACCAGTTGCAAATTTTGTCATTTTAACTAAATATTATTTTGGAAAGACTTGTTGTTTGCATTCTGTATTGTAGTTGAATTTATTTTGACATAAAATGTGATGACAAGTCTTTTTTTTTTTTTTTTAATAAATTAATACTGAATTTAAAAGGCTGTTTTTATCTTACTGATTTATGATTCCTGTGTTTGCTGTATACTTGTAATTAAATGTTCCATGTTGGTTTGGATGTTTGTATGTGTGTTTGTGCTCTGTTTATTTGTATTCTTGTGTGTGTATATGCCCTGTATGTTTACATTTGTGGATATATGTGTGCCCTATATGTTTGCATTTGTATATATATATATGTGGCTTATATGTTTGAATTTAAGGATATGAGTGTGCCTTACATGTTTTGCTTTTGTGTATGTGTGCTTTGCATATTTGTATTTGTGGTATTTATTTGTTTATATTTCAGGGCAGAGTTTATGTGTGTAACCTGTATATGTATTTTGTGTGTTTAATATATGATAATGTACCATACATTACTTGTGTTACCACATGTTAGATTAAGAAATATTTTAGGGTAGAGTTTATGTGTGTAACCTGTATATCTATTTTATGTGTTTAATATATGATAATGTACCATACATCTCTTGTGTTACGACATGTCAGATTAAAAAATAATCAAAAGTGGCACCATTTCACCAACATTGTGCTGCCATCTTACAAGATTAGACAGAAAATAGAAGCGTAAGCTGGAAATGAAGCAACACACCACTCCTCAACTGTCACCTGTCAGCCACATCTCAGACTGTAGGTTGATGCCTATCACAGGCTGTGCTTTCAGATCAGGTTGTGGTATTTTTATGAAGTTGTAATTGATTTTTCAATGCTTTGTTGTTACATATAATCAGTATCTAACACCACATATATGAGAAATGTCTGTGTAACTGACAGTGTTTTGATTCCTGGCCAGAGAGATGTATAATTTTCTCACCTACATTTTGCAAATAGACTAAATCAGAGTAATGATGAAAGTAATAAATTTGTATGTTTATGTGGTTTCAGGCATATGCATCATTATAATAATAATTTATTTTTTTCTTCTGATTTTCTTCTTTCTTTTCTTCTTCTTTCTTTTTATTCTTTGCTCTTTTTTCTCTCCAAATCCCTTCCCTCCCTCTGACTGCTTGCCATCTTCCATCTTTCCTTTTCTTTATGTCTTCCCTTCTTCTTTCTCTCTCTCCCTGCTGGTCCATTTGTAACAATCCATTTTTAAATTCATTTTCAGAATCAATTTTTTATTTATTCTTTTTTTGATTGAGCAAGGAAATTAATTCACAAACACATACATTAAAAAAAAAGTAAAAATTTTAAATTTAAAAAGAAAAAAGAAGATACTGTAACATCAATTTAAATAATGTCTGTAATAGATTAAAAAAAAAAAAAAAAAAAAAAAAAAAAAACCAAAAATAAAAACATCTTCATGCATGTCTTTTATCAACATAATAATATTTACTCATCATTCAAAATTTTTCTTTTTCTTCATGCGTGTCTTATATTAACATAATAGCATTTATTTATCATTTAAAATCTTTTGTTTTTATTAAATTTTTTGTGGGGTTGGCAGTGAAAGACACAAGTCATGTATGATGATAATTACAATTCAGCTGACAAATTGCTTCCTCTAAAGTAGCTCTTTTGTTGAAAAGGAAATCTGGAGACTTGCCTTGAGCCCAGAGCCCAGTCAATGTGCTGGCATATTTTCTAATTAATCATCATTTTTTTGTGTGTGATTAATGGGCACCTTGTCCCCTTCCATGATTGTGTATAATCTTCACTGATAGGCTACCTCAAGACAATGTCGTTTTCTTTTTTTTCCTCTTTTTAATAATAAAATGGAGTCTTGATAACGTTATTTAAAAAAAAAAAAAAAAAAAAATAATAATGATGTAACAGTCTTGATAATGTTTTTTTTATTTTTTTTAAAATAAAATTGAAATAATAAAACAGCCTTTAGAAAAAATTAATAGTCTTAATAACAATAATAACAACAACAACAACAACTAATAATAATAATAATATTATTATTTTTATTATTTTATTATTATTATTATTATTATTATTATTATTATTATTATTATTACTATTATTATTATTATTATTAATTTTATATATAATAATAAAATGTCTGCATAATGTCCTCCAAAAAAAAAAAAAAATGGATTCTTAATAATTTCCTTTATTAAAAATAATTTTAATAAAAACTTTAATGGAGTCTAAAGATGGAGGATTTTTTTTTTTTTTTTTTTTTAAATGGAGATTTTCATTTTCATCAACTTTCTCTGACATCTGTCTGGGATCTTCGGGCTTGTGTTTGAGAATTAAAAGGGAGGAATTTAAAACAGAAAATTGCCTTAATACTAATGCATTGAAATAAGGAAACGGGATTATGCTGACATTGTCAAAGCTTGTTCGTCTAGTTCATCCATAGCTGAATCCCATTGTCGAGTTTGTTCTTCATTCAGAGACTTCGTGTACAGTTGAATCCATTGTTGGGTTTTGTGCTTGTTATCTCTTGAAGTCTGAATAGATTTTTATTTTCTCTAACACGATTCATTTCAGGCTTTTGTCCCCCATTATCGATTGGACTTGTTAAAATTAATTGATAGGAAAGAGAGCTAATTATTTGGGGCATTTTTTTTTTTTTTTTTTTTTTAAATGCATGATAACTGATTAGGAAATTATTTTACAGTTTTGTTGTTCAAAGCTTTGCTTTAACTTTTTTCCCCCTTCTTTTTATTGTTAAAATTGAAATTTTACTATAATGATCAATATGATGATGATTATAACTAATGATAATAATAATACTAGTATAGTAGTGGTAATATTATTATTATTATAACTGTTAATGGTGTGTTGAAAATAAATACATTTTTATAGTGATTTCAGTTTATGATTATTAGAACATAAACTTCTTTTTTTCTTTGACTCTGACAGAAATATTTAACATTCTGCTTCTTTCTCTATCATCTTTTTAAAAAAAATATATCTTGTATTATTTCAATATTTAAATTATATTTTCATTGGCCTTCAAAGTTTCTCAAATAATTATCTGAATAAAAAAACACTGAATGAAGTAGTTGCAGTCTGTTTTCTTTTTACATTAAATCTCAAAATCTGAAATGAGCTTACCTATTCATATCATTAACAATTTATTTAACCTTTATGATCAACTGATTCATTTTACTAGCAATTTATTTAACCTTTATGATCTACTGATTCATACTATTAACAATTTATTTAACATTTACTACCCACTGATTTCATCATGTAACATACAGAAAGATAAAATTTACATTCAGTACCCTTTAATGGATCATTTCCAACTGAAGCCAAGAAGGTAGAAAGATAAAGAACTACATTTTTTAAAACTCACATTACACGTAGACCAATACAATTAAAGTTTTCAGTTTTACATTATGTCTCTAGTACAACTGCATGAAAATTAAACCTTGTTACTATTTTTAGTGTTTTATTTCTGAAATAGTTCAGTATTAACATTTTTTTTAAAAAATTTTAAGAGAAACTTCCACTAGTTCATGCACACGCTGAGAAATATGCATGATGGTTTGATGCATCATAAAAACACTTTGTGTTGTTTACTGTTAGAATCTCAAATTAGGCTTTTCTTTGTAAAACAAACAAAAAGATAGTAATAAATAAGAGTGTTGTGTAAACTAAAACCTTCAGTTTATCTTTGTTGCATGCAGAGCATAATCTTGTAAACATATTGTTTGTTTTGTCTATCTATTCTCAAATCTTTGCTTTTTTGGGTCTTTTTTTATCTTTTTATCTTTTTTCTTTTTTTGTGCATATTATGTAATTTTCTGGAAGATGAAAAAATAAAGATGTTTATTATTACTTCTGTTTGTTTTACAAACAACACGGTTTATTTAAAACATGGAGAATACACTGATGATCGGTTTGTGTTATGTTTTGCTCATTTTCTATTTATGTAAAATGCAGGATGTTGAAATAATGAATACCTGAAGCATTTTTGCACTACACCATAGTTCAGTGAAAGCAAATGCTGAGGGCATGCTTTGTAATAATGTATGTAAGTATTGGCATTGATGGTGAAGGTGGGTATAGGCCCCAGTTTTTCGAAGTCTGTTGCTGCTATTGTTTTTTTTAATTATTATTTTCTGTTTCTGTTTTTTCTCTCTCTCAGTGTCTTTGTCTTTGCATGTGTGTCCTAAGCAGAAGCCAAGATAATTAAATTAATATTGATTAATCCTGTTATATGTGTTATTTTTAATTTATTTATCATTTTATTTATTTATTTATTTATTTATTTATTTATTTATTCATTTATTCATTCATTTAGTTATTATTTTTAATTAATTTTTAAAATTATTTATTATTTAAACATTATAAAATCTAATCATGTATATTTTAATGCTTTTACTACATCATTGTTAAGATTGCTATTATTTAAAAGATAAAAACCTATTTTGATATTTAAGATGGAGCAGTCTTATTAATGTTTATGATTTATAATTAAATTCTTTTGGACATCAGAAACACTCCATTATCATACATTTTAGTTAAATTGATCAGCTATTGGCTTTTGTGTGAGATTTATTGACTACTGTAATTGAAGATGATAGTCCCAGTGCAGAGAATTATGTCCCTTAGCACTTACTCTTCAAGAAAGGAGTCTAAGAAAGAATAAATTAATGTTCAGTGACATGTGTAAATTTGTTATGTGTCCTGTTTTAATTCTTTCTTTTATGACCTGTTAAAAATAATTGTCTTCATTCTATTGGTATTAGTATTATTTTCTTTTTTTATTCTGAAAAAAAAAGATTGCTTTTAAATTTATAGCATTTTTATCTTAGGATGGCTGCTATTAATATTATTATTATTAAAACAAAATGGAACATATATTTTACAAACAATTCTTATCCAGATATGATTTTCAAGTTCATCAAATCAGCAAAAGTTTGAACAAATTTCTTCTTCTTCCTTATTCTTGTCTTTTCATCTGTCCAATAAAGTTTAAACTAATAAATTAAAACTTTATCTTCTTTTAATAAATTAAATTTTGTTAGACCTATGAACCCGAAGTTAATGACAAAGATTTCTTTCTTTGGGTGAACTGTGGTTTATTTCTTCTTATTTTACATTCTTTATTCTAAAAGAATATCAAATGTTTTATTTTATTTATTTATTTATTTTTTATTATTCAGATCTGTGAACATAAAATGTAAGATAATTGTATTCATTTTTAAGTTTGTTTTTCTTTTGTTTTGTGTAGAATCCTTTAATGTAATATAACCAAAGACTTACAATTCTTTGTTTTAACCATTCCATACAGATTTTAATTTTTTTTTGAATATCTTCTTTCTTTTTTATTTTTTTCTCTTTTTTTTTTTCTTCTTATTTTTTTGTCATTGCTGTAGACTAAGATTTTGTGAGCACAGAACCAGATTGTTAAAGTTTTTAATTTTTACATTTGTGTCAGTTAGATGGACATGCTTTTACAGTAAATGATATCTTTTCTACAGAATGTGTTAGAGCAATTTCTTCTCGTAAAATTTAAAAAAAAAAAAAAGAGAAATCATTTTCAAATCTCTCAACTTCAAGAGCTATAGTTTCACCATTACTCGGTGAAAGAAATTCTGATGGTTATAATTTTTTTTTCAGGGTTTCATTTTCATTGTTGCAGCTAACAATTTTATTATGATTACAAACTGATTGTGAATAATTGGCATGCATGAAAATTTCAGAAATAATGGTATTTGTGGATAATCATTTCAAAATAGATGAATGGAATTGTCATCATTCAAACTGTTTTTATGATGATGAGCAAGAAGAATTTTTCAAGGCAATATTTGTGGAAATAATGAAATTTTTACACAAAGAGTTTCAAAATGATTGCACGATTTTAGTTAAATTTTCATTGTTATGATTTTTAAATAAATACAAACATGCATTCGTACATTAATACATACATATATAAAAATGTAATTATGTACATATATGTAGATACATGCACCACACACACACACACACACACATTCCATAACATCACAAACATCCTGCATACTTGTATGCTATGAAAACGAAACATATCCATCTGTGTTTTCTTTCCTTTGTTTTTTCTGCCTCCACCTACTCTTTCATTTTTACTCTTTTATTTTCTTTTAAAAACAACTAAAGAATATCTCGCAAATTTTGAAAACCAACATGGAGCAAGCAGTGGGAACAGATCGCAATCTTGGAATACTTAAATTTGCACACCCTTTGCCTGAACTCTAAACTGCAGTTTTACAAGCCTGATCTCCGAAGCAAATTCTTGCCTGCTGAGGCATTACATTTTCTCCACGGTTTCAGTAATTTCTTGTTTACACTTTAAACTGGACCACACAGGACTGTGCAAATACATAAAAATGGGAAATTTAAAAAAAAAAAAAAAAAATTAAATTTTTTTGTTTTTAACTTATAAAACAAATGTGTTGTTTTGTGTATGAGAAATAGATGTGTTTGTTATGAGAGATACTTGGCAAAGTCGTAAAAGCGGCAACGAAAGGTGACAAGTTTTTGACTCGACTGCAGTAAAGCTGAAGACGGTTGACAGAAAGACATACATCATTTTGTAAATACGCGTTCGGGTGCTGAAGGTTTGAGTAACGCGGACCATGAAATTTTCATTACATGTGCAGATGTCGTGCAGCTGATAGGAACCGCACGCAGTCTGTTGAGAAGTCTGGCTGCTTTTGTCTTCTGGTGGTGTTGTTGTTGTTGGTTTTTTTTTTTAAAAATATTTTTTTCAGATATTGTACCTATATATAATGCTCTGAATTACAATTCCATGTTTTTCCTTATTTTATGTCTGGGTATTATATACATACATTTTTTTTTCTTTAAAATCTTTTTTTTCTTTTTTCTTTTTAGTTTCATTATTTTCTTTTATTTTTACATATTATTATTATTAATATTTTCCATTTATTTTCTAATTCATTTGTTTGTTGTTGTTCTTGTTTTTTTAATGTTTTATATCATTAATTTTAATGGAGTAAACTTTCAAAGCTTTTAACATTAATTTTTTTCTCATTATTGCTTAGTATGTGCATTATGTAGTATATTTTTATAATAATTTTTCTGTTTTTGTGAAAAGCTTTCTCTAAATAAAGATGCAGGCAGGTTGACCATTGTTTCCTAGAAGTTCTGTCTGCTTCATATATAAATATCTATATATATATCTGCAGATCTTTATTTATACTATGCTAGTTTGATTAGGTTAATCAATAAAGAATGTTACATTTCTGAGCAAAAAATAAAATAAAATAAAATAAATATTTAAAAAAATAATTAAAAAAAAAAAATCCAAGAGTTTTTGAAACATTTTGCATTTTATAGTTTTATCAAGTTTTTAATCATAGTTTAAATAAGAACAAATTCAAAACTGTGAAGTTTGGCCAATATAATCAGTGCCTAGTTTACACAGATTTCACTAAATATTTTTATTTCAGTTAGTATAAAATACATATATAGATTGTTTATCAACACAGTAACTTTTAAAATGTTGGTTTAAACAGGATCAGGTTTAAACAGATTTTTTTTGTTTTAGCTTGTATAAGAAAATATACAGTAACTTAAGGATATTGGTTTAATCAGAGTCTGGTTTATATATGTCCTGATGTATTTATTATTCTTTTTCTTCTTGTAACAAAATAACCAGATTATGTAACCTGTCTCAAGGATTTTGATATGTCCAGGTTCAGGTTAAGACAGATTTAACAATGTTTATTTTTCTTTTAGTCCAGGTAACAAAACAAATGAATTGTTTAACTTGTCAACAAACCTTCATGTATTCTGGTATAGTCAGGGTCTGGGTTACGTAGTATTATTTCAATCTATTGTAATAAAGTAAACCAGTAATTCAACTTGTCAACAGAGACCACCCCAAAACCTGTAAAATCCAGATACTTACAAAAACCTTCAACTCATTAATTCAGGAAACACAAGTTGATATCTATTTGCCAGAATTTGAAAAGACACGAATGTCACCTTGCCAAAGGCACTGAATGTATTTAGAATAAGTAAGCAGGTACATAATACAATAATACCCTTCTAGATTGACTTTTACTGCAAGCAATAAACCATAAACCTTGGCTTGGTGTTTTGATACAATAATAAAGTCATCATTTGAAAAAAAAAAAAAAAAAAAAAAAGAGGGTGGAAGTATCAAATAACAAATTAATCTCTTCATCTGTGAGAGTTCCAAAGTTAAAAGGTGTGTGATTATTTAGCTTGTACTTTTGTTACAGCAGTACTGGGGTTATTTGATAGTTTAAGCTTGCCTTATTATTTTAATTTATTTTCCTTTTAAATTATTATATATATATTTTTTTTTTTAAATTAAAATTTTATTTTGTTAAACATAAAACCTATAGTTTGTTTCTTAGAAGTTTTTGAAATAAACAAAAATATTTTAAAACCATTTTCAGGTTTATATATATATATATATAAAAATAGCCAATGACTGTATGTTAAACTCCCCATACCAAATTTATTTTGTCCAATAAAGTTACATTTAATTTGTTTCTGTTCTTTATTAACAAACAAACTAGTATGCATTCATATGCTTATATACATTCAGACAGATCTCTTTTTTTCACACACTCACACACACACACACACACATTCATTATCTGTGCAGATATATGCAGATTAAAAACATGTTAGATACATCAGGCTTATGAAGAAAACATGCTCGAAACACATGTCATAATGAACTATTTCGAGCACCTGTGATATTAAAACTTTTTAAAACAAAATAAACAGACAAGCTGTTTCAGTGCAATCTGGGAGTTTGTGAGACTATTATTTACATACCTTTAATTTTTATTACGTATATTTTATGTCACAAAGACAGATATATCGAGACGCTCTGTGCAGAGTCAGAAGCTGTGTTGACTTTTTCTCTAAGCTTGCAGCTTGTTATGTCACTATAAAAGTGGTTTTAAGTAGCCACACCTGTTTATGAGATGTTTGCACCTGTACGTTCACGTGGCAAACAGAATCTTAAGTGAAAACAAATATCCGTTTTCTTTTATTTCCTGTACCAGAGCCCATGTAATGTGTTGAGTGCAAGTACATAAAAATATACATGATTCAGGAGATGGAGGGGAGAGGGAGGGAGGGAGGGGGAGAGAGACAGAAAGAAAGAAAGAAAGAGGGAGTAAGAGTGAGAAGATACACATAATGTAAATATATTTTTGTGTGTGTATGTGTGAAACTTTACATTTATTGTTAATAGTAGTAGTAGTATTGGTAGTATTTTAGTAGTAGTAACAGTATCATTTATTTGTTTATTTATTTAATAATTTATTGTTTTATATTATTAATTTTAATGGAGTAAATTTTCAAAGCTTTTGAATTAATTATTTGCATTTATGTTATTCCGATAAATAGTAATTTACAAAATACAAGATTAAACTATACAAGATTAAACTAGGTGTTTTGATTAGATCCTGCTTAGCACAAAATAAATTTAATAATGATGATAATGGTGATGATGATGATGACGATTATAGTAACAGGAGCATTCAGTGAAATTTAAAATTTACATTCACCACAGACTAGGTATCATACAGTTCAGCTTTAATGTTACAGTGGGGCAGCAGATATTTTTATATTTAAATAGTAATTATTATTTTTATTTTTTTTCATTTCTTGAAATAATTTTTTTTCCCCCTGTTTGATGGCTGATTACATTTTGTGATTTCATTATTTCTCTGACAATGATGTATTTCATTGTCATTTTGTCAGAGACAAAAAAAAAAAAAAAAAAAGACAAAAAAAATAGAAAAACAATTCAGGTTTCTACTTCTCCTTATCCTGCAGTCAGTTGATGTCACCTTAATCTTAGCAAGACATTGACACCAAGGTTACCAAAGGCAACTTGAGTCATTAATCGAACAATAATGAATGTCGTGTTACCATGGTGATGTCACAAAAATCTTTTCGGCAGAAACTGACAGTGTCTGATTAGATGTTATTGTGGTGATGAAATTTCACTAATTTGTGTTATTTGCCGGGCTCTGAGATTTGTACTTGGCTCCACGACGCCACCTTAAACAAAGAGGTGGAATTGAAGGTTACACAACAGAAATTTGCCTCCACTGTCATCTCGTGTTAGAAATCAGGTTCGGTGGATTGGGACCGATGTAAAATTACATAATTGTGTCTGTGTGAAGACCCATTGTCCATGTTTTTAGGTTTTTTTTTTTTTTGTTAAATGTGTTATGTTGGTTTTAAGTTATAAATATTATTGCTGTTTAATTTTGAATTATTATAATTTTTTATATTTAAAAAAGAAAAATAAAGGATTAGGTTGGTTATGAATTATAAAAATTGTTGATGTTTAATATTGAACTAAATAAGAAAAAATTAATTCGTTTTAAATTATAAAAAATTACTGATGTTTAATTTTGAATTAAATAAGTGTTGTTTTTTCATGTTTTTTAAAAAAAAAAATGTTACTGGTCAATTTTGAATTAAACAATGGCAATTCAGGTTTTCTATTCACTTTCTGAAAACGAATTTATACGTGAACCTGATTTAAACACTGCAATTTAAAAACTAATAAAAGATCAAGTTTTAAATTATTTTTAAGTCTCTCAAGACTGTACAACTGTTCACCAGACAATGATAATAATTTTTTTAATTTTTTTTTTTTTTTAAACAATTTAAATTCAAAAAGCAGTTCATAATTTTTCATTACTCAGTGCAGTGGGAATTTTTGCACTTGCAGCATGTTTTCTCTCAGGATTACATGTCATTTCATTCATTGTGAATGTCTCTTGTGCATTCGAAAACGTCTCAGTCTTTGAAAAACTCAAGTGCTTGAGAAATTTATAATGACTGCTTCTCCTTCAGGTCTCTGGGTCCCTGCAGGAGAGGTTAATTGCTGTTGTGATGAGGAAGGAGGGGTCTTGGGCATTCACAAAAGTGCTAATCAAATGCCGCTGGAACAGGATTAAAACTTTGATTTTATTGTTCTGCACAGAATGAGAAAGGGATAGAGAGGGAAAAGGAGGGAGAGAGAGAGAGAGAGACAGAGTGAGTGAGTGTGTCTGTGTGCCTGTGAGTGTGTGTTTTATATTTGTTTGTGTTTGTGCGTGGATATGTTTATGGGTGTATGTGTGTGTTTGTAAAATGTAAAATTGAAACATAACTGGGGTGGGTAGTTTGGGGTTGGGGGTGGAGTGAGTAACCAAGGAGACAGAAATAAATCTTTTGAAAAGTATGGGCAGGAGATGGATTTGTTGTTGGTAGGAAACTAAATTAAATAGTAATTTATATAAAAGAAAACAAGGTTGTGGGTTTAGAAGGAAAAAGGAAACTTGTTAAAATAATTACTTCGTGTAAAAAAAGAGTGTGTAGGACAGGGAAGGGGGATATAAGTTACCAATCAAACTAAAATAAATCTTTGTAAACTGGGGAGTAGGATGTCAGAGGTGGGGGAAAAAAAAAAAAAAAAAAGATGAGAAATATGAGTAGTTTGTTTAAGAAGAAAACTTGGGATGGTGAAAGGGATGCAGATCTCCCATCAAAACAAGAGATACATCTTTATATATTGTGAGGGCAGAGTGTGGAAAAAGAACAACAAATTTATTAAATATGAAGAATATAGAGGAGGATTTGGATCAAGAACCCTATAAAATTATAAGGAATATATTATTAGTAATAAAAGTAATAAAAAAAAAAAAAAAAAAAAAAAAAAAAAAAAAAAAAAAAAAATGAAATATGGGTGTTTTGGATAATGGGACAGGAATAAATCTTTATAAACTGAGAGGAAATGTCACTGTAGAAAAAAAGGATGGAAAACAATACAAGAAAACAGAGGGGGTTTGGGAGGGGTAAGGCCCAATCAAACAAGAATAAATCTTCTTTCTTCCTTTTTTTTAAATTTTTTTTTTTTTTAAAATTGGGGTGAATAATGGAAAAAAAAGAAAAAAAAAATGTAAGAGTTCTGCATTACAAAGAATGGCGGATGTTGGATCCAACTGAAAGAAAATGAATCTTTTATACATGTCGCTGACAAAAAAAAAGAGCAGAAGAAAAAGAAATAATAAAATAATTACAAGTACTTTGCATAACAAGAGAACATGGAGAGCTCTTGCACAATTATTTGGTGACATTTTGCATGGACACAATCTCAGTGAATACAACAATGCATTTTTGCAGGGTCAGAAATGTCAGTAGTTTTCTGACAGTCATCAGACAATGCTAAATGGCCAAAACAAAGTGATTCATGTCGAATAGCAGCAATCTCTGGTTAATATTTGCTCATTTCTGTGTCAGGGTTTGAAACAATTGAATTTTCATCAAGAGACCACTTCTAATTTGTTTTAATGAATAATGCATGAAATGTACCATAAATTTGAATTTAGTGCACGTTTTTAAAAATTGTTTCATCAACTGTGTCACAAAATTAGTTGTTTTTTGTAAACTTAAATTTTATTTTTTTTATATAATATCGTTATTTATAATATTTAACATGCATAATAATTAGTATTTTACAGCTAAATTGCATCATGGATACATAATTTTAGTGATTTATTATATTCTTTTATGAAATTTGAAACATGTTTTATAATAAATATATTTTTGGTTGTTTTTTGTATGTGGGTGTTTTTTGGTGTGTGTGTGTGTGTGTGTGTGTGTGTGTGTGTGTGTGTGTGTGTTTGAGGTAAGTCTGGGATTTTTAAACATGACTCTTACAATATAAAATAATGAAGAGGTAAATTTTAAAATATGTGAAAAATATAACATTTAATAATCTGCAATATCTATCACTGGCAGTTTTGAGGTATTTTAATTATCTCTCTTCTCTCTCTCTTTTTCTCAGTGATAATCAAATTGTTAAATTACTTTGCTAAATAAATGCATGACAAATTACTATGAAATTTTAATATGTTTGGATATCAATCTCATTTTCATAAAATCTCAAATACCTGCTTTCATTGCATTTCTTTTAACCAGTTCATTATTCCTGCCCTTGATATTAAGACAAAGTACACACATACACACACACACACACACATATATATATTGAAAAATATATTTTCACTTCATACTAAAAACAGCATATTTTCACAAAGAGAGGCTTGTTTAAGCAGTTTCTTAATGCCACAGTATAAACACACCACATATATCTACATACCATTTAGAAGTATAAAACATCTTAAGGCATTTTACATTTTGTACGAAAATCTAAAATTAATTTTAACAACAAACATAATGATGATGATAAATATGATAAAATTAACTATACAAAATAATATACACTCAGTCAAAGAATATATTTTCATTTACTGTTTCACTCAACACATAAGGTAAAATATGTATTCATACTGTCGACATGACAACAGCCACGCCAAAAGATCTGCACAGAAATCTGATTTGTTATGCAAAAATCTGATGCCTACAGACAATAAAAATCTCAGCTGCTGTATTAGGTTTCCATATCTGGAAACTGGAGAGAAGTTTAAAGATGGCTGAAGGCATTGCTGTAATCCTGTTAATGAAATAGAATGGCCCAGGGTGATGTTTTGTGGTGAGAAAGGAAAATTAGCTGAGTTATCTGACCACATACCCAGATTAGCAGCCAGGAGGTGTCCATTGCTGTCTGCAGTGTGACCAAGGGACACAATCATGTCTTGCTGTTTAGATGGTAGTATCTTCTTTTTGCCTGGAGTGAAACGTTACATACAATGAATGCACTTTGCGTTAGTGAAGTTACCGGTCTTCTCTTTCTTTCTTTCACACTGGCTGAACTGGGTTTTTTTTTTTTACCAGAGAATAAGAATTGTTCAGAAGTGAATAAAATGTATTCAGAGGTTAAAACTGTTTGTAAATTAGTGTTTGGTGACGTCTGATGAAGGGAATGTGCTTGTAAATAAACTTGATTTTAGGGAAATGGTTTTGATGGTAATTGTTAATTTCCTTTTTCATGACATTATAGTGGCATTGCTTGCACCAAAAGGTAATTCATTTATGAATATGGAATTCATATGGGAATTTATGGTTCTCATGAATTATTATTTACCATTATTATTATTATTATTATTATTATTATTATTATTATTATTATTATTAATATTATTATTTTTATTAATGATTCCATCAAAGTTGTAGATACTTAATAATAATTATATATATATATATGTTATTTCATCAGAATTTTAAATATTATCTTTTTATTATTATGCTGATGGGAAGGTAATAAAATATCAAATTATTTAATCTTGTTATTTTCACCCTGGCTTGCACTGACAAATTTTTTTTTTTGTGGTTTTTATCTTGACTTATAACCCTTCATGGGTGGTATCTAAACAGCATGAAGATGTTGCCTCATTTTTCTTCATAAAACTTGCAGCAAGTTCTATCAGTTTCCATCAGTAAAAATGACTGCTGAATGTTCAAGTATAAGTACACTTTTATATCAGACACACTGAGGAGAATCATATCTCATGGAGTGATGAATGCTTCCCATCTCAGGCCAGAACTTTGTTAGAAGTCTTTCCAGAGACTTGTTGGGTGATAGTAAATTGTGTTGTGTCTATTTCCTATTACTTCAGTTTAAAAAAAAATAGTTTGATTGAGGCCATGATCTAATTTCTCTTGTATTTTTGGAAAATATATGCCAAAAAAAAAAAAGTTTCTTTGCTGTTAATTGCTTGTAATGAAACAAAATGTAAGTACAAAACATAATAGGCAGTCCAACGCTTCCTTTGACAAATACCGTAACAGACTGAGCCAGTTCTTTTGTCAATGTTCTTCTGATAGTACAGACCAGGGAAATGCAGGATGCTGACATGAGTAAAATGTCATCATTGAGGATGAAGTTTCTTGGTTTATTTTTCATTTTTGGTTTTGTTTTTGTTGTCAAATCTTCTTCATAATTTTTTTCTCCTAAACGGTTATCATTTCATGCATATTGGTATAATATTATTTTGGATATAATAATCTATTCCATGGCAATGTGTACCCACCCTATGCATACAGATACATTTTTAGAAAATTAAATCTTCAGAAAAGAAACTGGTCTGCATGTACATTTATTAACAACACCATTTTAAAAAAAAAATGTTTATACGAGTCAAGCTTTATAAAATTATTTATTGATGTAATTTATTTTTAGTCTTAGTTCTTCAAATGGCTGTTTTTGTTGGGTGAAACTTTGCTGGTCAAACGTTTGTGAACATGCCTATGTTAATGGCTGGATATGTTTGCCAAGATTTAAAACTGAGCATTGAGGACAATGGTTATGTTTGCCAGGCATGTCTCTGAAAACTCTTACAGTCTAATTATTGTACTGTTTCTGTTTGTCCATGGATAAAAGAAAAAGCCAATCTCACATCAGTTTTTACATTAACAAATATTTCTATAAGAATTTTCAGCCTTTTTTTTTTTTTTTTTTTAACCATCCTAATGTTGTTGTTTTTGGTAAATACGTTCACTGACTTTGTTTATTTTATGCACAGGTGTGTGGTGGTATTTAGTTGTTTGCAGATTGCTGGAAAAATAAATATTTCTTGAGACATAAACACATCTTTTATGTTTTAAATGTGTTTGAAGACATTTATAAAAATAAATGTTTCTTGAGACAAAAGCATCATCTTCAGTATTTTAATTGTGTTTGAAGATTATTGTAAAAATAAATATCTGCAAAAAAAAAAAAAAATCTTCGCTTTTATTTTCTAGTCTTTGAAGAAAAAATATCTATATACAAAGCAACTTCCTTGTTATTAATTATTATTATTATTATTATTATTTATCATTTTATTTTATTATTTTTTTTTTTTGTTGTAAATATTAAGTGAATGTTCCTTGTCTTTTTATTTTATTTTTTATATACATTACTTTTCTAACAATTTTTACTTCGAAGACTGTGCAACTGAAGCAGAAAAGATCTAAGGAATACATATCTTGGGAACTAATATTTTATTTACATATTACAACTTTTTTTTATTTCATCAAAAACAAATTTATTATTCCTTAACTCTTAACCTACTTAAACGATAAGAATTTAAAAAAAAAAATATATATATAGATATATTAATGTCTTTTCGGTGATGCCATAAAGCTTTCCGAAATCATTTGATTGCTAGCAATATTAATTGCACCTTCGGCTCTCCACACTAAATTTAGACCACATCTCTCATCAGTGTGTACAAAAGGCGCTTAGACGGAAATCTCAGTTTCATAAAAATTGATAGATCTCGATAGACAGGGGCACACCTTGATGGACCTTGGGTCTGTGTATTACATCTTAAATTCAACTGGCCTGTGGAAAACGGAGAAGGCGACTGTGGAGCTCTCGTGTGCAATGAGGCTGAAAAGTTCTGTAAGCGCCAGCTAGTCTCCATCGCTGGCTGTACCAGCTGACAGAGTCGTGTTCCCCTCTTCATCAAATGGAAAAATCACATTTAACAGAGATGGATTCACTTTTTTAATTGGCGGTGGTGTTTTTGGCCAGAAAGCTCTCTTGTTGTATCATGCAGAGAACAGTTCTGGGATGGAAATACACTTTTAATGCGATACCTATGTGACTCAGTTGTCAGTAATCATTGGTGTTTTTTTTCAAATTATTATTTGTGTTGTCAGTTTAATTTAAAAAAGAAAAAAATTATTTATTATTTTTTTTTAGTATTTTATTTACTTATTTTGTTGGCTCACTTTTTATTTTTATATTCTAAACAGATTTTTTTTTTTTTTTTTTTTGGTATTTTATCCAAATTTGACTGTGGATAATATTTAGTTTATATTAAAAGGTTACACATTTAAAATATTTCTGAAAAATTGTCTCAAAAACATTTCAGAACATTTAAAAAAAAAATTATCAGAAAGGTCTTTAGGACTATTTTTTATATATATATTAAAATATTTTAGAACTTGTTTTTTTTTTTTTTTACATATGTTAAACATTTTTATTTATCTGAAAAACATTTCTGAAATTTTTTTTTTTATTTATTTTTTTTTAAATTTTATTTTAAATTTTCGTAACTCATTTTATCCTACATACTATACAGGCCATTGACCAGTGAAAAAAATAACCCACACTGACCTGTACACTAATTTACTGATAATTGCATGCAATATGACAGGCCAAGTCATTACAAGCCATTACATTTCAACACCTCTGTGTAAGTCCTGACACAGATACTCAGACACAGTTACTCCACTGCTTCCCAGGAGCTGGTTTTCAATTAAAATTGTTTTAAACAGAATTTTTTCCAAAATGACCCTTATTTGTGCGTCACTTTTGTCGAGCAGAAGATATAACAATATGTCATATTGCCAAGTGGCAAATTAAAGTTTCGAAGCTCGTACGGTTATGATAATTGGCCTGTGTTATTGGGGATTCGTCACGGAAGTCAAATGTCACGTGAAAGTGGTCAGACATTCAGAAATCATTTTCTGACTGTTCTTTTGTGGGAACTAAGTAAATTACTCTTTTCTGTTTTCCCATTACATGCTTCTCTTTTTTTAAATTTATTTATTTAAACTTTATAAATTAATGGTTTTCATTTTTTTCAGTTTTTAATTTATATTTCTTGCATGATTTGTTAATTCATTAATTCATATTTAATTTGTAAAAAAATATTAATTATCTGTTCTTTAACAAAAATTCCAAAATTTCAAAATGTCTGTCTGAAAAAAGAAAAACAAAAAAGAAAAAAAGATGCCCTTCCTTTCTCTGCATCTGCATTATTTCTCTGACTGTGTGTTTGTTTGTTTGTGTGTGTTTATGAGGAGGTTGTGCACCTTTCCCAGTAAATATTTGTCAACCAGAATATTTATCTATTCATTAGTTACTTCATTCCTTGTTTACGATGTTGTAACATGCAGTTACCATTGACACACATGCTTCATGGCCTGCAGCTACAAAAAAAAAGAGAGAAGAAATCTGGCATATTAATTTTATTTATTTGGCTTGTCTGCTTGCTCAGGACTTAAATATTGTTTATGTCAGAAACTAATGAAGAAACATCATTTTTATCACACATTTATCACTGACGTTTGTCTTGCAAGATTGCCAACTGTAATAATGCTGGTGAATCTTTGGCCTCTAAATCTTTCCTCTTTGTACATGGTTCAGTGGGTAGTGAGTACTTTTTTTGGTTATTGGAACGGTAATGTTGGATCATAGAAAAAAGATGATGGTTGATGCTGATGGTGTTGATGTTGGCAGTTGCTGGAATGGTAATGTAAGATCATAGAAAAATGATGATTGTTGATATTGGTGGTGTTGATGTTGTTGGCTGATGTTTATTGGAATGGTAATGTTGGATCATAGAAAAAAGATGATGGTTGATGCTGATGGTGTTGATGTTGGCAGTTGCTGGAATGGTAATGTAAGATTATAGAAAAATGATGATTGTTGATATTGGTGGTGTTGATGTTGTTGGCTGATGTTTATTGGAATGGTAATGTTGGATCATGGAAAAAAGATGATGGTTGATGCTGATGGTGTTGATGTTGGCAGTTGCTGGAATGGTAATGTAAGATCATAGAAAAATGATGATGGTTGATGTTGTTGGCTGATGTTTATTGGAATGATAATGTAAGATCATAGAAAAATGATGATGTTTGATGTTGACGGTGTTGATGTTGTTGGCTGATGTTTATTGGAATGGTAATGTAAGATCAGAAAAATGACAATGGTTGATGTTGATGGTGTTGATGTTGGTAGTTGTTGTTTACAGGAATGATAATGTTAGATCATAGAAAAATGATGATGTTTGATGTTGGTAGCTGCTGTTTATAGGAATGGCAATGTTATGTCATAGAAAAAAAATGATGGTTATCATTGATGTTGATGTTGATGTTGATGTTAATGTCTATGTTATGTTAGATCACTGAAAAAAATGATGATATTGCCAGGGTTGATACTGATGTTAGTTTAAAAAAATGATGGTTGTTGTTGATGTTGCTGTTGTTGTTACTGGAGCTAATGTAGGTTCAAGTTGTTTACTGGAACAGTAATGTAAGATCATTGTAAAAGGTGACTTTGTAATTGTATTTCCCCTGGAGTTTGTGTAGATGATAATTATTTTCAGGATCAACAATGTCAGATCATTAAAAAAGACGATGTTGTTGTTACTGGAGTTGGAGTCAGTGGTAATTGTTTACCAGAACAGCAATGTTAGGTCATGAAATATAATGATGGTTGTTGTTGAGATTCTGTTGTAATTCAACATACTGTGACAGCTGAAGATGTCACTTCAGGTACAAGGAAAGTCAAAGCTGTTACAGATGAAGTGGTCACTAAAGGTATTAATGATGTCACAGTGTTGATGAAAACAATATCGCTTGTTGCTACAACACATGGTCATGCTTCATGACCCTGGTTTTAGTTATTGTTCTACAGCCAAGATTGCATGGACTGAATCCAGATTATATATTCACTTAGTGCTGAACAGTGAGGTGTGAGATCAATAATAATCTTGTGTCCTTTCACACTGATGTTACAGTCCAGGTATAAGAACTCTGAGTCTTAGGCAGATAACCATAACAGTGAATGTCCAAGGCATAAAGCATAGCAGTGTGTTTTAACAAACATGTTAAAACTTGGAAATAAAATTAAAGATTAATTTCTGCCCATTAGCAATGATTTAAAATAATAATAATAATAATAAAAAAAAAATAATAATGAATAAATAAATGAAAAAATGCATAAAATAAATGAAAAAATTTAGTCACAGCACTTTATCATACAGTAAATATTTAGTCTCAGTAAAAAGAGAAATTTTTCACAGTTAAATACTTTATCATACAGTGAAAACTATTAGATATTTAGTCTCAGTAAAAAAGAGATATTTTGTCACAGTTAAAAAAGAGAAATACTTTATCATACAGTGAAAACTATTAGATATTTAGTCTCAGTAAAAAAGAGATATTTTGTCACATGTTAAATAAATTACAACATATCAAATACAATAACATAATTTTACCCTCACATACACACAATGTTTGGAGAGACAAAAAAAGAGATACATTGCAAATGAATATAAAATGATCTGGTAAAACAAAAAAGAAATAAATAAATAAAAGATGAATTCGTATTACAACCTGCTGATTGTAAGAGATTCATATCAGAATGTGAAAAACATTTATCACAGTAATTTTGTCCATTATTCAGTGGGTAGGTAAAGATAGCATTACTCATTTATTATCATTTTGTGAGTAAAATGTGTTATATTCTTTATTGTGGATAAGCTGTAATCACTGTTCGTTTTTGTTTTCTAGGTTTGTTTTTTTTTTTTTTTTCATTTTGTTTTAAGTATTGTCAATTTTATTTATAAAAAGAAATAATGTTAATAATAATTATAATAAAAAGTCATTCAAATTTTTTTTTTTTTTAATTTGTGAGGAGAAAAATAAATGCATAAATAACAGTTAAAATATTGAAACAGATTTTTAAAGTGTGACATATTAGTGTAGTTTTTTGTAAATTCATAAGTTTATTTATCATTTGTAATGTTATACCTATGGGAATCAAAGATTTCCACTAGAAAATACATTTACATTTTATTACCTTTATTTTTTGTTTTGTTTTTAATGATTTTCTTGACATTAATATTAATTGAACATGCACTTAAATACTGTTTTTGGTATTATTTTCAATTTAAAATATTTTAAAGGATAATGTTTAAAAAAACAACAAAAAAAACTTAAAAACACAAAAAAATTATGTAACTCATTTTGATACAAATTACTTGAACAAAAGGACATTTAAAATTTGTTACAGAGTTTAATTACAACAAGATCATGAACAATAATAAAAAGCTTTCAAATAACAAATAAATAAATACAGTTTATTTATTTGTTTTAAATTAAATTTGGTTATCAGTTTTTAATCCAGTAGCTAAAGACATTTTTGTACATGAGTTTTAATGACAACAAAAAATTAGTAATATTAAGAAAAGAAATTAATAATATAAACATCATCAAAAATATTTATGAAATGAGGAAAAATAAAATAATAAAATGAAATAAAAAAACAGAAATAAACATATTGAAAAAAAAAGAAATAAAAGATTATAACGAAATTCTCTTTTGTATCTTTTTTGAACAAATGACACAATAAAATGTTTTAAGTAATGTTTTAAATAGGTTTTATATATTTCTATATATTTATACATACAAATCTTACATTCTATATTTCAAAATTAATTAATAAATTAATGTATTTATTATTATTATTATTATTATTATATAATGTTTTTTAAATTTTATTATATTTTTTGTTTTATTTTCTAATTCCAAATTCTAGAAACATTTCAGAAACAACTGATCATACACAATTTTTATAAAGTTTAACACTAGATAACAGTTTTTTGAAGTTTTTAAAAATATAGCTTCCTGATGTCCTGTCAATAGAGATGTAATGTCAATATGGCTGGAATCTTTCAAATTATTTTTAGTTTTTAATTTTTTTTTTTTAATGTTGGTTTACTGTTCATTCCGATCATTTCATTTAATTGAAATGGACAGGCTTGTTACTTTAAATCAATTTTAATATCTTTTCCTTTTCAGAAGTCTTGTCCATTCTTACAGCTGAAGAGGTTTTTTTATCTTTCTCAGAACATATTTCTTCCATTTGCATTTGTTCATTGCATATGCCAAGAAAAACATGGCATGGCTTGACAATCATTTCAAGTAGACTTTCAAATCCTTTTATTTTTTTTTAGAATGGACTTGTTTTCTGATTGCCACTTTGACAGAATCTTTTACTCCCATGTTTTTTTTTTTTTTTTTTTTTCACAGATGAGTTAAAAAGTAATAAGAAATTTTACCAGCTCACAATCAAAGACTGAGTACATTTGAAAGTGGCATAAAAATAAAGACTTGTGATGTTAATGTAATTTGATGACATAAATACAGAGCTGCTGGACATGGAAACCCATTCATCTACTGATTTTAATTGCAGTATAGTTTCTCGTCTTCACTAATGTCATTTTTGAAAGTTTCTAATTTAATGACTGTTGTTTTAGTTCCTGGACAGTTTTTTTTGTCTAATGTCTGCTAACTTGATTTTAGTACCCTCTTTCCAGCTTTATTAGTATGAGACTAAGTAAAGATTGGTTTTGTTGGATGTTTTTGTCTGTATTGGTTGGTACTGTGTTTTGACAAATGCAGAGAATTACAGTTTAGGTATTTCCAACCATTCCATCCTGTTTACTAGAATCTGTGTATCTGAATATATACCTAAATCTTTTATTCACCCACAGCATGTTTTTTTCCCATTCCAGATAATACCTCATTACTGATTATCAAACAGCCTGGTTGTATTTTTTTAAGAGTATATTTGAGAAATAAAAAAAACTATCTTGTCCAACTTCTATTACTGGCAGCTAATGAATCTTTCTGTTGTTGTTAAATAAAAGAAATCTTTGACTACATTTTGCAAAGATGGCAGATAGATAGTTTAAAAAGTGGTAACTGCAGTGAGATTTCCAGTATGGTTTATTTCTTTCACTAACTAATGATCTGCAATGAACTCAAAACGATTCCTCCATGGCTCTTTGATAAGAATTCAATAAACAAATAAGAAATAAAAAAAAAAAAAAAAAAAAGAAAAGACGTGGCAGGGAAAATGAATGTGTTTAGGAAACCTGGTTTTATAACTGGGCAGTCAGTACAGACAAATAATGTATGGGGAAGTGTGGATGCTTTATAGACATGTGTTTTGAGCAAATTACCTGATGTATTGCATTTGCGCTCTGTAGTCACTAATTGGCTTGAAATTTCCCAATGTTATCACTCGTCGTGCACCCAGTCTTAGCAGAATAAATCAGTTTATAAATATCCAGTTTGTGTAAAGGCAGATTTAAGACTTGCTTTTATAAGTCTTGAGGCATGACAGATAGCAGGCTCAAACCTTCGTCAGTGTGACTAGTTTGTTCATTTCATATAGTGCCCCACAATAAGTTTCTAAATGGTTCTGTATTTTTTTTGTTCTGTTCATGGGGAGGTGTGTGTAATGATTTCTTGTTGCTAACTGGTAAGAATAGATCAAGAAATTGACAGCAGCATGTTTCCTTTTTGATTTTATTGTTATACAAAAACCACATGTTCTGTATTTAATAATAATTAACCTTTTGAAACTACAGTTTGAAACTGCTGTAGTGGTCCTAATTTTGACTTTGTCTGTGCATCGAAATAATTGCATTGTCTTCTTCATTGTCAAAATAATTAAAGGAATAATGAATTTAAAGCCAAGAATTGTTTTTCCTTTTTTTTTCATCTATATTTCTTACATGTTGCCATGTTGTTCATTGTTAAAGAAAATAATGTTTGTGAGTGTCTGCGTGTGCATGTGTGCAAGTGTGAGTCATGCCTATGTGCATGCATGTGTTTACTTTTCTTTCTTTTTGTTTTTTTTCTTCATCAATGTATTATTTGTAGTTAACTGTGTTTTGATACAGATATTTCTTTTAATACCAAATTATATTATAAAAATATATTTAACCATAACATTAAATGAGTTTTTGTACAGGATGGTCGATTAAGCATTGCACTGAGATGTTATTAACCAAGCATTTCTTTCTGTGCAAAAACTGATTGTCCTGGCACTTGAGTCCGATTCCTAAGCTGTGGATATTTATATAAAATCTCCAGTAAATTTTATAATCCAACAACCTTTTCAGGCAGAAAATCTGAGAGATTCCCAATTAGCATTGTCCTCCAACCAGACATCCTGCCCAGCAGGCCTATCACTATTCACAAACACTTTGGTTTCATCCCATAAGCCTAGGATTGACCGCTGGTCATTCTTAAAGGAAGCACAGTTGTTGAAAATCAATATCTAATGACTGGTCATTGTGTGGACACTGGCTAGCGAAGAGTCCTAATTCTTGCTTTAATGCCCTCACAATGGTGTGAATACAATATTTACTGGCATCACTGTCACTTCTTGTTAGAGCAATGCTTTAATATCCTGGTGTTTGATAACTGTAAGAGGATTTGACCATCTGTGACGGGACAGATCTTGTGTTACACTAATTGTTTTTTCTTAACAGCATTAGCAAAATATTTATGTGAAACCTCTTTGCTTGTTTTAAATTAAACATTTTTTTTTTCAAGCTACTCTCATAATTTCATTATAAACTGCATTATATTTCTTAATACAAAGAAAATAATTAAAATAATTTAAATAATTAAAAAAAATAAAATAATATAAATAAATAATAAATAAAAATAATAATAATAATAAAAGTAGAACAAATACACAGGTATTGAAAATCGTAGCAGCAACAATAATGACAAGTACAACAAAAAAACTACTTGAAAACAAATCCCAGATCTTTTTTGGTTTTTGAAGACATTAGTTCACAAGATGATAGCTGAAGACATTCAGACTATAATTAATATACCATTAAGCCTGTTACACTCGCATTGTGAAATATTATGCCAGTGAAGACCATTAATCAGGATACATTAGTATTAAATGTGAGAGAAACGTCATGCCAGATGTCCTGTAATTTCAGTTAACTAGTAATCTGGACAGGTTATTTTACACATGCTGTTACTGTTCTGTTGCTTACTAACTAGGGAGTAAATTACACTACTCAATCTGAGAACTAACCAACCATACACTTGGTGTCAAAGCATTGTGTATGTGTGTGTGTGTGTGTGTGTGCTGTAATTCTGATGTGACCTTGGCATGGAAGTAATCAATTTATAAACAAATTTATATTTTGTTGTCTGACTTCTGTAGTAATCACCATCCTTTCTCCCCATGTTGTTACCTTGAATGCTTCAGTGTTCATATATAATATACTGACATACAGCAGAATCTCTGGTACACAATAACACATTTTCATAAGTCCAGTATTACACCTGGTATCATCAAATTTTACCATGATTCTTAAGTGTAAATAACACCAACAAAAAAAAAAAAAAATAAAAAAATAAAAAATAAAGAAGAAGAAAAAAGAGAAATTAATTGATCTTTGTGTAAAAAGCCTTTATATTTTCTTATTTCAAATGAATTTTTAGAAATGAAAGAACTTTCTACATTATCACCTTTAATTCTACAAATAGAAGAACTATTATGCAAATTGTTCT
Organism: Chrysomallon squamiferum; assembly: GCA_012295275.1. Classification (NCBI taxonomy): domain Eukaryota; kingdom Metazoa; phylum Mollusca; class Gastropoda; order Neomphalida; family Peltospiridae; genus Chrysomallon; species Chrysomallon squamiferum. The sequence continues at coordinate 11,997,574 of CM022672.1, read as the reverse complement.
GCTGTGATGCAGATTGTGTTTTCAAATGTTGTTAAACTAGTATGCAATAACCATTATGTAAATAGTGCATTCAGATCTGGATGTGCCAAGCTAGTGTGTCTTCAACAACACTGAGTCAGTTTCTGCTTTGAAAGCATTATATTACTATTTCATCAGTTAAGTTAAACATTTTTTTTTTTTTTTAAAGTTGAAGAAGAAGAACATTGGCCATAACCATGAGGACTTGAAGAACTGAATCAAATTTAAGACCAATAACATTTGCTAAAAAAATGACCAGAGTTCTTCATAAACTGTTTAACTAACAAAATAACTTTGAAGTTTCAATCCTCTAAGTTAGAGTATTGCAGTAAAACGAAGTTACATCCTATTGCTTCAGAATCAAGGCCATTGCCTTCTGAAACAGGATGCATCAACACATTCTCTTCTGGTCATAAGCGTGTCCAATCAGGCAGACATCTTTTTCAGTGAAAGTAATTAAGTCTGGTGTCGGTTAAATCAGGGGTAAGAAGTAGCCAATGGATAGACCTCTGTCACAGACGTCATGTAATCAATGTCTTTCTCATTTCCGACAAGCTGACACAATGACTGCAAAGTTTAATTATAATCTACTAAGTAGATGGGAAATACAGCAAAAGTGAAAAGAAAAGAAAATGAAGCATTGTCTGTTGTGGTATTATAATTCCTAACTTAAAAATTCTTATTAAATTGATAATTTATTTTTATGTCAGTTATTAATAAATACTTTGTTTGTTTGTTTGTTTATTTATTTATTATTATTGTTATTTTTTTTTTAAAACATTACCCTGTTGTTTTGAACAGCATTACATGATAGTAAGTTTAATTATGTCTACTGTGAAATATTTAAATAAGAAAATAAATTATTGAAAAATAAAATGTATTCTGAATTGTTGTGTATTATTTAATTTTATGATTTAATTTGGTTAATTGTTTATAAATTCTTTCTTTTTTGAAAAGCAATTAAAACATTGCAAATTATTCTGGAAGATTGTGATATGTTTGGCTATATATACTAAGTAGATGGTAAAAATTAAAAGTATAAAGAGAAATTAAAATAATATATCATTTTAAGATTTTTTAATTTCTTTTATTTTCATAATTTTTTTTTGCTATAATTATTGATATACTTTTAGTGAAACTAACTGATTTTTTCTTATTAATGTCATTGCTAAAACATTTCCCAGGAATGGTCTAATGATATCTTTTTGAAAGGTGAAAATAGATTTTAAATTGATTAATATTAATAATAACAATAATAATAATAAAAGTGACAACATTAATGTTAACTGAAAAACTGTGAATATGACTGTCACACATTAATTTTCATTCATTTAAAAAAAAAAAAAAAATAAAACCATGTTAAATGTAAACTGTCTAACACAACTAAAAATAAACAAGGTTATAACATCACCTTCATGAAAAAAAAAAAAGAAAGCAAAAAGAATAACAATAACAAAATTTAAAAAAAACAACAAAAATATATGTTAAAAAATATCCCAAACTTAGCATTCTATCTCTGTGTTCATCGAAGAATTGTCAGTTCTGATTTGCAGACGGATGCATGTTACATGAGTGGGTTCAAAATGGTGGACGTACATCCAAGTCAGATGAGACAAGTGAAGTGCTGGAATTAAGATCCTATCAGATTGCTGTAATACTTTCCATAAACTTCATTGCTTCTCCTCTCCGAGCTGTCACATCGGGTGCATGCCTCCTCGTTGAAGGCTCTAACAGCATCTATATTTGGTAAATCTAATATACTTTCATGGATGGTTCTGTGAGAAAATGATGCAGGGGCCGGAGATAGATGTCTGATGAAATGAGCATGGCTTGTTAACCAGGTTTTTGAAGAATGTTCTTAATAATCCATTGTATTATTTCCACCTCAGATGTTCTGAAAAAAAAAAACAGTTTGGGGAAAAAAAAGAAAAGAATGGAATGATGTATTTGTTGATGTACATTGCAAACAGTTTGGTACCTCTTGGTGGTTTTTGATTTCGATTTCATTTAATTTTGTTTTTGTCTTATTTTATTTGCTCTAGGTTTGTGTTATTATTTTGATTTGATTTACAAGTAATTTATTTTATTTCGTTTCATTTTATTTTTATTTTGTCATTTTTATTTTTATTTTATTATTTTTTTCTACATCATATATTTCAATTTAATAATAAATATTTTAATATTCTTGCATGCAGAAGAATATAAAATTAATCTGTCTGTAAAAGTCTAGATTACTGACATACTTAAAATACTCTATGTAATAAAAAGTCAAAAACTATCAGGGAAAAAACCCTCAAAAAACAGCAAAAACCCTCTCTTTGTTAAAATATATACTCAGAATATTGAGATGAAAAATAATGACATTTTTCTCTCTTTGTCTTCCATCTTTTTTTCTTTTCTGTGAATTATTCTTCTTTGATTGATTCTTCTTCTTCTTCTTCTTACTGTTCATCTAAAACTGCAGACAAGTGTGAGTTTTAAAAGGAGTTTTGATTAGAATGCAGTGGCTTAAAGACTTCGTGGACTGAGACATGTAATACTGACATCTATCCAAGTGTTGGGTGTCTACTCCATTAAACCTTGACTCAATGAGTCCACTTCCTACTCAATCCACTCAGCACAATCGCACGCTAAATATCAGTCAGTTTTGCTTCCTGTCTCTGCGGAATCATTTCTAATATTGTTTTTCTCATAATATTTCTTCATTTCATCTTTTTCATAGAACATCTTCAGTGAAATATCATTCCCCTCTTGACATGGAAGAAAATTACTTGACATAGAGCAGAATTACTCACTGGTGACTTAGGTCAGCTAATGATCTTTTGGTTGACCAGCTCAATATACACATTTTGTTCTCTGCTTTCAGTAGATTTGACCTGAAAACAGCAGTTATTAACAGTTAACCATACTGATGAATGAATAAGGAAGCTGCTGTTACTGTCACAGTTTTAGATTTCCCTATGCCTACATTATTAGTAGTAATAATAATCTCTGGTGTTTTTGTCACCTTTTCACTGATCCAGAACAATGGCTAGATATCCTCAACATTTACCGTAGTTAAAATTGAATTTCTTGAATACCTTTATTGACTTCCCTTAGTAGACATTTTAATAATTACAATGCATTGAGTTATAAAAAGAGTTCATTGGTCCAGTACCATTCCAAGACAACATTATCTACTTTTACCATAGCTAAACATTTAATCTATTGAATATGTTTAGTGACAGCAATAGAGGTTACGAATGTACTCATAGTTTGATAATTATAATACGTTGAAGTATAGCTGAATATCTGATGTATTGTATCATGGATTCATCAATCCAGTATCATGCCTAGGTATTGTTTATTGTATTATAATTTAACTTTTTGAATATCTTTATCGACAGCAGAATTTTGACTTCAGCAATACCCATAGTGACAGCTTAATAATTACAGTATATTGAGATATATGAGAATCTCTGGTGTATTGCATCAATTTTTTATCAGGATAGCATGATGTGTGGATAATGTCTGCTTCTACCACAGTTAAAATGCTCACTGTTACATGAAGATCCCAACAGTAGTGATGAGGAGGTTAAAAAATGTCTATGGGGAATTCTTCAATTTGTGATTTGTTAAAACTTTATAACCCCTTTATGATGCTTCTTATTAACTTACTGAAAGAAAAACATTACTATTTCTATAAATTGCAATAAAGTGATTATTGTGTTTCATTAGACTTTTTTTTGTGTCAACAAAATAAATCTTACCTGCTATTTGTTATTTATTTATTTTTTTTAATATATTTCAAGACATTAGGCCAAAAAGGATTAAAGCTGATTTATTAATAGAAGATTTTTCATTTAAACTTCAGTGAAGACATTTATATCAGTTCACTGTAAATGAAAGAAACAAATATAGAAACAACAACAACAAAACACACACACACAAACAGACACTGTACACACAGCAACACTATATACACTCAGATGAACACATATATACACACATACCCACTTCATACACACACCCCACACACCCCACACATACACAAACACCACACACTCACACATACACACACACAATACATATGCAAACACCATACACACACACACATATACACACACATCATACACACACACACCCTAGAATTCTCTGTGTACACCACAAAATAACATGCACAAAAGTGATCAATTTGTAATTTTTAATATATATATATATATATATATAAAAAAAAAAAATAACATTCATTCAGCAATACATAAATTCTTTTCATCACTGCTTTTTCCTTCCTTTGATGGTCTGGCAACTATTGACTTGATTTTTCTGGTCTTTGGCATCATCTGAGAGGAACCAATGCATTAAGTAATCAAATGCATTGATCTCAACATTTCTGCTGACTTGACAGAAAAATCAACAGAACTGCATCTTTGATGTGACTTTGCACTTGGAGTATTTCTTACTAACACATGGAAAATTAGCTGACGTATTGAAAACTTCAGCACAAATTTGTTCAGATTCCGTGACAGGTGTTTTAGTGACTCTGCCTCGAAATTAAGAATCACCCATGTTTTTATTTTCAATATAAAATGCACTTAGTGAGTGAAGAAAGAAAAAAGAAGAAGAAGAAGCAAATAAAAAAATCCATATTTCTTGCTTGGTATTCGGTCATTTTGAGTCGTTTCCAAAGTTGACATGACAGACAGCATAAAAGCATTAGATGGCCACAGAATGCAATTAGAACTGTTTGGTAGGTCTCGTAATTAGATTCTGCTAGAAATCTCATTACTGTATTCCCTCCTCCAACTCCCTTTGGCAACATGATGGCTTTTGCCAATGCTAGGACATGCGACACGATTTCATACAATGACTGAGAGATGGTTAAATGAAATATACTGTTTGCTGTTGTTGTTAACGTTGTCACTGCCTGCTGTTTGTTTGAATGGAGTTTATTATTTCTAACAAAGACAGCTTTCATTTCAACCATTTGCAACTGATACTGTCATGGTTCAAGCATATTATCCAGGTCTTTGTCATTTTTAAAACATGTTAATCAAGGCCTTTATTCCATCAGAGTTAAAACATGTTATTCAAGGCCTTTATTCTATCTGGGTTAAAACATGTTATTCAAGGCCTTTACAATATAATTTTTAAACATTGTCCAGGCCTTTGTATCATAAGGGAAGAATATGTTATTCAAGGCCTCTATGCTATAACTGGGGTAGAAAACATTTTATTTTATATTTTCAAGAAACTACCCTTTCCCTGTCTGTTTTTCTACTTAATTTGTTGCTTTCTAAATGCACAGTTCTTGGTAGTAAATTCTCCTGTACCTGACATGTGATTGTCGTACAACTGTGAGATGTCACTGTAATGGACTAATGATACGGAATGCTTGGTGTGTTTTTCAAGTTAGATGTGGGTGGTGCAGCACCTGGCTTCTTGTCTGTGATTTTGTCTGCTGTTAAACCTGCAACTGAACAGCTGTTAGAGCTCGCTGGTAACTAGAGCTTTATGATGCTGTGCAAATGCATGCACATATTTCATGTGTACCTGTGTGTGTGTGTGTGTGTGAGAGAGAGAGAGAGAGAGAGAGAGAGAGAGAGAGAGAGAGAGAGAGAGAGAGAGAGAGAGAGAGAGAGTGTGTGTGAGTGTGAGAACAAGAAAAGAGATCACCATAAATTATTGATATACATGTAAGCAAGGATTACCCATGTGAATGCATATGAAAGTGCATGTATGTATAGGTTTGGGCATAACTGTGTGTGAGAGACATTTCAATGTAATTATCTGAGTGAATTTATGTAAGAAAGCATATCTGTGCCTATGTGAACAGATTTAGGTTTGCCTATGTTTGTTTGTATATGAGAAAAAAAAAAAAATGTACCTGTATTTCTATGCCTGCACTTGTACATCTGTTTGGATGCACAGTTACTGAGATATCACTGTATTTGTGTGTATATATGCATTTTTAAGTCTGTATTAAAAAGCTGTGCTTAATGTGTGTGCAAAGTTTAAAGTATGTATGCTATGTATCCAGACAAGTGCATATGATTTCTCTCTTTCTATTTTTATTCTCTTACTTTATCTCTCTGTCTGAATTAAATAGTGATCTAGACTAATTTATTTTAAATTACAATTTATTTGGTGGATTTTGCAATTAAAAAAAAAAATAAAGTATAAAGTAATTTTGTCATTTGTTAAAATTAGATTCAGAATTGGCTATTAGCACCATCATTAGATAACTTAGTGATCTATTTTTAACCAAGTGAAATTTAGAACAGGAAAAAAAAAAAAACTCTATCTGGTGCATACCATTCTTCAAATTTCAGCATTATCTTTTGTTTTATAGTTTCATTTTGTATTGCAAAACTGACCCAGATTTGATGTGTTTTCTTTTAATGTCAAAATGGTGTTTTCTGCCTAGCAACCTTCATGGATGAGATATTTTTATGGACTGTCCAATTTATTTTAAAATAAAAATGGAGGAGAACATTGTCACTGTTAAGTGAATATAGCTGTTTTTCACACTGGTCAAGTGATTGATGTTTGCAATTTGCCAAAAAAAAAAAAAATAATAATAATAATAATAAAAACCTAAACAAATTAAAAAAAATAAAATAAAATAAAAAATTAATTAATTAGTGATGAATTTTTTTTTTTTCATTTTATTATTATTATTTTTTTATAATGCCTTGATTAATTTCAAATCTAATGGTTATCAGTTTTACCTATGGCTAAAGAACCCTGAATGAAATGGGTTGTTGTTACTTGAAGTGTATGGGTTGTGGATCAATGAGTTGAAATGTATCTGTAGAAATTGTTGGTTTTTTTTCCTCATACCAGCCAACATATTTGGATAAAGATGTAAAATGAATCCATTACCAAGATTAGGTTCTATACATTTCTTGTGAAGAGAGTTCATAGAATCCTGTGGGTTTTGTGGAACCCTCTGTGGAAATCATAGGCTAGGGGAAGGTTTTGTAAAAGATTCCTTGCTGCTGGTCTTGAAAAGAGTAACCCATGATGAGGTAGGTGACAGGCAGCAAGTTTCATCTCACATAATCATTGCTGTAGATCACTGTTATCATCCAGAACTTGTAACCATTGTCATTAAAATGTAAAACAGAATCATCAAAAAACCCAATCCATCCATTAGGTAGTCTTCATCAAAGATAGACACAGCTGTTAATCAGAGTAAATATTATTAGATGTAATTATGTAACCGAGAGAAAAACAAACAGCTGGTCTAAATTAATATTAATTCAGTTTCGGTTAATATTACCAGTTAATAATAGGAATGAAGAGCAGGAAAAACAAAGTGTTGGAGAAAAACAATTTGCAAAATGGAAATAATAACATGGAGAAAAAAAACACAGCCTTGATGAATTAAAAGCCAAAATATTGACACTTGTCAGTCAGAAATGAAGTGAAACAAATCCTTTTATTGAGTTTATTTAGAAAATTATTTGTGGTTTTTACAGTTCTTGCCAATCCAGTGTTCTGACTACTGTTTGTGTGGTATTTTTTTTATTTCTCTGGAACAGACACTGAAACAATAACTTTATTAATGTTTTTTCTTAGGAACAGTATAAATTTAAATAGAAATTAATTATATAGATACATACATAGATACAGATACATTTTTTTCTTTTTAATTTATCCCTGGGAAGGGAAGATATTAGAGTATTTTTAAAAGTTTTTTGGTGTTTTTTATGTTTTCAATTTTTTTAAGGAAAATATGCTGCAGAGAAGTAAATAGTCAAAACAGCATGGCTTCATCAAACACTGGTAAAGCTTTGATCTATGTTGGTGTAAAATAAACTGAATGACATTGTTGATTATCTTTCTCAGTTTTAATCATTGCATTTCTCTAATATCAGCACTATATCATGTAGACCTATGTAATAATAATAATAATAATAATAATAAAAATGATTAATTTGAAAAAAATCTGACAAAATCTATTGAAAAATAAGGAAAATAATGTTACCATAATTATTATCATCATCATAGTTATCATCATCATCATCATCATAAAAATTATTATTATCATTCATATAACTCAGCCATTTAAAAAAAACATTAAATTACAAACAGGACTGTTGTACAGGACATTTAACTCAATCCCATACAAAAATCCTTATTTCAACCCACTGCAATATATATATATATATAACTTCCTAATAATAACCCTGTTAACAAGCTGTGGGAAATTACAATTTCCATTTAAAATCCACATCACAATAATCACTATATAAATATCATAACAGGAACCCTCAGCCACTTGGGATAATAATTACAATTTTTTTTAATTTTTTTTTTAATCTAAAATATATGACAGAAACCCCTCTACATGTCCTCTATGATAAATATCTGAATTACTGGAGGCTGTGTAGGATGGATGGTCTTGCAGTCTGATTGTGGCACGACCTCTTATTATCCCAGTCATAAAGGTGACTCTAATGGCACTCTGGTGGGACTATACTAATTTCTTTATGGCTGTGATAAGATTAGTAAGGATGCGATGGCAGCCTAATGGAGCCTAATGGAAAGACAAAGGTCCACGCATTGCTGGAGGTGTCAATTAGGTCAAAAACAAAAAGTCACTTCTGGAGAGGCCTTTGTCACTTTCGTCCTGCAAAAATATGTAGTCGTTGTAGTTCTGCAATGAAATGAGAAGTGAAATTCCTCAAAATTAGTAAAACATTTTTTTTTTTTTTAAATGAAATCTCAGCACATTTTAATGTTAATAGTTATTACATGTCAAGTACAATATCTTTTTTTGTTATTGCTTTTTGAATCAGTTTTTTTTTTTTTTTTTTTTTTTAGTTTTGGGTAATGATGAATTCTGTGAGATGAATTCCCACCATGGCTTCAATTACAGATTAACAGTGCTGGATGGGATTTGTTGTTATAGAAACTGACTCAGACATTATTCAGACAATAATATGTTTATTAAAATTGATGTTCTTGTCATGAATAGGAACATAGGATTTTTGTGGACTAATAATTTTGTGGATGATTCTTCTTCTTCTTCTTCTTCTTATTATTATTATTATTTTACAGAAATTGATATAACATTCAAAATACACAATTATATACGTATGGTGTCTGCAGTGACCACTTTAGCTGTCATAATTGAGTAACAACAGAATCTCTCTAGTATATCATGTTCAGAGAAGAAAATCAATGTTGTAATAATTCAACAGTGTGGAAATAATCTGAAACATTTTCAAATCATGAAGTAAAAAAAAATAAAAATCTAAATTAATAGTGGAATTAAGTGTACTTTCTTTCTCACAAAATGTAAGAAATCAAATTTTCTCGTTTAAATGTGGTTTTTTTTGTGTTTTGTTTTTAATTTGCTTCTTTCATTTTTGTGCTTTATTTTCTTTTACAGACATACTTACAGACATTTCTATTATGTCTTTATGTGCAGAGAGTCACAGAATTTGGTACACAACACTAAAGACATTTTCCCACTGGCATACACTGAACTTTACAAACAGCTTAGGATGAAATAATTGTATTTTTAACATTAAATGTCAACAGTTTTATTGGCAAAGTTCATCTTAGTTGGGTTTTCTTTTTTTTTGTCAGACAATATTACAAACAAAAAGTTCGTTATTACATCTTTTTTTTTTAAATCTTAATTTTGTTATTACATCTTTTTTCTTTCTTAGCACTATTTCACCCATTTTCATTTTTAACCTTAATTTTTCATATTTTTCTTTTTTCACCTCTTTTTCTAGCCAATATTTTTTTCTTTTTCTTTTCTTTTTTATGTTTTTTTGTTTTTGTTTTTTATTTTGCTTCATTATTATTAAAAAATTCTTTCCATATTAATATAAATAGTTGAATGAGACCATAGGGACTTTTCTCCAGTTTCATAAATTGGTTTACCACTTCTTTTCCACTGAGTCTTTTTTTCTTTAGTCACATTATTATTATTCTTTTTTGTCAATATTAACATAAATTAAAAGGTTTAACAAGAGGCCATGGGGAATTTTCTCCAATTTAATCACTATTTTAACCATTTCTTTTCCTACTCAAACATTTATTTTAGCCATATTATTTTTTTCTTTGTGTTAATATAAATTAAATGGTTGAACAAGAAGACAAAATCATTTAATCATTTTTTTTTTCTAGCTACTTCTTTTTCTGCCCAATCTTTTTTCTTTATTATTATTAATATTATTATTTTTTTTTTTCTCCATGTTAATCTAAATTAAATGGTTTAACACGAGGAGTGCTGAAATTTTTCGCCAGTTTAATAACACATCCATATTGTTGAGAAATCACCCCATCTGTTCTGACACTGTGAGAGATGGCTAGCAGTGAGTTTGAAATGGCTAAGATATTACCAGAAAACATGTAAACACAGCAACAAGTCTGAGAAAGCCATCACTGATGCTTCATTAGTTCTGTGATATAGAGAGGCAGCACTGGGCCACTGGAGAAGAAACAAGGTGGCAGGCAGCCACTCAAGACTTTCTGATTCCTGGAACAAGAAGGAAAAATGGAATCACTGTTTCTGACACTTATTAGAGTCCAGCCCTGGGTTACTCTTTTGTAGCTATTGTTGTACTGCCAGTAGTCATTGATTAGACTGTTGTTTTTTTTTTTTTTTTTATACATTACTGAATGTAGGTTGTTTTTGTTATTTGAAAAATGTTGCATATAGTTTGTTTTTGTTCTTGGAAAAAAATGGTTGAGGATTCATCCAGTATTTCATTCCACTGTAAGTCTGTTTCTGGTGTCATGTGTGTTTCAGCTAAAAAATAACTTATAACTAATAATTTTATATATTTACAAAGATAGTCTTTTCTTTGTAATGTGAACACACACACACATTCATACATATATATATAATATACATATATAGGTGGGTGTTGAGTTTGTTGTGTATGTGGGTATAGATTTTTATACTTTGGTTTTAAACCATTTTGTATTGGTTTCTAATAAGATGTATAAAAACAATACTTTTTTTCTTTTTTTATCCATTAACTCTTTCACTGCACATATCTTAAATTCCTAAATTAAATGACCAAGACAGAACTGCTTTTATAACCCATACAGTTCTGAAACTGTAAACTTGATGTAAAATTAAAAATATGCCAGAGAAATGTTAGTCACTATCTTTCATTTGTCTCTCTAATTAATCTTCTAATCTTAATGTTGCAAACAAGAAAGAGTTCTTGGTCAGGACACATTTGCTCTTGCTAAATTTTAAAAACATGCATGAAATTGTTTAACTTATTGGAGAAACTAGTCTGTTTGAATCAAACAAAGAAAAAAAAATTAATAATAATAATAATAACAAAATTTAAACAAAATTAAATAACAAAAGAAGCAAAAAAGATTTCTTGCATGAACTAGCCAAGTCAGAATAATTTTTGCAACCCTTTGTTCTGACTGAAAATTATAAACTCACTTAAAAAAAAAATTCAAGAATCTTTTGGAGAAATTGAAGAGTTCTTGAACATGAAAGAATGAATTTTAAAATTACTTGCCCTAAGATTATATATGAACCACAAAATTCATAATCATGATCATAAAACATTATTCCAGGTGAGTCCTTGAAAAAAAAAGAAAAATCCTTTCAGAAGACAGAACAAAGAAATCGTCTTCAAAGAACATCTTTTCCTGGTCAGCCTCTAATGAGATTGTGATTGGTTACACTTCTGAGCTGATGTTCCTTATGCATGCTTGGCTAACCTGAACAATTCCCACTAATTAGTTCTACTAAATGAACCTGAAATTAATATGTCACCTGAAAGTGCTTTGCCACCTGTTAAAGATTGAGAGAGAGTGATAGAAAGAAAGAGAGAGAGATAGAGAGAGAGAGAGATGGAGAACAGTAAAGTGAGAAAAAGAGAGAGAGAAAGAATAAAGAATGAGAGATAGAGAACAAGAGAGAGTTACATATGAAGAGAGAGAAAGACTGTAAAAAATTAAACATGAAAAAGAGAGAAATTGAATGGAAGAAGAAAGATAATGAGATAAAGACAGATGGAGACAAGAAAAAAGCTGAGAGAATTAGAGAAAAACAAAAGAATAGTGAATGGAAGAGAAAAAAGTGATTTACAGGAAGAAAAATGAATGAGATAGAAGAAAAAAGGAAATGAAAGGAAGAAAAAAGGAATGAGAAAGAGTGAAAGATACACAAGAGAGAGGAAAAGAGAGATAAAGAATGAGATTACTGAATCTTACTTTGTGGACAAAATGCAATTTTCATTTTTACATCAACAAGATGGATTTTTTTTTTTTTTTTTCAAAATCTTTTTACAATTTTGAAATTATCATTTGAATTCTGTTTGGTTTTCTAATCAATCTGAAAAATGTTTTCTCATATAATTTGTTTCGCTGTTACTTTTAGTAATTATTTCTTTATAAATTTATTTCTTTTACTATTCTAAGAAAAACAAAACCTAACATTTTTTTAATCCTTATAATTATTAATTAAAATTAGAAATTTTTATCTGGACACGGTAAATTATTAAATATTTTTCAAATGTGTATTGAAAAAGATAATTTAAAAAGATGTTTCTTCATTTCGATTTTTCTGTGTGTGTGTGTGTGTGTGTGTGTGTGCATGTGTGCACATATATTCGTCCTGTTTTTATTTCACAACTTAATCAGTCTTGCTTTGTAAGTACATAAAATTATTGTATGTTAAACAGAAACAGTGGAACATTTTGTTTTTCCAACTGTTTTAAAAAAAAAAAATTATTTCAAACTTTCAAATCACAGAATTGTGTCCATGGTTTTGTGCCTACTGGGTCACAACTGCTAGGGAAAAATAACTAGTGATTATGTGTGCATAACATTGTTAAAGAGAAGCTGAAACAAAAAAAACAAAACTTTTGATTTGTTTGATGTTAATTTCAATGGCATCCTGTACCAGCAGTTTACCAGATACACAACATCTGTTTATTAATCCTTGACCTTTGACCCTGATAAAGTGATTGACAGGTTACTGGGGTTGCAAATGCTGTTTTCGCAAAGAGTAAAAAAAAACAATGAGATTTGTTAACTTTATATATATAACTGTTTTTATCATTATTATTATTATTATTGTTATTATTATTATTATTATTATTATTATTATCATCATCATTATTATTAGTATTAGTAGTAGTAGTAGTAGTATTGGTTTATGCATTGTCATTGATTTGAAATATACTTGTTAAATATACAAAAGTGTTTGTGCGTATGTGTGTATATACATGTGTATGTTATTTATTTATTTATTTGTTTATTTATTTAGTTTGACAGAAAAAGGAAATGCAGGTGTTAAGTCTGGTTAAGTCTACTTCATATAGATCAAAATTAATTGAGGAAAGTCTAAATCTTCCCACTTGACTGTTCATGTTTTTGATTTGCTTTCATGTTTCTATCTCCCAAAAGTTCAAACCTGGTCAGTGGAGAATTAACAGATTTAGTGAAGAAAAAAAAAAAAAAAATAGTGAAGCAAGTTTTAGTTGGCCTTTTTTCACTTAACAGTAATGCTGGCTTTGGCTTAGTGGTTAGAATGCTTGTGTCCTGTTTAAGGAATATTCAAAGTACTTACAATTTTATGGGTTTTTTTTTAATCTGTTACAGCCAGTACTCAATGAATGGTTTACCAAAAGGCCACGGTATGTGTTGTCTTATCTTTGAGAAGATTTATGAAAATTTCTCTTGTTGCCAGATTAGAAAGAATTAGCAAGATGTGTCGACATCAGTTAAACAGTTTATTTATTTATTTATTTAATAATGTAATATTTAAGATATATTCATTCATTAATATTATTATTTTATTCTGTTTTATCTTCTGGTTTTTATAAATTCTTAGTTCAAACAGTATTTGTAAAATGAAAAATATAAGACATTAAATATTAAATTCTTTTTTTTGTTTGTTTTTTAAGACAAAATGAATGAATTGAAAGACATTTAATTAATAATATAAAAATATATTCAATAAATAACTAAATTTTAAATAATCTAAAATTAAAACCAACACCTGCATTTAAGCATTCTTTATTTTGTTCTTCTTCTTCTTTTTTTTTTTTTTTTGGTAGAAAAGAGAAAAATTTCAATTTCTCTAAAAATATCTCAAAAGATTACTCTTGAATCAGGTTGCACTTGAAAGCAAATATTTCTGTGATTAAAGAGTATCACACACTTTTAAAACATGAACCTGAATCAGGTACGGAAGATTGTTTTGTTTATTGTCGCCTTTTTCGACCACCATACACCCCACTCAGAATTTCTTTTTAAATAACAATATCAAAGGGGTGGGAGACATTATCGAAACCTGACCCCAACGTGTGGCATAGCTTCTTGGGTGCTGCCCTCTTCAGTTATCTTGAGGTGATTTAAAATGCGGGAGATGTTGAGATAGCTGCCCATACCTACAGGTTTCACACATCCGATATACTTGAGGGATTTGAAAAGCATTTGGTAGAGATTTAATTCGCTGGAAATTGATAGAACACAAAATGAGATAGCTATCAGGTGTTGGTTTTAATAGGCTTGATAACCTGGAGGTCAGCTACTTCTCTTTAAGTCATTCTTTTTTCTTTTCTTTTTTTCTTATTTTTAAAATTAGATATCATTGGGTAATTGTTTTTTTTTTAAATTGTGCATGTAAGAATTTTTGAATCTGTCAAGGTAAAGGAGTAAAGTGACACAGAATCAATCGTTCTTAAGGGAACTTTGGTTTTTCCCATTTTTCCCAGATTCCCAATGCCTAGTTTATCAGATATATTTGTTTCCACAGGGGAAAGCTGCCTATTCCTGAAAGGATCTCTTGCTGCTGGTGATGTAGCAACAAGGGATGTTTTTCTTTATTTATAAAAGAATCTACAGTAACAATCATTTTAACAGTATGATTAAACATTTTTTATTTGTTCATTTATATTGTTAATACAAGTATGTTTTGTACTTTATAATATTTGTTTTCTACTATTTCTCATTATTACCCTCACAACAGTTTAACATTCTGTTCCTGATAAATATCTTATTACCAATGCTGAGGAATACATCTGAAAAATATGCTTTTAAAATGTTGTATTGTATTAATATGTGTGCATGAGAGTTAATTTTTATACAGATCAATACAAACATATAAATAGACATTCATACTTGCACACCTAACAAACCAACACAAGCATACATACATACATACATACATACATACATACATACATACATACATACATACATACATACATGCATTATATACACACACACACACACACACTTATACACACATACATGTAAACCTACTTACATATATACCTTCCTACATGCCTACACATACAAACATATATATGATTCTAATTTGTTTCTATTCATAAATATTCACTTTAGTGGGAGTACATAATAGCAGATATGTATTCTTTCATGTTTTCATGTTTATAAACATTTTTAGCGACACTAGTTTGATACTGCTTCACAGCAATACAGCAATGTTTTTTATCTTCTTCATCTAATCTTGTTTGAGCAGAAGCTTAGTCAGACATCAGATATTGCAGGAACACATCAATACATCACTTGCGTTAATCTAGTGTAAAGACCAGGATGTCACTTTTCTCCCGATCCGGTCAGATACTCTGTCAGAGGCAATCCTGCACATGTCAGTGAATGACTATTGATTCAGCTGCTATCTGTGAGCTTGCAGGTAGCACTGGATGCTGGCAGACACTGCCAATCAGTCACTGACTGGCCAGCATGACCAGTGGTCAAGAGTTGGTGGAAATGGCTGATGTTATTGTGCTATCAGTGGGGAAGTAAGAGGGCAGGGTTGATCCTGCAGAGATTGGACAGATCAGGACATTAGTGTGTTGCTGTAAGCCACTGGTGGTCACATTTCTCTGTTTGTTAACATGGTGATCTGTCAGCCACTGAGTTTACTTTCACCAGCAGATAATGAATGCCCTTGTTGTTGTAGTTTATATCAGTGTTTTTACTTCTACCCTGATACTTGACTAGAAAATTATATATTAAAATGGTAATGAATGCCCAGTATTGTTCTTGTTATTACATTTTACTTCAGTGTTTTTTTACTTCTACTAGGATACTTGCCTGGAAATTATGCATTAAAATGGTAAACTGTTAGAAAATGAATGCCCAATATTGTTCATATGTGTATATGTCTTCATATTTTTAAAAAAATACACTAAATAAAAAAAATTCTTTGTTAGAAACTTCCAACTTTTTACCTTTAATTTTTTGAAATTCTTTTTGTTTATCTTATTTACTGTTTTTGATCCATTTTAAATAAGAAGTTAATAGCTTAATTTTTAATTTAAAAAAAAAATTATATTACTTGATTTATATATTTTTTTAAAACTGATCTTTACAGAAATAATTCATTCTTGTGTCATGAATCCAGTGCATAATAAGAAATCTAATTTTCTAAATTTAATTTATTTTCAACATATCAACATACTGAAATTACAAGCATCTATGTATCTCAATAATTAATTAACATGAATAATATTTTTTTTTTTTTTTTTAATTTAAAAATTTTAAATGTCACATATAGATTCAGGGTTTTCATGGATGGATATATTGAATTTCATTTTTTTTTTTTTAATAAGAAATAGAAGAAAAAATCGCAAAACAAAAACAAAGGTTGCTTTTATGTAGAACCAAACATCTTGACATTGCTAATTACAAACCTGCTGAAATCACAGAAAGCTATACACCATGTTTTTGTGACCTTTTCACAAGAAGACTGACACATTTGAGAGAATTCAACGTTTGTAAATATACTTTGTTTTTCTTTCTGATCCAGTTCTCAGGGGGATCCCATGCTAATTAGAGCACTCTTAGTTGTATCATACAGAGAGGGAGGGGGCAAAAAAAAAAAAAAAAAAGGAAAATGTTAATGAAATGTTGTGTACAGAACTCACAGACAGCTGAAAGACATCAAGAAAAACACACTGTCCAACAGGATCCCCTCCCCTACTGTCCCCTGCTGGGTAGGGAAATGATTTTTTTTTTTTAATTCTTCACTGGGTTTGTTTTTTGCTCATCAACATAGTAGAGGTTTTTTTTCATTTTTATCTAGTTGTTGTTGTTATTGTTTTATAAGATTTATTTCTTGGTTATATTAGATCTTCATATTTAAACATAAGTATATTATAAATGAAAAATATTATTCTTTTTATTATTATTATTATTATTATTATTATATATATTTTTTTTAATATACAAAAATTTGCTTGTATATTTATTTTATAAACTTTTCTTTGGAAGTAACGTTTTTTTTTTCATTACCAAACTAAAGTTCATTTTTTTAAATTTTTATCTTTGGAATTTTTACATATTTTGTTTTCTCCCAGCAAATTTAAATTAATCCATTTATTATTTAAAAAATTTGTCTTTGGAATGTTTCCCATTTTTTTCAAAAGCTTTTAAAGAAACATACAGATGTGTTATATTTATATCTGTATATGACATTAATGCTCATGTATTATTATCTATATTTACCCTTGTTATCTTTATAAGATGATAATTTTTCTTTAACATGAAGTTGATATTAACTAAAACTGCCAGTAAAACTAGATTTCATTTAATGGATGTTCATATTATCATAAGTTTTGATTTATGAGCAACTTATAAAATTTTAGCACTGTAATACATGAAGCAAGATTTCTGTTTCTCTGTAATGAATAGTTGGAAGTAATGAGAAATTTGATTGAAAGTTATTACACAGGTGATAACATCTTCGATGGTTTATTGATTAATATGTGTAATGAAGTAACATATATATGAGATTTTTGTGTGTTTGTGTCTGTCTGTGTATATTGTGTGTGTGAGTGTGTGTGTGTGAGTATGTGTGTGTGTCTGTGTCGTGTTTTCTTTCTAGTTCATTCTCCTCCCTCTTTTTCTCTTTCACTCTTTATCACACCCATCTTTCTTCTGCCCTCACTCTATCTCCCTCTTTTCTCCCCCCCCTCTCTCTCTCTCTCTCTCTCTCTCTCTCTCTCTCTCTTGTCATCTCTTGACAGATGGATTTTAATTGTTTTATTATTATTATTATTATTTTTTTTTTTTTTTTAAAGTGGCCATTACAGTTTCTTTATACACATTCATTCTTTGTCTCACTGACTAACCAGAATTAACATGCACATTTTTTGTTATATTCCTGTAAAGAAGGTATCGGCCAGAAAAGGATATTGAAAAAGAATGTTGTTGTTTCTCAATAAACTTCCATGTTCCCTGTCGTTCACCTGTTTATTTAGCAACTTAGTACTGCACAGTCTTAGACACCTGTCAGGAGAACATTCCACCTGTATTTTTAAAGAGCTGAGTGTCACCGGGTTTGTTGTGTTTATGTTTGAGGCATGCATATGATCTTGACTGGTATGTCGTCTGAAATTGTCATAACTGACAGTTTTGAAAAAAAATCAGTTATATCCACAGAAAATGCAGAAAGCTGTACTGGAGATCACTGTGTGAAAGGATAACCTCATTGTTAATCATTTTGAGGACAAAAAATTGAGTTGCTTACAAAGCATGATACTAAAATCTTTATTGGTATATGCCTTGAAGTTGCTGAATAACCCTCACAATTAATTATTTTGAAGTATGATGATAAAAACTTTATTGGTAAATGTTCTGAAGTTGCTGAGTGAAGTTATAATCCTTATAACTGATAATTAAAAAAAAAGTAAAAATAAAAATAATAAAAATGGATTGCAGCTATAGTATGAAACAAATACACAGTATTATGGTCTACAATGTTATTGTTGATATTAATGCTGCAGTCTGTCAAATAGGTCCACAACTGCCATTTAAATGGCATCATAGCTTCACTGATTGCAGCTCAGTTACTATCTTTGATGTCATTGTCTTCATTATTGGAAGTGTAGATATGAGGGTTATACCAGAGTAAAGCTTTCGCCTGGTGGTTTAAAGAGCATATTGTTACCAGGTAATTTTGTATCAGTATTTACAGAATGCACAAATCTCTACTGGTGTGTGTCTATAAATATGAGAGAGACACTCTGCTGTGAAAGGCTGAAGAATGTGGCTGCTTAAACAGGATCAGACATTAAATAAAGTTTGTTTGACTTCCTCTTGAAGAAATCTTATGCTTATGAAGGTTTTAAAGTGTTTGATATTTTTGAAGTGTCAGGTATGTTAATATGACATTAGAAAAACAGAGTATTTTTAAAAGAAAAACATAGAGTTTACATTCATCTAACTTAATTTTATTTAACTCACATCACACACACACACACACACACACACACACACACACACACACACACACACACACACACACACACACACAGAGAGAGAGAGGTTAAGACATTAGCATTATCCAGTGGAGGTAAGAATTACCAAATTCACTGAGGCTGAGCCAAACTATATCAGACTATTCAATCTAAGTTTGGTAGTAATAGAAATTATATTTACACAAAACACACTGACCCATAGAAACAACACAGAAAAAATTATAAAAAAGTCAAAAGACATGCATAGTTTTCTGTTTATTTTTATAATTAAATATATATATATGAGTGTGTGTGTGTTGTTAGTAATAATAATAATATGTTTTATTTTTGATGTAATATTTTAAAAATTATTACACTTTTAATCCCAAATTATTTAACACACAACAACAACATTAAAGACAATTCATTTAATCACCTGACACATTTTCCAAAATTATTTATGACTTAAAAACCCCCACAAAAAAACAGCAATTACATAATTATATCCATGTCTTTGATACCTTTTCTTCATGAAGATGAATTGCTACACATAAACAACTCTCTGCAGACAATATTCATCACAGACTGACCAATCGTATATTAACCAGCATTCAAGCTATTCATTTGACAGTCATCAGAAAAGCATTTGTCACTGGACATTGTTAACTAGGAGGGGCTAATTAGCACTCCCAGGCTACTTTAAAAGCTGTTGGGCAGTTGAAGTAGGCACAGGGGACAGTTAGCTAAGCAGTGGGTGAGGTGTGGTGTACCAAGAAAACTGTACAATTAGCAGAAACGTGTGAGACTCGAGTGTTTGGTGGATGAGAGAATCAGTTCAGATGTAAAGAGAAGTTGTTTGCGAAATCCTGACTTGTATCCAGCATGTGAGAAATGTTCATATACATATATATATATGTGTGTGTGAAGATTCTGACGAGTTTTGTAAATATGTGAAAATTTGTGACAAGTTTCAAAAGTATGTGAAAATTTGTGACAAGTCTTAAAGAAATATTTTAAAAAAAAATGTGAACATTGTTATGTTGAAAAACATATGAGAGAAATGTAATGTATTAAACAAAGTATGTGAACAATGTGATATGTTTTATTGAAAACCTGTGAAAATTGTGACAAGGTTTTAAGTAACTATAATTCTTATTAAAACTTGTTATATTTTTGTTTCACAAAATTCATTTTATGATTGGAAGTCATAAAAGTTTAATATTTTGCATAACTTCACCCAGCTGACTAAACTATCTGATGCTTGTCAGTAATTTAGTTACTAAATATGCGAAGCTTTTGGCAAGGTTAGTAAATATGTGAAATATGTTACAGAAATTTGTAAAAAATTCGGCGAAAATTTGTTAAATGCAGTGTTTGACAAGTCAGTGAACATTTGAGACAGTTCCTAAGAACATTTTAAGTCAACCATTATTCACAAACATCAAGTAGTAAGTTCTTAATCTTACATAATACAGAGTCAAGTGCATATTCTACATTTTATCTTCATTTAAAATTACTTTTAAAAATTTTAAACTTATTAAGACACAATAATTTTCCTTAAAAATCTTATATTCTCTGTTCATTTTTTTTATTTCTTAAATTTATATTTTTTAAACTTGTATTTCTTTTCTCTTCTTTTTTTCTTTCTTTCTTTCTTCTTTTTTGTTTTCTATTTTTGTTTTCTATTGCACTAGGATTTTTCTTTTCTTTTTTAATTTGCTTTTTCTTTTCAGTTTGGTGAATTTTTTTTTTCTAATCTGTTTTTCCTTATATGATTATGACACTGTACATTCACTCCCACTTCTTTGGCACTGATAAATTCAGCCAAAGTTATGAAATATGTCATCATTATTTTTGGCATTTTAATAAATACCGTCTGATACATTAATCTTGTATTGTTCTTCTACCAGAGGTTGCATCAAAATAATAATAAACAACACAGACACTTTAATGCTCACAGAAAAAAATTAAGAATAGGGCAGTGTACTACATTAAGTAAGATGTCAAGATATACATATATTTTTTTGTTTTTGTTTTTGCTTTTATTAATTTAAATAATGAAATTAACTGAATGATATATGGCATCACACACGTACATTCACATTTGTATGTAGTTAAGAATAATACAGATAATTAGAAAATAAATGTGCTGTATCTGTACAATGAGATATTGTGTTTCGATTAGCAGGATTGCTATGGACAGACTTTGAAAGGAACAGTGTTATTAAGTCTAACAGAGATAGTATAGCAAAAACATAAATAACAGTTGTTTTTTTGTTGAGTAGTATCATTCATTGGGTTTACTAGTTATTGTTGTTATTGTTATTGTTATTATTATTATTATTATTATTATTATTATTATTATTTTTTAATTATTTTTATTTGTTTTTTAATTTGTTTTTTAAATTAAAAAAATTAAAAATATTTGAATGGTAAAAAATGTAGAAACCACCATCCCCTGCCAAAAAACAACAGCATTAAAATATTATAGCTGTCATTTTTAATATTCAAATCTCTGTATTTAATTTCATTTAAGAAGAAAAAAAATATTATATCTGTCATTTTTAATATTCAAATCTTTATATTTTTTTTTTTTTTTTTTTTTTTTTTGGTCAAAATATGTTAACTATATAAGATTACTCACAACCGTCTTGTATTTGATGTTCTAACCATTTAAATAGGATTTCCTCTGAAAGGTTTATACCCAACCTTTGATCTCTGAGCGATTATACCATTGATATAGGAAACTGGGTTAGGCCATTAAATGTCCTCTGTGTGTCAGTATTGCCACATTTTATGGGTGATACAGAGAAGAGGGGTGGACCACTCTGTTAGAGAGGGAGTGTAAGTAATTAGTGCTTCAAAGAAGGGAACAGGCACTCAATTAGAACAAGGTGTGATCTCCTGGCTTCTCCAGTGAAATAGTCTACACAGGAAATGTTTGATATATGGAAATCAGCATGCAGAGTTCAGCCATTGGTAATAATTTAAACAGTGCAAATCCTGCAGATGTTCTAGCAGTTTGCAGATAATGACTTTGTCATGCTTAATTAATCAAAGATGTAAATTCTGGGAAATCTGGGAATTAAGAGTGGACTTTTATACCCAACTTGCATGTACTTGCATGCGATGACTGAATTTAAACGTTGTGATTGAGATGCATCTAAATGCCTGTGTGATATGTAATGTTGAAATGTATTAATAGAATCTTAATGAGGTACTTTTATGCTTTTAATAATACACACACAAATAAAAATAAAAAAAATCTAAAATTAACTCTGGAAATAAAAGGTTCAAAATTGAACAGTATGAAAGGTATTTAAATACATTTTTAAGGATTTCTGGGAATTCAGATTTTAAAACAGAACAAAACAGAAATAAATTCAGTCTGAATAATGAATATTGAGAAATTTCTAGAAATATTTCTTTGTTGTTGTTTTTAGGTCAGGAAATGTTAACATGCCTAACTCACACACACACACACACACACACACACACACACACACACACACACACACACACAGTCATTATTAGTAATTTGTCTGAATGTCTATCACTGTCTTCTGTTCTGTGTTTGTGTGTGTGTGTGTGTGTGTGTTTGTGTGCGTGCGTGCGTGTGTAATAGTGTGTCTTTCTCTGTCTCTCTTTTCTCTCTTTCTCTTTCTCATTCTTTTTTTGAATTTGTTCATGTATGTGACATTATGTCTGGATCAGTTAAATCTAAGCCTTTTTTGAACAAAGGAAATGTATTAAGTTTATTAAAAATCACAGGAAATGAAAAGAAACAATTTAAATAATCGCTGAATTAGAAATAACTGAATTTATATTAAAAATAAAAAAAATTAAACTGGAAACAAAGGTAATGTATACAGATCATGTGGAAGTAATTCGACCAGGAATTTTTAACTTCTGTTTTATTTCCTGAAGTGAAAAAAAAAGAGATATAAGTCGAAATCCCAAGCATAAATAAAAAAGTGTACTAAAACAGCAAGCCATCTAAATGAAGCATGTGAATGGAAGGAAAGTAGAAAAAGACCACCTTGGAAAAGTAATTGGGCTTGTTAGCTGAGCAAAATGCAAGACACACGGTCTGAAAAAATATTTCTTCTAAAACTAAATCCTTTGCTATTTCGACTGTTTGGTGCATTATCTGTGTTTATGTTTATGTCTTAAATTCATGCCTGGTCATTGGAAAAGATTTTCATTTTTATACAATTTGACATCTGATCATATATGTCACTAGGAAAGGTTTTATTTTGTTTGTTTGTTTGTATTTTATTTTATTTTTTGTCATTCCCAAAACATCAGCTAGTCATCATTTTAATTAGTTCACGCTTGGTCACACGTTTTTAAAAATAAAACTCTTAACATGCTTGAAGAACAAAGTTTGTTTTTCTGATTTAAAACAGTTTGAGTGAATCATCTGTAACAATAAATAATGCTGGTTACAGTTTTCATTTTTCAGTAAAAAAAAAAAGTTACTGGTTTTTTTGTTCTTCCCCCTAAAACATTGGCTGGTCATCATTTTAATCAGTTTCTGCTTGAATACACTTTAAAAAAAACAAAAAAACTCTTAATGTGCTTTATTTGATTTAAAACAATTGGAGTGACTCATCTGTTACAATAAATAATGCTGAATGAAATTTTCATTTTATCTCAGTAAACAAAATGACTGGTTGTTTGTTGTTCTTTTCAAAAATTATTGTTATTTCTTATCAATTTGTTTCGGGGTTTCTTTCTTCTCTTTCTTTTTTTCTTTTTTTTCTTTTTTATTTCTTTTCTTTTTATTCAGTTTTTTGCGTGTTAATGATGTTTGACAACAAAATCTACATCAAAAAGTTAATCATCACTATTCTGTGATCTTTGACAACAAAATGTTACAGTTATTCAGCAACACATCATCAGTTACTGTCTGACAGTTCATTTTATTTATTCACAGCAACACCAACATCAGTGCAGTTATCAGCAACACGCCAGTAATTAATGTACTGCAACAACATGATGAGTACCAGCATCTACATAGACAACTTTATCAGCAGTGTATTGACAATTAATGTACTGCAACAGTGTGATGAATATCGGCATCTGTGTTGACAACGTTATCTGCAGCCTATTGACAATTAATGTACTGCAACAATGTGATGATGTCTTACTGATAAAATGATTTGAATTTATTCTCAAAATCCATGATGTTAATGCCTTTATGTTGAAGATAGTTTGTTTTTTAATTAATTACTTTGTATAAAATTGTAAAGCCTAATTTGAAATGTGATGTTGATCAGAAACTGAGTTTTCTTGAACTAAAGCTAAATAAAAGCTATGTATAAATAATAATAATAAACAAACAAACAAATAAATAAATAATTTATGATTTAAAGACAACTTCTTGTTTATTTTGGTTTTCAATATAAATAATAATAATAAATATGTATGGAGATAAATGACAGGAAAACATGCATTGTTTTTTAATAAATCTTAAATAAAATAGTGTTTGCAGTTGAAAATATAATGAATAAAAAAGAAAATCTTTGTATTAATAAATGTAAGAAATTTATCGATATCCATGCCATTGTTTGTGTGTGTAAAAACTGACCCATGAAATAATCCTTAGTTAACATTCCTTAATTTAGTAAGAAATCTTAAAGTAAATCAGAATGGTATCAAAACTTTTTTATGAAAACCATGACATTTCTTCAAGTCTCACTTTTTAAATTTGTTTTCAGATTTACTGTGATTTACTGCAACATACATGAACACCAAATCAGAGTGTAAAAATGTCAAGAATTCTTTTCAAAAATCATTTAGTTCTTCATATGTCACTTTTAAATGTTGTTTTCTAATTTCTTCTGATTTTCTACAAAATCAAATTACAGCAAATGACTTCCTTGAAAATATAAATCTGGAGATAAGAAACCTGAGACTGATTTAAACGAATGTGAAAAATTAGTCACGGTGTATGCAAAGTTTACATGAAAATTCACAATTGTTGCTGTGAAAGGCATTGACTGCAGTGAGGAGGAATTTTTTCTGAAAATAAAGGGATGTGTGGAAGTGTGTGTATATTTATATAGTGAAATAACACAGTAGTTGGGCATTCCTTCACAGGATCCATTTCCGTTTTCTGAGGAAGTTTCTTTTAGCAGTGACATTAACCAAAAATTCAGAACTGTCAGAGCACAAGTTTTGCCCTTAGGAATCAAATTTTTATTACCATTTCTAACATCTCTTTGCAATTTAAAAAAAAAAAAAATAATAATAAACTTAACATTTCTTTTCTTCCATTTTGTATTGGTTGATTTTACTTTTTTCTGTTTCTAATTTTTCTCGCACTATCCCTTTTTCTTTCCCTATTTTCTCTTTTCTTCTCTTTCTTTCTGTCTGTGTGTCTCTCTTCTTCTTGCTTTCTCCCACTTTCTCTCTCTCTTTCTTTCTCTCTTCCTCATGTCTCTCTATCTCTAGAAAGAAAACTTTTAAAAATAAAATTTTCTTCAGTTGTACATGAGTCACACTCTTTCTTTCTTTCTTTCTTTCTCTATCTTTCACTATCTTTTTCTCAATCTCACTCTCCTTCTCAATCTCTCTCACTGTCTCTTTATCATCCTTCTTCTCACCATATCAATGTCTCCAACATATTTTTTGTTTAAAAAATGTTTTTTTAAAAGCACAACTTTCTTTTCTCTTTTTTTTTCCTCTAAAGAAAAAACAAAAAAAGCTGGAACAAAAACAAGACAAAATTATTTTTTTTTCTGTGTTTTTTTTTTTCTCTCTCTCTCTCTTTCTTTTTTTTTGGACATTGGAAAGAAAAAAAAAAATCAACAAAAAATAACAAAAAACTTTTTGATTTGTTGTTTTTGTTTCAATATCTGGAGCATATGCAGAAGTTGTTTATTCGTGCAAAGATGTAGAAGAGATTCCCCTGCAATCAGAAAACAGATGGACAGACGTGCTGATTTCCTCACCTAGCCCCTGGATTCCTGTGAAAACTTTTAAAAACATCCTAACAAACAAACGCTAGTTGTTGCAGCTTACAAGTTAGCATTTCTGACATGTCTTAGAATCTTCTTTCTGAAACGAGAGAGCATTTTTTGAAAAATAAAATCGCTGTGATGGAATTGTTTTGATTCCAGTGTCAATTGATTTAAATTTTTTAAAATACATGTTATATTTATTGTGTAGCGTATTCACTATGACAGATTATGTGTTCTGATGTTACATATTGTTGTTTGCAGCATTTTTTTTTTTTTTTTTTTTTTTTTTGTTTATGTATCTTTTTTCAATTTTGTTTTTGTTTCAAGATTTATTTATTTTCTTAATATTATTATTTTTGTTTTTGCATAGCTGTCTGAAACCTTACAACCTTTGTTTTGTTGTTGATGTTTTTATGTTTTTATTTTTCATCTTTTTCACTTTTTTCTTCTCATAAAGTTTTTGTAAGGGTTTTTTTTTTTTTTTTTTCAAATCTTAGAAAACAAGAATTAAAAAAGAAAGATAAATCCCTACAGATTAGAAATAAACATTGAAGGGATTACAAAGAATATTAATTAGAATAATAGAGGAATATTCTGAAATGGTTTGGCATAAGATTAATTGATGATGTCATAAATGTCAAAGTTCCAAACAGCTGTACATAATAGCATAACACCTTGACAACATTTGATTGGTAACAAGATTAATGTTAGGATTAACTGATTTAGATAATGCTTAGTAAGAATTGACCTGCATTTTACCTGTTTTACACCTGTAAAGTTGACCTCTGTTTAGGCAGTCTTTCCTTTCCATTAATATTAAATTTCTATGGCAAAATATCACCACATCATTGAATAATAAATTTTATGGTGGCATCTAAATTTTAATATTAAAAGTAGGATTATTTGATCCACACTTGATGTGTAGTGAGAACATACTTATATATTTTCACCTGTCTCCCACCTGTAAAATTGACCTCTTGCCTTTCCATTAATATTACAGTTCCATAGCTCACTGTTACAATATCATTAAATAATAGTGGGAGAGTATCCAACATTTAACTCTAACAACATTAGTATTAGAATTAATTGGTTAGGACATTATACACATCTTTTCACCTATACATCTTTTACCTGTACAACTGACCTGTTACCATTGTAGATTTTTCTTTTCATTAATATCATCATTGCCCTGACTGAATAATACTATGATAATGTTAATATTAGGATCAGTGGGTGTGAAACTGATACCCATATCATCTCCCATCTGCAGAATTCCATTTGTTTTTCATTTCATTAATATCAGAATTCTATTGCAAAATGTCACATCATGATTGAATAATACCATGACAACATTAATATCTGATGTGGACTTGATGCCCAGCTTCTCACCTACTTTTTTTTCCCCACCTTTCTCCCACCTGTAAAGTTGACCCCTGACCATTACTGGTCTTTACTTATCTCTAATACCAGAGTTCCCACTGCAGACTTTGTACAGAGAGATACCTTTGCCTTGTTAAGACAGAAAGTAACTGAAAGTCACTGACTGACACCACAGTGTACACAGAAGGTACTCAGAACATGTGCTTTCAGTTTACCACTATAGAAAATAATGGAAAATAGCTCTTAGAAAAAGGAAAAATATCCGAAGGAGAAAAAAAAAAAGAAAAAGAAAAAGAGATATAGAGTAGAATTCTCAAGACATCTGGGTATGCTTATCTCCCCTTTTTCTTCCTACTGAAGGTTCTGTTTGGGTTGGAGAAAAAACAATTATGAATTATGGTTCCAAAAGTAGCAAGATGCTGATTTCAAATTCTGTTACAAATAACTGAAAATGTTCGAAAGAAATGAAAACCAAAATTAGGGAAAAAAAGTTAATATAAAGGAAATTTTCTGTATGACTTGAATAGATGGTGGATAACCAAATACACAATCAGTTGTCAACCATTAAAATGGTTAGAATTATTTTCGTTGTACTTTCTCTATGACTTTGATTTCTTAATATTTTGTGGAGGTACAAAAATTTGCTGTCACATTTACTGTTCAGTCAACTTTGAGAACATCACCATTGGAGAATTCTAAGTTTCTGTTACTGAGTTCTTAACTGTTTCATTTTGGTCAGATGTTTGATAAACATTGATTTGATGTTCTGCATATGGATAATATTTGAAATTCTCAGAATTGTTTTTCTGTGCCCATGATAATTGTATATGTCCCATAAAATGATATATAAGCATATTAAATGTTAATATTTGAACAAGACTAATTATTTTATATGTATGGTTCTTGTCTTTATCTTTGCCACTTGATACTGTTTACTAGGTGTTGGTATTTATAAATGAGATATACACATCACAGCAATATGCTTGTTCTCATATGACAGGTGATTATAATAAAAATAGGTTTTAATTGAACTAGATTAAATTGAACATGGATACATGCATACAAAAAGAAGAAGAAGATGAACAATAATAATTATAATAAACATTGTTATTAATAATATTAATAATATTTATTATTATTATATTTAATTAATTAATTATTTATTTAATGTTTTTTAGGAATATTTTACAAATGCTAAATGATAATAATAATAACAGATAAAATAATAAATAAATACAAATAAATAAATAATATTTAAAGATAATTATTATAATAATTATTATCATAATTAATAAATATAAAATTTTAAAATATCATTTGAAAATAATATTTTCTTACAAACTTTTCTTTAAAAAAAAATGAATTAAAAAAAATGATAATAATAATAATAAAAAGAAGAAGAAAAAGAAGTAAGAAGAAAAAAAAAAGAGAAAAAAAATGTGCACATCCATTTCACAGTGATGGTACCATAGCCAGCTGGTTGAAAAAGTATTCCCACTGAGTGCCCCAGCCTGGATTCGTCAAGAGTATCTCTGTGTTTAGAAAGTCATTGTGTTGACGACTGCCTCTCTGACGGAGATCACGGCCTGACCATGTGGCAGCACTCCGCCACCCTCTCTACAACGTCTTCACAACGTTTCACTTTACAACACTATAGGAAAGTGGCCAAACATTCCCAGGTAAAATAAACAAACGAGGCACACATACTGGGGAGGGAAAGCCCAGTCTGTTGAGATGCTTTGATCTGAAGTGATTCAGGAAATGTCTCACCCTTCCTTTCGGGATGTGAAAATGGTCCCTGTGGGAAGTTGTTGGCAAAATAATATGTTTAATAGAAACGAGGTATTAAAATGCCTGATGGTTTTTTCACATAGTGTAAACACGTTTGTAATAATATGTAAACACTAGAGAAAACACTGAATGTGCATTTAAGTGTGATCTCATTGCAGGTCATGTTAATAATAATGTGGTGTGTGTTCTTTTTACATGTGGATTACATTTGTTGTTTTTTTGTTTTTTATTGATGGTTTAAGCTGTACAGAGTTACGGAGAAGAATATATATATTTTTTGTGTTATTTTCCATATACTGACAACAAAAATAAAAATATTAACTTTAAATATTGTTTTTAATTAGTTATAGTGTAGTTGTGTTTTTTTATATTATTAATTTCATTATTATTATTATTATTATTATTATTATTATTATTTTATTTTTGGGGTTTTTTTGGTTAAAATTCTCAAAGTGATTTTTAGAAATGGTTCACTTATTCAGTTTAAAGAATATGTTATCTCAGAATCATTGCATTTACCTTTTTGTTCATTGATGTATTCATAAATACACAGATACAAACACACAGACACATATATCTCATATTTGTTCATTGACTGCCACTTTTGAATGTTTCTGTTTTACTCTTCCCATTATCCTACAGATCTTATTAATATTTGTAATTTTAAAGTTTACAATAACATAAAAGAAAAATGAAAAAATAGTAATGCTTACATAAAACATTCAAATAATGTCTTGGGTTTGAATTAGTTTTAGAAATGACAAAATAGAGACATCATTACAAAAACCAGGGGAACCATGGAACCAGAGGAAAGCATGTAAATCACTTCCAGGGTGTGAATCTGTGATTTGCTTTAACACCCCATCTCAATCACCAGTGTCCTAGCCAGTAACCAAATATCAACTTTTACGACACTTTTTTTTTTTCTTCTTGTTTTTAGTTTTTGACATCCCTTCTTCTCCCACCAATAAAAACCCTATCAACAGATGATGTACAGGGTGAAACAACAGCTTTTATCTGCATGCCAAAAAAGATACGATGCCAAAATGCAAACAGAAAGAAAACACAGTAAGAGGGCTATAAATCCTGTGGAATGACGGACATCTTGAAGAGTTGGGGTGCACATTCTCTCGTCTCATACTGCTCGCATTTTGACCAGATCTGTAAAAATATTCTCCGTGTAAAAGAAAATATCATCACAATGAGGTTTATTAGTGTGCAACTTAGTAAGGTCAACTGATGAGTGATAGGTTGTCGTTTCAAACCTCGCCAGTAGATATGTTTCAAAAATATTTGATATTTTTTATATTTTCCTTTCCAGTTCTGTGAATTTTTGGTAGTTTAAATATTTCTTGTTAAGAAAATATTTGTGGGACAGCAATAGGAGAGTGGATTTTGAAATTAAATGTTTGTTTTAAATGTTCAGGTTTCTTTTCTAGGAAAATGAGATTAATTTTCATTATTTTACTCTGTGTATTTAGAAAAATATGTTTCAGCTATTAACATTCAACTTTAGTATCTTAAATATTTACTAGCTTTGAAAATATGTGTCCTTAATGGTATAAATCATACTTAATACTTAAAAGAGAAAAATTTATTTTAAGAAGTACATGTGAGTATTTGTTTAGGTGTTTGTAAAGGTTAGAAATTGTACCATGATTTCTCTCTCTATATATATATATTATACAAAATACAATCAATAAATCTTATGAAATATTCATACACAGATACATACAAATATAAATAAATACATATATACTTGCGCACACACACACACACACACACACACACACACACACACACATTATGCATATTGTTTCTTACAAAAATAAAGAGAACATTTTTTTTTTTTTTTTAAAAGCATTTACAGCCATGTTCAAATCTGCTTTGACACTAAGCAAAAATTTTCTAAAATTAGATATTAATCTTGAAATGGCTTTCGTTTTTTTTTTTTTTTTTCCTCTCTGACTTTGGTTATATATTATCTATATTTGCTTTTCTCAGTATGAAATGATTACAACCAGCACACTTTATCAGCCCATCTCTGAAACAACATCAGAGCACATTAAAAAATATAAAGGCATTTTGTCACTCTGAAATATTGTAACAGATGCTTTCAGAAGATAGTTCCTTCCAGGAGGTCCTCTGTGATGAATAATGGTCCTGTTCATGTTAATATTTGAAACATCTGCTTGACCATGTAAAACAACCACCTCTACATTAAGGGAACATCTGCTGCTGAGATGACAGCATGTTTTCTTACCGTGCTACAAGGACCGGAGTCTTTTACCATGACAGGACAAGTGATGAAATGCTCATTACACTGTGGTCATTTGCACCAGCAGACAGCTTATGTCTGTCTGTGATATACAGGGTCATTACGGTCTTTTTGAACTTTTCAAGTTTTCACTTCTGTAGACAAAGTTAAATCTGTACAGAGATTAAAGAAAGTATTTTGTGGGTGGTGTGTGTATATATATATATATATATATTTTTTTTAAGGGGTTTGAACCAGAAGGTCTTAAGTGCTTTTTTTTGGTGAAAATTACATTTTACCACCAGTGCATGTACAGTAGTAATTTCTTTCATATATCAAAGAATCAAGTTAGTAGCATAATAATTTTTTGAGATGTCAATCAGAACTGCATAGTCATTATGGATAGTAAGTTGTCATGCCAGTAGATCATAAGTGAATATTTGTTAATGCTAAAAAGTCATAAATGCACTTAGTAAATTAGTATGTTTACATATTACATTGCCAATATGTCATAATGACATTTACATCAATACAGTCATGACTGATTGGTAAATATATCAAAACAAAAAAGATATAAGTGGACTTACGATGTTCTCTTCCTGCATGTCTCAATTTGATATTACGACTTTTTTAAGTCTGTGATTTTCATATTCCAAAATGTTGTAAGTGATTCTGGGGATGGGGTGAGCTGATGATTAGAAATACTGTCATGAAAATGTCTGAATATATGAGTTGTTCAACAAGCTGTAAATGTGAAATTTCAAAACCTGTGTCAATACATATGAAAATGCCAGAGAAATGAAACTTTGTTTTTCGTTTTTTTTTCTCTGTTTGGCAAAAATTCAGTTATAACCTTCTGGTTCCAACCCCTTGATTTGTTCTTTTACATTTATTTGTTTTCTACGCATCCAGTGTTATTAACTACACACAAACTTAGTTACGATTCTGAAGTTAAATATTCGTTGCAGTTACCTTTCGGCAATAGCATATGAATCTTATTGGTTATCACTCTCCACGACAGCATAAATCAAACTGTTTTTACTGCACACTTAAACCACATTAAATTACTCTTCTGATGCTCGTCACAAATTGGTTTTCCCATGTTTAGAACGAGAGTTAGGAAAGTTTACAACAGTATGAGGATTTTTTTCGGGACTCTGTATAGTTGTAGATCTGTGTTGGAGGACATGGCTAGGCTCCCTGAGTCTGCCCATGGAGTCAAATCAAAAAGAACAGCTCTCTGTTGTTAATGATTGGTGGCTGCACAAAGACAGGTTAGGTTTAAATTATTGCCTCTGTTAAATAAACACCACCAAAAAAAAAAGCATCTTTGGCTTGATTTAATATCTAATGTTATGTAACTTTATCACAGCACAAAAAAAAGAAAAGAAAAAAAAAATAACCCCCCAAAAACAAGAAGAAGAAGAAGAAAAAAAAGAAGAAGAAGAAGAAAAAAAAAAAAAAAAATGAAATAAATAAATAATGTGGAGAAACCAGAACATTAAAGCCAATTACTTTTTAAATTTGAAAATGTTTTTTTTTTAGAATGTATACTTCTTGTTTATGAACTAATGTTATAGTAAAATACTACTATGACTACTACTATTGCTATTACTGCTACTACTGCTACTACAGTTATTACAATAATAAATAAATAAACTGGTTCTTTAAAGCATGTACAGTTGCTGTTAGAATTTAATTTTTTTATAGTATCTTTAACATTTAATTACTGTAATACAAAGAAAGAAATGATACCACATCAAACTGGGAAAATGAAGTTCTTTAACACATAAATACAATTAGAATTTCCCTTTTTTTTTTTTTTTTCTTTCTTTTTTTTTTAGTTTGAGGACAAATTAAATTTATCTTAGCCAAATAAAATTTAATGAAATAAGGCTTGATTAAACTGCCATAAAAATTTTTTTAGGCCTTTTTGTAATGAAATATATTTGCCAAATTAAACTTCAATTAGAATTTGGCACTTTGGTAAATGAAGGTTTAAGCTGCAGATAAGTACTGATAAATGAATTTGAGCTAGGGTGTAAATTATTTTGCATTGATTTGTAGGAGCCATTCTTCTTATTTGGTGATTATCATGTCTGAATCTTTTTTAACATTTTTTTTTTTTAAAAATTACCATTTGGTTTGGTATTGTTGTTTTCTTTTAAATTGATGCTTTTTCTATATATATATTTTTTTTCTGTTTCATTGCTTGATTAGACAGATATAAATGTTTATCTTGTGTGTGGATGTGTAGTGTATAAGGAAATGAATGCCTCTTTGTGTTTTTGTATGGGCATTCTCATACCAATTATGCAGAAAAATCAAATATACCTTGACCCAAAAGTTAGTATCAAGTCAATTTTATTGTATATATTAACAGCCTTAAGTACATTACCGAATTCAGGCAAATGGAAAAATCAGAAAAACATTTTAAAAAAGAGATAATATTTAAGGCACCAAGAGAATCAAGTTTGTCAAATAAAATTCCTCAAATAGGATTTCTGTGTGTAAATTTTATAATATGATCTTTAGTATGCATGATACATAACCTGCTCTTTGATTTTTTTTTTTTTTTTTTCTCTGATCTTAGAGCTGTCTGGTGTTGGTGTTTTCAGAGGCTGAATACTCAATGAATAATAATCTCAGGACATTTTCTTATTAACATTTATTGGGAGTCAAGCTTGATTCAGTACAAGAGGAAACCCACTGTACGAGCTACTCTTTTTCAGCAGTTGTGGAGTTTTTAAATACGCAATTTCTTCTAGACAGGAAAGCAAATTCTTTGGTCTTTAATACTCCTTTGATACAATAATGCTTATAACTGCAGTGGAATTTTTAATAGGAGTTTTCTTCCATACAGGAAGGCACATTCTTTGGTCTTTTATACCTAGCAATAGCAGAGGTTGTTTTAATATGAAGTTTGTTCTTGACAGGAAAGCATATTCCAAGGCCTTTCGTAGACTGGAACAGGAAATGGCCTAATGTGCATATGAAGGACAGTTGAACCTACAGTCTGTTGTGCATTAAGTTAATGTCTCACCATTGAGCTGTGGCCTGTTCTGAATAAGAGAAAGAGAATGAAAGAAAGAGGCATAAATATTCACCTATGGATCAATGAAAATAAATTTCAATTTAAATCAAATTATTGAAAATTATTCTCAGTCGACTGATTAATTTTACTTCAACCGTCTTAGTTACATTCAGACATGTTTTATAGACTTGGATATAATGGGAAAATTATATTCATGCATTATCTCTGTATCTGCTGTTATAAAAGTTGAAATTGTAGTTGTTATTGTATGTAATCAGGTGTTTTATAGAGATAATAGTAGTTACCACATGCAATCAGATTTACTTATTACTACTAGTGATACATTTTTATGTGATATTTTGTTTGTTCACTTATTTTGAGTTTCACATTCAGTAGACTTAAACTTATATCTTTATTAATGTTAGTCATAGATATATTGGTAAATTAACAATTAATAAGTTAGTAAATTGTTTGACTAAATCAATATTTATGGATAAGTTGGTAAACTCTGACTAAATCAGGCATACAGGTACTTTATCAGTATAGATGACAGATAATTTGGTAAATTATTTTACCAAATCAAGTACACCAGTTCTTATCAGTATTAATTAGAGAAAAGAAGTAAAATATCTGACAAAATCAGGTATACTTACCAATATTAATGAGGGATAAATTCTTTGACAATATCAGGTACACTGATCAGTATTGATGATGGGTAAGTTATTATTTTGACAAAACAGGTGTACAAAACATCGGTAATAAAAGAGTTTGTAAATTCTTTGACTAAATCAAGTACAAGAAATAGTTGAAAGAGGAATCAGAAACAACTTCTCAGTGTGTCCATAAAAAAAAAAAAAAAAAAAATAACAGGATGAGCACAACAATTTTTGAAGCTTAAACACACATTATCTCTTTACATTATCTTAAACATCAATCTATCACCACAGATTTAAATGAAATGAACCCATACAAACAAAAAAAAAAAACAAAAAACAAAATCTTTTATATTCATTGCATTTTGGAGAAGAAGAAAAAAAAAATAATAATAAAACACAGACAAAAAGAAATGAAGAGAGAATATAAGAAAGAAAAGAAATGAATAAAAAAATTAAAAATCTCAACAGCAAGCCAAGTGTTGAAGAGATTACACGGATCATTTCTGATTCATTCTTTATGCTTGGCAGGAGTTTGGGGTCCACTGGCGGTTTCGGAGATTTACTTCTCTTTAGCAGCTCCCCGAAGATTGTGAGTCGGGGCAGTGGATCTATTTTGAAATTTATAAAACGAGCAATTCATCTGCTTTTATGATCTGCAGTGATTGATTGTTAGATTTGTTAATGTGAGTGGTGTGCTGACACATGGAGTAATCATATCTGCAGATGAATGTGAAGTATCACTGATATGTGATAACAACATGACAGCAATGTATGACGGGTACATTAGTGGCGATTTCGTTTCATTTTTATTTTTATTTTTATATATATATATTTTTTTTTTTTTAAAGTTTCATGTGTGTGATTCTTATTTTGTTTTTTTTTATAATTTTTTTTTAGTAAATTTTATTTTGTTTATTGTTAGTTTTGTTTGTCTTGATTTCCTGTTTTGTTGCTTTAATATAATTTTTTTTTTTTTAAAGTTTGGATATAATAATTATGATTTATCCAAAAATTGTTTTAAAATTAATAATGGCATTGTTATATCATTAAATTAAAAGTTATATCTACCAGTTAAAACATAAAGACAAAAGTAATCTTTGGAGACCTTCATACAAACAAACAAACATGTTATTATATAAAATCATTCAGGTATGAATGTATGTGCATGTATGTGCATGTATGTATAATATGTATTAAACAGATTCCAGAAAGAATCAAATCTCATATCTGATGAATAAAATAATCATATACAATCATTAACAACAACTCTGTTATGTTAAAATTAATACAATACAGAAAAAAAAAAAAAAGATTCTTTTTTTTCTCTCTCTGTGTCTTGTGCATTGACATTTCAAGAAAATTGCTACAATTTTCAATGTGTTGAATAAATAAATTACTGCTTTGACAACATCTTCCTGCTACATCTATGTGAAGATGTATAAATTTATCAGAGGGGATTGTCAACCAGGAAATCGCTGCAGACAGATTGTGTCTTGAGTAATTCTGTCTGGAAAAGTCCATCATGTTACGTAACATACACATTCTGCAATGTTCTCTGGGCTTTACATTATAGCTGCATTTTTTTTTTTTTTTTTAAATTATTATTATTATTTTTATTTATTTATTTTATTTTATTTTTGTTTGTGGGGGAGAGGTATTTAATTTTTTAATTATTTTTATTTATTTTAATAATATTACGCTAGGATTTATTTATTTATTTATTTTTTTTTTTGAGTATTGCTTTTCTTTTAGGTAATTATGAAAGTAGTTTATCTGAAAAAAACAGGAAATTGTTTTTTAATCACAGTTAAAATGTGTCTTAAGTCATGTTTTTGTTAAGAAAAAAACATAAAACAAACAAAAATAAAACAAAAAAAACAAAGGAAAAACAAATAATGTATAGCTAAGGCTGATAGAATGAGAGATAAATTTATCTTTAACCAAATATTTATGAAAAATTCACCAACAAAAATAAACATTTTAAACATTAAATAAATATATGGATAAGACAGACTGGGAGATAAACTATTTAAAAAAAAGAAAAAAGACAGAAAATAAAACAACAACAAATTAAAAAAAAAAAAAATGTGTATGAGTGTGTGTTTTTTTTTTTATTATTATTTTTTTTTTTTATCATTATCTTAAAAGTTTTGTCATTATTAAATTTTTCTCTTGTTCAGATTTCTCTGTATTCAGTGGTTCATATCAACAACAAAATAAAAAACATCAAAAGCAAAAACCTTAACCCCATTTCCAAAGAAAAATAAAAAAGCTCTGCAATAGGATCTCAGCTGACATTCATAATGTGTGACAAACTAAGTATTTGAGAAAATCCTAACAGAGTGAGTTACATCAGTGGTGATCAGTGTTGGTGTTTGCTGAATGCTTCTGTCTTGTGAGACTGACAGACAGTGAAATCCTGGTAATTAAACTTACACAAGAGTACACAGCTTTTGTCCTTGATCGATCTCAGGAGAGAGTCCAGTCTGATCTTGTAATGCTATGTCATTTTTTTTTTTTTTGTTTTTTTTTCACTGAATATTAGTCAAAGGAATCCTGATTAAAAACTTGTCCCTTATTTGATAAGAAAAAGTAGATCAAAGGATTCCTGATAATAAATTGTCCTCATTTGATAACAGAAAGTAGGTCAAAGGAATCTTCATAATAAATTGTCCTCATTTGATAACAGAAAGTAGGTCAAAGGAATCCTTATAATAATTTATCCTCATTTGATAATAAAAAGTAGGTCAAAGGATTCTTGATAGTACCTTGTCCTCATTTGATAATAAAAAGTAGGTCAAAGGAATCCTTATAATA
The DNA here is from genome assembly GCA_012295275.1 of Chrysomallon squamiferum. Taxonomy (NCBI): domain Eukaryota; kingdom Metazoa; phylum Mollusca; class Gastropoda; order Neomphalida; family Peltospiridae; genus Chrysomallon; species Chrysomallon squamiferum. The sequence goes on along the minus strand of CM022672.1, from coordinate 11,959,454 downwards.
ATTTGTCCTCATTTGATAATACAAAAAGTAGGTCAAAGGATTCTTGATAGTACCTTGTCTTCATTTGATAATAAAAAGTAGGTCAAAGGAATTTCTGTTTATTGCAAGTTTTCTTCTATTGCTGTTGTTGTTGTTAATAATAGTTTATTATAGCTTTTTTGTTGTTTTGATTAATTTTATCATTGTTATCATCACTACTATACCACCTCCACCATCACCTTCATAATCATCTGTACCATAACCATTACCACCACCATCATATTTCTGTACTGTTAACACCAATACAGCCCTTGCTAAGGCTATTACAACACCATCACACTTACTGTATACTGTAAAGTTGCTAAGCCTGTTATTATTAAAAGTATTATCATCATTGTTATTGTAACTGTTATTATTAACATCTTTGTTATCGTTATAATATTCATCATCATCATAATTGTTGCTAAGATCATATTTATAGAGTAATTGACAAAACTGTTAATATAGAACCAGCCATGTGAGCAGCCTGTGGCTATTTCTGATTTGTATATATCTGTGGTTAATTGGTTTAGCAAGTGGAAACTGCTGGACCACTGCTGCTTGTTAGTTCAACATACCATGCACAGCCCCAGTGGGGATATTCAGCTGATTTGCTTGCATCACCTTTCAGAGAATCTTGTAAGACTCTTGTCCACTAATGAAAAGCTAACAGAATATGAACTGACCAGTGGCTAACATTATTTTCTAGGGAACCTGGTCAAGATTTTTTTTTTTTTTTTTTATATTATAGTAAATGATGATCTTCCAGATTTGTTTGATTTGTTAGTGTGCATGGTATCTGCTGTTTGGTTTAGTGTGACTATAATATCACACTGTCACTAATACCACCTCATTTATTGCACTGTAGAATTTTTTTCTTCTCTAGATCATAACTGTCATAAAATGGAAGGACAGAGAACTCAATATACTACAAACCAGAGCACTTTGTACAGCACAGTAGTATGACACCACTACTGAAACATAATTATATTAACATTATAACAAAATTTACATACCCAGGAAAGAAGGAATGTACGGCAACATATAAATAATAAAGTTTTAAAAATATATAGATTTTTAATTATTATGTTTTATATATAACGATTATCTGTCATTCATCTGCAGAATTCATTAACACACACACACAAAAAGTGCATAGCATCTCATTTACCAAGTTCTTCAAAAACACACACACCACTTCTAAATTTACCCTGTCACATCTGCTGTGTTGGTAACATTTTTATTTTAATGGTTATTTCCTTTCTTGGCCTCTTATTCTCTCTCAAACGTACTGAAATTTTCTTCACAATAATCCAGCAATCAGCTGGCAGAAAGAATTCACTTTTAATATATTTTTGAATTGGTACTTTTTTTAATTTAACCTACATTTTTTTTCTCTCTTTTAAAATCACTGACAGAATAATCCAGAGATATATTTTGAATTAAGACACTTCAACCAAATGGAAATTTTCTTTATTCTGAAAATCATTTTCAAATCCTTCTCTCTCTGTGTCTGTCTCTCACTCTATCTCAAACTCTGTCTTTCTGTGTCTCTCTGTCTCTGTCTGTGTCTATTTTGTCTTCTCCTTTCTTCTCTGCCACTTAAAAAAAAAAAAGTCACTGAAACATACTACAAGATAACCCAATAATCAAGTGACAGAGAGAAGATAACCCATGAGGAATTTGCCAGACTTAAGTTGCTGCAACTAATTGCAGGGAAACGGCGTGTTAATTTAGCTTTGCCGTCATTCAGGGTGTAAATTCTGGCTTTACCGGCACTTGAAAGTAGCACTTACCACTGGACACAGACAAACACCCAGCTCTAAGTCTGTGTTGGCTTCTCTTAAAAACTAATTGACCTTGGTAAAATATGTGTTAACTTGCTGCTGACATTAAATATGCAGACACTGGCCGCAAGCATGCGAGCTCCAAATTGGCTTGCTTAGTGGCATGATGTGATTTTTATGTTGTTAAGGAGTTTTATAATTAATTTTCATTTTAATTGGGGGAATGTTTTTGTGTTACTGGTGATGGAGGATTTCTTGTTGCTATTTTTATTGTTTATTGCTATCATCATCATCATCATTATTATTGTTATTGTTATTGTTGTTGCTGTTGATATATAGCTATGTTACTGGGTGTTGTGGATGTGAAATGAATTTGTCATGTTATGATATTGATGCTGTTACAGTTATACTTTTATAATCATTATTATCATATCATCAATGTCATCATCATCATATTTAAGTTCTAATTCTTAATACCTTTGTGTGAGTCTCAGAATTTCAGAAGCCGTGCAACAAACGGTTTATCTAGATAAGTCAATAGAACTTCATGATACAATTTATTTCGTTTCATTAAACATACATAACTATTTGACCATTCTTCTGTTAATGAAATAATTTCTTTGTTTAGCTGTTAACATTTGTGTCAAATAGTTATCATAACTTTTAGTATCATATAACTGTATTTTAGAGTTATATTATAACATATCTTAGATTTTAGTGACCAAGAACTATTTGAGTTCATAATGAAATATTTATCATATTCATCAACATTCTAGAGTTTAGTCACCAAGAAATTATTAAAGTTTGTGTAAAATATTTATCATAATCATGGGCATCCTATAACCTACTAGTGTTTAGTTACCAGGAACTATTCAAGTTTATGTAAAAAATTCATAATATATCTAAGTTTATTAACCAGGAACTAATAACATTAGTATGAAATATTTATCATAATGTTCAACATCATATAGCACATTTGAATCTAATCACTGGGAACTATTAAATGTTCATGTCATCTAACACATACTAGAATTTAGTCACCAAGAACTGTTAATGTTTATATGAAATATTTATCATAATCTCCCGCATCCTGTAACATATCTGAGTTTAATAACAGAGAGTATTACACTTAGCTCACCTTTCTAATGGAACTATTCTGCGTTAACCAAATAAAGAATATTTTCTTTGGGATTTCATACTTAGTCAAAAGTCACATCCACAGATTTAATTATATTAAAAAGAAGCAGTACATTAGTTTGTGTGTAGATATTGGAAATTTGATCCCAGCTTCAGTCCATCATATCCTCTGTTTATTTCAAACCTGGTGAACCAAAAGTCAGTCTAAATCTGGTTATATATACAGTTTCAATTAATACTGATGGTTTTGCTTGATGGCAAGATCAGTGTTTCATTATGAAAATTAATGGGTCACTAACAAGAATCATACAGACAGGCTTTATAATACCCATCTGATGTTTCCACTTGTGAGGCTTTGCAAGGAAAACAATTAATTATAAAGAAGATATTGATAAAGCGTCTACTCTTCGTCAACTTTATGATACTGCAAACTGATTTATTCAGTTATTCATCTGTTTGTTTCTGTGCGACACTGTTTATTTCCTCTGCTGGGGTTTTATTTAACAACATTTAAAATATATATGAATACATACTTCTGAGACTACTGAGAGAAAATCTTGGTGTCAGTCACTGAAACTGGCTGTTTTCTTTTGAAAGTGTTTTAACAATGATTTACCTCTTTATATAATAATATCAACTGAGAAATTCAAATATATATTTTTTTTATCTCTTTCTCATCAAATTAATGGTTACATTTTTAACAAGAAATCAAGACACTGGTGAGAAATGTGAAATGTCCATTGTAGGTCTGTGTGTGTGTGTGTCTATACATGTGTGTAAGTATCTATGTATGTATAAGTAAGAGTAGACAGATAAATAAATATGTCTTGGTATGTATGATGTATATGTGTAATGTAATGTATATATATATGTATGTGTATTAAAAACATTACTGAAGTTTTTATTATCAAAACTTTCTGAAACAATAATCCTGAGTAGAAACCTTTTTAAAACATATTTAGTAAAAAAAAAAAAAAAAAAAATGAAATACAGACTAGAAAACAGAAGGATAAAAATAAAAAATACAAAATCCAATTCCTTAAAATACCCCATCACCTGGTGATGTTTAACACAAAACACAAATCTATGAATCACAGGCATGACCACATTTTCAGGTATCATTTGCAGAATCAACACTGAATTTGCATCGCGATGAAGGTTACTTCTTGTAATATTTCTGCAGGTGAAAAACATAATTAGACTCGTTGGTTCCAGTTTAAAATGTTTGCACCCAGACATCCTCTAGGCCAGTGAGCAGTGTTCATTGCTGGATAAACAAAGATTCAGAAAAGTCGAGACGGAAAAAATAGTCGAAATGAATATTTTAATATCTCATATCATGGTGAAACATACGGTCCTGAAGTATTTTTGACATTATGTGATATGAGGGTTAGAAGCTAAATGTTAGATATATAGTCGTATATCATAGACTGTGAAAATAGCACAGATAGCTTACAGCAAAAGCATGAATGGATAATTTTTTGTTTTATGTTGGATTTGTATTCAGTATTTGTTTTTTGTTTTACCTGCAAGTAATTGTTAAATATGAACCAAAGAAAATTTGTTTTTCAGTATGTTAGGAATTAAAAAGTTTTTTTTTAATGTATTGTTAATGTGTATGTACAGAGTTTGATGATTAGTAATTTTTTAAGTTGTTTCTTTTTTCTTTTTTTTTTCTTTTGGGAAAATTTGGGTTTTTATAGCTTATGTTTGTTGATATTTTTCTGGCTGCTTATTGACTATAGAATGTTAATTTAAAAATTAATATATTTCTTTAGAGATATTTGTACTTATAAGTTTTAGTTATTTAAAATAAAAACAAATTTTTGTTTACCTACATTTTAATTTAAAAGCAGTGATTTTTAAATCAGAATAAAAGATAGATAATAAAAAAAATAATGATGTAGCTATTTTATCATTATCATTGTTTTTTAATTGTAAATAAGAATACTTTAAAAAAAGTTAATTATTATTATTTTGATTATTATTATAACAGCTAATTCAGCTATGATGAATTAGTTATAATAATAATAATAATAATAACAATAATTATGATAATTATGATAATAATAGTAATAACTAAATAACTAAATTAATTAATAAATCAAGATAATCGCCGTCATTATCACCACCATTTTTTTTTAGATATAATTTAAATAAAGACATTAAAACACTAAAAATAAAATGAGTACAAAGACCAGACATTATGGATTATTAACTCTTTGCCGAGATCTGAAATACAACAACAATGGTGAGAGAAAACACCATATAAAAAATACCCTCATTTACATACACAAAACGCAGGTCCCAGACAGACTTCACATGTCTAATTCACCCCAAACGTGTGACACTTTCATCATCATCATCATCATAATCATCATAATCATCATCTTCATAACCAGACTGTAATAATGTTTACCAAAATCACCCACTTGTCACTAATATTAACACTGTGTCTTTGTCCCACCATGAAAAAAGGATGAATTCCTTGTTGGTTTGAACCCCTGCTGAGCATAAAATAGATACGAGATAGAGACACAAGTTCTTTTTGACAGGGAACATGATATTGACAAAATACCTTTTTTGTGATAATATTTCCCCCGATTATAAATTTCTTTAAAAAGTAAAGAAAATGAATTAAGAAGAAGATATAAAGGCTTTTGTGTTAGGTTATTGCTTTTTCACAGGATATAATTTATCATATGTAAGTGTTCTGCGGGGTTCTTTTATCAGAAGATTGTCTTCACAGTGTTGTGATCTTGTAAAGATGACTGTGATGGTTCTTTGTTGGAAGACTCACCTTGAGTCATCAAAACTGATTTCTCAGATCTGTCTTGTAATGAATATAATAACATGTTCAGGGTGGTTAGCTTGTTAGTGTTGTAATGAATATAACATGTTCAGGGTGGTTAGCTTGTTAGTGTTGTAATGAATATAACATGTTCAGGGTGGTTAGCTTGTTAGTGTTGTAATGAATGTAATATGTTCAGGGTGGTTAGCTTGTTAGTGTTGTAATGAATATAATATGTTCAGGGTGGTTAGCTTGTTAGTGTTGTAATGAATATAATATGTTCAGGGTGGTTAGCTTGTTAGTGTTGTAATGAATATAATATGTTCAGGGTGGTTAGCTTGTTAGTGTTGTAATGAATATAATATGTTCAGGGTGGTTAGCTTGTTAGTGTTGTAATGAATATAATATTTTCAGAGTGGTTAGCTTGTTAGTGTTGTAATGAATATAATATGTTCAGAGTGAATATAATAACATGTTCAGGGTGGTTCATTGGTTAGATTGTTATTAATATAATAACATGTTGAGAGTGGTTCATTGGTTAGATTGTTAGTGTTATCTTGTAATGAATATAATAACATGTTGAGGGTGGTTCAGTGGTTAGATTGTTAGTTTTATCTTGTAATGAATATAATAACATGTTGAGAGTGGTTCAAGGGTTAGATTGTTAATTTTATCTTGTAATGAATATATTTATATGGTTCAAATATTGTTGTTGTTTTAAAATGAATATAATAACATGAGTTGAATGGTGGTTCAGTGGTTAGATTGTTAGTTTTATTTGCTAATGAATATAATAACATGTTCAGTAAAGTGGTTCAGAGGGTTACATAATTTATTTAATCTTTAAAACAATATACATTATTATTTTTATTTTTGAAATTTTACTGTACATTTTATTTTTTAATAAAAGATAAGAATGCAAGTGGGGGAACAAAACAACATTTATTCAAATTGAATATAATTAAACTGTTCAGAATGGAAAAACGTTTCTGAAATGCATAATAATTCAGCAAGTTTTAAAACAGTGAATTCACCACTTTTTTTGAAGAAGTTTTTAGTCACATTTTATTTTTAGGTGCCATCTGATGACTGATAATGCAAGTGAGAAAAACACAACATTTATTCAAGTTAATTTGACCTTGGCATTTTGATGCTTGGTAAAAATGGGTTTCAAAGAAGTGTTAGTTGTCAAAAGTATTTCTGCAAAATTGTCATTCAAGAATGTCGTGACACCGTTTCAGTTTTTGAAGTGGATGTCTAGACACAGATTAAAGGTGCCATCTAAAAAAAAAAAAAAAAAAAAAAAAACACAGACACTAAATATATTTAAAAAAATATATAAAATCAAATTTATAGACCTAAAGAAAACAAATAGATAAAATCAAGCCTCTGTTGTTTGTTCTTCTGAAGAAATTTAAAATCAAATTTTTGAACATTTTTTTTTTTTATTTAGTTTTTGGGGGTTTTTCTGCTTGAAAAATCATTATACATCTTTCATTAAGAGCTTTGATTTTCATTAATTTTATGTCTGTCATTTTTTGACTAAAATAAAACATTTTAATGAATGTTGTCTAAAGACTCTGTAACCCAAGATATGTATAAAAACTAAAATTGAATTCAGTTCAGTTTGACATTTGAAAAAGACATAGATTTTATAACATGATATAATTACAGCAGTGTCATTTAATGTGTTGAGTACCTTTAGTCATCAGTACAGAAGTAATGGTTTTGACTTGCCTTGTACCAGTAATGTCTGTTTGACCATTCATTGTAATGTGAGCTCTGTATATGGATAATGAACATTTTATCCAGTAAACTTGGAACCAGATGTGGTCCTGATTTCTGAATTTGTCTGATTTCTGAATTCAGGTTTAAAATATAAATGATAAAATAAACAGTTAAAAATAATATATTAGTAACTATATTTAATAGTTTACTAATTAATTAAAAAAGTATTTCTGAATTTTCAAGAGTTCTGAAACAGAATCCACAGTGTAACATTTTGTATTTTCATCAGATTGGTTCAGTGCTGCAGTGTCATCTACTTTTACCGTAGTTCACTATTCAGTTGTTAACAGATTTGATAGCGAGGAGGTTAAAATTACAGTAAGTTTAGGCTGACATTTAAAAAAGATAGTCTTATAATTTGACAGATCTTCAGGTGTGCTGACATTTAACAGTTCTGAAATTTCATCTGTTAATTTCAAAAGTTTATGAATTCCAGTTTGTTTTGCATCTAAGCTATTTTATCTGCTGATGTATGTTGACCTTTATGTATGCTCTTTATTAATAAATAGTTAATTTTCCAAAAAGAGCTTAATTGTGCTTATGTCTGTATAAGAATGTAAGTTTTTTTGTGTTTTTTTTTAAAACAAAATTTAATTGACCAGATAATTAAATAATAAATGGTTCAATACAGGATTTTAATATTTGAGGAAATGCAGTAGTAAAAGACAAAGAATGCTTTTAATGCATCTCTATTAATAGATGAAAAATTCAGTCTCTTTTTAAATATAAATTCTTTGAAGGTTTTTTTTCAAGCAATGGAAAAAAAAAAAAAATATATATATATATATATATATAGAGAGAGAGAGAGAGAGAGAGAGAGAGAGAGAGAGAGAGAGAGAGAGAGAATCATACACACATCACACACAAAATCATTCAACAGTTTAATGCAATCTTCACTGAAATTCAGTTTACATTTATATGTGTTTATAATGGCCACCTATTCAATTAATGGTTGCACAACAAACATTCAACTATTACATTAGATGTTAAAATTATGCAGATAACAGACTTATGCATTTTCATGTATGTCCAGTTTAATATAGCAAAGCTCTCTATATCACAAAGTATATTACATGATTAACAACAGTCTGTGGCTGCAGAATTCAATTTATTTCAAATTTAGTGAATACTTTTGACTTGTAAATGTAGCAAAATGGCCGATGGAAGCTTATGCATCCTGGTGAGAGGCAACATCAGTATGCAGATTGTTTAGTATATTCAACAGGGCTAATTGTTTTCAGCTACTGCTGTCACTACCTATGTGATGTATCTAAATATTATCTGGTTCTATTCAGAAATTTAAATCATTTAATTTGTATCAGGCATGACGTATGGGGGATTTTGTGGGGTTTTTTTTTCTTTCACAGACTGTCATTGTAAATTGGCAATGATTTTATAGTTTTATATTTCCATCACACAAAATTGTCTCTGATTCAGAGAAACCTATTTTTCAATGCCCATGGTTTCTGCTTTTCATTCAGTAGGAAGGTGCCAATAAATATCGCTTTCTGCTAATTTGAAATGGATAACCCACATGCAGTAGCCTTGGAATTATACTATTCTCCTTGTTTGTTTTTATTTGGGAATATTACTATTGATTTGAAATGTGGAGAGCACATTATCAAATACAACTTTTTTCTTTCATTAAAAGAAGAATTAGTTTGAGATAGAAGTTAATGTATCAAATGGAAGTTTTTTATGATAAAAACAATAATAATAAAAAATAATAATAATCATAATGAACTGGAAGAAAAATAAAATTAAAAATAAATAAATAAAACAACAAAAAATATATATCTCTTGAAACTGAGTATGTTTTTCTAACTCTCTAAAGATAATAAGCTTTCTGCACTTTAAGATAAAGATGATTATTAATTGTGACAAAGAGATTTAGTGAGAGAGGATTTTTATTTATTTTTTATTTTGTTTTCCAGACAGTCTGAATTCAGCTTGATTTAGCACTGACTTATTGATTTTTAGATAAACTGAAATACAGCTCATGTTTATTCTTAACAGTGTAGGTAAACTTGTGTTGCAGGTTTACTCGATGAAGTTAGCCATGCTTTTAAACATTTTATATGTATGTCTGTTGTGTGTGTACATACATGTGTGTATGTGTGTATGTATGCACATCTGTATGTGTGTATGTTTTTATATGAATTTCACACGATAAAACTATCCATGGTTTTAAAATACTATAGATATAGTTTATGTATGTCTTTATATAAATTTCAAATGAACAAATTACCCACTGGTATAAACATTATTATATATGCTGATGTATATTAACATTGAGATAGTATATGTAATTTAACATGACAGTGAAATTATCCACAGTTTTAAACTTTATTATGTATATTAGTTAATATATATGCAATGCATGTGTGCATGTATGTAAGTGTGTGTGTATATATATATATATATATATAAGTTTTTACTGCAGTTTCACAAGTTGAAATTATCCATCGTTTTAAAAAAAAAAAAAAATAATTTTCATTTAAATATATTCATGACTACAGGTAAATTAATAACCTGTATTTATGGTTCACAGTAGTTTAGTAAATTAAATTGTTATCCATTGTTAATCCATACTGAATATATATAATCACAAAACATTTTTTCTTTGTTTATGTACTTGAAATACATGTGTTAGTACATGCAGAAATTTAAATAATGAACAGGGCATACAGACCTTTTTAAAAAAAAAAAAATGTTTTAAGAAAAGAAAAGTCTGGTTTATGGCTGTGTTTGATTGAGGGTTGTCACACTCAGAAGTGACACTGCTAAATGTGAAGACTTTGCGTCTGCCTCTCTGTACTGTTAGATATAATGCAGGCATAGACAAATGGCCGAGTCTTGTAAAATCTTGTGTGTCTGTCTCTGCTTCTGTCTGTCTTTCTATCTTGCATTAATACACATACAAACACACATGTTATTAGTGTCTATACCATTCAGATTAATTCTGATATGAAAAACATACAACAGAACAACAACTGAAATAATGTTCATTTTACATTTTTTTTCTTGTACATATTTTCTCATAACATAAATTATAATCAAAAACATATATTTCAAGATAGATTTTTTTTTTCTCACATCATTAAGCTGACAAACATGAAGCAAAAAAAAAATAACAACAACAACAAGAACAGCTGTAAAAAAAACCACACGCAATAATTCTGTTTCAATTTTAGAAATTTACTTATTTATTTTTTCTGTTGCCAACAATTGCAGATTGTTTGGTTTTTGTCTCGAAAATGTTTGTTTAATTTATGTTACAAGTGATGCAGAATTTGTGATTTCTATTTCTTTCTTTCTTTTTTTTTGGTTCTACTTTGAAAAGAAATTATTTATTTTTTGATAAAGTCTGATAATGCAGGCTGTCTGTGGGTGTTGCAGTATTTTTGTGCGTGCACTATCTTTCTTTGAAACAAAACCATCTCTTTGGCTGAAGATAATTAGCTTTACTGCTAAGCTCTATTCTTTGTGTTATTGTGTCCAAATCTTTTAGCATCAGGAATAGCAAAAAAACAGATGTATAATCCAGTCTGGAAGAAGAAGGAAAAAAAAAAAAAAAAAAATGCCCTATATGATAAAAAGTTGAGAATTTAAAATATTCTGTTGACATATTTATTATGTGTTTATTTTGTTACAGCATAATTTATTTTTTTTTTTTTTTATTATCTGTTGTTCTTGTTTGTTCAGTTTTTCCAGATGGTCAGCCATCTTGGTGATGAGAATTCAGTGTGGGTGAAACAGTGAGCTGATCAGTTTGTGTTTTCTTTTTTTTTCTTTTTTTTTTAAATATTTTTAATATGATCTACCTTTATGAGACAAAAAGGTGGTGTCCAATATTTAAAATGTTTTTTTTTTTTTTAAATTTTATATTTATTTCAATGTTTTTAATTTATTTTTATTTTTTATTTATTTTTTTTTTAAATTATTATTATTATTATTTTTTTTTTTTTAGTTTCAGATTTATTTTATTGTCATTTTTAATTTAAATTTTCTTTCTGCATTTTATATCATTTTTATTATCTTGCATTCACTTTAATAAAGTTCCCTTATTTTAGATTTTAATTTTGTTTATTGATTTTAATTTTTGGTTATTTTTATTTTGATGTTTTTGTTTTTATTAGATTTGATTTATTTTTATGAGGTTTTTTTTTTTTTTAATGTTTAATTAATTTTTTATTTATATATTTAAGTTTTTATTTATTTTTACTTTATTTGTTTCCTTAGATTTAAATTTAATTTAAATTTGTTTTCTTTCTTTATTTGTTTTATTTTTATTAGTATATTTTTAAATTTAATTTTGTTTTTATTCTTGTTTTATTTTTATTTTGAGATTTAGTGAGTTCCCATTTTACTTTAAAAAAAAAATAAGAAAAGGTTTTTATTTATTTTAATTTTTTTCAGATATTTTTTATTTATTATTACTTTTATTTTAAACTTTATTTTCTTCTCATTTTAATTTTATTTCATTTTTATTATTTTAATTTTAGTTAATATTTTTCTCACATTATTGTTTTTTTTTAAATCATTTTTATAGTCTTCATTTTTATTCTTCAGTTTCTTTCTATTTTCAATATTTATCTTTTATATTATTTTTTAAAATAATTAAATAATTTCAAATTTCATTTTCTAAAATTATTATTACATAACAAACAGTACATAACAGGCTAATCATTACCATTTTTATTTTTACTACATACTTTATATTTGATTTTGTTCTTTTATATTATTTCTTATCACTTTTTCGAACAATTATTTTATTTTCAAATTTCTTTTTCTAAAATTATTATTATTCAATAAATAATTAAAAAAAAAACACACACCACAAACACAGACATCAGTCTAATTATTATTACCAGTTTTATTCTTGCTGTTTGCTAATGTCCACACAAACTTACTTACAGAAGCAATTCAACCATACATCACCAGAACGTAAAATGTTTATGTCCTGTCTTCCTGGTTTCACATCACCAGACAATCGGAATATTATGTCCACATGTTACATCGCTATTGGCAACAGGGTTCATCCCGTGGGCACCATTTCCTTTTACTGCGGGATTCACAGATACTAAAATTAGTATAAACTTGTGTTAGTTGTTAATACATGTCATCCTCCTTTTTGTATGGGATCACATATTGCCAGCTTAATGTGTGTGTGTCTGTGTTTGAAAACATGAATATGTATGATATTTAAAAGATGGGGAAAAAAAAAAAAGAAGATGAAGAAGAAGAAGTAGAAGAAATAAATAAAATCCAGGGTCTTTAAAGAAATGGTTTACACAGTGTTAAAATGTCTTCTGAGAGAATCATCAAGATGTCCATCTTAGACAGGTGGTTGTCATACAGAGGTGGGCATAAATACTGGTTTTCCTTAGATATATATATATATATATATATATATATATATAATATAGTATAAAGTAATAAAATATACAGTATAAAGTTTAAACTGAAAAAAAAAAAAAAAAAAAATATATATATATATATATTAAGTAAAAATCTAAAAAAAAAAAAAAAAAAAAATTCAAATAATTAGGTATATCCATTAAAACCAATTCCAAATTAAATTAATGGGCAGTAATTATTTTAAAAATTTTTAAATTTTTATTTGTTATTTTTCTTTTTCATTCAGAACCAAGTTAACCATGAATATTCATCAGATATAAAGTCAATTTGAAATAAATAACTGAGTTATCGTGTTGGTTTATTTTCATCTTCTCTTAAAGGTATACTTTTATTTATTTTTTGTTAGGGTATGGCTGTTTGTGTCTGTCCAATAAAATCTAATCTGTTGTTCACCAACAGACAGGTAAATGTAGATCCAACAATGAGCAAGAAATTTACAACAGATCAACATTTATACTGCTATTTTTTTCATCTACTAATCCCATCTTTTTTCCCCTTTTTTTTTTTCCTTTTCCACTTTTTTTGTGTCTTTTTTTTTCCTAAATTTTTATCCCTGTTAATCTATACTTTTTCCTTTGTTTTTCCAGCTTTTTTTTCTGAAACAATCCAATCTTTTTTCTATTATTCCTGTCTTTCTTTCACCTGCTAATCTTCTTTTATTTTTCTTCTCTCTTGTTCCTTTTTAAAAAATTTTATAGTCAGAATTATTTATGTTGTTTTTGGTTTGACTATTTCACAGATCAGTGGAGGTGGAGATACATCACACACAATGTATCTGTCTTGTCTCTCAGGCAGGCACACTTAGCGGCTGCCAAGTTACTTTGTCCTGTGTAATACACGTGTACTGTTATGACGTATATGATACATCAGTGTCATACAAGGGTGTTATATACATTGAGGTAACCGACATCCAGACCTGTCATATATGTCTGTATTATTCATCTCTTCAAGTGATGATTGCTGCAGTATATCTTACTTTTTCACTAATCTTGAAACTAAGCAGCATATGCATGAGATGTTTCTTGTTTTAATATTGTTTATTATTGTTATTATTATTGTTATTATTATTATTGTTATTATTATTATTATTATTATTATTATTTTTATTATTATTATTTTGTTGTTGTTGTTTATTAACAGTTACCTCTTTTTAATAATTAAATGTGTCACAAAATTTGAAAGATACATTTTATTGAATTATTTTAAATTTTTGACTAAGCAGTTTTCAACAGCAGCAGTATCTGAAGGCTTTGACTTGTTTTTATTTTGATATTTTTTGATTTATTTCATTTTATTTTATTTTATTTTATTTTATTTTATTTTATATTTTTGAAGATTTAGTGTTGAAAAATTTATGATGTACTTTTTTTTAATAATTAATACCTTTATCATTGATATGTCACAAATTTATATTGCACAATTTTCCTTCCGTTTTTTCATAAATATAAATGTATAAACATTTTAAACTGCATTTAAGTGTCAAACAACAACACATATAAAACTATTGTTTAAATCTATTAATAAATAATTTTCCTATTTACCGTTCCAAGATAAACTACATTAATAACACTATTTTAATATCTATTTTTGGACTAAAATCCATTAATAACATTTTCAAATATTATTTTTCCCCAAAACTTACACACCAGTCGCATTAAAACATCACACAATCAGACCCAACAAGAAACCCACCCACCATCTCTTCTTCATATCCCCCCTCCACTCCTCCTCCCCCGTACAACTCGGGGGGGGAGGACCTGAAACTAGGTAACTCAGTCTCACCTTCGTGACATAACATCAAGCAGGGGGGAGGATGAGGAGGAGGGGCCTGTCACTCCCACCTTGTCAGGTGGGATAATGAGCCCAGTGGGACTCTCGGCTGGGGGGACATGTTAACAGCAGACTGCTAAGTCAGTGTCACAGCACGTCTACTTAACATGCCGAGGATTACGACAGGACCGTTGTTCTTCTTGACTACAGATGAAATGTTAATCTCTTCTTACCTGTTTTTAAAAAAAAAAAAAAATAAAATTAAATTTAAAAAAAAAAATCTTGTGGCAGGTGTATCTGGTTACGGTGAATGTGAATGTTGTGTGTAACAGAGGATGATGGGTAGATGTGAGTGGGTCGTGTGTTGTGTGGATTGTGGATTGTGGTAATTCTACCTGGTTGCAGTGTAATGGAGGTTGTAATTAATTGTCGGCAGAGTGTACTGAGGTGTCAGAGTTAAACAGTAATGTGAGGTAATGCAATCTGATATGTACAAACACATGATGACATGTATGTAATCATACACATGTACTCAACTCTCACACACACACACACACACACACACACATATATATGTGTGTATGTACTCACAGATATACATACAACAAATACACACTTACATACTCATACATATATACACTCATATACAAGCATACATACATAAACACTAACACACATATATACATACATACATATACATTGAAATAAATAAACACACATACATAAACATTATATA
This sequence comes from Chrysomallon squamiferum, assembly GCA_012295275.1. Taxonomy (NCBI): domain Eukaryota; kingdom Metazoa; phylum Mollusca; class Gastropoda; order Neomphalida; family Peltospiridae; genus Chrysomallon; species Chrysomallon squamiferum. Next base: position 11,944,006 of record CM022672.1, on the reverse strand, counting down.
TATATACACACACACACACACACACACATACAGACACACAAAAACATATATACGTACATATGTACAAAAAAATAACAACCTTGGCATGTCTAATGCAGCTTGTCTCATATATCAATTTCAGGTTGTAGATTCTTGGCAGATAAGTAGAGAAGCATATTAATGATTATTAGGTGTCAGAAATATTATTATTATTGTTGTTGTTGTTTAATAATTGTGATAAAGAAGAAAATCATTTCCTCTTTTTTGTTTTTCTTTTTTTCTCAAATAATTAAAGCAAAGCATATCTACAGACTTAGTTAAGCCATCGACAGTATTTTCTGGAATGGGAAAAAAACGTATCAATGATGCATCAAGAAAAATCTCAACCAGCTACCAATCAAAATCATGGTCCATGGTGCACAGAACTGTTTGGCTTTTGGGTAAAGAACCAGAATGTCTTTGGAATTTATTTATTTATTTATTTATTATTAAATGAAAGATTTATAAGCATTTTTGCAAAGAAAAATCGGGGGGGGGAAACATTGTTGATGAAATTTTTCAGAGTGACACTTTGGCGCTGTTTTCAACATTATCCTGGCTTTGTTGTTAAAACTGTCTGTAACACGTCTTTTAATGAAGGAGAAAAATTTTCACTTTCTCTCTTGTCATGTTAAAAGAACGAAAAGCGAAAATGATCAAATTTAAACCACACACCTAAAAAGAATTCACAAAAAAAAACACAAAAAAAAAAAAAAAAAAAAAAAAAAAAAAAGAAATTTGGCTTACACATTTTTTGAGAATTATGCGTACAGTGCCATGCATGTGTTTGACTGACTGCTTACAAATGCCGTGCAAATATGACATAAATACAAACAGATGACTTGGTTCTATTATGCAAAAGAATTCGGCATCTTGACATTGCTTAGGCAATAACCAAGTACACTTTGATGTTTATGTTTGACCCAAGGCTGTTTCAGATATGTGAGTTGAGAAAACAAAACAAAAGCAACAACAACTAAAAAAAAAGGAAGAAGGAAAAAACCAGACAAACTTAAATTGAACATGCACTTGTATCAAATGACTTAATGTTAAGTTATGTGAAACAAGAGAGAAAAGAAAAAAAAAAAATGTTTTTTGAGAAAATAACCAAGAGAGAAAACACACTTCTCATAATCATTGGTAATGAATGGAAAGTAGTATTCATTTTAAAGATATGGTTACGGACACATTTTTTTTTCTTCCTCCTATTGTTTGTTTTTGAAAAATGAGAATAAAAAAATGTTTTCAAATGTGTGAAAGTCCAAAATATGTATTATCAAGAATATGTTACTTTAGTTAATTAGTTGTACGAAAGTTTTCATATGTACCATCCCTTAGGTAACAAGAAAGTACATGTGTTTGATAAACTGTGATAGTTGGAATGGTAAGTTACTGTTTATCTAGGCAAGGAAGTTCATGTGTTGATAGATCAAAAGTAGCTGGTTTTGGAAAATAGCCCAGGATAGTTTCTCAGAAGAACTGATCCCATGATATTGCTTCTCACTTTTTTCTCCATTTCCTTCCTTCATTCTTTTTATATATGTGCGTGTATATATATCTCTGTGTGTATGTGTGTGTTTCTGTGAGTGTGTTTGTGTGTATCTGTGTGTGTGTGTGTGTGTTTCTGTGGTTGTGTGTGGGGGGTCTGTGTGTGTGGGTGGGTGTATGTGTGTGTTTTTGTGTGTATCTGTGTGGGTGTCTGTGAGTGTTTCTGTGTGTGTGTGTGTGTGTGTGTGTGTGTGTGTGTGTGAATAAACTGACTCTGAAATTTTCATTAGGATTTAAAATAAATAAAATCATATTTACAAGCAAATAAATAAATAGTTTTAGCCGTTTAAAATCTTAGCTCAGAAAGAAAATATTCAAAGTAAAACAATCCACTTAGAAACGTTGCAACACAAACACGACAAAGTGCACTGCATGTATTTATTCTCTGCACAATTAAACCAAGAATGAACAAAACACACACACACCCATGTTGCAGGCACTAACTTGAAAATATAAACAGTCTGGTTTTAAAAGAGAACAAAAAAAAAAATAAAAAAAAAAAAAAAAAAAAATATCTCAGCTGAAACCACAGAAAGTTGAAAACTTAAAACTGATGTATGGGTTTTGGTGAAATGTCTGATTGTAAGATTGTACAAGTGTTGTGGAGAGATTTGATTAAAAGATACTGCACAAGGCTTTTTCAGACACAATTGTGTTTTAGTTTCATTATTTCTATCAACGTATTCTTGAAACAAATCTAATTTGAACTGCAGAAATATAATAAATAAGTAAATAAATATTTCTTGCAAACAAAATGTCACTGTTTCTATCCCATTATTCCTGAAATTTAAAAAAAAATATTGGTTAAATTACAGAAATAATAAATAAAAAAAATAAAAAAAATATATATATATTTCTTGCAAATGAAACATGTTTTAATGTTACTATTTTTATCCCAGTATTTCTGAAACAAATATTATTTAAACTGCAGATATAATAATAATAATAATAATGATGGTGATGACGTTGATGATGATGATGATGATGATGATGAGGGAATAAATATTTTTTGCAGACAATGTTATTTTCTATTCCAGCATTTCCAAAATAAATCTTAATAAGGCTTCAGAAATGTACTAAATAAATAAATTGAATAAATAAATACTTCCTATATTGATATCACTCTTTCTTTCCCAGTATTTTCAAAACAAATGTTACAGAAATAATAAATAAATAAATAACTTTTCCTGGAAGCAAAACCCAGCTTTGCTGTCATTCTTTCTGTTCCAGAGTTTCTGAAAGAAATCTCATTTAAACTGCACAAATTGAATATCAGATACCAAACCATTTATCCAGCTTGCTAAAAACCAGCTTCATTACTGCTGAGTTTTATTATTAGAATAAATGTTTTTTGACAATCATAGGTTTTAAAATGTTTCATAAGCCATTATGGATTTGTTGATAAATCTTCACACAAGTATTTTAATATCTTTAATGTTTACTGTTATTTGATGTTTCAGTCTTGAATAATCTTCATAAATCATGTGCACTGTTATAAAAATAGAAATGGAAATAAAACAAAAGTAAAAATGAAGTGTTTTTATTTTCATGTCATATAATATTTAAAACTAAAGGTGATATTTACATATAGAGAAAACCTCAAAAAAAAAGAAGAAAAGTTTTAATGTTCAGTCATTTGATACCAAAATAAAATTTTGAAAAATTTAAATCTTTTACAGTAAAGCAAAAAAACAATAAATAAAAAATTTAAAATAGTAAAGCCATTGTAATGTGTATTCATTTTTGCATCTAAAGTTAAATAAATAAACAAATTAAATAAAATAAACCTCCAGTAATAATAAGAATAACAAAAATGTATAATTATTATGATATAAAAAAAAAAAAACAGAAAAAAATATTTTCAAAATTGAAATTAAAAAAAAAAATCTGTTCACCTTTATTTAATATACCAGGTCTCTCATTTGCCGAGAGCTTTGTTCGAATGTGAAGGAATGAAGTCATAGTAACAATACAGTGATGAGATACCAGAATGAGTGAGAAGTCTCCAGCAGCAAATACTTCCTGTACACTACATACCTTGTCCTCTCCTGGCCTCAATACAAATATTGATTTACGACAGTCTGCGAGGCTTATTGGCAAAATGTCATCAGAGATGCTTTTTGAAGAGATTTTCTTTGTTGCTTCATTTCAATGTGCTGACATATTTTTTGTTATATTCAAAACCTGGCTGAAACAAAATGTCATCGCCTTTGAGAATAACGGAGGAGAATTTGTCTGTCAGAAGGTTTTATTGAATATAGGTCTTTTGTAACAGTTTCGCAGAAACATGCATACTGACTTAAATACACACACCGATGTTTTGAGAACCACAGATAGATACATGTATTTGGATTCAGCAGTTCTCAAGTCTTTGGATACATTAATACACATGGATTCAGATACACAAATACATACTCACATTCAGATATACAAATATATAAACACATTCAAGTATGCAAATACACACAGAAACACAAACACAGCTTCAGGTACCCAAATACATAAATACCAAATATATATATATACACAGGTATCCAAATATACACATTCAGATATAAAAATATACACATGCACACAAATAACTAATCATATTCAGATACACAAATGCACAGACACATTATCTCACACACATGCATGTGTGCACACACACACACACACACACACACACACACACACACACACAGGTGACACCAGGATTTCACCCCATTATCACCTCCTAATCATGTCTTAGCACTTTCACTTACTCATGATTTTACCAGCTTTACCAACACGAAGAAGTAAAAAAAAAGAAAAAAATCAGATCAAACCAAATATAGACAGACAATCAATAATTTTAGAATTAGGTTTCACACCAGCAGTGCTGAAGCAAAAGACACTGATTTTTCTCAAAGCCAAGTGTGTTTCATCCATTTCTGCGAGCCTGGTACACCTCTGTATGCGGTGCTATCTGTCCAGTAATTTAATTTAACAGTACGATTCCTTCTTTTTCTCTGAAAAAAACCCCATTATTTTTCTTTGTTCAATTGTCAGCTGTCTGTGGAGAGTGTGGGCAGGAAATGCGATCCTGTCTTATCTCATTGTTAACCTGAGTTTATCTAGATCAGACTCCATGTGAATCTTTACATCAAACGGAGCCCTGTAAAACACCTTTGGAGAATTTTAATTTGAAAAGAAATGACAAGTTATGTGCTGTGTTAAATACATAAGTATTGTTATTGTGGTATTTATTTTATTTTAGCTGTTGGGGAAGGGTTATTTAAAAAATTGTGATTTTGTGCTAAATAAAATGTTACAACATGTTTTAATGGGTTTTGATAAAATTTTGTCAGAAATGATTTTGTATGTATTTTAACAGTTTTTCTGATTGCATATTGATATTATATTTTTATAAATTTTATATTTTTTTTTTATTTTTTTATTTTTTTTATCATTATTGTGTTTAATGAACATTTCTGATGGATAAAAATTACACAAATTGACAAATAAAGAGCGAGAGAGAGTGAGAATAATGAAACAGAAAGTTTATATATCTGGATGAAGAAAAATCAAAAACAGTACATTGCATTTGATTTGGAAAGAGAAAGAAAGGAAAAACAAATGAAACTCTTTGTAATTGGATGACATCAGCTACATTAGAGTGAGAAAGAGACTGTTCTATGTGTAATTTCAACTGATAGTAATAAAATAATAACATCATAATCAAATGTTTAATCTTCTCTGAATATTCATAGCATGAGATATCTTTTTAAAATGGTTCTCATGTTTTCATGGTAGTTTTTGCTGGTTGGTATCATCAATATATCTCGGTCCAGTGTGGGATACTGATTTAAACTCACAGACACACTGTGTGGATGTGTTTACCTTCATCTTCATGCAGAACTGAACAATCAGGTTAACACAACCAAATCAATTTTTTTAATGTCATCTAAATTGTAATGACAAGAGTGGAAATTCAATTAAAATAATTTATTTTCAACTTCGCGTAATTCAGTTTGCTTTTCTGAATTTTATACTTACACATGTTTGCACAGAAGAGTGACCGAAGTGAAATACAAGTTGAATAATTTTGTATTGGGTTATCTATTTATATATAAGTATTTGAGATTGAAACAAAAGAAGATTTACAGAACCTGGTTAAGTACCTTAATGTTCTGAAATAAATCATGGCAGTTTTTATTGCTTGTTTTAATTGCCTATCGATCTAATGTTTATAATGGGGCAGGTAAATAAATAAATCTTTAAATTAATTCAATCTAAAATAGGTAACCATGATGTATAAAATATATCAAGTAGTTGTACACAAAACATATTATTGTAAAATGGAGCAATTAGAAGCCAGTATGCTTCATCCCCTGAAATTTTCTTGGTTTAGTCTTTAAATATGTGATGCCTCTCCTTCTTCTTCTTCTGTTTTTATTCTTCCTACTACTTCTGTATACTACTATATACTACTATTGTTATTACTACTACTGCTATTACTACTACTACTATATACTACTACTATTAATATTACTAATACTACCACTATAACTGCCACTATTACTGTTATATATTATTACTACTACTATACAGTACTATTATTATTTACTATTGCTATCACTGCTACAAAATCACTATTACTCTGCTATACTACTACTGCTAGCGTGCAATATTTAGGTTCTAAGTAATTGATATATACTGGCAGCAATACTGCTAATTGTTACCAGTTTCCCAAACTTAGCACACAGCTATTAAATACTTGTTACCAAGGTGATCATAACATAAATTGTGCCTGGCACTAATTTGAGACAAGAGCTGGTAATGGTTGTCAGTTTGTGATTCTGACACTAATGCAACATAGCCAGATAATCCCAGACATTTATTCACTATTGTGATATATTACCTGTAATGTCACAAAGATCTGAAATACTATTTTTATTAGCCACATTGTATTTAGTCCATAGTGACCTGTATGAAACCTTTTGGTAAGTAATGTCATGCAAAAAGGTAGCTTTTAAACAACATACTATTTTTTTTTTTTTTTTTAATTATTTTACCCATAGAAGCAATGGTTTGAATAAATAAATATTTGTTTTAAGGTAGTTTTTATTTTTTTTTTTTTATTTTATTTTATTTTATTTTATTCTTTTATACTTAATATTTGATATTTAGAAACTCTCTCTGCTATTGATACCAACTAGTATTACTACAATCTAAACTAATGCTTTTAACATTTTTGCTTTTGTTACTCTGCTAAACTATCACAATTAACAAAAAACAACATTTTCACAATAATAAAAGTTGAAGAAAAAAAAGCAGCATACCAATAATTTACAGTGAAAACAATATCTAGCAATAATCCACAGTTTCACAGTAAGAAATATACATAACCCTCCAGTGGTAGTTGATAGCTTCACAATAAACTATTATCTAGACCACAATCCATGCTTTTACTAGGTTGTTATTTACTGGCATCAGAGGTCTGTCTATCTATCTATCCATGTCCTTCTGTCTGGCTGTCTGTCTCTCTGCCTCTGTCTGGCTGTCTGTCTCTCTGTCTCTGTCACTGTCTTCCTCTCAGTCTCAATCTCTGTCTCTCTCTGACTGTCTATACATTAAGTTTTATTTCTTTTCGTCACGGAGTAGACATATCACTCTATTAATCTGTTCTTGTACAGCAAACGGGCTGCTTGTAATAATGACCTGAGAATATTTGACATTAATTCCGGCCTCTATCTGCAAGTCCTATCAGACAGTTTATCTGGACTGATCAGTCACACATCTGCCAGGCCCACTGCTTTAGCATCACTTGATGACTGGCTCCTCCTCAACAGGGGACATAAACAAAGGAAGAATTGCTCAGTGGCTTTGGAAGCACTTCTGATGTTTGCTGCTTGTTATTAGTTAATACTGTCTTCTGTGTTAGTTTACTTCATTAATTTATGATTTTTAATACATGTTTGAAATGTAAAGTACTATAGTAGTGTTGTTGTTATTTTTGTTGGATTCTTGGTCTGAATTTCGATGCAGATATAATTATATTGGATGCTAAATGTTAACAGTGTTTAGAAATGTAGTTGTTCATCACTTTTATTTTATTTTATTAATTTATGGGATTTGAATTTAATACATATTCGAAATACAAAGTGCTATAGTGATGTTGTTGTTGTTGTTGTTGCTGGCTTCTTCATTTGTGAGTTTTGATATACATGTATATTCAATACTACATGTTATTTTTAATTTATTGACAGGAATGTCTTGTGTCAAAAACTGAAATTAATAAATTTTTCACATGCACATGCACAAATGCACAAAAACATAAAAACACAATCACAATTTTTTTTTTAAATCTCAAATATTTCCATCTGCTTAAAATTTCAGATTTTTTTTGGACCAAAACATTATTTCTGAAATGCTGTTTGTTTGACAGGTAATATAAAAAAACAAAACATTAATTTAAAACATAATTTGTTTTGTGATGAAATGAAATTTCCACAGCTTCGTTTAAAAAAAAAAAAAAACGCTCAACAATAACAGTTTTTCACTTGAACAATAATGAGACATGGTGACAAGTGGATGTGAATTATTCATGTAATCACAATTATTTCAATAACTTTCTTATTGTTTCTTCAACAGCCACTTGAGATTTTTACATTTTCGGAAATCGTGTACTGAAAATCTGCAACTACAGTGAACTGTTGTTGTATTTTTTCTTCTTCTTTTCTCAACTTGTCACTTTAAAAAAAAGAAGAAGAAAAATTAAAAATTTAAAATCTTGTCATGGATACTGCAATTTCTGTCACCATCACAGCAAAGTTGAAGTATCGTTTCCTTGACAAGTTTGGTTAAAAGAAAAGAGGATGAAGAACATTTTTTAAAATGGTGGGAAACTATATTGAATTTAAAATAGTGATGATGATGATGATGATAATGACAATGACAATGATGATGATGATGATGACAATGATGATGATAGTGATATTAATAATAATAATAATAATAATAACAAAATTTAAAAATGGAAACAAATTTATTCTTAATCTTGTATGTATGTGATCACATCAAAAAACTGTTTAAAAATGTTCACGTACTCTGAAAACTGACCTACAAAAATGAAATTAAATAAATAAAAAATGTATTTTATTTCTAATCTATAATTAATCTGCTTTTTCTGCTCAGCATGCCTGCTGCAAGTTGAAAGGCCTTATTAATAAGCAAGCGAAGAAAACAGGAGATCTGAGGATAATAATACACATACAATCAATAAACAATTTCTGTTTGATCCGCTCTGATCTCTCTGTGAAAATGTCAGGGTATCATGTAATACACGACATAACTGCAGGTGAGAGCGAACACAAATTTGTATGCACACATAATAATACAGTCTTATGTGTGCTTAGATGTACATGCTTACATTTTCGTTAAACATGTTTAATTTAAAGTAAGAACAGATAATAATAATTAAAAAAAAACTTTATTTGCTTGGGTGCATTCTTAAATATCCTTGCCTACATGTGTGCATGCACATAAGCATGCACACAAACACACACACACACACACACAGACACATTGGACTGGTATTAAATATGCTTATTTATTATAGAAAATCAATCTGCTAGGTTTGTTTGTAGTATAAGTATGTATATGTATTTATTTATTTATGCTTTTTTATGCTTATTCATGCTTACTTATATACTTTTATGATACATATCCTGTGAATACAGTCAAATTGTATAAATGGAAATCAAAAATATGTTTTAATATCATACATACATACATATCCTAAAAATAAAAACATTTACTCTGTTTTTAAATACACATCTACCTCCTGAATCATACTTAAATTTCACAAGGACAGACTGTAATGATAGTAGGAAGAAAACGTGTACCTGTTTTAACAATAACCTGTGACAAATGAAATTTTTTCTCAGTGAATTTAATATGATTTATTTCATACCTTTAAGTTAGTTACAATCAGGTTTGTAGGATATTGGCTTGAAACATTGCTAGTTGCCAGATTGATTCTTCTTGATGCTCCAACACATTTATTTCCCATTCTGTGACCTTTCATTCACAAATGTTTTTATCATATACCATTGCTTGTTGCTTTTTTAATCAGGTTTATGAGAATGTATATATATACACATTCTTTTGCTGCTTACTGATAACAAACAGCCCTTTGTAGACAGCTGTGGGTTTCTTCTTTGATTCTTTCTTGGCATGCATCATGCTGTATTAATGGTAGATCAAAAATGCTATGTTAAATAAAATGTTTATATCATTAATCGTATAACTTGATCAAAAATGTGTTGAAGACCTCATTAAATAAAACATTTCTTTATTTCTTTTCTTTTTTATCACATTCATTTAATATTTTCTCATGAAGCAACATTCTCAATGATATTATTGTGGGTGATCCCAAGATTTGAAAATATATTTTTTTCTTCTTCTGTTTTTTTTTTTTTTTTTTTTTTAGAAAAATTATAACTGGCACAATTTTACAATATTTGAAATACAAAAATCTGAGGAAATATTTAAAAAAAAAAAAATAATAATACCACAAGAAATAATTCCATCTGTTCAGATGTCTATTGTCATTAATAATGCCTCCACACACTGCAGAAGTTTCTACTGCTTCATCACACATCACAATCAAATTTACATTAAAACTTTTTTCTCTCTCAAAAATTACTAAGCATAGATTGAAGCTTACATCAATCTGGATTTCTTTCCTCCAGGCAGAATTTGTTTACTGGTTGAAATAAATTTTTAATTTTTTTTTAAGAAGATGATGAAGAAGAGATAGAAGCAAAACTATTTAAAATTCATGAAAAATAAGGAAGAAGAGATGAGAGGAAAAAAAACAAAAAAGAGAAAAAAAGAATGAAATACGTAGAAGATTGAAAATTCTGTGGGTATTTTTTTAAGGAAACCAGAATGAGAATGTCAGTTTCTGTTTTGTCATCAAATCTAATGTCTTACTGCATACCGGATAAAACAGTCTACAGCTCTGTGGTTAAGACTTGACTGTGGTGTAACAGCAACTAGGATCAATTCCCATCCTATTTTCTCATCCAGCCACTATTTTGTTGCTATTGTACCCATATTTTCGTGTGTATGAAAAGGTGGTTATAAAAAAACCTTAATGTAGTCTTTTATGTATGAATGATGAGTTTCTTTTCTATTTATGTGTGTAACATGTTTTCTGCCTATGATAGATAAGTGTAACCCGTGGAGTGATTGCAGTGGACTGTCATTCTCATATTACTGTTATTATATAACATATATAATACATGATAACCATTGACCTTTTGAGTGCTTGTAGTAATTGCACCTGCCATCATGATTTTGACTTTCTTTAGTGACTGCAGAGGTTAGTAACAGTATTAACCTCCTGTGTACTTACAGTGACTGCTGTATCAGTCTTGATTTTGACTTTTTTAGTGACTGCAGAGGTTAGTAACAGTATTAACCTCCTGTGTACTTACAGTGACTGCTGTATCAGTCTTGATTTTGACTTTTTTTTAGTGACTGTGGAGTTTAGTATCAATATTAATTTTGACTTTGATTGTGCTTAAAGTCACACTATTAATAGCTGCAATAATATAATTATTATAGACTCTCCAGTTGATAATTTCACATTTTTAAGTTTATTTCAATGCTTTTACTGTAGTTCAAAATTTTGCTACTAGATGCACATGTCCACTTCAGTATTGAAGATGTTAATATCATTCACATATACATATGTATGTACACACACACACACACACACACACACACACAAACACATACACATATATATACATTCACAAAAACATACACACATACACACACACACATACACGAACATACACACAAACATACATAAATACATATTCATATACACGCATAAAACATAAACAGATACATGAAATCTGTCAAACCTGTATTGTTTGTCATTGTTTTGAGAGAAAGATAAAACTCGTTAATAGTAATGATCTTATAAAAAAGAAAAAAATCCTTCTTTGATCATGTATTTATTAGTTTGAATCAGGCAACTTTCCGTCTGTTTTTTGTCGTCATTGCAGTGCTTTAATCATGTTGTGTCTATCAGATATGCTTTGTGTATGGAAGATAACATATTTCACCTGTCCACTAAATCAGTGGGTTTAATTAGTCACAAGTAGTAATTGCCAAGTACATAGACAGACTTATATACACAGTCAGTATGTATGTAAATACATATTCACATACAGAGGTGTTATATATATATATATATATATATATATCACATACAAATATACACATTCACACATGATATACATTGATTCAGCAAAGTGATATCATATACACATCCATATTCATACAAACTAGATTGTTATATCATATACACACATACATACAGGTACACACACAGACATTGTGTGTGTGTGTGTGTGTGTGTGTTATGTTCATATTCATACATTAACAGATGAACAATCAACTTGGATAATAATTCAGCAATAATATTCAAGCATCTTGTAATACCAGTCTAAGTCCTGTAAGTAGAGAAAAAGAAATCAATATTATTTTTGTTCTTAAACATTTTTTGTTTCTTTCTTTTTAAATTGTAGAAATATGTAAAAACAAATCTGACTTGTTTGATTATTTAATATTATGTCAGTATTTTGTATTTAATTTAGTTAAATAAGATTTTTTTTTTTCAATCTGTATTTTTCACCATGTGTCAAATTATTTCAAAAACATAAAATACCAGTCTAATACTACATAATTTGTTTAATATCCAGCTAATTTCTGCTGTTGAAATTGTTAAAGTTTTGAAACAAATGTCAAGCACCTCTAACCTTTGCCATTGTTTGATTTAAAATGATGAAATATTGTTTCCAGCTGGGAATGTGGTTAGACATTCAAATTATCATCAAATCATCAAATCATTGAATTATCATCAAATTATCATCAAATCTTTTCTGAATTTCATAAATTTGGTATCAGCTTCTTGTAACTTCTAATATATAAAATTTTTGAAACTGTCATGTCAGAAAACTTAGGTGTAGCATTGATGCTAGCCTTTTTGTTTTTTTGTTTTTTTAGCAGGAAGTTTTTTATAAATCATTTTAGTTATGGTCATTATCCTGTTTTACATAAATTATTAATCAAAACTCTGAAATTTCCTGTCTATAAAAATGCATTGTTCAGTAGTAAACAGCTGTACAATCTTGTAAACTATATCACAAACATACTTTTTTTTTTTTTTTTTTTAAAGATTTTGGAAGAAGTTATTCATAGAAGTTTTAAAACATTCACCCAGATAGTCATTGTTGTTGCATCATGTTTTAAAAAACATGGAAATTAGTTACAGCAGATCTAAACATTAATGTGTCACTGTATCTATTCTTCCTTCTTCAGTTTTGACTATGATGTATGGCACAGGAGTCCACAGTACAAAGTCAGGGACATAAATTAGGTGTATACTTTCACAGAATCGAATATCATAAGTAACACCACAGTTCACGCTGAAATCAGACTTCTCACGAAATAATGACACACATGATAATCAGGTTAGGTCTGGAGAAGTGATTGATGTCGAAATAATGCTCATTCTCCATAAAGCTGGCACTGTCCTAGGGTAAGCAGTATTTGTGAAATGGTAACATAAGCAGACAAGTGATGAGATACGAGGAGGAAGAAGAAAACAATTGCAGCCATCTTGTTTACACAGACGACTGAAGCAAACTTGTAGTAATGCAAATTACAAAGATTGCACACACCATGGTTTATTTATGTAGCTGATGAAGACAGGAGAAGCTATTTTTTATATATGTATATGTTATGTGTATGCATTCAGTTTTGCTTAAGGGATATTGTTTTGCCAAGTGATGCTAAGAATTCTTTGCTGTGACAGTCAGAGAATGCTGTTGTACCAAAATGACTTGTCATGTCTCTGAGCTTTTACTGCATTCTTCACATCAGACGATGTTTTTTGTTTTTTTACTTTCATTTAAAGATGTTGATATTTTTGAAAAGATCCCTCTTTGTAATTAAAAAAATAATAATAACTGAATGCAAAACAGCTGACAACAATAAGAAGAAGAACAACAAAAGCCCACTAAGAATCAAATAAACAATACAGCATCAAAGAAAAGAACAAAAGAAACAACAAAAACAATAAGAAGAAAACAAAAATATATATATATTTGGCAATATACTGGTAAACAGAATAAATGTATGTCTTAAAAAAAAGAAAAAAGAAAAAAGATTCCAAAACACAAACAATATCATTACTAGCACAGATTTTTGTCCACCCAAAAAGAAAACATTCAAAGCTAACTTAACCCAATTAGTTTATCAAATAAAGATACAAAAGAAATTGTAAGGTTTTGCTTATTTAATTATTTATGTTATTATATTAAATCATTAAACAGCACTTTGATGTGTTTACATTTGAATTTCTTAACTGATATGTTATTTTGAATCTGAGTTTCAAAAAATAAAATATAAAATAAATAAATGAAATCTTTAACAATATCAGCAAACATAAATTAGCTAAATAGTAAATTATGTAGTAATTCTAATGGAAAAGTGTTTTATTTTAAAAACAACAGCAACAAATCAACACAGGGTTATTAAAACTCAAAATAAAAATAATGAATAAATTTTAAAAATAACAATATCAGCAACAGAAATTAGCTAAATATTTAATTACATAGTAATATTAATAGATAGAGATTTTTAAAACAAGACAATGTATTAAATCTCAATATCATAATAAATAATAATAAATAAAAAAATACAAAATTAATAAATATTTCAACAACATAATAGATCAGTATTTTACATTAAAAAAAAAATTAAAAAATAAACACAATGTTATCTTACATTTTTTATTTAAATATTAAACATGGTTTAACTTCTAATTTTTTTTTTTTTTTTGGTCAATATATTAAAGTACTAGTTTTGAAACTAGCCACATTCTATCAGAATCTAGCATCAAATCACCTCTAAATGTGATTTCACTAATAACTTAAACAGCACATCAATCACTGCACACTGCTGTGTGCTTTTGTTATCTCTCTCAGCCACCATCATTACAAGTTTACCTTCAGCCACAAAAGAGGAAAGATCAGTGTGGCAAGAAAAGGACTGGAATAACTGAGTTTATTGGAATTGATATCCACAGCCCAGTGCCCAGATTCTGTCAGTCCAGCAGCCATTACCTATAACAAGTTCCACTTATTATATTACAACAGCAGTAGTGAAACAGCTTGACAAGTCAGTGTCAGCTTGGGCTAACCCCTTGTATTGTGGAAATACTTTGTGGACAGGAATAATGCCGGAGGATATCTTGTGAGGAATTTGGCACACAATGGCATCGGTGAAGGAAGAAATGATAAAAGAAGACTGGTAATTGTCTTTGAGTGTGGTATGGCATACTTCCACACTCGAAGACAATTTGCAGAATTTTGTTATCATAATTCCGCATATATTTGTGCGTTGCACTTTTTGGGTTGCTTTCAGTGCAGTTTATGATACTAGGAAAATGGACAGTAAAAGTTAAAATATATATCTACAGATCTGAGATGAAATAAACATATTGTTTCTTTTTTGGGGGGTGGGTGCAGGATTAGGGCTGGTGTAAGTCTCATGATCTTTGGTAAAAATGGAAACCCTTAAAATTGAAGAATACCAAAAATATATTCAGTTATGAGATTAACAAATTAAATAACCAAAAAATTAGTTTAATTTCATGTTAAGTTTGATAACAAAGAATAAAATGAAGTTTAGAAAAAAAAAAAAATATATATATATATATTTAGACTTGTATCTTATTAGCTGTACATACTTTTTCTTTTTCTGCTTGCTTTGAGGAGATAATACTGTGTATTGGTAAATTAACTGATATATAAGAATCACAAAGGTAATAACTGAAAATGAAACTATAACACACTGACATTCTTATTTTTTGGTTAACAATAACGAATCTTCTACCTTTCTACAGACAGGAAAACATGACACTGATGAACAGTTCATCAGACAATGTGTAGAATGGGAAATAGCCCAGGCACTGTATTGAGGCAGACTGATCCTGTGATTTATGATGTAAAATGCCATGACATTGGTCCATGCACTAATACTTAAACAACAGCCTGCCTCAGTGTCATAATTCATAATTATGTAGGAAAAACATGTTTATGAAGTTTGGTTTCATATAACTTACCTTTGACACCCAATTTTTGTTTTGTTTTGTATTTGGTTAAATATCATTTATGATTATATTTAAAATAAAAAATGTTTTAATAAAATTTCGTTTGACCACTGACTTATTTACCTTTGACACCCAGTATGTTTTTTTGGATGGGGAGGGTCAAGGGTGGTCAAGTTTGGTTAAAATCCATTCATTTATAACTGCATTTGAAAAGACATTTTCATTTTGAGACATTCCAGCATGGAGATAAGGTGTGTGTAGAGTTAAGTGCAGTGATGATAACATTGTTTATGGACAACAAGAAAGTTATGTGAGGAATACAAGGTATTGGGAAGTGGCACAATTAGATTTCCTCTTAACTCCTCCATTCCAGCCTGGTCACCTGATATTATGTTTCAGCTGATAACTACTGCAGGCTAATTGAGTTGGACCTTCCTAATGCACCTGGGTTCGGCAACAATCAATGTAATAACCAGTCTACAGTGTATTACAGAACATTATTACACTAATGCAGTACCAGTCCAGGTTGCTATTATGTGTGCATTTATTTGCTTCGTGTACAATATTGTCAGACCTGTGTTACTGGTCATTCTGGGAACTTTTGTAGTGTAGGATGTTAAGGCAGGTGCTAGTTTAATACCAAGAAACATTTTCTTTCAAACTCATGCTTAGTTCTCATCATGTCATTATGGGGACATCAAGGATCAAGTCATTTCTTTTAGCTTTGTAAATCTGAGCTAAGCATTCTGGGGTTCTTAGCTTCCACAACAATTTAATATTTCTGTCATTGGTACATATTATAATTAAAATGTGATAGGTATTACAAATTGATTGAAAATTATGGCGTGTATTGTGGTTCAGATATAATAGGCACAATAAACTGTATGAATATTACAGTACTACATTTTGTGCGATAGTTACAGTGCATATTATAGTTCAGATATAATATCTACTACATATTGCCTGAATATTATAGTGCTTATTACCATGGATATTTAATAACTACCACATATTGCCTGAATATTATAGTGCTTATTATCATGGATATGTAATACCTACTAACTGTTGCCTGAATATTATAGTGCTTATTATCATGGAGATGTAATCAGTAACTTCGAATTGCTTCACTAATTTGTACGGGACAATGTTATCTAACTGTTATAAATCTGACACCATGTTATCTTTGTTTCATAATTAAATCAATACACAAATATCACTTTAGATAGGTTTCACTGATAGGCAGGCTGGTGTATCTGATACAGGGACATAAACACACACTTCAAGAGTCTGGACTGAGTGGACAAAATAGATTAGTCATACAATGTTTGATAAACTGACCGTCCACTCTTATTAATACTTCTCTAATACTTGAACAGTTGTGGGATCAGTTCTTTCCAGTGTATCTTTTTAGATTTTTTTCCATTCTGGTGGTATTACTACAGACCATACTATTTGTTTTTCCATATAGTGTGATGTACAGAAAAGATCTCTTTGATGTTATTTTTATAAAGATACCCTGTGGAAGAATGGCTTTAGGTTTTCCCTCTCTCTTTTTTTTATATATTTTTTTCTCTTATCATTGAAGAGAGAGTTTAAAGAAGACAGATATAAGATATGGCAAAGGTAAAACCAACTGTATCTAAAACCCTTGCAAAAACAATGTGTTGACACTTAGTAACTATTAAAATGTGTTGATATCTTGTTGATGTGATATTTGTTGTGTTGATATGTTGTTGATTGTGTTGGTGTATTCATGTTTATATTGATGTATTGTTGGTTGTGCTGATGGACTGCTGATTGTGTTGATATTTTCTTGATTGTACTGATGGTATAAATACTAATATTCACGCATTCTAAAACTGCAGCAAAAACAGGAAGAAAAAAACCCACAGCACATTTCTGAGATTTGAACACAGAACCTGTAGGTCTCAAAGACAAGCACATCCACAGAGAGATTGATCATGATATTTATTTTTCTGTTGCTTTAAAATTCTCATTACCTGGCACTGTTACCTGCTGTTTGTTGTTCAATGGGTGAAATAGTTGTGTGTATTAGAACCAGGCTTGAAGAGTATTACGTATGACATTGCTGTTTGTTCATACATCTGTGAACTATAGTGGTTGTATCATGGCAGACACAAGTTATGCTTCTTCTTTCTGAAATAATCAGCAATTTGTCTTACTCTCTTCTTCAGCTTTATGACAGGTAATTGCTGGTTCTATTCTCAGCTAGATCTCTTGCTGGGTGTTTTATACTTGAAGAGTGTTGTTTTTTTTTCTTTCTTTCTTTCTTTCTTTCTTCTCTTTCTGCCAGTTTTATTATT
This sequence comes from Chrysomallon squamiferum, assembly GCA_012295275.1. Classification (NCBI taxonomy): domain Eukaryota; kingdom Metazoa; phylum Mollusca; class Gastropoda; order Neomphalida; family Peltospiridae; genus Chrysomallon; species Chrysomallon squamiferum. The sequence continues at coordinate 11,925,955 of CM022672.1, read as the reverse complement.
TTTTTATTTATTTATTTTTTTTTTTTTTTTTTTTTTTTTTTTTTAAACTTATATTCAGTAAAAGGATGAAATTTTGCTCAGGATTAAACTGATAGATGTTTTTTCCATTTGATTATTTTCTTTGTCTCTTAGTGTTCCCTTCTCTTTCTTTCTGAATGTCCCTTTTTTTTTTTTTTCAGTGTCTCACTTTCACTGGCTGTGTGTGTACATGAGAATTTTCTTTTCTCTATCTCTGTCACTTTGTTTTTCTCTGTCTTTCTCATTGATTGTGTTGTTTCTATCTTTGTATCTGTGGTTATATCGATGTCCATGTTTCCCCCTCTCTATGTTTTTTGACTGTGTGAATGTCTCTATCTTTATCTACCTCTGAATGATTGTGTTTCACTTTATCTATCTATCTGTCTTTTTCTTTCTCTGATGGTGTGTCGCTTTGTGCATGTGCTTATGTCTGTCTTTCTGCTTTTCTGTCTCTTTCTCTTTTACTGACTTTGTATGTTTGACTGTCTGTTTGCCTGTCTTTCTCTGGCTGTACATATTATTTTTACAAAACTTAGAAAGAAAAAAAAACACCAACATTTTTCAATTTACTAATATTAAGTTATGTTACTAACAATAACCGAAAAGAATTAAAAACTGTCACAATTTTGTATTTCGCCCTGTCTGTGAAATTTTTCTGCAGGCATTCATCTGTTGTAAATAATTAATAAGTTAATCAAGACAAAGACTTGAAGCACCTGTTATCTTTGTATTGATCTGAAGAACCCTGTCGCCATAGCAGGAAATTAGTGTCAGCTGTCAGTCACAGACTTCGTTTCCAGATTTTCCCAATATACACACAAAAGTGGTGCAACAGAATTCATCATATTTGTGCAGCATTTTGCATATTTTTGCAGGAGCTCAGAAAATGCTTGGCTTCTTGTGACACTGGTGATTTAGCATTTAGAAGGATTTGTGTTGAAAATCTTTTTTTTTTTCAGTTTGTATTGTTTTGTTTTCAAGCTTGATATTTTTGCATAGCTTGCATAGACCAATAAAGCATGTATCTGAACTATCTGTATGCATATTCAGTATAGATTTGCACTATTTGTAGTAGCCTGAAATGATTGATAGATTTGTACAGACATTGAGACAAACGTTGAGAGGACTGATAATAAAAAAAAATATATATATGTTGAGAAAGATGGAATCTTTTGTTTTAAAATCTAGTCACACTGAAAGGCACAGGAAATCATATCCATTCAGTCAGCCATGACGGTTTCAGTCAAACAACTAATTTGGTGAGAATTCCACAAATGTTGGGTAAGATACAGATATTTTGATTAGTCAGCCCCAGCCAATCACAGCCTTTGTCTTATCTCTTGGTGCAAACTGTTTGTGTTAACAGGAAGAATTCAGCAGATGTCAGAGAAGTGTCACTTTCTTATCTTCTGGTGACAGAAGATCTCTTTTTGTGACTTTTTCATCAGGAGTTGTTTTGCTGTGTTTTTTTAAATTGGAATTGGCCATAATCTTTCATTGACAATTACCCTGAATTAATTATTAATTCTGTTTTGTCACTGAAAGAAAAGAGCTGTTTTGGGGGAAGATGGGAGTTTGCTTATTCTATATTAATAAAATGTTTGTTTATTTACACTGTATGTTTAGAGATGCAGTAATGATAATATTTACTGTGATAATCTTCTTAACTGAACAAGTTTAATGATATCTCAAACCAATCTTCTAACATACTAACTACACTCATTGTTCCTACTAAGAAAAAACATTCTGTATAAATGGTTGCTTCATAGATAAACTCTTTGGTAAGATAGTCAAAAAAAATAAAACTTACCAGCAAATCAGAAAAAAATTTCCAGGTTCAGAAAGAAGAAAAGGTATACTGGTCTAAAAACTTCCTGGTTATTTCTGAATTAGGAACTATTACATTACTAGATTCTTATACCAGTCTAGTCTCTTGAATGTTACAGCTTGGTAAAAATGATATTTTATTTTAAGTTTAGTTTGATTTTTGTTTTTTAAAAATATAGATGAATTATTAAGGATACCTGGGCATGTTTTATAATGATGATGACATAAAAGATGGAAAATCACAGTAACATCATTGGCGACTATTAATGATTAGCAGAAATATGTATTTTATATACACTTTCCCATAGACAGGAACTTGCATATAATAACACCATTTGACAAACTAGTAAGAGAACACTGGCTGGAATGGGAAACTAGACAAATGGGGCATCAAAGAGAATTGATAATGAAAAGCTGCACTGAGAAGGATTGATGACTCCTGGGGCCAGAACTACTGAACTGCTACCTGTTCTGTTATTATTATGCAATTGCACAATGAGCTATAGAAATCTGTTTATGTTTTTGTTATTGTATGCATAATCAGTTCTGGAAGCCTGTTGTTATGCTACTGTATGCATAATCAGTTACGGAAGTTTCCTTTTGGCCATGCTTCTGAGAAATAGACATTTTCACATTTTACTGCCAAATCTTTTTTATTGTTTTTAATTTTAATTTTTAATTTTTTTTTGTCTGCTATTACTTTAATTTTTTATATACTCACAATGGTTTTTTCTTGGTTTTTTTGTGAAAGTCAAGACCTAATGGCATTGTGTTTTATAAAGAGCACCAGGATTCAAACTGTCTAAACAGACTGATTTTGTTTTAATGGTCTCAAAATTGCCATCAGTTTTTTTTTGTTCACCTTAGACCAGATGCTGGATCATTTAGCCATCGCATTATGTATTATGAAGAGTCATAGGACTGGAACAATAATATTCCACACAATTGACAACACTAAATCACAAAACCTTTTCAAAAGATAAAAAAGAAGATGTAGTGTAAAAATAGGAGAGAAAACTGGAAGGTTATAATTGTAACCTATTTTTTCTTCCATTTCTCACAGAGAAAGAGACAAACAGATTGTTATTATTAGCTAACAAACATACACATACACACACAGACACACACACACATAATCACACATGCAGATATGTATATGCACATATATGCATGCATTTTTACATAGAAATATAAATGCATACATTTCTCATAAACATGCAAATATAAACAAACAACATAACCTGCAACAACACCAACACATACTCTCACATAAATTATTTTCTGTAAACATGTATCTTCCAGCAAGACAACACCTACCGCAGCCTTTAATAAATCACTCAAGACGCACTCACTTGAACTAATGTTACATGAAACACAGGTAATAAGCTAACTGATTACACAATGAATCATCTTCTGAATGTTATGCAGATTTGTAACAAGTAATTCACACAGTATTGTTTACACTGATCTTATAATGCATTGCTTCCAGTCCGGTATTTAACCCAAAACAGTGATACACAGTTTCAGAGCAATGTTAAGGTTTCAGAAGAGGATAGTGATAGGGTTTCAGAGCAGGAACAGAGACAGGATTTCAGAGCTGTTTTAGTGACAAGATTTCATAGCAATGTTAGTAACAAAGATGTTTAGTGACATAGGGTTTCAGAGCTGTTTTAGTGACACATGATTTCAGAGCAGAGTTATAAAGGGGTTTCAGAGCTGTTTTAGTGACACATGATTTCAGAGCAGAGTTATAATGGGGTTTCAGAGCAGTTTTAGTGACACATGATTTCAGAGCAGTGTTAGTGACAGTTTGGTGATGTACTGTTTCAGAGCATTTCTAATCAGAGCAGTTTTAGTGACAATGAGCTTCAGAGCAGTATTAATGACACATGGTTTCACAGCAGTTTCAATGAGAGGAGTTCAGAACATACAAGTAACAAGGCTTCTAAGAATTGTTAGCGATGCAGGGTTTGTCACAGTTTAAGTGTGTGAGCCTCCGGGTTACAGAACAGATATTAATAACCATTCTTTCTCATAAATAACTTTAAGCAACACTGAATCTACAGGGAAAGCCATCCCCATCTGTCTACTTGTGTTGTGTTTTACACTGATTTGATACCACAGCACCCCAGGCAACTGAGATCTAAAGTCATCGTGAAATGGAATATCTTCACAGGGTCTAACACTTATTGCGTCAAACAACTCCGTAATGCTGGGTTATATATTAACTTTGTGCTGAAAATGTTTCACTTCTCTGAAGAACATTTTTTTTTTGTGACAGTTAGCAAATATCTAAAATGAGCTTTCTGGTTTTGCTTGCATCGTTTTTCAAAATCATTGCTCAGTTCCTATATAATAATCACTAAGCATTTAGTACTATTATAAAATCACAAAACCTCTCAATTATTAAGCAATATCATCTTTACTGACAAATAATAAATTTTCCTTTAAAAACCTCAGTAATATTCAAAAGTAGTTTTGCAGCTAACAAAAAAGACATGGTAACTTTTTTGAATTTGATCACAAAATGTTGTTGTTTTTGGGGGGATTTTTTTTTTTTTAATTTTTGTATATAATTGTTGTTGGTCTTTTGGGGTTATTTTTTAAACCAAAATATTTATAATACCTTAGAGGTAAATGATATTTATAGAAACTGAAGAATAAAAACCAAATTCATTTTTATTTTACTTCTATTTACATCTTTATCACAATCTGCCATTGCAGCCAGTTCTACATACAATATCCCTTATTTTTCACCATTCTATTTTGAGACTAAAATTAGTTCTAGAAGTATCAGCAAATTGGAAAATAATGACAATTATCTTTTCTTCTGACTATAAATTTATTTGTTGGCTACCTTCCATAACAGCTTTCTGGTCGTCAGACCAATTTGAATTTTCGTTGGACCTTCATCTAATACCATGCATAACCTTTAATCTGATTGTACGTCCAGTTTTCTTAGCCAAATTTATATGTTCCTCCCATAACACCAGTGTAAGATCAATGAAATTTACTAATTGAGCTGAAATTCATTATTCCCATTGGTAAATTGCGAAAGAAAGGAGGATGTAAATCAAAGATCTGTCTGCTAACTTTGAACATACATCTTGATCATGGCGTGATTATCGTTTGGAAGTGCCATATCAACTGTTTTGTCATTCGTCAAAGAGCCATAAACATTAGAAAAAATTGATAATAATACAAAGGAAACAAAAGAGTAATTATTTTCTTGATTAATTTTGTTGCAGAAGTGCTAAGGGGGCCAGTAATACACCATTGCATCCCCTTGTATCTTTTAGCCGTGCCATAAACATTATAAAAATGATGTGATTCTTGATTATGTTTTAGAAGTAATAGTTACAGAAATGCTTATGAGCCAGTTGTATCTCATTTTACTCAGCAATCTCTTTCAGTAGTTCCATAAACATTAATAAAATATTTTCACTGCAGTTTTGTTTCCTCCATTATGCAGAAGTATACTTGTAGCTGTAGTATAACAATAGCAAAACATGATGTCAATACAAAAAGGATATAAAACAATAATTATTTTCATGATTATCTTTCTTCATTAACAGTTATAGAAATATTTAGGAGCATTTTATTCATGGTACCTTATAGATATGGCATAAATATTACTATTTTATTTAAGACTTTTTCATTATCTTTTGATAAAGTAATTGTTACTGATATGTTAGGGTGTAGGTTTTAGCTTCAGAAGTGTCTTAAATGTTACAAAAAGATGATGGTGATACAAAACAAAACAACAGGATGGTTATTTACTTGGCTGTTTTATTATGAAAGAATAGTTAATACTGATACATTTAAAAACATGCTATAATAAAGATCTAAGTGGTAAAGTATTAGGTCAAGAAACAATTGCTTGCAACATTAGTCTTCACTGTCTATTTCCCTTTCTAGAATAAACATTTTTCAAATTTTAAAGATAATAATAATAAGGAGAAGAAGAAGAAGAAAAACTTCCAAAACTCAAATGATGCCACCTTAGTATTCATGTATATTAATAATAACAAATAAGAGGGTCTGTTTGTGACTGTGTGTGTGTGTGTGTGTGTGTGTGTGTGTGTTTGTGTGTGAGCTTTTGTGAAATGCAACAATGAAAAGTGTAAAATTAGTATTTGTTAATAATAATATGAAATGCTATAAATGTTTTTGTATGTGTCCACATCCATGTGCCTGGTTTGTGTATGTATCTAAATGTGTTTTGCATACACAATTATGTGTGTTTGTGCATAAGAGTACATATATGGATATGCTTATACATGTGCATGAGTCTGACTTCACTGATTTCCAAAATCTCCAACTGAAAGACACCTACAAGTAAAACATTAATAAAACCCACTCTGTTTAAAATTGCCCACACAGACATCTCTATCTACCATCTGCATCCTCATGATAATCATGCCATTCTTTCATGTTAGCATTTATATTTATACCATTCAAAAGACAAGTTACATGAATATTTCACATTTTTTTAAAACACTTTCTGTCAAAGACATTTCAAACTTCATATATAAGTAAGTATGTATGTGGATGTATGTGTGTTTTATCTCTGCCTGTACAGGAAATTTCTGCAATGGAACAACGGATGTAAGTATTACTAAGATAAAAAATATATAAATATTTTTTCTCCACGGTGAGATATTGGTGTCACATGTAATGATGGACAATGCTTTATCTATCTCTGCAGATGGCAATGTCATCATAGTTGAGATGATAAAGAAATGCTTGTTCTGGTAGCAGCTACAAGAGTACATACCATTAAACCTGACCAAAACTGAACAGTGTAGAGACTAAGTAAAAATATTGGTTTGGAAGGATGTTTGGTTTAGTGATATTTTGTTATTTTGTTATTTGATAAAGTCAGAAAACTGCAGACATTGTTCGGTTTTGTGGGTGTACTGGTTTAGTGAAGTTATGGTTTTGAGAAGTCAATGTCTTGAGTTAAAAAAAAATTTATTGCAGGAATTTATCTGATAGAAATATGAAACTAAAATAACTGTAAGAAAGAGGTTATTTTCTTTCTTTTTTCTTTTCTTTTTTCCTTTCTTTATTATTATTATTATTATTATTATTATTTTTTATTATTATCAATTTTATTATATTAAAAATGAAAAGAAAAATATTTTCATTTAAATTAGAATTTATTATTATTATTATTATTTTTTTTTATTATTATCAATTTTATTATATTAAAAAAGAAAAGAAAAATGTTTTCTGTTAAATTAGAACTTTTATTTATTTATATGTCTGTGTGTATGAGTGTGTGTGTGTTTGTGTGTGTGTGTATGTGTGTGTGCATGTACATGTGCTTGTTTGTAAACATATGCATATTTGTACCCAAACATCTGAGTACCAACAGTTTCTACCACATTAATTGTCAAATGGTGATACCTAAGAGGTTAATGTGCAACTTCAAAACCATAAATAAATCCAACTCGTTTTTACATCATTCAAGGCAACAACATTTAACTGCACAAATTTTATTTCTCACACTGCCAGCCTCATTCAAGATGTCTGGTCTGTGTTTATTATACAAATGTACTGTCCTGTACACTCGTATATCTGTTAGCTGTCCTTACCAATCTGCCACACAGTTTGTCTTAAATCACGAGCCACTGGTCACTAGGCATTAACAGCACACTTTGTTTTATGTCTTCTCCTGCAGCTACAGTTTCACATTAACACTTTTATGTGATTTAAAGTATAAATGTATGTGTGTGAGACAGAGGGAAAGGGAGAGAGAAACCCACATTGACAGAAAAAAGGGAATAAGTAAAGGAATGAAAGAGACACGAGAGACAGAAGGAAAGGAAAAGAAAGAGAAAGAATAACAGACTTGGAGAGAAAGAATCAGAAACAGAGATACCGAAAGAGACTGAGAGAAGAGAAATATAGTGAGATAGACAGAAAGAAAGAGAGACAGAGAAAATGAGTTACAGACAGACAGACTGAGAGTGAGAAAGAGTCTGTGAGAGAGGAAAGGAAAGAGAAATGATGATTAATAAAGATTACAGTGTTCAAGTGTATCTACATTTCAGTCTGACTGCAGTAATCACTTGCTACACTTCACTTAAAGGTCACACAAAAATTCAAGGTCATCATGACCACACGAAATAAAATCTCTTTTTAGAAATAAAAATCATTATTATTATTATTATTATTATTATTATTATTATCATTTATTAATTTTTGTAAATCATTAATTTAAATTTGTTCTTTTTCTAACTTATTTTTCTTAATATTAAAAAGGTAAGAATGGTGACAGTAACAAATACAGCATAGAATCAATTGGCTAAATTTAAAAAAAAAAGAAGTTGTTATTATTATTATTATTATTATTATTATTATTATTATTATTATTATTATTATTATTATTATTTTAGATTTTATAAGTGCCAAACTGAAAGTTTTAAAGACACATTATGCTGATTAAACATATATAAAGACAGCTAAGGGCCTGAACAGAACTGCTGAACTTGTACATAAAACCTCAACAATGCCTAACTGAAATACTTACTTCTCTTATTAATCAATGAAAATAATTTTTACTTGAGGCTTTTTCAAAGAATTCAGCCATTAATGATTTTTATATGTTTTTCTTCACAAATTAAAGGCATATGCTCCATAATATATAGGGTTTTTTTGTTGTCTTTTTGGGGCAGTTTTGGGGTTTTGTTTTTTTCATTTGGGTGTTTTAGGACTTTTATGATAAAAATGTTCTTTTATAAATGTCATGAATGAATGAAATAAATAAATAAATAAATAAACTATCTAACTAACTAAATAAAGTAAACTGAATATATTAAAAAATAAAGTAAATAAGTAGACTGAATCAATGAATAAAGCAAACCAAATTACTAAATAAATAAACTTACAAACAAACACACACACACAACATAAACAAGACTAAATTTAAAACTGCACAACACTTTAAACAAACGGAATTTCCAAACTGACATGGACCAAATGTTTTGCGGTCCCCTTATAATGCCAACTCAATACAAGCTTATCTAGTCAGGTTGTTTACACAACAGTTCCTTTTCAAACATACAAAACACTTTGAGGAAAAGTCAAGAGTAAGTGTTCACCTCATAATACATCAGCAGCAGTCACAGATCAAGATAACAGTTCTATGGGCGGCTTTAATATTTACTTTAGGATAATATTGTTGTAACACACCATTTGGAATTCAACCAAGAAGCTTTTAATAGGCTGTGATTGTAACAATTTTTTTTTTTTTTTTTTGAGGGGGACTAGGTTTTTGGGTTTTTTTTTTATTTTATTTAATTTTTTTTTTAATTGGTTTAGATGTTAAACAGCTGTTGTAAGCTGGAGGAGTGAGGTTGGAATGTGAAATATTTAATGTTTTAAAAAATGTTAAATTTAAAAAAAAAAAAAAAAAATGAAGATAGAATTAATCTTGATAAAGAGCCTTCATGGTGATGTTATGTTCTTGACTGCTGTTTGTTAGACTTGCTGACATATTAAATATAAATCAGACTGGACAGAAACAAGAGTGTATGACATCCATGATACACTTATATTAATCTCTAGAGCATGTTTCTGATTTAGTCTGCACTTACAACGATCACATTAGCATTCACAATGGATCATGTTATGTAACAGAATTTATGGAGTGTATAGCAATAATGTATTTTGTTGTCATCAGTCCAGTATGATGCATGGACATCATTTATGTCTACCATGGTGATAAGAGGTTGAAACATAAAAATAATTTCATTTACATAGTGAAATATATGTAAATATATACCAATTGCGATTTGTACTTCAATATTTATTTTAAAAAATCATTGGATTGCCTGACCCTTTCCATAAACCCATCCCCTCTTGATTTGCTTCCTAAATAACATGTACATTATTCCTTACATAGACACACAATTAATTGTTTAGTTTTGGTTTTATGAAGTCATATGAACTGTAACACGGGTATATATATGATTTTCTGGAACTGTTGGTTTGAAAGACTTTTCAGACTGTGAGTTTTTCTGGACCAGAAGAGGTCACATAATAATTACTGAACAAAACACCTGTGAGCAACCAAATATAAATCTCCTTTATCTGTAAAGCACAGCGTGATAGTAGATTAAACAAATATTAAATGTCTCAGTTTTATCTGGTCTAAAAGAGGTTGTAGATCTTCATCACTGTATTGAGAATAAATTGTGTACCTGCACCACCACCTTGCATGAACATCTCTGGAACAACCCTGGTCTTGGCTGCAAGAACAATTCTTCTCTTTGCTTAGTACCTACAAGAGCAACTTTTCATAGGCCAACCTATGCTTCATAAGTTATATATGCTTTCCTTATTAAGGAAAAATAAAAATAAAATATGATTTCATTTTCTTTAAATTATTCAGCATAGTCTTTTGAACTGGTAGCAGCATTTTTAAAAGAAAATTTTGTTATTTTATATTTAATCTAGAGCTAAATATTTATAGACATTTAAAAAAAAATCAAAAAAAAATCTTTTGAAGTATAATATGTAAAAGGACACCATGTTAATGTTCTGATAATGATACTATCAAGTTTTAATCTCAGTATGGTCGACTTGAAATTGCTTGTTTGTTCTGAGATTTTCTTTTTCCTTTTCTTTTTTCTTTTGCATTGCTCTTTTTAAAAAAAAAATTTCACTTTTTTTTTTGCATGAAATTTATGTTTCATAATTTTATCAGAAGTCTGCTGAGCAGCGAATCTGATAACAAAAATGGCGTGAACAGTCCACCGACGTGGAAATTCAATCAGAACGCAACAGTTAGCGGACATTTCGCACAGCACCTGTACACTAATTAAATCAACAGTTACTTTCTGCACGACACATCCGTTCCACATCCCCCCATCTTCATTCTCTTCTTCCATTGTGTTTGGTTCTGTAATAAAAATCACAATCGTCCATTGAAAAAATCAGGAAATGACTCTGGGTTTCATCGGGATTTCGTTTTGGCCAAACTAATTATTTGACTTACACGTAATGGTTTTTCGTAGATCTCGCCATTGCCACAAGTCGCTGAGGCCGCACAATTCCGTGCTTGATGGTGTATTGATCACTGGAATGAATTTGTTTTTGTACAGCCAGACTCAACAGGATTTTGGTTAGCACACTTTGATGTGGTATTGGATTCAAAAACTGTTATTTATAGGTTTATCATTATTTGTCTCAGTTTGCTGAAGGGATGGGAACAGGGATTAATTTGTTACACTATTTAAGGAAACTTTTTGGTTATTTATTTCTGTATTTAAGCAGAAAGAATTGCACTTTAATTGTATTAAAGGCTGAAATTGATGAAAAAAAAAAAAAAAAAAAAGATTAATATTATCATTGTTGTTGTTAATGTTTTTGTTACTGTTATAATTATTATCATCATTTTTGTATTGTAATTATTAATACCATTATTATTATTTAATATTTCATGCTAAAAAATATAATAATATTTTAACAATCTGAATTAAAATTTCCATATAATCAACACATCCAAATAATCTAAAGCCATTGGCTGCAAGATCAAACCATGATACTGACTGCTTCAACTAACACTGATATGGGCATAGTGCCATCATGAAGATTCTGTTTTAGACAGTGGCATGTAGATGCATAACAGATTTCATCAGAATACATTCCTTATTATGTCAAAGATAGTTACTTTTGATATGCACACACACATAGAATTCTTCAACACCAATCTGATATGGCTGACTAAAAGTCTGTTTTATTAAACAACAAAAACTAAATCACACTAAATTCCTACAACTGGCTGTTAAAAGTCAAATTCTATTTCTGATACAGGAAAAACAATCTCTTTTCCCTATTATCAATAAGATCTCTATGATAACTACTTTCTGATAAACAGGAATGAATGGCATTTTATCTATTTTTCAAACAGTTTTGGAGCTTTGGCTGGAATTGGAAATAACCCAGTGGGTACACTAACGATGATGATGATGATGATGATCCTGTAACCATCGTGTCTCTAACCATGTGAGATGTAATTTTCTTTTCAAGGAGCATTATTTAGAATGGGAAAAATTCAGTTCAGTTTAATAAGTAATCATCAGAGACACGAGAATGCAGTGTTTAATGGAGAAGAAATAAACTTCAGTTTTGGTAGTGATGATGTACAGCAGCACTCACAGACTATCAGCTGTCTGCTGAGTTTACATAATCAATATTCATCTGCAGCTGTTTTCCTCACAATTAGATTAAATGAAACATATATCTGCATGTGCCGTCATTGAAAATAGCTACAGTTTTAATAAACAATCCTTTTTTTTGTTTTTCTGTTTGTTTTAACCAGATACCAAACCAGTGTACACAACTTTATGCTTATACACATGAACATGCAGACAAGTGTATTAATGCATGTGCATGCCTTTACAGTTAATTACTGTCAATTCAGCGTTCCATTTCAATGTGACATTTTAGTTAATTCCATCTAACAAAGATCAAAATTAAAACCTGTACAGGTGTTATTAAAATTACGAATAATTTATTCATCAACCGTGTTTGTTAGTAATTTATTCATGATAGCATAATTAATTAATTAAAATGTGTAATGTATATCAGTAATTTTTTTTTAATTTGATTAAATATATTTTTTAAGTATTTGCTTATGATTTCAGCTACAACATTTCTGCATGGTACTGGATTCAAAACCTGTTGTTTACAGGTTTATCATTATTACTCTCTATTTGTTTGTTTTTTTGTTTTTTTTTTTTTTTTTTTTTTTTTGAAATGCACGATTTAAAACAACAGTCAAGAATATGATTCATAACAAATTTTTTATAACACCTCTATCTGTTTATAAGACTAAAATTAGAATGTGTGACACACGAACTGTAAACAAAAACACAGTTATACATACACCGCTTTGATGTGTTGATAAACTAGAGGTAGGGTACATACGTAAATATCTAGCAATATCTGAGTGTATATATTTACACCCCATTACATTATTTAGTCAACTGATATTAAATGTCAAACAGAAGGGAGTTTCAGACATATGGTATACAAGAATTAGTAACACCAGATGTTTGCAGAATGTTTTAATTAAATTTCTTAAGATTTGTGCAAGGATTTTCTCTAGAATGTGTGAAAATATTTGGAGTTATTTATGTCGGTAAATTAATTTTATTTATTTATTTATTTATGGTAAATTTGGTTTAATAGCTTCTTCTGTTTTGTTGTTTAATTAATTAATTTAATTAATTGATTAATGCAATTAACTCTCTCTTTCTTTCTCTTTCTCTCTCTCTCTCTCTCTGTCTCTGTCTGTCTCTGTCTGTCTCACTCTGTCTCTCTCTCTGTCTCTCTCTCTGTCTCTTTCTCTCTGTCTCTGTCTGTCTCTATCTCTCTTTCTCTCTCTCTCTCTCTCTCTCTCTCTCTCTCTCTCTCTCTCTCTCTCTCTTTCTCTGTCTCTGTCTGTCTCACTCTGTCTCTCTCTGTCTCTTTCCCTCTGTCTCTGTCTGTCTCTCTATCTCTCTCTCTGTCTCTGTCTGTCTCTCTCTGTCTCTTTCTCTCTGTCTCTGTATGTCTCTCTATCTCTCTCTGTCTGTCTCTGTCTGTCTCTCTATCTCTCTCTCTCTCTCTGTCTCTGTCTCTCTCTCTCTCTCTCTCTCTCTCTGTCTCTGTCTGTCTCTCTCTCTCTCTCTCTCTCTCTCTGTCTCTGTCTGTCTCTGTCTGTCTCTCTGTCTGTCTCTCTCTGTCTCTCTCTCTGTCTCTTTCTCTCTGTCTCTGTCTGTCTCTCTATCTCTCTTTCTCTCTCTCTCTCTGTCTCTGTCTGTCTCACTCTGTCTCTCTCTCTGTCTCTCTCTCTCTCTGTCTCTTTCTCTCTGTCTCTGTCTGTCTCTCTATCTCTCTCTCTCTCTCTGTCTCTGTCTGTCTCACTCTGTCTCTCTCTCTGTCTCTCTCTGTCTCTTTCTCTCTGTCTCTGTCTGTCTCTCTCTCTCTCTCTCTCTCTCTCTCTCTCTCTCTGTCTCTGTCTGTCTCTCTATCTCTCTCTCTCTCTGACCACACAACCTCGTATTGTCCAGTTCTATATCAGTCACTGTAACAGTACCACAGAACCAGCAGCTTTCTATAGGATATAAAAGTTAATGATGTGTAAAATCTCATTTACCCTTATCATATCAGATGATCAAGATGGCTGGGTTACCACTGAGCCATCCTGTATCCCTCCCTCCCTCCCTCCCTCATAAACAACCATGCTGGTAGAACACACCAAGGTAAAGAGACGTCGTTCAGGTAATCAGCAGGTAAAACGCTTCCAGGTAGAAATAATTCTCATTGATTTGTTTGATCCAGGGCGATGTGACTGAAGGAATGTTTCATTAAACTGGGTCATATGGAGATAATGGTATCAACAAGAGATGGTCTGAGAGAGTTAATGTTTTAACGAGATTTTTAAGTTGTTATGTAATTGTTTGTAATCTGGCAATAAAAATATATTCTATTTATGGTGGTTTTTGGTTCTTGCGTTAAAGGAATTTCTGCTAAATTTGGTCGAACTGAAATAGTGATGCTAATGAGATGTGGAAAGAGATGGTTGTTTTTGATGAGATTTTTAAAAATGTTATGTAATTGGTTGTAATTTGGTGATAATTTTTTTATTTTATTTATGACTGTGTTGGTTTGGTTTTATATTGAATGATGTTTTATTAAATTGGGAAAGGTTGGGAAAATGATATTAACAAGAGTTGGAATGAGAGTATTATTATTAATGGGATTTTTAAGTTCTTATGTAATATGGTAACAGAAATATATTTATTTATGTTTAATAGTTGTAATTTTTGTACTGATATTTTATGTTAGGTGAATTATTATGTTAATATTATTGCTATTGCTATTATTATGAATTATTATTATTATTATTATTATTATTATTATTTATACAAAAATAAATGGTTTGTGTGTATCTATTTTCTCAATTTTATTCATTGAACACATTGAAAAATTCAACTAATTATTATTTTTTTAAATTACTTGTATTATTACAATTATCATTATCATCATCATCATCATCAACAGCATCATCATCATTATTATCACTATTGTTGTTATTATCATTACTATTATTATTATTATCTCTATTAATTATTATCACAAAGGTTGTTGTTATTATTGTTATTACTACTCTTATTATCATTTCAAATGAAAGTCTGTTACAATTAATACACAAACATGTGTGTGTGTGTGTGTGTGTGTGTGTGTGTGTGTGTGTGTCTTTCATGCAGATAATCCAATACACCACAGAATAACCTTGAATCGGTAACCAATCTATCTTCCAAACCTGACTGTTGGCATGGCCCATGGAATCTTTTGACATTAACATGGATAATACACCATTAGTATTCTCTAACTGGTGTTTTGCCTATCCACCGATTCTGTGTATGCCAATTTAAATGCAGTAATATTTGCTAATGCCTGATTTCAGGGGACATTAACGTATGTTTATGAGCTGCGGTTCCCTTGCCCTGATTGACAAGTGACCATTGATACTTCCTGAGTGCTGCTCAAAATAGATTGTTAATTTCTTTAATTTGCCTTTGGATATTTTTGTGGCCAATAATTGCAAAATGAAGATGGTGGTAATGATCCAGAGGAGGAAAAAAAAAAAAAAAAAAAAAAAAAAGATGCGATAGTTGTCTGCCCTTTAGGAAAAAATGTGGGTCTCATATGAATCTAAAGCTTTGCATGTATCAGCCATGTTGATTATTTATTGACCATGATGGCAGAGTTTACACCAGACTTTAGTGTGAAGCAATTTATCGAAAGAAGAGAAAGAGAGAAAGAAAAAAAAATGCAACAAAAAACAAATTCTATTATTCTTTGGCTCAATATCAACCGAAATCCATTTTAATGCTTCTTTTATCTACTTACTCCATTCAGCCAGTGACAATCTTTCCTTCATTTTGTTGCCATGGTGACACACATCAAAATAAAAAAAAATAAAAAATAGAAAAATAAATAAAAAGGTGAAGGAAATCTGGGAAGTTAACCTATAATTGTCATTAGCTTTCGACTTTCACATTCTTACACATGAACCTCACTTGACATTTTTTCTTCTTCTTCTTCTTCTTTTTATCCTTCATTAATCTTTTCCTTTCTTTTTTTCTTCTTCTGTATCTTCTTCTGACAAACACTTCTGTAGTATTTATAAATAATGAAAATAGTCGTGAGTATGTCATAAGCCAGGTGTCTGTTGGATACTGAGATTGGAATAGAATAAAGCTCCTATTCGCTGCAGCCTGTTATACTGCAGTGTGGCAGAATTTATTGATTATTATTTTTTATTTTTTGAACTGATATAAAGGAATTTGCCCAGGTCTGTGTTTCACTACGTCAGTGCATGTGTCTGTCAGTCTAACAGAACGCACCAGACAGCCTATTATTATTTGTTTTATTTCTTTCCTCATTATCAGATACATCGTTGTATGCATAAAAATGTAATATTGGGAAATAATGACATGTCTGCAGAAAGATTCAGAACGTTACATTTTCCAATACAGCTGATGTTGTTATTATAGTAACATAAACTTGGTTATTTTATTGTTGTTGTTGTTCTTATTATTTTACTATTGTTCTTGTTCGTCTCATTATTATTATTATTATTATTATTATTATTATTATTATTATTATTATTATTATTATTATTATTATTATATATTATATATTATTATTATATATTATTATTATTATTATTATTTTATTTTTTTATTATTGTTGTTGTTCTTATTACTATTATTTGTTGTTGATGTTTTTTTTCTTTCTTTTTATTTCTTTTTTCACTTGTTTCTTTTTATTTAAAATTTATTCAATAAACAAATATTTTTAAAAATATTTTAATACATATTTATAAAATCGAATCTTCGTCTTTGATCTAAATATAATTTTTTTAAAATTTGTTTTATTTCGATTTTAAAATTTAATATATATTCATTTATTCAGGTACATAATAACATTTTTAACAAGTTTTTTTTTTAGTTTCTTCATGTAACATGATACTGAAATGTCACAACTTTTCAATAAAGACTGTTATGATTTATTCTCAGTCTACCTTAGACAGGTAAAAAAAAATATATATATATTTTTTTTAAATTGCTTTAACCTTAGTTCTCCTACTCCTATAATAACATAACAATGACATTACACAATATCCCATTTTCAACGAATTTTACTTTAAAAGAAAAAACAACCTCTCTCCTTTGTTTGAAATCCCTTTTTATTATTGTAACTGTATTTGTGTATATATATATATATATACCTGTTTGATTGAGATGATTAAGACTGTGACTTCATTTTCAGCTAAGTGTTGTCCCAGACATTAAGCTTTGATCTTCGACTCTTTGATAATGTGCAATGAATTCATGACTGTCTTTGTATTATTGTAGTTCTCTGTTGTGTTTGCATTTTATGACTCTTCCTATCATTGCATGCAGCAACTCAAAGTTTTCAGCCTGCCTTCCATTACTGCCTGCTCGCAGACAAGTAATCCATATATATTTTTAATGATGTGTGGTAAACCTTCTTTTGGTTTGGATTCGGAGGCATTAGAAAAATGTGGTTTATGTCTGGAAATGAATTGATCAGTACTGTTTCAGTGTAAGTGAGAGTGTAAGTGTGTGTGTGTGTGTGTGTGTGTGTGTGTGAATGCATGTGTGTGTGTGTGTGTGTGTGTGTGTGTGTGTGAATGCATGTGTGTGTTTGTGTGAATGCATGTATGTGTGTGTATGAATGTATGTATGTATATGTGTGAATGCATGAATATGTGTGTGTATATATCAATATTTGGATCTGTGGATAATTATGGTGTGTGTGTCTGTATTTATCCTTAAAAGTATAGCACTGTTAATTTTCATAAATATTAATAATAAATATTATTATCCTTAAGACCACAGTTCTTATCCTATAGATAATAATGTTATTTTTAAGATTAAGGCAGTGTGAATGTTTATAAATAATAAATGATTATATAGCCAATTGAGGGTATTATCTCCAGTACATTGGCACTGTGTATGTTTTGTGAATATTAACTGCAATATTACCCAATACAAATATTCTTATCTTTAATGAATATAAATATAACCACACAGAAACACACTGGCACATTTTATGAATATTAATTTAATATAACTCAGCAGAAACAGTGTTAATCTTAAGACAGTGGCACCTTTGATTACAACAACTATTAACTGCCGTTACAACCACAGAGTCTAGAAAATTACAATGCTTACAGTAAATTAGCTCAAAGGCACAAGCAGCAGGCTTTCTTTTCAATCAATACTGCTTGGACTGCAAGCCAGGGCTCGCAGATCTGTGTTGACAGGTAGCCTAACCCTGACAGCTTCGGAGACAACGGCATAGCCAGCAGAGGGACTGCAGACTGCAGATAATAATACTTTCTATACCAATTACTCCACTTACTGTCACCTGTTTCACACTCTCACTTAGCCCAGTGCTGTGTGTGCTTTCAGTTTGATTCAGACTTCGATTATTTAGTGTGACTGTGAGGCGTTTTTTTTTTGTTATTTGCAATTATGTGTGTAAGCTGTTTTGGTGATAGGAGATTATTTAGTGTGACTGTAGGTTTTTGCTTGTAGAGTTATGTGTGTAAGCTGTTTTGGTGATGGGAGATTAGTGTGACTGTAGGTTTTTGCTTGTAGAGTTATGTGTGTAAGCTGTTTTGGTGATAGGAGATTATTTAGTGTGACTGTAGGTTTTTGCTTGTAGAGTTATGTGTGTAAGCTGTTTTGGTGATAGGAGATTAGTGTGACTGTAGGTTTTTGCTTGTAGAGTTATGTGTGTAAGCTGTTTTGGTGATAGGAGATTATTTAGTGTGACTGTAGGTTTTGCTTGTAGAGTTATGTGTGTAAGCTGTTTTAGTGATAGGTAATTATTTAGTGTGACTGAGGTTTTTGTTGTTTATAGTTATATGTGTAACCTGTTATTGTGACTTTGTCTCTTCTTTAATTAAGAATAATTATAAATATAACTTGTGGGGTTTTTTTGTGCATGTTTTTTTGACAGTTGCAAAGGACATGGTGTGGCCTTGAGGTTTTGTGTGCATTTATAAATGTGAAGGTCATTTTGGATTCAGGGAATTAATTTGCAATATATATATATATAAGCTGTTTGTCTGTGTGTGCATTTTAGTTTGACAGATTTATTATTTATTTATTTATTATTATCCTATTGTGTTATAGGCTGTTTTGATGTATATATATTGGATGAAAATAATACAACTCTGTGTGCCTGCAATATTATAAAGAAATGAACAAAAAAATTACATTTTATTTTCTTAATTTTAATATGTATTTGTTTTATACTGTACCTTTATCTACATTTTTTTTTTTTTTTATTTTTTTTTTTTTTTTTTTTTTTTTTTGCTTTATAACAATATTTTCATAACTGCAGACAAATCAATTCCTTCTCTATATTTATGTGTTTTTCTAGACAGATCACAAACATGTTCAATTCAGACAGCAATTGCTGATAACACAACAGACCTCAGCAGCTTATGACAACTAATACTGTTTTCTATACGAGTTCCATCACTTCTCCTGAGAATACTCACACTGATTTTTCACAGTTCACTGCAAACCTCTGAAAGTATATTTGACTTACACAACAATGGGGAAACAGTAATACTGTCTACACCACATTCTGAGAAGTTCCTGGATTTTCCCAGCATTCACCATATACCATTGTAAATATGCATTCTTGTTCTGATGATAACACATAGCAATGTGATCTAAACAAATTATTTGGCTTTGCTTATGAAATAATTGATATGTAACAGTGTGCAATCAATTGTTTATCAAAGGTTGTGCTGTATCTGCTTTTGCACCAATGGGAAGGTGAATGCAATGGAAAAATTGTTGCTAATGGCAGAGTTTTGTGTTTTTTTATGGTTAAAAGAACTATATCTGCAGCACTTATCACATATTTGTAACACAGTAGATAATGAAATTAATAAATGCCATATCAGAAATATTAAATATATGGTATCTGTTAGTAAATACTAGAAAATAAATCTGCCGGATGGAGTTGTAAAATAATAATAAAATAAAAAAAATAAAAATACAGAAAAGTAAAGATAATTATATCATCCACAGGACATACATCTGAGTAAAAACCTGACTGACTGCATTCAGGATATCTGGCAGATCTCCGTAAATTACACTTAATTCTAACATTAATTATTTATCTGCTTTTACAGACAGTTTGGTTATTCACACCATTTGTAACAAGTGGAAGATAATTGGGTATATTCAGATGTTGACAACAGATAACAACAACAAAAAAAGTAGTGGAGATTTGGTTTCACGTTTTTGTATATATATTTTTTGTCATGTGCTTAATGAAGTGGGGTTTTCAGTTATGTGTTTTATGTTGCAACGGATCCAGAAACCAAAGTTATGACTAATATGTGTTCTGGTTGATAGACCTAACTGAAAAGATGTTTATTACACAGTCTCCTTGATAATCCAGTGATACGAATTCACAAAGCTTTATTTATTTATGTGCTATTGTTTTTATTATCGTTTTGTTTATTTATTTATTTTTAAAGTCACATTGTATGAAATTTTGTTTTTCATGCTTGAGTCTGTTTTTGTGTACTGTTTTGTTCTGTTGTGCATTGGTAATATTATTTTCTGAGATAAAGATCATAAACAAGACCATTTATAGAATACATTTTTTTTTTATTAACCTGAATACATTTATGTATTATCAGTTTTAGCTGTAAACTTTAAGCTTCTTGATTTGATCATATGAAGATGAAACCTGCTGCTACTTTTATCAGTTATCTGCAAATATTCTTTTTTCATAGACAGAAAATGATATTTCTTGAGCTATTTTTATCAGTCAGCAGAAAAGCTTCTTTTATTTTCAGCACCCACAGACACATTTGTTATTTTTTTAACTATCTTATCTAACTCAGCAGTAAGAGTTCTTTTATATCAAACTATCCAGAAACAAAAATGCTATTCCTTGAGCCATTTCAGTTAGCAGTAAGAGATCTTCTGTATTTACCAGTAGCAAAAAACATTACTGGCGCTGCCTTTAAACAGGACATCACAAATCAAAACCTGTGATGAGGCCTCTGCTGGAAATGAAAATGTTGTTATTGCGAGTTTTCTGTTTCTTTCGATGATAATGATAGTAATAATACCAATATGATTGACCAAACCAGTCCCTTACATTGCTATTGATGCAGTTAATTAGCAAAGTGGAATGGATTTGCTTTTTCATTGGTGTTACACTGAGAATCAAGGTAACTGAAAAATATTGTTAATGTCACTCAGAACCAAGGAGTGGTTATAGAGCTTCAAAGATAGTTCACCAGAACTGGATGTCATCATTGATTCTGAGATATTTTCAGTTCCAACAAGTGTTCATAATGCACAGTATGGTATTTTAATAATTATATTATTTGAGAAAGGTAGACAGAATAATACTTATTTCTTCAGTTATTATGTAGTTTTAAAATGTTCTGCTCAGTTTCTTTTCTAGTGCATCAGTATACCAAATAATTCTGACTTTTTTAATTTTATTTATCTCAACCCCATTATTTAATTATTCTATACTTTCTTTGTATTTCTCATTTCATCATTTACCTTCCTTCCACTTAACACCTACCCTGTTTTTTTCCCTTGTACAATTCAGTTAAATTTTCATTTCACCCTGTATCTTGCATCCTCTGTTTGTCATTCCTATATTTTCCTTGTCTTTTTTAACTCATTTTATCATGTACCTTCCTTCTCCTAAACATCTCCCTTGTTGCATCCCTTAAACAATTCTGGTATTCATTATAGATTCTTAACCTTCCCCTTATTGACCAAATCAGTTCCTCTAAATATCTTTCAGTTCCACAGTTTTTCTTCTTCTTCTTTTTTCCATAACACCCTTATCCTTGTTGTCATCTACTTATTAATTAATTAATCAAGTGTGAGGGAACCTGGGCTCAGTGAGGACTACAGAAATAGCTTCATGTCATACTGGGCTAATCTGCCATCTTTACCACATAACTCTGAAATCAATAACCATCGCAACTTTTCTCATTATTTTTCAACCTTTTTCTTCTTTATTTAATTCTTCTTCTAGTCTTTTTTTTTTTTTTTTCAGTTCTTCCTTTTTTTGATCTTATTGTTTCAAAAAAAAAAAAAAAAAAAAATGTTTGTGTTTTTTCATCTATTTTAAAAAAAAATTATCTTCTTATTCATTTTTTTTTCATCTACTTTTTAAAAAATTGTTCTCTCTCCCTTTTTTTTTCCATCTTATTTTTAATCCTAAACTTTGTTTTCACTTTTTTTTTCTTTTTTTCAGACTGTAATTATCTTCAGTTGTTGCTTCATGATCTGGGTTATGTATCTTTTACAAGAACAAATTGCCACGAACTGAATTTGTCCTTTTGCCTTGAAAAGACTGTAATTTTAGTTTGAACTGTGGTTTCATTAAAGAGAAAAAAAAAAAAGTAATAAAGACAAAAAGAAAATTTGACTATATCTGTATGACTGAATGAGTAAATATGTTTGACAACTGGCATGTAAAAATGGACTGAATCTTTGGCTTGAAGTATCTAATTTTTAACTTCAGCTTTGCTTTCTTTAAAGAAAAAAACAGTTTAATTGAATTGTGCTGTATCTGTATGACGAAAAAATTTTGGTTCAACAATTGATATGTTCTGACTTTGAAATTTTGACTGGAAAAGACTGTAATTTGAATTTCAGTTGTGATTTCATTAAAGAAAAAAATATTTTCCTGAAAAAAAAAACAGTTAGTTAAACTGAACTAAATGAATGATTAAATGATTGTGTTTTTATTAAACAACTGCTCACTGCATTTAATATTAAGAATGTTAGACAAATAATTGATTGTGCAACAACAACACTGTTAGTGCTCAGTGGGTTGTGGCTCAATGGTTAGAGTATGAGCATGTGGTATATAATAGGTTACTAGATCAATTTTCCTCCTTGCAGTTACTGAACTATTTCCCACTTTAGGTAGTGCTCCATGACAGCTTTATCAAAGGCTGTGGTATGTTTTTTTCTTCTGCATTTGGGAAGGTACACATATAAGTCCATTTATTGCTAATATAAAAAAAATAATAATAAATAAATAAATAGAGAAAAAATAAAATAGCCCATAATGTCTTAGCAGTTTTTCTTTCTACTTATATATATAGTCTTTTCTGTAACCATTTTTTTGTACTGTATATCCATAAATGGGAAGGCATTTATAAAAGATTTCCTGTTGCTAACTGAAAAAGAATAATACATGATGTGCTGGAATCAGGTTTCTTTTCTTCTTGTCTGTATGGTTCTTAATGATATTTATTAGCCATTGTAGCTTTAAATGTAAATGGGAAGGTGCAAATAAAAGATTCCTTTCTGCTAATTGTTTCTTTTTTCTTTATATGTGTGGTTAGCATTCAAATTTTGTACAGTGATGTTAAGTAAAACATTTCTTCCATTGTAATAGAATGAGATTGGTAACCTGATCCCTCCTCTACAAACTACTCTTACAAATTAATACAAAAAATATACTTGATCCATCTTAGTAGTCTTTGATAGTTGGATTGGGAAAATCAATGTAAAACGAATCGACTGTAATTATAAATCTCAAAATAGTTTTAATGGTTGCAAAACATTATCTTTCCATTAATCGTTCTTTTGTGGAAAATTGAACTCTATGAGCATGTGTTTGAAATTAATTTTAATTTTTTTTTGTTTTTGTTTTTTTTCAGAAAGAGATGGTACAAATAATTAGGTAATTAAGAAGTAGATTGTGAAAATGCTGTAGGTCAGACAGTGCTGTTGTCAATATGAATTGTCCATACAGCTCACCAGAATTAATCTGCAGAGAGCAGTAATGTGAGTAATTAACCCTTTTGCAGTTAACCCTCTGACACACACTATAAATGTCAGGTATGAACCCACGCTAACTGTATTGTCTCATAAAGTGAAGCTGATTTCATTTAGCTAAATTAAATTTTAATAGATAGGTGCATTTAAAAAAAAAAATTAACACATGGATGTAATTCTGACATTTTTTCATGATTTTTTTTTAAATTAAAATTTAAGTAGCTATTATTATTAAATTTTTTTAATGCACTAAGGTGGTGCAGTACAATTTACATTCTCTGTTTACATTTTATAATTTAATTAGTCAGAGCTTGGCTTTTATTTTAACTCTGTATTATTGTTGGATTTTTTTTTTTTTTTTTGAATTTTAATATAATTATTGGTTTAAAAACATTGGAATTGATAATTAAGGAAATACCTTTGTGAAGGAAGTTTTGTTTAAAAATATAATTGGTTAGATAATTTGGTTTATAATGTAAATGACTGGAGTCAGCCAGTAAGTAATGAAATTGTTTCTGAATTTCCTTTTTTAAAATTTAATAGGTTTGATACTGATTATTGTTTGTGTGATGAAAGATAGGCCTATTTTTACTTTTTTTTTTTTTTTT
Organism: Chrysomallon squamiferum; assembly: GCA_012295275.1. Taxonomy (NCBI): domain Eukaryota; kingdom Metazoa; phylum Mollusca; class Gastropoda; order Neomphalida; family Peltospiridae; genus Chrysomallon; species Chrysomallon squamiferum. The sequence continues at coordinate 11,901,603 of CM022672.1, read as the reverse complement.
TTAATTTTGAATTCATAAATAGTTTAAAATTAACAATTAAATTACTTTCTGCAAATCTGTTTTAAAACTTAATTGTTGTTTCTATGGTGAAAGGCAGGTCTTTTACCACTGCTAAATGAAGATATTTGTTTTAAATTGTGACTTAATGAAATATTTATAAACCATACCAAAAGCTGTACAAATTAATTTTCTGTTTTGAAATTTAATTGGTCAGAGAATAACTATTGTTGTAAATAAATCACTGACTGTAAAGTAAGAACACTAATTTAATTTTTTTTTTTTTTTTAATGTTTTAAAAAATTCACAAACAATTAAACAAATTACTTTCAACTGTTCCATTTTAAAATTTAATTGGTAGGAACACTGCCACTTTTGTATGATGAAAGACATATTTTTATTATTATAAATAAAAACACTATATTAAATTCTGATTTAAAAAAAAAAAAGTTTTGGAAATTATATTAATAATTAAAGAAATTACTTTTCCATACTTCTGATTTAAAATTTAATTGGTTGACTATTGTTTGATCATTAAAATATAGACCTATAACTTGCTATAAATAAAAACACTGTTTTAAAATCTTTATATTAAAAATGTGTAAAAACCACATTAACAATTAAATCATTTACTTTCAATAGTTCCATTTTAAAATTAATTGTTTGGCTATTGTTTGTATGGTGAAAGATTTATACACTACATATTGCAAATAAAAACTAAATTAATTATTGGTTTTAAATCTTGACGTTAATAATCAAATAACTTTCTGTTTTTCTAATTTAAAGTTTAATTGGAAGGAAACCAGTGTATGTTTATCTGACTAATATACTACTGCTAAATATCAGTTCTGAATTGAAAAATGTTTTAAATAGAGGCAAGCAGTTAAATGACACTCACCAAGTACAATTCCATTTTCATTATTAAGATGTATTCAGTGGGTGGTATGTAAATTTCAGTTTACACGTAAGGCTTGTCTAAGTGAAAATTGAAGCCAATTTTGTCTTTTTAAAGTTTTTGAGAGTAAATGAGTATTGAAGAAACCTGATACATTTTTTTTTACACAAGTGTTTGGGTGGTATGTAATAACAAAACTTTTACTAAGGAGAATTGATGATATCATTTTTCCATTATTAAGCTTCAGTGTTTGGATGATATATGTATGTATGGTGTGCGTGTGTGCGTGTGTGTGTGTGTGTTTGTGCGTGTGTGTGTGTGAGTGTGTGTATGCGCGTGTGTGGTACTTTCAGTTCCCATTTTTTCCTCACCAGATGTCATGGTAGATCTCAATACATTTTAAAATTAATGGTTATTTGATGTCAGTCGTGCATTTCAAATAAAATTATGATAAACCTTCGACCACCATTCCAGTGTTTACTCTTACTGTATTCACCTTCCCATAGACAGCTGTGCACAGTATTTGATAAACCAAGAGTCTGAACAGCAACAAGACCAACAGCTTTTCATGTTAATTTTTCACACCATTTTATTCCTCCAAATAATGTTTTAAAGGGATTTTGTATAGACTCGTTTTCTTCTACATACAATTATTTATTTGTTTGTATGTCATATTTCAACAACTTTTTGAAACCGAAAGAAACACTTTCTGTAAGAGATATGTTTCAAAATAAAATTCATTACAAATTAATCTGATTTCATTATGGTAAGATTATTTTTAGACTGTGTTGATGGTAAATTAATATTCTGACATGTTATTTTGGTACCATTTTCACAAGTAGCCAAAAAGTGATATCAGAAATTCAAGCATTTTGTGAACTTATGGAGAGAAAAAAAAATATAATTTAGTAATAATAAAATTTAAAATTCTGGTGCAAAAAATAAAATAAAATAAATATATAAATAACAATAATTTTTACAAATTTTAAAAACACACACTTATATATATATATCATAGGATGTTGAGTGCATTTCTGGTACAGCAAGGAAAGTAACTCTAAGTAAACTTCATTAAGAAAACGGATCTCTTCTCATTAGAGAGTTAGTGTAGAAGGTTATACCAGCCGATCACCAACTTCCTCAAGTTGTTGCATGTCAGCAGGCAATGCCACAGCTGTCAGAATAAACACAAGTCCACAGAAACAGAAGTCCTCATCTATTATTTATGCAAAACTTTAATCCTTATCTCTGTGGGGTCTCATCCTTTTCTCATGTTTACAAGTGGTGTGGTTGTTTAATGGAGGAGATTTTTTTTTTTTTTTTTTTTTGAATTTTTAATTCGGGATAACTTGTAAGATATTTGTAACCCAAAGACCAGATTTCACAAGTGTGAGGTTTGTGGGAAGAAGTTCATGTTTTAATTCATTTGTAAGAACACACACAGACACAGACACAGTCAATATGTTTAAGTCTTCATTAGTCCAACTGTTACTGGATTTGAATAATGAAAAATGAAAAATGCCTTAGATGTGTAACTGATACAATTTTTCTTCTTTTTTTTTCTCTTTTTTTTTTTTTTTTTTCACTTTCTTTCTTTCTCTTTTTCTCATAAATATGGTTCAAGTGTAAAATATACACATATACACATGTATATATAGATACACATAAGGACACATAAACACACACATACACAAACACATTTATATATATATGCACACATTTATTAATGAACGTAAATATATTGCTTGAACATGCTGTTATATAGGCCAACTTAGGATTCCTCAGTTCCATGAAAAAGAACTGAAGTACAAATAAATAAGTGTTTATCTGCATCCATAAGCTTACCCATTAGCAGCAGTGTATCATTTGTAAATTAAACTGACCTTCCTGCAGACAGGAAATAACCTTCCATGACCTTTTGATAATACCAGTCAGGGAGCCCAGGGTGAAATGGGAAAAAAAGTAAAATAATTGTAATTTCTAAATAATGTAACCTGTGTTTTCTGGCAGTGATATGTACATGGAAAAAGCATTAAAACTGCATGTTAGCATTTGTTAAATGTCAAGGTATATGTCACTTGCAATCAATTATTCATTACATTGTACTGGGTCATCTTTGCCACACGATGCATTGTCTGAAATTTCAGTAACTCATTGTTTCCCTTGGTTTCATAACAGTTTATATACATAGGTTTTATCTAAACAATTGCAAGCATTTTCTTTTGTTTTTGGTTGCAGTCTTTTTTTAAATTGAATAAATACACACAGACATGCCATCTCCGACAAAAAAAAAAAAAAAAAAAATATCCTTATAATTCAGAATTGAAAATATTTAAATATTTTAAAAGTATATTTGGATTTTTTTTTACCAGATATTTCTCCATTTTTTCATTCTTTTTTCTCTTTTAGTTTTTGATTATTTTAAATAACAATCGATACTCAGAGGAACATGTTTCATAACATTTGTCATTTACATGTCAGCATATTTATTTTTTATTTTTATTTCTAGATTTTATTCGACTTTTTTTGATTGTTTAATGTCAAGTAACTAGAAATAACTGGCTTATTGTTAAAACTTTTTCATAATTAATTAAAGAACAACAGCTTTTCAACACACACACACACACACACACATACATGTATGCATGTACAATTTATACACACAGTTAAAATTTGCAGTAACACTGGAATGCTGTTAAAACTATATCAACAGATCAAAGCAACTACAATCAATATTCTTTCAGATTTTGCAACAACACAGATATACATTAAAAAAAAAGAAACAAAAACAAATAACCACATTTAGCCTATCCTGCTCTCCATTTCTCAACAAGATATAATCACAGAAGGGTGTGAGAATTTCTGACAAAGCATTACGCAACACTGAAACTTGATACAACAGAAAGCAACAATGTGAAGAGGGAGACCCTGGGAATGGACCCCTCCCTCCTGGGGCCAAATCACCGGAGAATGCAAGTGACTGCAGACAATGGCCAAGTGGTGACAAAGGTTAGGGCAGACTGCCTGACTCCTAAAGAGGGTCACAAGTGTGTGTCTTTCATCCCCCTCCCTGTGTGGCGAGGGTTGTCAGATCTCACAGCAATTGAAGAGCTCAGAGAAAATCAGCATGACTTTCCACATATAAGCACAGTTGTTTATAAACATTGCCAATAACACATGTGGGCTGTGTGTTTTGGAAGTGATCTTTAAATTTGTCAAAATGCAACAGATTTAGCAAGAGGATTTGTGTGTGCGAGAGAGAGAGAGAGAGAGAGAGAGAGAGAGAGAGAGAGAGAGAGAGAGAGAGAGAGAGAGTGTGCGTACATATGTGTGTATGTGTGTGTCTATAAGTACATATGTACATTAGAGAAAGTATCAGTTTGCATGCATGTGCATGTGTGTATGAGTTTGTGAATAGATGTACATATTGTTTCTGCCTATGTGTGTCATGGCTGAGTAAAAACTTAATAATGAATGCAAAACTGGAATTTGATGATGTTTATATTTATGTTATTACATATCTGTGCATGGTTATAAACAGATTTAAAATGTGGTACAGTTACTGTTTTGTTGTATACAAGTAATAAAAATGAACTGTGAAAATCATAACTACTGCAGTAATGTAAAACACAGGAGTTTGAAGATATGTTATTAACATTATTGTTAGCATGAAAACCACAGCAGGAAAATGTAAAATGGATGTGGAATATGACAACTATTACATGGTACAATATAACACAGTTACTAAATCATTTGTTATTGACATCATAATCATGGTTTATAGATACCTTTTGTTACTGAAATCATTGTTAAAATTACGACCACAACAGCGAAAATAAAAATATTCTGGCTTGCAGAATTTCAAATAAAGAATCCTCTACTTGTGCCAGTATTGCTATTATCAAAATCTAAACCAGAATATATATTGTTAATGATAATTATCGACAGTGTCATAACCACCACAGTAAAATATAGCACAGATGACAGATACCTGTTTGTTGCAATCACCACACTAAAATGTGTTTGACTTCTCATTTTAATTTCTCTTATACTGCTGAAGGATTGCCAAGCGTCCCTTTCTTCTTGTTTTATTGTTTCTGTTTATACACAATTAATATCTGCTACAGATGTTTTCAGTCCAGGGACAGTGGGTGGTGGACAGTGGGTGTGAACTAGTTAATATTCAATTAATTGAAGCTCACCTCTTTCAACTCATCACTTTAACTACTCACCATAAAACTTGCTGCCGACATTCGAAGTAGACTACCTGAAAGGTGTGGAGTTAAATCCTTGTGAACTTTCTTTTGACTCTGGCAGAAGAAAGTGGTTCTGTGAAAATGATTTAGAAATTAAGAACTTGAACAAAAACTGAGTATTATTATTTTGACAGAAGTATGAGGAAAGAAAAGAAAGCTAAAAAAAAAAAAAAAAAAAAAATAAAAAGAGATAAAATTTATATTTCATATTGCTGTTCCATATATCATTTGTCAGTATGAAACTGTGACTTCTGAAAATTGTAATGGAAAATTTAGTTTATTTCAAAAGAAGCAAAAAAAACAAGGAAAGAAAAACTGCTTAGAATTTATATTTCATACTGCTTCATAAATCTTTCATCTATATGAAATTGTAGCATTTATCCCATAGCATTTCTTTTGTGTTTTTTTTCTTGTTTTTCAATAGAAAGAGAAAATAAGAATTATGAAATTTATAAAATGTGTGTTTCATATTACTTACTATTTCATAAATCATTTGTCAGTGTAAAACTAACAGGAACATGGTTTATGGCAATCATTTTGAAAATTTACTTTCTATTTAACAAAAATCCAAAAAATGGAAGAAACAGATTTAATATTTCTATTTCCTACAACTATTCCATCACTTTTTGAACCTGTGACAAGAAGAAAATATCAGAAGGATTTCGCAAGGAATATTTATTATTTCAATAGAAAGTGAAAAAAAGGATAGACAAAATATATTTATTCAGAAATACAGGCCTATATTTTTTTAAAGTAGTGATGTTAATGAATTTATTTAATATAATTTATAAATAAATAGAAATAAAACAAATAAATGTTATCTTATTTATTAACATTCATTTATCATTACAAAACCTTTGCACAAAAATAAAATAATCCTTAATTCATTTGTTCACATTTATTTTTGAAACGAAAATAAGATATAAAAATAAAGACATTAATTTAGTCATTTACATTTATTTAAAAATTATAAAAAAACAAAATGCTGATATAAAATAAAATAGGCATTAGCTGTTTTATTTAAAATCATAAAAGAAAACTGCTGATATATATATATATATATAAAAAATGAGGTGATAACAGATTTATTTAATGTTGTAAAAAGCAGAATTAGATATAAAATAAAACAGCTATTAACGAGTTTATTCATGATTAAGCATGGCTCACCCACCCACGAGATGTTTTGAGATGAACAGATTTACAGAAATTAGTTTTTGTCAGCTAACACTAATTACTGGTGGATATCAGCCTTGTAAATTGTGTGGAGGCATCAAGTTGAGCCACCACAGATTACTTATGTCATCACCTTTGAATTCTTGGCACAATTATGGGCTATTAATGACAATTAAACAGTGCCAGTTTGACATAAGCTACCAATTAAAGCGTGCGCTGAAACAGAGTGAGGTAAAATATGGGCAGAAATACAACCACTGTGAATTTAATGGTTGTTCTTTGTAATATATATGTTCCTTAGTAAAGTATATCAGAGGTTAATTTTTTTTTAAAAGAAAAAGAAAAGTACATATATATATATATATGAAATAAAATAAATTTAAAATATTTGTTATTATGATATATTTTAGAGTTACCATAGCAAATTTCACTACTTGCATAACTGAATATAAAATATAATATAAATGTTTTTCATATCATGGATAGGAATATTTTTTCATGAAATAACCCCTTTGCTATCACATGAAAATACCTCATCTTAACTTTTCTTACTCTAGTCTCGGAGCACAGGTTGGAACTTGAAATAATAGAGACATTAAGACAACACACACACACACACACACACTCACTCACACACACACACTAACATGTATCTAAGGCAAGATGCTTTTGACAGAAAAGGAATGTGTTTCAGAATTGAATTTCACAAGTTGATATATTTTAAAGATCATACATAATACAAAAAGGAAAATTTGAATTCAGACCACAATCCAGAAATTCTTTGATTAGTATATAACTACCAGATATAATATATCACAATTACCACACCTATGAACACACTGTTATCACTTCAGTGTACATTCCAGACTACAAAGGGCAAGGGGGCAGAGTGCCAACTTGCACATAATGCAAAAACCACTGCAACTAAACAAAGAAAAAAAAAAAAAAAAAAAAATTAAAAATCCTCTTCAGTCTGGTATGGTGGAATGAATCTAACACTTGTCAGCTTTTAACAATCTAAGAATAATATTTATTTCTCTGTAAATATCTTATGTAGACAGAATCTGAGTTAAATTTCAACAGAAGTGAAGTGTCTGCCAGACATCTTGATAAACTGTGATCATTGGCAAACACAGCAGGGGGATGGGGAATGGAATATTTTGCTGGGTGACCTCAGCACATTGTCAGTAGCTGCTATTAGTGAAGCACATGTCAGCCAAAACACCCCCGGGACCCAGACTTTTTACATACAATTACTTTTAGTTTACATTCCAATATTAGTTTACCCTTGTTGGACAAGAATCAATTTTAATACCACTGACACAACAACATCATCTGCAATGTTCTAAATATGACATGATAATCTTTGGTTAAATTCTGGAAGACAGAAATGTTTTATATAATAATTAACTCAAAGACATTTTTAATCTATCGTTTTTACGGTATCTTTAATATGTGTGTGGTCAAGGACTATGTAGATAATGAAAACTGAAAGTCAGTGGTATCACATAATCTGTTTTGACTAGCAGCAAGAGTTCATTTATGCATACCTTCTCATAGACAGGAAAATATTCTACAGTTTTTAATGAAGCAGTTACGATGTGATGGTCTGAATGGGAAAATATATTTCAAATGTTTTTAGGTGGTACTGACATGTTAGTTCAGTAGGACTGAACCTAAGATTCATGGTACTTCAACATTATCAGTAATTTTATATACAATGGGATTGATTCTGAATTTCCAGTAGGAAGAGGTTGCTGACATTTCCACAAGACTGTTGAAGATTTTCACAATAGAAAGTCTTCTTTGCATACAAAGGGATCTGATAGTCAGGATACAATTTTGCTTGTCGGCCATTTTGTTTGGATCTGACATTAGCGCAAGACTTGAAGACTTTTACAATAGAAAGTGTTCTTGTGTCTGTTATCTAACTCATCTAAATTACCTCACTCTTCAAAGAGTTACACAATGCATTTTTATTGTGTAGTCAATTGCAGGAATGTTAACATTGTATTTTCTCCAAACTGCTGTAGATATTGCCAAACAATTCTGAAACAAAAAACAAACTCGTAAAGTGAGAGTAAAACGTAAAAAAAAAAAAAGAAGTATTATCGTTGTTTGTTCAAAACTTCTGAAGTCAATATTTGCCAGTAATTTTTATTTTTTTCCCCAAGATACCCATTAACCTCATTTTTTTTTAATTTTTATACTTTTTTAATTTTCTAGAGGGATGTACTTGAATAATCTGCCATTGCAGAATGTTCAGGGTTTTTTTCTTCTTGTAATTACATTTGTGATAATAATGTCTGTTTGAACATGTAGTTGCAGAGTTGTAGAATATTTTCAAAATTTATATTTTAAATAAAATAGAATTCAGTGCAGTGTGTGTGTGTGAACATTATTTATAATTTGAATTAAAACCAGCATGAGTCAAATTCTTTGCCTTTCAGGTAGTCTGCTTTGAATGTCATCTGCACATTTTATGGTGATACAGATATTTTGCAATTTTAGGATTGTTCTGCATATACAAACTTTGTTTCGTACACAAAATTATTAAAGATATATAAAAAATAATCTTTAGATTATTTGTATAAGCTGTATATGAAATATAAAACATATTTTATATTGAGACTTAGATCTCATTCTCTCGTAATCTCCTTAAAATCCAAAAAACAAAAAATTCAGATATCAAAAACCCTTTAAGCCCTAAGCATTTGGGATAAATGAAATTTGAGTGATTATCACTAATAGTTTTTTAGTGATTATCACTAATACATTTTTTCATGGTTATCACTAATGCACATTTTTAGTTATTATTGCTAATATAAATTCTTAATGATTATCACTGATAAAATTCTTAGTGATTATCACTTATATAAATTCTTAATGATTAACAATAATACAAATTTTTAGTGAGTATCACAAATACATTTTTTTAGTGATTACCACTAATACAAATTTTTAGTGATTACCACTAATACAAATTTTTAATGATTATCACTGAGACAAATTTTGAAAACAAAGTGCGACGAAGCGCACTGCTTTGATCAGTGATGTGTGACTGGACCACACAGTTTAGCCTGGGAGTGAAAGCCATGTTACATAGCTGCTGGTGAGATACTAATTGCCTAACAGTAATCTTACCTAATCCACACAGCTTCTGGTGTCACCTCCAGTTTCAGAGACTTCATTCTGAATTACAGAAGTCATTATGTCAAAGCCATGGAGGTGAAATTCAGTGAGACAAATCACAACAAGAACAGACCACTGTTGAGTCAGACAGGGCAAAGGTTAAGCTGTTTAAGTTTTCAGGAATATTGTAGTTTATAATAAATGGATGAGTTAATAAAGACATATTGATGCATTGCAATTTTTGATGACAAAAGATATGTTGTCTAGATATTAGTACAGTAGTAGCAAGAATATCTGTATTATCTTGCCAGATAATATATGGTACCCATGCGACAGTGGAACAATACAAAATAAAATTCAGGAAGCCATTATGAATAGGTAGAAATAACTTGGACACTGAAATAATATAATTATAGTAAATAAGAAACCAGGTATTAACATGGATTTAAATAATCAATTTGCATGTCTGTACTTTAAATGGAATCCTTGTTTTTATTTTATTTTATATTATTTTATTTTATTTTATTTCATTTCATTTTCATTTTTATTTCAATTCATTTTATTTTATTTTGTATTTTTATTATTATTGTATGTATTCATTATGCATAAAATATTATTTTAATACAAAAGCTGTGATAAATATTAAAAAAACAGAACTTTTAATGATGTAGTCAGACACTGATTTATGTCTCTGATGTAAAATGAAACTTATTAAGTAATTTGAAGAGAAACAATGAAAAAAATTAAGCAGTGAAAAACAGTCATAAAATAAAATAACACAGACACTGATACCATTCAGTGAAAACTGAAACCTCTTAATAAAGCAAATTTAGAGAAATATAATGAAAATATTATTTATTAAAACTTTAAAAAAAAATTAATTATAATAAAGATGTTCATGCAATTCCATAAATAACTGAAACCTCTTTTAAAGTAAAATAAATGTATTTAATGAAAACATAATGTAAGAATAATAATAATAATAATAATAATAAAATTAAAAATAAAAACTTAGAGTAATAAAGATGTACATACAAGCCAGTGAAAAATAAAACTTTATAAAAATAAATAAATAAGTATAGTGAAAAAAAGAAAAGAAAATGAAAGTAAGGGAAAAGTTTATCAGTGATCTTGTATATTTGTGAAACTCTGATTATTCTGTGTTATTTCTTGTACTTCTGAAATCTGGCTCCTTAACCTTTTATATACATATCAAATTTTCGTATAGATTTCATTTTTTTAATTTCTTCATATGTTAATGGTTTCATTTCGAAATCTCTTGGGTAATGGTTAACTCCTAAAGGTCAAGAATATGTCTGGTATCTATGGTGATGTGGTCAATCAGCTGGTTGGTTTGCTTAGCAAAGTGACAGATTTAAAAAAATAATAATAATCATAACTAAAAAAAAAAAAGTAAGAAAGAAATGATAAATTGTTCATTCTTATTTTAAGGAAATGAAATGGCAGAAGTTATAAAAATCAGTTTTTTTATTCATAATTTTTATTTTTTTATTTTCTAAAATGTTTATTTATTTATTTATTTATTTATTTATTAATTTCTAGTTGATCAGTGGTTATTTTTATTTGTTTTTATTTATTTGTTGGTTTTTTTCTAAAATGTTTTCTTTTTGTTAACTTGATCTTGTTGAAGACCGGGAGCCGAAAAAAAAAATACAAGATTTAAAAAACATGCACGGTTTTCACTTGTATTCACATCTAATTTATTATGGTTAATGGCTTGTTTAAATACAAAGATGAAAGAAACCTCTTTTCAGTTTTAATATTTTTCTCAGTTTGTAATAAAATATACACAAAAAAAAAAGAGACTTTAAAAAATATCTTATCTATAAACAAACAGTTATGTAAATGTTGACTATTAATATTCCTATAACTGCTCATGCCCTTTGACTGTTTTATCAAAGACGTTTTTTTTCTGTTTATGATAAGGTCTATATAAAAATATTTCTTGCTGCTAATCAGTAAGAGTAACCCATGAGCATCAGCAGGTATCTTCTTTGATGTTTTAATACAATAAACATACTAATAGCTAATAACTGTTAACAGTAACGTATTGAGATGTGTAATTAAACAAATATTAATTTAAAAATAATTTTATTAACAAGTAGATTAAACAAAGTAGGAACTAATATGAAAAAGTCATCACAAATCTGATTTTTTGTTCTTAATAAATGGATATGCACATAGTACATGTAGCTCATTGTATGAGTGTTTGAATGAGCTGTAGTAGGTCCCAGGTTCAAATGTGCTCAGTGGAATGTCTATAAATAATGCCTGTAAATTATCTGTGGCAGCTAATTTGTGAAAATAGTCTGTTAGAGATGCCAGTTAAATTTTAGCTGTATACCTTTGTATGTAAGTGTGTATGTATGTTTGTTTGTATGTATGGATGGAAGTATGTATCTACAAACTTATTTATCTGTACGTGTGTATACATATGTGTCTCTGTATGTGCATTTGTGTGTATGTACATTTTCAACTATTCATTATATATATATATTAAAACCTTCCTATTCATTTAAAAAACAAAAATACAAACAATAGTCTGTAAAACAGTCCCTGTAAAAAGACAAAAAAAACAACAATAGTAACAGTTAATCAGAAGGTCAGATTCACTTTCAGTTAGTCAGATATTTAATAGTTTGTCATTAACTTCTGTAACAGTAGTAAACACTCCCTGTTTTAATACCACCAACATCAACAGACATTCCTTTGTAACAGTCCAGATTTAGATGTCATAACTTGGTAATCATCCTGTTTTAAAACTTATTTCTTTATCACACCCCAGTTGGGTTTGTAAAAGTCATGTTCTGTAATGTTTTAGTTACTAATTTTTTTCTTTTTTTTAAAACAAAATGCCAAAAAAGGTTCACTATGTCATCATTAAATTTCAAAACATATTTTATCACACATAAGTTTGTAAAAGACACTTCCTGTGCTGTTTTAATAATTAAAAAAAAAAGAAGAGCTGCCAAAAGATAATGATTTTAATAATCCAATTTATGATAAACCATAATAATAAAAATAATAATATTAATAATAATAATAATAATAATAATAATAATATAAATATATATAATACATTTTTTATAGTAATTATTAATGATTATAAATAAATGAAATAATTTAAAAAAGAAAAAGAAACAGCAAAAACAGTTAAAAAAAGAATAACTTTATAATCATCCAGCTTTAAAGCAAGTACTTTACCACATCCTACTTTGTAGCAGACAAGACTCTGTGTTATTTTAGTTATTAAATCAAAACACGAATGTCAAAAAAGGATATTACAATCAGAGAAATAATGTTTTTTTGCGAAGAGTTTCTCGTAATTTAAGTGCATTCTTCAAACACATATAAAGATTTTGGATAAGATGTTGCCCCTGTAATTAAACTAAACTTTTAAAACAAATTTATTAAAACTTCTTTGAAAAGATATTGCTCTAGTAATTAAATTATACTTCTAAAACAAATACCTAACATTTTAGCTCTGCCCCATTAAATCCAATTCTAACAGGCTGAGACATTTGGATGGGTTTGGAATTTCTGAACTGTTGAGAGTCTCCAAAATCTTCATGTGGAAACTTTTTCTAGAAAATTTTGGGTTCTGACATTGACAAATACATGCTCCCCTCCCTAACTGTTAGCTAAATGCAGGTGCACTTGGTAAACTAGTCATTAAAATTCTGAAGGAAGTAACATCAATTAGCATCAGTTACATCACCAGATTCTGCAAGAGAAGTGTGAAGCTTCTATACCTTTAAATCAAACCTGACGCACCATTAGTTGACATCTGACATATTTATTATTTCAGAGAGTTTACTGGCTGTCCTTACAAATGATGACATGTTCAATAAAGCCTTATTCCATAAAATGACGGAAATGAAACCATTAGTATTATTATTATTATTAATTTATTTGCATTCTCTAGTAAAATATTTATTAAAGAATTCGTGCAAATGCTTAGCAAGACACTAAATAGTAATGAGGAGCAGTTTTGTCAAAGGTCATGCTTTATGGTTGTTTGCTGTCAGAAGAGGTATGTAAATTAGCCCTTGCTGCTAGAGAAAAAAGTTTAATAACCAATCAAGTAACACCAGTGAATTTTATCTCTCCTTTTCTTCAGTGTTTAGAGGACACACAAGGTCTCTGGATCCATTTCTGGTGTGGAAAATTTTCCAACTAATGTACCATGACTAACTTATCAAAGGCTGTGTGTTGTATTTTCCAATCTGTGGGAAGGTACTACTAATAAAACATCACTTGCTGATAATTGGAGCTAGACTTGGTTTTGTTGCTGTTACTTATTATCTTCTATAGCTGTGAGGTAATATAACATTAAATGAGAATGGTTGTGTGTGTGTTACAACATAAAACATTTCCTCCTCCTTTTGTAGTGAAAATTCACTTTGAAATCGTGAATGAAACTTTATGGCCAAATGTCTCAGAATAAAGGTTAGATTTTTTTGCTTCTTTCAAAGTCATTAATTAAGAAAACCATTCAGAGATTTTCCTGTTTGGTTGTTGTAATGAATGATAGTTCACTTAAACATCCTTAGTGAACCTTTGTGTCAAAACTATCTAGTAAAGAAGTTACATTTTAATATTTTTTCCCCAATCTCAACAGTAAAGCATTCAAAGATTTTACTTGTTCACATTCATACATCACTTGTTTTTTCCTTTCCTTTCTTTCTATAACAAAAAAAACAAACAAAAAACATCTGATAATTTATTTATTAATATTTGATTGATTGTGTTTTCTTTTGCTTTCTGAGACTATTATGAAGTCAGTTTGAAGGATATAAAGCGAAAATATGATATCGAACAAAGAGAATTTCTTAATAAATTATCCACAATAGAATATAATACACTTTTTTCTTAAGTATTATCTTAGATTCAGATTCAAAATTACTGGAATTTTTATTATTGATGTTTTTATTCATTTGTTTATTTTATAAAAAAATTCTTTCCACTGTTTTTTTTAAAAAGAGTGTTATAGAATTTTTTACAGTTATTATTATTAAGGTCTGATTAAATATCATAACTAAAAGAGTGGTATATTTTTTCATTGCAATTAATAATTCCTGCAGAGTTGAAAACAAAATGAAATTTAAATTATTTTTTTAAGTAGTTAATTTTTAAAATTTTATTATTATATTTTGTTTGTTTGGTGTATTTTTCTCTAGTTTTATAATATTTCTCTACAAATTTTTAAATTTTGCATGAGTCATTAAAAAAAAAAAAAAAAAAAATTAAAATCCTTCTAAATCAAAAACTTTAAATCATTTTTGAATTCATTGAATAATAATAATAATAATAATAATAATAATAATAAATAATAATAGTGATAGTGATAATAGTAACAGTAATAATAATTAAATACTCATAATTATAATAATAATAATGATATACTACTACTACTACTACTACTAATAATAATATTATGTCACTGCTATCATTTATGTCTTACTTCAGAGATAGTGATAAGGTGTGGCAGCCAGATTAACATTTCTATTTATCACTGCAGCTAGGCTTTTCTGATTTATGTGCTATAGCTCTGAGCTAAATTTTACGCTCACATAACCACTTCCTTCACGGCTTAGCTAATATTATGTCTAATCTGATCTAATCGTCTCCCCAGCTCCTGGCAGGAAGCTCTGATTGGGTGTTTTGTGAATTACAAAAAGTTACCTGATTGGTACAGAATTAACTGATGTAACGTATTTCCTTTAATTTGTGGTTTTATGGTCATAGCAAGAGGTTGAAATCTGTAAATTAGGATTTCAAAAAGATTTTTTTTTTTTTTCGTTATTTATTTTATTTCATTCTGGTCAAACTGTTCAGAGGATCCTTCAGCTGTAAAATTGTTGGGCTTTTCCTGTTCAAAAACTTGGTTTATCAAATACTGTGTATTCCTGTCTGTGGGAAGGTGAATACAAGAGATTTCTTTTGGCTAATCAATAAGTGCATAAAGGCTTGACAAAATATAGCGTCTGTTTCAGCCTTGTACATATCCACACAGTAGAGTGAAGCTGTAGGTTTGAATGTGTTATTATAGGGGTCCCAGGATCATTTCCACTTTATGCATTCTTTGGGCTATTTCTCAATCCCATCATTGCTCCATCATGGAGTAAAAAGGGATATAGTAAGTGTGTCTTAGCCAATAGAAAGATATATATGATGTCCTGACTAAAGTTTTGGAGGCCTAAAATGGCTGGAACAGAATTGTTTTATTGATAATCTTTATTATTAACAATTACAGGTCAGCCAAAACCATAAAATATAAACTTAGAAGTATAAAAAAAATCCTTTATAAACCATGAGAATCACCTCAAGTACACTTTTTGTTTAGTCACAATCTTCATTCCCCCTCTTACTCTCAGTGAACACTGTTGTTTATATATAGGTTTTTTTCCCACTTAATACCAACACAATAGTCATCAAATTTATGTTTTTCCACACTCACTTTCAAAGATTATTGTGTTAAATTTTTTTTTTCTTACCCCCACTTAATATATCAAACAAATTTTTATCAAACATATTTTGTTTCCTCCTCTCACTTCAAAGATTATTGTGTTTGTGATCCTTCTCTCTTCCCCCACTTAATACCCGCATAATATTCATCAAATATATATTTTTGGTTCCCACTCACTTTCAGTGATTGTTCAGTTGAAGGTTTTTCTTTCTTTCACCACTTAATACCCCACCAAAGGTATTTATTCTGTGATGTCACCTGTTATCAAATCTGACACCTTGATTCAAACAGTGTCTGAATGAGATGGTATTGGTATTTGAAGCACCATTCACTGAACAGCTATGGTAATAAATTCGGTGTCATAAAGAGTAGAGAACTGCTTTTAGATGAAAAATACTCCACATAAAAGTGCACTATGCCAAGAACTATAAATACATTTTTTTTGAAAATGAGCTCTTTTACAATATTACATATTATAGGCCTGTATCTTTTCACAGACAGTTTATAAAGGAATGTAACTGCACTAACTGAAACTGATTTTGTAACTTCTGCAGTTACCATGTCAGGTGGCTGGTGTCTGTGTGATGAAAGTTCTGTGTTACAGCAGTAATCATACCCAGTACTTGACACTTTTATTAGGACCGTCTGAACAAAAGACGCTTTGTTTAATCAAAGGAAAATAATCAGAGTATAAAGATTCTCTGTTTTTATATTTGTTTCTGATTACGTAGCTTATTGCACATACAATGATATCATTTGCTGCTTCTGTGAAAGCCAGTTTTATGATCATTGTATTGAGTATCAAATGTATGAAACAAATAAGTGGTGTGTGTGTGTGTGTGTGTGTGTGTGTGTTTGTTTAAGTATGTATACATAAAATTTTATATTCTTTAATATATATGATTTATGATCTAATTTAAAAAAAAAAAAAAAAATAGTAACTGATATACTGGGCTAACATATCCTGAAACAGGTATGGAAAAGATATGAATAAGATATCATTAATAAGATATGAACCGAGACCCTCCCAGCCTTGAGGCTGATGGCTTAACCACCGAGACTGGTAGATGTTAACAAGTGGTTTTAATAGACTGTGCCCTTAAAAAGCAGGCAGAGGTATTAATGGTGTAACGCCAGCGACAGACAATTAATCACTGGGGTAAATTAAAACATCATTATCTCCTGTGTGCAATAAAAACAGAACAAGTTCATCTCCAAGCCAAACAAGCAGAGCAACAACTTCAAAGACAGCTGGCTGTTAATGTCTCTGATAGAGTTGTGTAATTAGCCATGGTTAACGATCCCAAGTGAAAGATATTCGATGGACCTTTTACGTGTAATAAATTCTTGTACATCTTTAGCTTTTCATAAGCAAGTAAGAAATACAAACATTTATAGGGGTAAAGTGCCTATCCAGTAATTGTGTTGTGATTAAAAACAGCAGAATGATTTATGACTGCGCGAGAATAATCATAATAATAATTCATTTGTGAGTGTAGGTTGCGGTGTATGATACTGAAAGCAAAACACGGTAATTGTTAATTAATGTTTCTGCATAGAGCCAAGGCCACCGTAACAGCATTATAGGCCCCCAGGCAAAGCACTACACTGGCACCTCTATAAACCACCACCCCCACAAGAAAAAGGTAATTTATTTAAATATAAATTATGCCAAAAGAAAATGAAGTTCTAAAAAGATTAAAAACTCTGAATTAAAAAAGCCAGTTTTATGGATTTTTCCAGATTTCAGGAATCCAGATTAATGGTTCACTACCTGTTTAGTGTTTATTTTTTGACAGCAAGCCAAAGTGTGCATGGATTACATGGTCTCCTAGACTTCTGGGTAACTGCCTGGACTGCTATTGCCTTATGTACAGCACTGTCAACAGCCTTATACTAAATTACTAAATTTTACTGCAAAATAATGTGGAAATATAATAAATAAATAAATTATTAAATAAATAAATGTTTATACACATTTTAATATAAAAAAAATATAAGGCATAAAGGATATAATTTTTTCTTTATAATATTGATGCTACGATGAAGCATGCACATGCAATGTTTTAAAATAAAGACTAAAAATAAGAAAGGAAGCCAACAACCAATACTGCATAGGCTATACTGGCTATGAAAAACATGAAACTAATGTTCTGATAGTCTGTTGTTGTTGTTGTTGATGTTGTTGTTGCTAGCTGTTATTGTGTTGTTGCTGTTGTTATTGATGTTGCTGTTGTTGTTGTTGTTATTATCAAACACTTTATTTTTAATAATGATGTATAAAAGTTTTGTGAGGGCCATTATTTCATGGGTTACTAACTGCTGTTGTTTTATTATTATACTAATGACAAGACTAAAAGAAATCCTTGCTGCCATTATTTCATTATTATTAAATAATCTTTTACAAACATTATCCCATGAATCTTGAATAGATCAGTCATGAAACATTTGGCAGAATGGGAAAAACAGTTTATTGAGTGCGCTGACCTTCACTGAAACCATCTAGCATTAGCCAAGAAGGTAAAGACAGTGTGTTTTGTGACTGGATCCATTATGTAAAACTGTACTTCCAATTCCTTGATGGCTGTCATGAAATAACAGAAGTTTAGTGTAGATAATTACAAAGAAAGTCTATTGAAATTTCTGCTACTCAATAGTTCAGCGTGTTTTTCATTAGCTGAAATCAGTTAATTTTGGCCTTGATGTTTTGATTTGTTTACAACAGCCAACAAATCTACATACACATGAAAGACATTAGATCTGCTGATTTAAAAACAAATCGTTAGATTCCACGGTTTCATTTGAATGCAGTGTATGATCCACCATCCATCAGTGCATTTATCTAAATGCATTTTAATTATTTCTTACAGATAGATTTTTTTGCTGACTTAATTTGCAAATTGTTTTTGTTCATCTATTTTTCATCATGCATACATAGATTTATCACACATGCAAAAACATGCATGGACACACACACACACACACACACATACACACACACACACACACAGATAGAGGAACAGACAAGTTTGATCATCACATACAGTAATAATTTATCTTCATGTGTATTTGAATGTTAATTCAAATTTATATTTTTATCATTTATTATAAATATATAATTAAAGTAATAACAATATTATAATAACAACAATAATAAACAACAGTTACAACAGTAACAATAATAACAATAATATTTATAATTATAACAAAAACAACAATATCAATTATGACAATAATAATAACAACAGCAACAACTACAATAATTAAAAAAGAATGATGATGATGCTGTTGATGATGACAGAGGTGATAAAATTAATGATAATGTTTTATTGACTCACTCTCCAAAGATTTCAAAAATGCTGTTACTTTAACACAAGCTATAATTAAGGAAACTGCCTGGATAGCAACACCCAATGACTGTAATGTAATAGTCATCTACCTGTCTGTTTTACATACATCCTTACTCTTTGTTTCTTGTTAAATGTTAGGGCATTCCCTTGTTTTCTAAGAGACAGGTATTTTATTACCAATGTTCTCTACAGGATTATAAATGGTTTGTATGCACAGATACATACATCTTGTAAATAAATGAAGAATTGTCTTTGGTATTGTTTTGTGAAGGTTTTTTTTTTTTTTTTTTTTTTTTTTTTAACTTTTTATCTGTGGCTTAGGTTTATTTTTTTTTTTTACTGATATATAGAAAAAAACATGTCATCCATTTGATATATTACAGAAAAAAATTCTTCTGAAATATAAAAAAAAAATATTGTGCATTTGAAATTTTATAGAATATAAATGTCATCCTCTTAAATAGTATAGAAAAAAGTCAACCATAAGAAATACTATAGAAAAATATTTAATTTTCCAAAATATTATCTTTAAAAAATGTCATCCATCTGAAATATTATTGAATTTTTTTTTTAAAGATCTGAAATATTATAGAAAAAAAATTCAATCATCTGAAATTTTACAGTAAATAATGTCATTTATCTGAAATTTTTGAGCAAAAAATGTCACCTATCTGAAGTATGTTTATTCAATCAAAGGATATAACCCAACGGTGCATGAATGTAACTGTGGTTTTAATGTTCAGTTGCATTCTTTTGAAGTACTTTGTTGCTCTAGAAAGTACAATATTGTGATCAGATCATTTGGGTCATGTAAATTATATATCAAACAGTAAACATCAGAGATCTCAAAGCTGAGGCCTAAACAAGTGAAAAGATTGTCATTCTGGATATATTCATTGTTCCATTTCAGTGAAACACACTAAACGCCTTGAGGGGGAGGGGGAAAATGACAGAAAGCAACCAGTGAATCTTGTTATTTGCTGTTACAATTGAAAAGGAAAAAAAAAAAAAGAATCTGCAGAAATTGCCAATTTTCCAATTGAATGGTGAAAAATGCAATGACTTTTCTCCATTGTGTAACAAGTGAGGGCAAAGTTTGGTAGTTATTGTCAGGTTTTATGAGATACAAGTGATATTGCCAACCAAAATGTGGTTTACAAAAGACTTCTTTACAGAAGGGGTTGACTAGTCATTTTTTTTTTTTTTATTCAAAACTGTCAATATAATCAGAGGTATTTCCATTCGTTCCCCTGTTTTGTCAAGTATTTCATGTGCACTGAACAATTTATAGCAATAATAGAGTGGAATATATTTAATATATACACATCTGTAATGATATCCTTGGGTTCAAACACACTGATCATTGCCAACAGGGGAGATTTTTTTGTTTTCCTTTCTTTTTTTTAGTTCTTGTTAGTTTTGATTCTTTTATTATTTTATTTTTTTTTTTTTTTTTTTTTTTTTCTAATTTAATTTGATTTAATTAGTTTTTAATAGTTTTTAATAATATTATTATTATATTTATTATTTTGTATTTCTCTTTATTCATTCATTTTTTTTTTTTTTTTTTTCTCTTTTTTTTTTCCCTTCTATTTTATTCTCTCTCATTATTATTTATTTTTTTTTAATTAAAAGATAAATTGTTGGAACTGCTTTGTTTAAATGAAAACAAAACTACAAAGTTATAATCAGGGTCATCTTTAGGCATGGGAACACTGGTTAGTTGGCCTGGGGCCCCATTGGTCAAGGGGCCTTTGGAGTGAGTTGCTGTTGATACTTTTTTTGTGGTTATGTATGTAGGGGCCACAATGTGTTGCTTTTTATAAGTGATACAATATGAAATTTGTTTATTTAATTATCAAAGATTATATAATATACATTGTCAGAATATATTACATAATATTACATACCATAGTATAAGAGATACAGTATGAAATTACATATTTAATTATTACACACACACACACACACACACACACACACACACACACACACAAACACACACACACACATACACACACCTTTAATTGTGAGTTTAAACAATATAATATTATAATTACACCAATTTACCAAAATTTATACAACTATAATATATATTTAATTATAGATTGTAATATTATATACTTAACAATCATAGATTACAAACTATAATACGATATACTTAATTTCAAGATTGTATATTAAATATTTATTACTGCTAGATATTACAAACTGTGGTATCAAATGAGCAGTCACTTTCCCATAAGCAGTAATAACAGTAACACACTATATATATATAGATATATATAGATATTCATAGCTTGTGTCCTTGGTGATCCTTAGCCCCTGGTATTGTACAATACTTATTTCCCCCATCCCCACTTGAAAGTAAAAACAAAGGCAGGGCTGTGGTATATAGGAATGACGTTTGTTAAGAGTTTTCTCTTTAGTCTCTGCAGGTGGTTGTTTGTGGTGTTTACAGGGAAATGATGGTGAATGCTTAGTTCTTTGTTGAAACTGTTTAATGTTTAGGATGTACTAATGCGTAAACTTACTAAGGGAAAAGACTTCTTTTTAGTTGTGTTTTCCTTAATTTGAACTTTCTGGGTTTTCTGGTTTTTCTTCTTTTCTTTTTTTTTATTGAGGAATGGAGGTTGAGGTTTTTATATCATTCGTTTCTTTCTTTTATTTGTTTCTTAATTCAGTCAGAATTTTGTTTCTTTGTTAGCTTCTCTCATTTATTTCATTTATCATTAATGTTTTCTTTTAATTCTTACAGTCTTTCTTTCTTTTATTTCATTAATTTATTAATTCATTTTTTTAATTCATTTTTTTTATGTTTACTAGAAAGAATATTCTCAATTCTTGACCATAAGATGCACACACTCATTCTCTCTCTCTCTCTCTCTCTCTCTCTCTCTCTCTCTCTCTCTCTCTCTCTCTCTCTCTCTCTCTCTCTCTCTCTCTCTCTCTCATTCAATCTCTCTCTTTCTGTCTGTCTGTCACCTACACATGCATGGAAGCACACATGCATACACACACATACACAAACACACACACTCACACACACACACACACACACACACACACACACACACAAACACACACACACACACACTCACTCACTCATACATACAAATAAAATACTTTTGTTTAAACTGAGGAAAGAGAAGAAACAAAAGAGTTAACAGATTTGTAAACAAACCCGACTGAGTGGGTTTTATTTATCTGCCCCAGACAACCCCTTTCTTCATCAAGCCGTGACCACACCTATTGTCTGCACTCGATCCTCGTTTTCCTGAGACAGGCAGCCTTCTGTCACGCAGAATCCTTTGTTGCATGCAAACTGTCATATAACAGATATAATGACAGAATGTTCATCTCTCTTTCTTTTCTTTTTTTTGAAGTACACACACGCACAGATAGAGATTTAGAAACATTCATACACAGATATAC
Organism: Chrysomallon squamiferum; assembly: GCA_012295275.1. NCBI lineage: Eukaryota > Metazoa > Mollusca > Gastropoda > Neomphalida > Peltospiridae > Chrysomallon > Chrysomallon squamiferum. The sequence goes on along the minus strand of CM022672.1, from coordinate 11,878,875 downwards.
ATACAGACAATACATACAAATACAAAAACAAACGTACACACACAAACACACAGAGATATACCCATACTAACATACACTCACAGATGTCTACACAAACACACACAAATACTCATACAAACACACATCTACATAAATATACATATTCATACACACACACATACATAAACATATAAACACATACATACGTAAAAAGGTACATACATACACACATGCAATGTTTCAAATACCTTACAAACACTTTCTACATATTTTTAAAAAGAAACATGTATATTTTTTTCACTATCACACACTTATGGGCCACCATGTATAATATCCTTTTAGCTTAAGTCCATAAGAAATCAGCAATGAGATTTTTATTTGATTTTATATGTATTTTAAAAAACATGCCTTCCTGAACACATATAACCCATCTCTATTAAACAACAAAACATAACAAGATTCATTAAACAATCCTTCATTAAACAATTCTTCGTATTTTCCCCATTCCAAACTACCGGAATGTTTCAGGATAATAAAATACATTTAAAAGTTTCCTTGCTACTGTTGATGAAAAGTAGCCCGTAGTATAGTATGACGGTTTTCTTTCTCATTTCATCATCTATCTATATCAGTAACACCTGATAATCATTCATGCAAATGCCTTTAGATTCATTAAACAAAAACTCATTCATTAAATAAATTAATGAAGGTGTGTTCTCAGACCTTTCTAATTTCACTTGAAATAAAAGAAGCCAGTATCAAATTTTTATTTGTGTAGTGAAATCTAAAAGTCTTGCTTTCACTTGGGTATGAATATAAGCCAGTTTCAAGATTTGATCTGTATACTTAACAGTTGTAGATCCCAACTGCTTAACTAAACTCCCAAGAATTACCAATAAGAAAATAATATCTCTAACTTGATCTGTATTCTTTCCATCCCAAGATCCAGTAATTTCTCTATGCTTTAAAAATCCTAATTAGATTTGCATAGAAACCATAATTAAAAAATGATATTGATCTCTTAAGACTGTATGATTTAACAAGACACCTAAGACTTTCCAAATTGTTATTATTATTTTTATTTAATTTCTTTTTTTACAAATATTTGGCATATAGGACCTTCCTAATCAGGAATAAATAGAAACTTTATTTTAAAAGATATGATGTGTGTATTTAAGTTTTAAAACACTCTGATTTTAACTGCTGTAGTGTAATTCTTAGAACTGCCAGTTAAAAAAAAATACTAAGATCTGATGTATCTGTTTCACACCAGTGATTTTACTGCAGTGCTAAGACCTTCCTAATTAGTTGTGAAAAGAAACCATTATTAAGATAGTATCTGTATATTTGTCTTAAGACCCTGTTATTTACTTATTTAATTACTGTACAGAACTCCTATGAATTATCAATTAGAAAATAGTAAAAAAGAAAAAAGTGCTATGTGTGTATGTGTGTGGCTACCTATCTGTAATAGTACAAAAAGTTGACATGTGTGTCTACCTATCTATCTGTCTATCTATTTATCTATCTATCTATTCATCCATACATACATTTATACAAAAAAAACCAACCTCCAAGGAGCATCCAATTAGAAAACAGTATCAAGATTGTATGTATATTTAATATCTTAAGTCGGGATGAATTAACTACAGTATTGTTGTTCTGACACACTCCCTCTAATAGCGGATTAACTACAGCCATACAGGAATACCTCACGTGGGATACATTTCCTTTAATTAATCTCACGGAATAACAATTAAACCCCTTGTTGTCAAACACTGTAGCAGTTCTAGGATTTAATCTCACAGTGTGAGTTACAGGGTGTACCCAACAAAATTCTTTTTAATGTTTCCACAGGAGTTGTAACCAAGTCATGGTAAGATTTTTACAGACTGTGGCCTATAAAATTGCACTGCTTTGTTTTTCCTCCCCCCCTCCGGAGTGTCACGCATGACTGGTCAAAGTTAACTGTTAGGCGTGACAATTGACACAGGTTTAAAAGAGAGCAAGGAAGTGTAATTCATACCACTATCCCGTTCTAACCTGTGTGATGATCTAAGCGTAAAGTTTTAATTGTTCGCTAACACATTCGTGACATTCCTTCACGGTCATTTTGTGAATCTAAATGCAGCTTGCCTCATTCTGAGGTCACTTTTATGTTTGGACATTAAATCATGATGTTAACTTTGCTGTTATAAATTGGTTTAAAGTTTCCCCACCTTTTCCCCATGTATCAGATAGCTCAATGTTCACAAAAGCCAAAATGGTATTGGTTGCTTGGAAAATAGTGTCCTATTGAATAACCCTGAGTTTCTTAGAAATATGAGATCCATGAATTAAAAATTACTATTGGAATGCATAATGGGAAGTATTTGTTTATTTTATTTTTTTTATTTTTTTTTTTGTATTTTTGTCAAAGTAACCACAATGAGAAATGAAAAAAAAATTAAAAATAAAATAATAATGAAACAAAATTATAAAAATTTTTAAAATTTTGCTGCGTGTGAAATCAGTCATTATTTTCTAGGGAGTGATTGTAAAAAATAATGTTATTTCAGTTTGTTCTGAACCAGTATTTCATTATTATATTCTATTATTTTTTATATATATATATATATATATATATATATATTTTAATATAACTGGATGGAGTTTAATGATGAAAGTTTTTTTTTTAGGTTATTTTTTCTTTGAGAAAATAATAATTATTAGAATTTATAATTTTTCAGCCAATAATTTATAACAAAAGAAGGTTACCACTGGAATGGATATATTTATAATAATGTTATTATTATCATTTTGACTACAGAAGCTACACTAATAAAGCCACTGAAATATTATTATTAATTTTTATTTTACCCTTATCAGATAAACACAATGGCCACTGAAACAGACATATATTTATTATAATGGACACATTATATATATATTTTAATATCTGCTGGTCATAGGGGTCAAACAAAACACAGTTTCTTGACCACCTGGTACCACCACCGCTGTTACTGACCGATGCTATTTTTAAACTGAGTGATGTAGAGGGGGGATTTCTTGCAGGGAGGATATGTGGGGATTGAACTGTGACAGGCAAGACTGATTAGCCTTGGGGTGGACACCTGCTTCCATTGAATACATGGGAGATCACGTTACCAATGTTTACATGGTCTTTGACATAACAGGTCAAATAGCCAATAGGCTTTTTACCCATTATTTGATGAAATCAGTTGTATGTGTCTGTGTGTGTGTCTGTATGTATAAATATAAAAAGATGTAGGTTATTTGTAATTAACAGTTTCATTCCTCTGGCGTTTTCTTTGGGTTTGTTGTTGTTATTATTATTATTATTATTATTATTATTATTATTATTTTTTGTTGTTTTTTTTGTATTGTTGAATTTTATAGGTTGTTTGAATAATGGAATAAATCTTTATTAAATCGTGACAAAAAAAGAAATAAAGGATAGAAAGAAAAAGATATTAAAGAGATAAAATGAAGAAAGTGTGTGATACAATATTTATAACAGAAAATTAAAAATGACACCTTTTCCTTGAATTTCTTTTTTTTTTTTTTTTAAATCTAATTGTTACACTCTTGTGTCCCTGTAAAGTTAATATTTTAAACTTTAGAAAATCAAACAAAGATTACAGCCATGTAATTTCCATTCTCGTGCTTTGATGAAGTAATTTAAAATTAAAAGTGAATGTTTATAACTTTTTATGAATGATAACCCGATTTAATCAGTGACAGTTTCTTTTCACTGAGGTCATCATATTTCTAAATAATTCACCATTTTTAAAATGAGTCAAGTTAAATTATGTTCCTCTTCCATATCTGTACTCATCTCTGTCCATGTGTCTGTGAACCTTCGAGTTAAACTTGTGAGATCATTGGGGGGTGTTTATTTGTTTTTAATGTGGTTTTTATTTTACTTTGTCCTTCTTTCTCTCTTTTATTTTTCTTTATTTCTTTCTATCTTTTTTCTTCTTCTCTTTCTTCTTCTCCACCTCTTCCTCTATTGTCCTCTCTCACTTTCATTCTTTTTTCTTATTTCTTTTCTTTTCTTTCTTTCTTAAGGCATGTACTCTCTCTCTCTCTCTCATACATACACACACATACACACATTCTCACATACACATTACCTCTGCCTGGTTGTCTCTCAATCTCAATCACTCAACTTCATTTCTTTGTGACTTTTTTAAGATGACAGTACTTCATAATATCTACTGATGTATAGAAAATACTTGACCGTTCAGTGTATTTTTATCACGGATTCCTACCTGGATAATAATTTCACCTGTACTTCGTGACACTTCATCAGTTCTACATTATTGATCAGCCAGAAAAGAAAAATTTCATTACAGTCATTTTATGGTAAGATGAAAAATTTCATTAACATGCAGAAGTCATTTGAATCAATCAATATTTGATGTGTTTATGTTTTTCTTTGAATGACTTTCTGTCTTCCTCTATCTTTCTTTCCCTTGCTTTACCTATATTTCTTTCTGTCTCATTCCTTCTTTTTCTTTCTCTCTTCTTTTTTTTGCTCTCCTATTTATCTGTCTTCTCTATCACTCATCTTTCTTCATCATTCATTCCTCTCTCTCTCTCTCTCTCTCTCTCTCTCTCTCTCTCTCTCTCTCTCTCTCTCTCTCTCTCTCTCTCTCTCTCTCTCTCTCTCTCTCTCTCCAAACAAAGCACAACCATATTATTCTTATATCATTAAAATCCTTTTTTCATTTTAATAATGAATGGAATTAAAAAATAAATATATATTTCATTGCTTTTAAATCAAAAGAAAAAAACAACACCTGAATACCTGTGCTTTATACTTTCATGGTAATAAATTTCAATCAACACCTGCATGCATATCTGAATAGAAACATTACATTTTCCTACCTGGATACAAATTAGTTACCTGTCATTAGTCTCACCTGGCATACCTGTAACATGGAGACTTAACAATTATCAATATTTACTAGAGATTAAAAATCTTTTGTCAAGTAGGTGACCTTTTCCTTCACAATTCGAGTTTAAGGTAAGAATGATCAATCAAATACAAACAATACTATCATGTTAGCTTTCATTGCAGAGTGGTATATCTGCATTAACCCATTGCCAGCCCACTCGCACACCTACACACCTACTTGATTGTGTCTGATAACATTTAGAAAATATTCTTTTCATTTACTGCAGATAACCATGTAATAGAATTTTTTTTTTATTTCTTACTTTTAAAAGGCAGATTGGAGTTATTTTTAAAATACTTTGTTGCTACTTTGTTTTGGGTTGTTTTTTTTTTTTTTTTTTTATTAATTTTTTTTTATTTTTATTATTATTGTCATTATTTATTAATTTTATTTAATACTGTTTTTGTTTTTATTGTTATTACATTTTAATTTTATTTAAATTATTTTTTAAATTAAATTTATCATCATTATTAATTCCATGTAAAATTAATTTTTATTTATTTATTTATCTTTATTATTATTATTATTATCATTATTATTAACTCTCAACATAATACTCACAAAATCCAAAGGCCAGTCATTTATAAACTGCTAAAATAATAATAATGATGATGATGATACAGTATTTTCATTTTAAAAATCAAAACTAAATAATTTTAAAGGAAATAAAAAAAAAAAAATAAAACTAATTAAATAAAATAAAATAAAAATACACTCAAAAACATTAAAATCTCAGTCATATAATTATATTAATCAGCACTCCTTTATTCACACAGGAATGCAGGCTCGCTTATAATCAGTTTGTTGTAATTGCATTTTCTCACTTCTTCACAGATACCGTGAAATAAAACCACGTATCTCATGCCGACAATATATATGTATGTGTATATATATATGTATCTGTTGTTTATAAACGGCTTCCTTCCACCAACAAGACACAGATACTCTTTTTAAGATCAATCCACGATTCTCTTTGCCTTGCCTTTCTTCCTCTCCGTCACAATAGGTCCACAACAAAATAGGTGCAAAGCGCGACTGACATGAATGAGTGAGAGAGTGAGAAGCCGGGAGCAGTCGCACACAAGGGAGGGGTGATCTGGGCTGAAGAGCTTTAGCTCAATGCCTGCTGTGAAAGCCAATAATGAGCCTGTCCTCCCCACCGAGAAATGGACCTGACCTCTCTTCCATAATGATCCTTATATTGAAAGCATTTGTTATCTCTTCACAGAGCCCGACACAGGCTGCAGTATGAGAGAGAGTACTACTACGCATGGATGTTACCATGGCTGATCCTGTGACAACCACGATGAATACAACAATGCTGTACACACGCTGCTGCTGCTGCTGCTGATGCTGATAACCAGGAGAGTGCTGTAAATCCAGCCACCAGCGTTATTGTTGTTGTTGTTTTTGGTTATAATTTTGATGGAAGTCGGTGGTGTGTTTGTTACCACTACTGTACAGTGATAAAAAAATATATATATATTTTTCTTCTTCTCCTGTTTTATTTTTTTCTCGCTCCCTTCTCTATGTGATACATATTACATTATGGGAGTTATGGATACTTTTTGTTGCCAGTGTTGTGGAATGGTGGTGAGATTTCGAAGGAAACAATTCTGGATTGTACTGTTATGGATTGCTTTGCTGTCACCAGCTTATGAAGCTCTTAATTTAGGTGAGTCTTTTCATTCTGAGTTTATTAATTATTCATACCAAGGCAGATAAAACAAGTATCATTCACTCCTAGTAACCATACACAACGACTGTACTAGATGGCCATCAGATATCAATGATATTACATATACTTTTATATAACAGTTAGAATCAGATTTCTCTCTCCTTGTGTTATTAATTGTAGTAAATTTGCTTTAGATAAAATGGTAAGGCAGAACTGTATAGCATTATATAAACAGCTATCTCTGAGAAATAGAAAAAAGATTTTAAAATTATTTTATTATACTGAAAACTGATAGTTTTGTCTAGAATGAAGAAAACCTGAATCCTCCAGTTTTTCTTTTATTTTGTGACAGAAAAATCTAGACATTTTGAAAGTCTGTATTGTTGTGGGTTTTTTTATATAAGATTTAGCTTCAAAAGTTGTATACATTTTTAATAAGCTTATGTTTTCCTTCTTAAGACACTTTAAATCCAGATCTTTGCAGACATACAGCATTTCTGAAAACTGTTTTGTTAAATATTTAAACAAGAAAATAAAACAATTAAATAAATTAGAGAAATATTTAATTTCTAAATTGTTAAATAAACTAGCAGTTTTTAAACACTGGAAATTTCCATAAAATAACTTACTAATATGACTAAAATAAATTTAGAAAAGAAAAGAAAATTTTAAAAGAAATACAATTTTATTTTGTCAAATAAATAAGATATCACATTTTCAGCATTTTAGTATTTATTATAATATTTTATGTTCCTGAAGCCATATACTTTCTTTAAACCGTAATAACTATTTTATTTAAAAGTAAGAACACTCAAAATAATAATTTTTCATGAATTAGGTATTGTACAAAATACACATACAGTTATGTAGAATTTGTAAGTTTATTTTTATTTATGTTAAAAAATATATTAAAATACAAATGTACCACTGAAAAGGAACTGATATTAACATATACAAGTAGAATTATTTTAAAATTTGGATAAAGAACAATAATTAACATAAATAATTCAAGTTTCAAAAAGTGTATATATAAACTAATATACACATATATATATATATATATAGAAATGGTAAATGGATGAATAATAATCAACATACACATATGATATAATAGGGAGCATATAGAATTTATTATTAAAAATCAATTTCTTCATATAAAAACAGTATATTAAAATAATATTACAGACTTGAAAGCTAGATTTTGCTTTAAAGCTTGCACAGTCATTAATTATTTATAGCTAAACTGTCTCGCAGGATCAGATTTTTATTTTATTTCAAAGCAGTATATTTTCAGTTCATTTTAGAGTATGTATGTATCAAAGTATGTTAATTCACCTTAGGCAAAATTGGAATTTGATGTATGTTATTTTTTTAACTGTCATTCACTGCAACAGTGCATCCTGAAGCAAGTCAAAGATTTTAACACTGCATATAAATTAAAAAGAAAACTTACCTGGAGAACAAAACAAAAGAGATAAAAAGAATTTGAAAAAAAAAAACACAGAACAAAAGTGAGGGGAGACCATAATAAGTTTTTTTAAGAATTGTTTCATGGTTTGATTATCTTTTTTCTTTTTTTTCCCCCAACCATGTAATTTTTGATGGAGTAAAAAGAAATCCTTTTTATATATATTTTTTTTTTTTAAATATAATTTTCTTTAGTGGAAAAATAAAACAAAAAGATCTTAGAAAATTAAGGATGCAGTATAGATTGCAACATGTTTTTTAGTTTATATTTTATTTTTCTTATCCCTCTAATTGTTAAAGAAAAAAAAAAGAAAAAAGGAGAGACATTTTAGTACAATATAATTTATGGAATGTTTCAAATTTCTGCCATTGCCTGTAATTGTCTAAAGGTTAAAAGAGGAACAAATTAATTTTACTGAATAATTTCAGACACCACATAATTTATGGAATGGTTAAAATTTTAATATTAATTCCCCCATCCCTGTAATTATGTAAAATGTAAAAACAAAAATCTAAATAAAACGTTATAATTTTCTGCCTTATTATTAAAAGGTTTTAAACCAGAAATTTTCTGATACATTTCCAGACACAGTAATTATATCATTTGTGAAATGTTTCAAATTATTTTCTTAAATAAATTATTATAAGGGCAAAATGTACTGAATTTAGGTTTCTAAAATATTTATTGTGTAAAAAAGGTAAAGCATATTAAGAATATTAATCATTTTATATTTAATTAAATATCAAATATTAAATGTCAACTAACTCTCTGTATTTGTGTCTCTAAATTCAGTATTTACTTTCAAAAACCCAGATATTAAAAAATATTTATAAATGATTTATCTACCTTTATTTTATTTGTTGAAGAAGTAGAAGTTTATTTTAAAACAGTCTTTCCCAAAACACACCACAATCATAATAATAATATTTCTGACTGAACATTTTTTAACTCATTGTTTCAGTTCATATTTGGCATTTTCAGTATTTGAAATTATAAAATTATTTATTCTTTTTGGAAAATAGAAAGAGAAATTTGCTCTCTGGACACCCTTATTTTTGTAAACCTGATACTAGTAAAAAAATGTTTGCTCTTGTCAGTGGACTCACTTCTTGTACCTAGCTGTAGACTGTAACAGTTTTATTGTGGTGTTCACTTCTGCCCCTTTTACTCGCTCCAGTGGGGATAAAAAGCTTGACTCCCCAACCTATAAACATTTTATATGTACTTAGATGGATTCTTTTTTTCTTCTTCTTCTTCTTTCAAAATATTTAAATTATAAGAACAAAAAAAAATAATAACATAATTTTATTGTAAATTTTTTTATTATTATTAAAATTATATCGTTTTAGGAAAAAAAATGTCCTGAAATATGATAACGTTTTTTGTATTACATTCTTTCCTTAGTTGTCATACAAAGTAATATATTGTACTTTAAAAAACAAAAAAAAAACATTGTAGGTAAATGTACATCATTGTTCTACATGTATAAATAAAATGGGTTATTATTGATTATACAACAGAGTGGAAGACATGACAGTGGATCGCCAGTTTACGTTGGAGATCATTAATTATTCAAATGTTGATTGATAATAGAGCCATTGCTCTCACTCAGTAGTAACTGTACACACTATAGAAACATACTGAAGACAGAAATTATATATTATTTTATCTCATAGTTAATATGTAGAAGGTAGTACGTGGGTTGTCAGAATATGAAACACAAATTATTTGAAGTAAAATTATGAAAAAAAAAAAAAAAAAAAAAAATAATATGCTAATTGGACTTATATGTGTTAAAACAGATAAACCTACCATGTGCTGTGTTGTGTAATATTTAATATATGAACATTTTATTTCCAAATTTGAATGATAAATATATTTGTAGTGAAATTTGTGGTTGGAAATGGGGAAAAAAAATAAAATAATAATAATGATAATAAATTAAAAACCTGCCCAAAAGAGATGGCATTTAAGACAATTTTATATGGCAGTTAATGCATAAAAATGTATTGTTATTATCATTATCATTATTATAAACTTACAGTAGCAAAAACTTCCAGCTTTACACTCAGCTCAAAATAAAATAATTATTTTATGGGTATTAATTCAATTAACTGATTCATTACATGTGTGTGTTGTTGTAAATTATTAATAATCTTAATTAAAATTAACAGCAGTAATACAGTCGTGCAGAAATAACCTTTCTAAAGTAACAATACAAAAATGTAAATTTTTACTGAAGGAGTGTTAGGAATATGTTTCTGTTTGGTATTCAGATTTTCATAGTAATTAGTCATATACATATATTCCCAGGGATCGCGTTTGTGTGTGTGTGTGTGTGTGTGTGTGAGAGAGAGAGAGAGAGAGAGAGAGAGAGAGAGAGAGAGAGAGAGATGTGGGTATGAGGGGTGTGTATAAGAAAGAAAGAAAGAAAGAAAGAGAGTGAGTGAGTATGTGATATCATGTGTATTTACTTCTTATAGATGAGTTATGGAAATAGTCTGTAATATGACTCATTTCAAACAAAAAGAAGTTATTACAATTTTTATATAGTTAATAAATTTACATTTTATGTCTGTTACAATATTGTTAAAAACACATAAAATAAGTACTTGTTTAAAGTCAAATTTCCCTAACAATATATCACAGATTAATTTATTATTTAAAATAATGCTCTTTGATTTAAATTTTAAATATTTTTCTAGTTTTAAAAAAAAAAAAAAAATTATTTAAATTAAAATACATTTATCATTGTTGCAGTATTTGTTTGCCTCTATGATACTAAATTATCATGATAAAAAGAAGAAAAAAACATAGAGAATTATTTATAAAAATGCCTTTATTACATACTGAATGAAATTTATAATATATGTGTCTCATTTTATATGATGTAAGAGACACTCTAGATATGGTGCCTTTAACTAAACAAAAAATGTAAAAATGTATTTACTTCTTTTATATTCAACTTTATGACTCGGTAAACCAATATGTCTTGAGAAAATATCTTGATGAAACCTTGATGGATCATATGTACTCTTTGTAATATATTATAAAGCATAGACAACATGTGTATCTGTGCACATAGTTTTGCACACAGCTGTGTGTGTGTAGTTGATGGTGGCCTGTGTGTTTGATGTGCAGAAATTAATAGGCAGGTGATGTTACAGCATCAAGAATAAATTTCACTTCTTACGTAAATTCTTTCTGATTTGGTCTGAGTCATAATGTCGTATGTGTATCTTTTATATGTTAGTGTACCTGTATGTGTGTGAAAATGCAGAATATATATAAGTGTGTGTATATATGTATACAGAGAGAGAGAGAGAGAGAGAGAGAGAGAGAGAGAGAGAGAGAGAGACACAGACACACACACACACACACACACACACACACTGACACATACATTATGTAATACATTTAAAACATGGATAGCAATTCATGTTACAATATTAGTAAGATACAGATTAGTAAATTGCAATCTGTTGTCTGCTATCTAAGATCTGATACAGCTATAGCTAACTCTATATAAATTATTGAATACCAGGTTACTTAGTACAATACATCCTTGACGAGAAGACTCAGTCTGTGTAGTTCAATTCTTCAGTCAGCCACACTGAACAAGGCATCTAGCAATGCACTCAATTTACAATTAATATTTATCTAATTTCACACACTCTATCTCATGTTTAAGCTTCTTTTTTTAAACATTAATATTGGTTTAGATTCTAAATAAAGACTTTATTTTCATTTTTTATTCATATAATTATTTACACAATTTAATTCCTTTTAAGAAATCTTTCATTTTTATTATTTTTTTTTTTTACATACATTTAAAAAAAAAATATTTCTATTAAAATATTTATTACCTAAGTTCAACAGGGACACTTGTTCAGATGCTAGATAATGAAAACAATATAGATTTTTCAAAATAAAACATCAGTTCATACAAATCATTGATTTGTGGGTGTGTGTTTTTTTTTTAATGTAAACCAGCTTTAAAATTAATCTTGCAGGAACAACTTACTCAACAGAACACTTCATTATAAATGGGTTTTTAAAGTTTAAATTAAAAAAAAAAAAAAAAAGTAATTTAAATTAGTTAATTTTATTAACTACCTAAATCTCTTTTATTTTTTTATTATTATTATTATTTTCACAAAATTTTATTTTTTTGTTTTTTAAACTACATTAGTGTGTTTCCATTAATAAAGCTGTTGATAATACTGAAAAAAAAATAAAATAAATAAAAAATCTGTATTCAGTGTATAAATATAATTAAATTTTGTTAATACTTAAAAATAGTATAATAAAATAAATCTTTTTTTGTTTCTTTGATTTTTTTTTATTATTATTATTTTATTTTTTTTTAAATTTAATTTAATTTTTATTTAATTTAATTTAATTTTATTGTATTTTATATTTTTGTTGTTTTTTTTATTTGTTTTTTTAATATTTAATTACGCTTTTTGTCATTTATTTTTATTTATTTTATTATTTTTTTATTTATTTATTATCATTATTTTATTTACTGATAAAATTTCTCATTTTTCTTTCATCAAAATTTAATTAATTCATAAATTATCAAAAGTATCATTATAAATAAAATATTTTACTTTTATGAATTTTTTTTTCTTTTTCTTTTCAAATGTTTTATGTTTCCTTCTTCAGAAATAAAATAATAATAATAATAATAAATTTTAAAAATATATATTTTCTTGTTTGACAGCTTATCATATTTATTTATTTCTGTCAGACATTTTGTAACCAATCTTAAATGTAGAAAATCAAAAATCTTTACAAGACATTGGTACGTTAAAATACAGTTTATTGTTATGAGCCTATAATGTTAAAATTTCTTAGAATGTCTTAGTCAGACAGTGGATTAGTATAAATATGATTTTTTTTACACAGTTTTCAAACAGTATATTACATTTTTTTTCCATCCATTTTTGTAACATTGGACTAGTATACATGATATGGTTTTTCATCCTGTCGTGCAAATTTTGCTTGTAAAAAGAGAATTACTTTCACATTATGTTTGAAACTTTTTTTAAATGATAGGCTGGTGAAAGACAGGTAACATCTGGCTACAAGATTTTTTTTTTGTAGATTTTTTTTTCTGCTGTTGTTAATGTAAAAATCAAATGTGTGCAGCATGGCTGGGTTTTAGTTTGTTGTTCTGTTCAAATATGGTGTTACATACATACACTACATCATTTCAAGTCCTTGGAAACAGAAACAAAGAGGACTTTCCATGAAAATAATATTTTTATACTACTTTTCTATATATATATATATATATATATATATATTTTATTTGATATTTTATATATGATAATTTGATATTTTATTTTAAGAAGAGTAGGACCTTTTATTATTAAAATTTATTTTTGAAATCCATTAATATTTTGCAGTATTTTTTTTTCTTGTGTAAATTTGGCAATCTCTTTCCTGTACAATCTCACATTTTCCAATCCAGCCAGCACACCAACAATGGTTATTATAGGTTATATTAGTAAATTACTATAGGTTATAAACATAAATTATTACAGGTTATATAATAACTTATCATAGGTCATATACATAAATTATTATAGGTTATATAATAAATTATTACAGGTTATATACATAAATTATTAACTATGAAAAAAGTAATGGTGCTTTCATATCTATGTTAAGGTGTGTATAAAATATTCTTTGGTGATAACAGAAAAATACAAGCTACTGGATGTTTCCTCGTAAATGACATCATGAACCACAGATTAAAATTATGTTTTGTGCATCATTAAATGAAATAGCTTTTCTTCTCTCCAGAGAGTATAACTGATTACTACAGATAATTATTTTATTTCATGCAGTAGTAGTTCACAGAGCAAACGTTTTTATTTCTGATTCTCATTTATACAGTTCCACTGGATAAATTGGGAACAAAAAAATATATGTATATATTTTCTAACCTGTGATTAGAAATGCATGTAAGACACAGCATGGTGATATTCTTACAGTATTAAGAACTCTCTGGAAGGAATGGAGTCTAGCAGATACATGTTTAATCTTATAAAACAGACTTCATATTGTTTCACTATCTGATGTGGATATTAAATTTAAAGACAGGATTGAAATGGAGCATGCTTTCAGCATGTTTTTATCCTTAATCAGATGATTAGTTCACATTTTAAAGTATAAAATTTTAGAATTAAAACAGATGTAGGAAAATTAAAAAAAATTATAGCAGTGACTTATAAAGTTGATTATAAAAATTTAAAGCACTATTAAATATTTAATCTTTTTATGATGACTTATAAAGTTGAAAATGAAGACTTAAAACTGATATATCATGATGTTAATAATTATTGTGATAAATTATAAATTTTTATAAAGTTTTTTCAATTTTTTTTTGTTCTTAGTCTGTACAGAATTACAAATTTATATTACAATAAAATAACTGATGAAATTGTTTCTGATTTTTATAAGCGTGATGACTTTTCAAGTCAAAATATCAAGAAGATAAACACATAAGTGGCACACAAAGATATATTAATGTCCAGTTTTATAATTCAGTAGCTGTGTAAAATATTGAGATTTGTATAATTCTTAAAGTCTTTAAAAGTCAGAAATAAAAGCCAAAACAAAAATATAAAAGATATAGATACAGACTTTGTTTCAGCATGAATGCTTTCAAAGTCAAACAAAATGAAAATAAAAACTTAAATAAGTGAAGACATTTGTTTCTGTATGGCTGGTGCCCATTTTTCTATTAATATATAAAAATACAAAATGAAATAATTGAAAAAAAAAAAAAAAAAAGTATTTTTAAAAAATTTTTAAATTTCTTAAACAAAATAAAAATATAAACACAAAAATTCTTCATCAATTCTGGAATGTCTAATTTTGGTACCAAATTTCAGTTTTTATTTTCTCTGACTTTTAAATATCTTCATCATCATTAAAATTTCCACTAGTGATGTCATTTCATTGATTACTTCTGACAGTTTGTAAAAATGTGAAAAAATATAAAAATGTGAAATATTAAACTTCATAATACTGGTGCCAAATTTCAATTTTTAATTTCTTTGACTTTTAAATGTCTTCATCATCATTAAAATCTTCACTAAATAATTTCATTAAAGATATCTCAAAAGTTTAAAAAAAAAAAAAACCTACAAAAGAAACGAAATCAGTTTCTAAAATTAGTGCCCACTTTTATTTTTTTCAATTTCCTGGATGTTACAAGTCTTCATACTTTTCAATGAAACATCTAAAAAGTAAATTTTGAAAATGAGACACGAAGACTACAGTCTGGCAAGTTATTATTAGTGTGGTGCCTGATTATCTTTGCTGTCATTTGTTAATCATTTTCAGCATGATTGTCATTTGTTAATCATTATCTTCCTATTCTTTTCAAACATGCAGGTCTTCTTGACTTCGAGCTAAAACACAAAGATCTTTATTGTTTTCTTGTAATATGATCACAAATTGCAGACAGATTTTTTTTTTTTTTTTTTTTCTGGCTGCGCCTGTGCAGAATGCATTCTTTGTATAAAATGAGAAACTTGGAATAAGGTTCTGGCTGCCAATCAACAGTGCATTGTTCTTCTGTTAAAAAAACGAAGCTTTTGAGATTTTAATTTTTCTAATCAAGTTTTTATTTTGGGCTGGTGATAACCCCAGTGGCTTAAGGGTGTTCCTCCTTCACATTCTAATCTGAATTTTAATAATAATAATAACAAAAAAAAAAAAATAATTGTGATAAATTTGGAAACATTTTCTTTGTGGAGCGGTTTTTTTTTTTTTTTTTTTTTTTTTAAATTATTTTTATTTTTTTAAATTTTAAATTTGTTTTGTTTGTTTGATTAATTATTCTTGTATTTATTTTTATTTTCTTGTCTTATTATTTGCTTTTCTATTATTTATTTATTTATTTATTTTTTATTTTTTATTTTTTTAATTGTGAAGGTTAAAAGTAAATCATAAAAAAAATAATAATAATAAAAATAATATTACTGTCTTTAAAAATAAGGCCTCTCCCTTATTAATATGAAATCCTATTTCTATAAATGTGTTTGGTACAAAGGTATGTATTATTCAGAAACTCTATCTCCACTACAAAACACCTTTACAAAAAATATCACATATCTTACATTAATAGGCCAAATATTTAAAGCAAACAAACGTTAAGAAAGATAAAAATTACTGGGCAGAGTATAGGAAATGTAAATATTAATACACCATATCTTCTATTCATATTTTTCTTTTTTTGTCCAAATCTATTTCTTCTTTCCACATTCATGCTAAATTGACCTTTAAATGACCATCGTGTATTATTATAACCATCTAGACAATGTCCATTCTGTCCAGCATTTTCCGCAAAGTGCCAGATTCATAGAAACACCCCAACAAAAGAAATATTCTCATAATAGAGGTAAGAAAGGTATAAGTCAATAATAATAAGCTGCAACACTTTTGAAATCATTATTCTGCATGGCAAAGATGTGTACTGAAAAACAACCTGTCTCTATGGATGGAATTAGGGCTTCTTTATCTATCTGCGACACGGCCATCTAGGCAAACACAGAAAGTAGGTGCTAAACTTCGACACTGGATGAGAACAGACAACAAGGAAACTGCAGCAGTTAGACCAGTGTTTGAGTTAAACTGGTTGTTATTCAGATTTCTTTCTTTTCTTTTTTTCTGCCTTCAGACCTGTTTTGAAAAACAGTTTCATGAGATCATGAAAAAAAGGGAGAAAAAATATGTTGTGAGACCACATTAAAAAATAGTGTTTTTCACCTGATCATGAAATAAAAAATGTATGTAGTGAGATGAAGAGAAAAATTAGGTGTTTCGTGAGTCCAGCAAAAAATAAATAAATAAATAAACCTCACAAATTAAAAGAAAAAGTATATTATGAAACCAAGTGAATGGTCAAAAATAATAATATTCATAAATAAATAAATAAGATATTTTGAGATGAACTGAAAAAAACCCCAAATAATCCTGAAAAAAACCCAAAAGTGTGTTGTGAGAAAAATTAAAATTTTATAAAAAGTATGTTGTGAGACCAGCTTAAAACAATGCAGTGAAAAGTTATTAGATGCAGTGAAAAGAAAAAAGTCTGATGTGAGACCAAATCTTTGAGGCTACAACTGCAAAGATGTGAAGGAAAACAAAAAACATTATGTTGTGATAGAATCTGAATTAAAAAATATATTCTGAAAACCCCCAGAGAAAAGAAAAGAGAGTATTTTGTGAGACCAAAAGAAAAGAAAAACAAATGATGTGAGATGTAAGTGAGAAACCAAGACTGAGCTTCTTGGATTTGCAAGGATACTTGAATGTCATTTCATGACAGATGACAGTATTGATCAAGGGTCGAGCAAGTTCTTTCCCGTTTGAAAATATTCTTGTCAGCTTGGTCAAATACTTCATTGCTATTCACTGCACACCAGACATTCTCACAGTCAAGGGCTAAATGTCTTTACTGCAATTTGTGAAATTGTTTTTTTAAAATTAGATTTTTGAAAATATTAATTAAATAAAATGTGTAGAGATAGTTGTGTAAAGAAATAGTTTTGATTAATATTTTTGTTTATGCTTTATATATTTTTTTGTTTTTGTATCAGTTTTATTTATTTTTCATTATCTTATAATCCCCTTAAAAAAATAAAAAATAATAAATATTAATGGATTTACTATTTTAATATTTGCTATCATTTTCTTTTGTTTTGTTTTGTTTTGTTTTTAATCTTATTCATATTTTTCCAATAAATCTCTTTACATAATAATAATAAAACAAAATTAATCGTTAAATAATGTTCTTATACATCTTCTGTTTTTAAAAAAGCAAAAACTTCACTGATCTGAATAGAACTAAAAGCACTAGAAAGAAAAACGTGACTTTTACGATCAGTTTATCTTCAGTATGGACATGAGCTGCTAATGTATGATGGGCAGAATGCTAGCTTCTTTATAATACTCTCCATTACATACCCTTTCTCCAGCACAAAGCACCACGGCTGGGGCTCACTTATATGGATTTTACACTTGGAATTCATCCTTTGTGAAAATTTAATGAAATATTCACAGAGATCTAGAAGGTTATGTCTGCAAAATTGTTCTGGCTTTGATTTTTTATGACGAGTTTTTGTTCACTTTTGTCCGTGTGCACACCTGCGAGAAATTTGGAATATTAAAGAGCATTTGTTCGGTGAACCATGAACATAATGTGCGCGATGACAAGCTTGCCTGTTATATGAAGTATCTTCCATAGCAGCAGTATCAGTTTAGTTTGTGTGTTCTGTCTAATGGATTCCTTTTGAAGTGATTCCCTGATTAGAACTGCATGATAACTTTATTAAAGCTGAGACATTTTCCTTTTATCAAGTCAATCCCTTCTCTGTGTGTATGTGTGTGTGTGTGTGCATATGTGTTTGGGGAGTGTATGTTAAGTATATGGTCTTGTTAATATATGTGTATATGTATTAAATTTGTTTGTGTTTATATGTGTGTGTGTGTTTGTGTGCACATGTGTGTGCACATAGAAGGTGTATAGTATTAATGTATGTTAGTATATGTTTAGGTAATCTGTGTATATGTTTAAGTATATATGATTGTGTTTCAATACTTGTTGATTATAAAACTTATTAATGATTGAGTGCCTTGTACAGTGCATGTGAGTCTATATGTAGTGTGCAAAAGGTGATATGTTTTATTTATGTATGTGTCTGTGTATATGTATATGTTTAAGTAAGTATATATATATATGGTGTGTGTGTGTTTATGTTTTTGTGGTTGTATTTCTCTTTGTGTCTACTCATTATCTTCTCACATGCAAACAAACATGCACACACACACATGCACATATATATCACAGTATGTGTTTCTTAATGTATTTGAATATATCTGAGTGAGAAGTGTAAATGTATGTATAATGTATGAGAAAATTAATGTATTAATATTATGTTTAATCAGACCACCACAGACAAGATCATGTTTTGCCATTGTTTGTCTCAAGTGAAAATATCCTCCAGAAAATTCAGACATTTAAAAAGTTAAATATCATCTTGTTTTCTGGATGGATGGTTAGTTATACTGTGACACAAAGCCTGAGTGTTGTGTCTCAGTATGGGTTAACTCCAGACACCTGACTAGAATGTATATTTGCTGATCAACAAGATGGCAGAGTTTGTTCACAGTGGACTACCAATATTTGTCAAGTCAAGACAGCCAACAATAGCTTTCTAAAACCACAGGAAAACAATGGGCAGTATTTCAGCATCATGAGGAGTGCAGACAGAAATAGATATGTCAGATCTTGGGGACGTGAATAAATACATTTTTAATGACACCTCAACATATTTTGTCTGGATTTTTATAAGGTGTCAGAGGTAGCCTGTATTTTGATATAGTAATACTATTATGTTTAAATGCAGTCATGATACAAGAACTAAAACCTACTGACTCCATTTTTCAGGTTTACTATTTTCAGTTACATTTTTAAAACATAGGCTACATTGTCATACATATTAAAGCATTATAGGAGCTGTGGAGCACCATTTGGAACTGGAAATAGCCCAAAGACCCACACTTTGAAGGATTCATCCGATGAATTATAATAGTTTAAGGAAACATTCAAACCACTGAACTATTACCCAGTTTTTTTTTTAAAGTGTATGTTCTACATTAATTTTCTGTGGTTTAGTAAAAAACGATGTAGCTTTCAATTCATTTAGAAGGAAAATGTAATATTGAACAAAATGTAATATTAAATATTGGAGATTTTTGAACACTGTTCAAAACAGTACTCTAACGAAGCTTTCATTTCTAATAAAGATTAAATATATTGCATGGCAACTGAAAAACAATTTCTCAAAAGCTGTAACATGAAAGAAAAAGACCACTGGTTTAATATCCTGTAATGATTACAAAATTCTACAAAATGAAAATATAAAAAAATCTGCCTGAAAACGTTATTTATCTATTACTGGAACATTTTTAATTTTTTTACAGTTCTTGTTGTAAGTTGAGATTCTATTAACATTGCTTCATGTATTCACGAAGCTTGTCATCCAGTGAAAAAAGTTAATTTGGTGTTAAGGCACAACACACAACAAAAGACTTTATTGCATCCAGTATGGAAGTCCAGCTGTTTTAATAACGGTGTCGGATGGGGATGTGCGTGCTGGAGAACCATTTCGGCTACAAAATTTCTTAATGTAATATCTTCAGCTCTTCCTCATATCATTTGTGGTCAGGGAATGTAACATGTCATAATACAAATTGGTTTCTTGGAAAAATGTCAGACAGACAGGCAATGCTGGCAGAAAGAGTTGAATGTCAGTAGAATCAATCCCCTGAAACGATTTCTTGGAAAAACACCAAAGAATTAGGTGATATCAGAACAAGGAGTTAGATGTCAAGAGAATTACCTGTAATGTTGTTTTTTATTTTGAAAAAAAATGTCAAAGACATTGGTGATATTGAAACAAGGCGATGGGGGACCTAGATAATATCCTTGCAATATCTTTTGAAAAACATCAACCTAGATCAAAAATCAGAATGAAGGAATCAAAAGAAAAAAAACGTCCTGCAGTGGTTTCTCTGAAAAATATCTAATAGTCAGGGAATACTGAAAAAAACAACCAAAAAAAAAAACATCAATAGAATACTCTGTAGTATTTTCCCTGACATACCCCAGTCATGCACAAGCAATAACAAAAAAAAAGAAATAGAGGCTCTATCTAATCTCTTGTAATGGTTTCTCTGAAAAATGCTCCAAAAGACTAGGGACAGGTGATGTCTGGAATAAGAAGTTTGTATGAAGTTAAAAGAATCCCTGGCATTAGTTTGTCAGACAAATACGAAAGAGACAGGTAATATTACACAAGGTGTTGGAAATTAAAAGAATCCTGTAGACTGGTTTCCTCTGAAAACCTCCCCTCCCTCACCAAACAGACAGGCAACATCAAAACCAGGGAGTGAAGACAGGAGAGAAACCAAAGCTTGCAACATCTCACACAACACACACACACACACACACACACACACACACACACATGCTATGGACAGATGAAGCAAGCAGATGCAAAGAATACACGGCTTAGCTTTGTCACTGGCTAATGCCTGGATGACAGAGCTCAAAAGAAGTAAAAATAAAATCAATAATTACAGGTTTGTAGCCAGCTATGGGCTGCTGTCTTTTATGCCTTGGCTGAACATGCTGAGGGCTGACAGATGCGACATAATACGTGACCGAGAAGGCAACAAAACGCGGCCAAGATCTCATTTCAAAGAATCCCTGACAATAGGCAGAAAATTATTAATCAGGCATTTTGTGTTTGTCGTGTGTGTGTCTGTTTCTGTAATGGTGTCAGAACATTTTTAATGATTTTTTTTTATTATTGTTATTATAATGCTTAGAGAGAATAAACACAAGAAATAGGAAATGTGACAGTGTCCGGGTTTTATAATATGTCTTTATCTATTAACAAGATATTCATTTCATCATTTACAACTTGTTTATGGAGTGAGAAGATTATTAGAATTTGTTACCATTTTTGCATCTTTTTTCTCACACACACACACACACACACAGACACATATGTGCATGTGTGTGTGTTTAATGTTAATCTACTAATTTTGGCTATTTCCCATTCCAACCAGTGTCTCAGTAGTTAAACTAGTATTATAATCTATAAAACAAACAGCATTCCTAGCCTCTCTTGGACAGTTTTATCATTTGAAGTCATTATCTGTGCCCAATAAGTTACCTAATTTAAGCTTTATTTAAACTTCTGCCCAATACGTTACCTAATTTAAGTTTTATTTAAACTTCTATTAAACAATTTGTTTTGATATCTATGATAAGAATACCAGATAAAAAATCTATTCGTAAGAATATAGGCAATTTCTGTCACTGAAGAACCGTAGGTGATTTTACTCTTTTTATTCTTGTCTCGGAAAGAATTCAATGGGCAGAGCCAGACGTTATTAAGTCCATGTATTTCTCTGATAGAAACCATGATGAGAATTAGCCATGGATGTAGCTGAAACTATAGATGAAGTGAAAATGAGATTAATTCTATCATTAGCAGATTTTTGCTGCACCTGAGTCCATTGCTGTCATTGTTCCTGCTGCTCGCTGTGACTCATACTAATCTCGCCTGCCATCTACAACTCAAGGTGGAAGCGTCTGATTAATATGGTCACATGATTTGTATGCAAATTACCCATCATGCCGCATAATGAGGCAAACAGTTTTGTGAGCCATTAAACATGAGAAAATTGATGTGTCACTCACATTATAAGCGAGTGTAAAATTATTGGTTTTTTATTTACTCAGATTGCTAATGAGGAGACAGAATCTTTTGATGAGTTTTTTGTTTTGTTAATATTTGGATTGTGCAGGTCAGAGTTATCTGTCGATAAAACAAAATGAGCAATGGATTTTTTATTATTTTTGTTGTAGTTGGAAACAAAATTAGAATTTATAATTTTTTATTGCTGGGTTGGTGTTTTTTGTGTGTTTTTTTTGTTTTGTGTCAGATGTCATTTGAAAAGATGGATTTCTGAAAATGATAATTTTTGAAGAAAAATTAATTTGTTTTTAAAATTTTGGATTATGTGATACATTTTAGAAAATTAATTTTGAAAATATTAAAACGTTTTTTATGTATTTGTTTTAAAATTTTCATTTAAGATCTTAATTAAAGCATGTATAAATATTAATTTTGTAAAAATGAAAATGATTTTATTATAGAATATTAATTTTGAAAATAACAAAAAATATGTTCATAATAATAATAATAATAATAATTACTATTATTATTATTTTAAAACATATATATATACACACACACACAAAAACACACACACATTATATAGATTTTCTTACTATAAAAATATAGAATAAAATCTGTTTATATCAGGTTATTTACATATACGAAAAAATCTTTATATGATAAGGGTTCAGCCACAAATGCTGTGGACATTATTTTTGCTGTTCTGTTGTTGCTATTATCTCTTACACTAGTACATCAGTACATTTAATATGTTAATTTACTTAGCTGCAGCTGCTCATGCCATCATTGCTGTATATTTACAACACAACATCATGTCATAACCACTACTGTCACAGGTTGTTCTTAAACACTAATGGGGTATTGACATAAAAACATATGTTACTCTGAACAGACCATTCCTGTTTGTGTGCAAATGTGTTGTTTTTTTTTTTTTTTTTTTTGTCAGTCATAACCAGCAAGAATTCTCTAACTCAGTCTTTGAAGTGTGTATGGCTAATGGCATCAGTATCTCAGGATGGCATATCAACAAGAGAATCTCATCTGGAATCGTTATAATTAAGTCTCGTCTGATTCATTTTGCCATTCCTTTTCTTGCTGTATTAAATGTTTATGTTTATGTACATCATGTCTTTTTTTCTTCTTCTTTTTTTTTTTTTTTTTTTGGTAATGTTAAATATCCAGCTGTTATAAATGTCAGTGCTTATCACAACTGTTAAGTTTCAGTAACAGTTTACCAAAATGTGTGTTTTATTCTGTTATTTTTTTTTTAAATTACAAAACACAAAAAAAAAAAAAAAAAAAAAAAAAAAAAAAAAAAAAAGAAGGAATAATTTTAAAAAATGTCCAGTACTGGTTGGAATGGAATATAATCTAATGCTAAGTTTAAGTTGTATAATCCTAAGAGTTTATAACTTAACAAGATTTCTCAACTCTTCAGCAATTGTTATTTGTTTTTCTTAGGAAATACTAATGTTGAGCACATGTTGGAATGGGAAAATGCATTGTGTTTTATTGTTCAAAATACCAAACACTGAGCCATATTTGGAATGGGAAAATTATGCAAGACCAAATCAAAGTGGACTAACCGGTACCTATTAAAAAAAATCCTCAGATGTACTTCTGCAGCATTTACTGTCTGGGAGTAAAGATTTTTCCTTGGCCATGAACGTTTTATGATTCTGGTGTGTCATGTAATTTGCAGTGTCTGGCTGTGGAATGTCTCTTCACATGCAATGGCTGCTCAGATATTTGCAGTAGTATTAAAAAAAAAAAAAAAAATGTATTTATTGTTCGCCATGATATTTTTGTCTTGTATGTCGAACATATTTCAATATTATTGGAAAATACGACATCTGCTTTTGAGTAGAAATACAATCAATGTATTATTTGTCATGACAAGTTGCTTCTTGCACTTTCTGATTGACAGGTTAATGCTTGCTTGGTCCTGAAAGTAAAATCAATATATAATGAACAAAAATAAAATGTTTAAAGATATCTGAATAAATCTTACCAATAGAAAATAGGACTGAACTGAAGGCTTCCATAAAGCTGTAATGGATATTATGCCAATGAAATTGCAGTGATGAATAAAATAACAGATTGAATGCATGGTTCTGCATGAAACCAGAAATGGTACCGGTTAGCACTGAACCAAAACCTTTTAAATGATGAACAAGTGAACTGTGAAATATAACAATACTGAGGGCTAGGTTAAGAAAAAAAAAAAAAAAGGATATATATATATCAATATAATTCATTGCAATATATGTTCTAACATAGAGAAAGATAGAAAAATAAACAAAATATCAAGAAATAAAAAATTAAAAAGTGAGAGAACACAAAATCAGTAATTTGACTGATCAGATGAAATTAGCAAGTTTATATTTTTTAACTTAAATAATATAAGTTCATTTTTTTTCATATAAATTGTCTAAGAAAAAACTATTTTTTTATTGATCTTTTTAAATTAGTTTGATCTTGTTCTACCTGAATTGTTCCCAGTTAAGTCTCTTAGGCGAAATATTGTATAGAAAAAATATTAAAAATTCAGTTGTGTACCTAAATTAGTTTAATATATTTTTATCTGAATTATTATCAGTTCAACCTCTTACACAGGATTACATTATTCAAATTTCATAACAAAGAATTTAGAAAAAATCAATTAACGATCCACACGATCTGTCTAAATTAGATTAATATATTTTTACCTTTGTTATTCAGTTACCAGTCTCTTACACAACATGATGTTATGCAAATTTCCAACAAAAGGGAAAACAAATTAATAATTCAGCATCTATCTAAATTAGTATGTTAAATTTCCCTTTACCACGACTTAATGTGAGTTTGTATTTGTCATTGTGTTCCCATGTTGGTCATTATTACAGCCAAACACCTGTCATCCAAACCTCAACCGAGATCTCGACACAAAGAGCGAAACTGAATAATTCACCTCATTAGTTCTGGCCGTGTCCAAATTACCACATTGAAAATAGCCACACCAGCAATTAAAGTGTACTGTTGTCTTTCATACATGTTAGCACTGAAGTGTCCACTGTTCCTCTGACCATTTTAAAACAGCAGTAATATAATTACGATGGTAGAAATAAAGAGGTGTGGGTCTTTGTGATGGGATGGTAAAGAGGTGTATGATAAATTACTTATTAAATGTGTGTTGTAAACTGTTTTTGTTGCAGATGTGTTGTGGTGTTGACAGTATGAAACATGAGAATTTTGATACGAAGGTTAAAGTAGTAAAATAAAAAAATAAATAAAAAGGAAAGGAACAAATGAATGAATGAATGAAATAATAAAATAAAACAAGTAAATAAAATATTAAAAATAAATAATTAAATTAAATAAATAAATAAGTAAGCATATAATAAAATAACATATAAATAAAATAAAAATAAATAACTGTAAAGATTACTAAATTAGATTGGCTCTAAAGAGTGTGTGTTACCCAAAAACAAAAAGGTCACAGAGTACAACCTTTTTTTTCATGGCTTTGACATAAATTATTTCTCTTGCAATTTTAAATGTTATCTAATATGGCAGTATCCAGTGCTGGCACTCTCACAGACACAGACAAAACTGAATTTGTTAAAATAAAAAATAATTCTCAAACACTTTTTTTCATATTAATTGCACATAAGTTCACCTAATGACATGTTATCAATTACATTTAGTATCCAGAGTTGGTACGGTTTACTGCAGGCTAGCACCTTATGACATAACCAGGTGTTTTGATTTATAATTTAGCACCCAGACTAGCAGAAAGGTAACCCTGTGTTTCTTTCACAGAGGTGTAAAATCAGCCAGGTGATGCCATGGTGACATCTTCCTGACAATGGTTAGATGTAGAGTTTCTGTCGGTTTTAAAAAAAATAATAAACTGAAGTTATTTCATTGTAAATATAGCTGGGATTTCAGTTTATCTTCTTATTCTTTTTGGTTTCTGTTACATCCTGAGACTGTTTGACAGCTTCTGAGGAAGGGTGCTTTTAAGGTGAAATTGTTTTACATATTTTTGATGTGTATATATGTTGTATTGTTTTGTTGATGTTGTGGATAATGTTCTTGAGTTATGGCTTGGTGTGAAGTTTTGATTTTCACATCAGCACTCTGTCGACCTGCATTTTGATAGGTCAAATTCTCACATCTTGTCAGAAATTTACCTTTCAGAAAAAAACAAAATTAAAAAAATAATAACACACATGCAGAGATGCAAACTAAAACCAAGTTCCATTTCTTGAAGAAGAAACATTTAAAAAAAAAAAAAGAGCATGTAAGCAAGCAGATGTGCAACTTTCAGCAGACTAAATTATTTAACTTTTCGTGATCTCTGGCTTAAATAATTTATTTAATCTGTAAAACACATTTAGACCATGAAAACAGAAGAGCAAAGTCAAACACTGCCAGACTTCAGTTCAGTAAGCTTTACCATCAGAACATCAAATCTCATTTAGATTTTCCTATCTGTTAAAGAATAAAGCTTTCACAATATGACTGAATCAATTATCTTGTCTTTAATCAGTTACCTGTGTACAAAGACTGTATATAGCTGTGTGACCATCGTCCATGTGTGATTTACATTTATACATTATTACATTAATGCATTTCCCCTTTATTTCTTTATAAAAAATCATGTATTTCCCATCTGTGGGAAGGTTAACATAAAAATAACTTGCTGCTATCAAAAAAAAAAGAGGCTTGTAACATGGCAGCAATTGTTTTTGTCTCATACTGTCTGTATGTTGCTTACTGATATTAATATCACCATACAGAATTAATATGGTGTCTTGAGTGTAATTAAATAAAGCATTTCTTTCAAATTAACATATCATAGCCATCTTAGATGGTTTTAAGGATGATCATTATCTTGTCATTGTATTAGACAATCAAAGCAGAGATTATCTCACCGCAGACACTTTAATTTGATAACTTGTCTTCCACCACACACAAACTTTGTATTTTATATACCATATCTTGTTTTTATTTTTTCACAACTTTGTGTGTGTTAAGAGTTTTTGGGATTAATCAAGGCGACACCAAACAGTCAGCTCTTTTATCAAAATGTTTTTGTTTTTATGATAAGCACAAGGAGAATAAGCATTATTAATGAGGCAGTCTGTGAATGGGATTAACTTTTGGTCACCTTTTCTTTGAAGATGGCTGATGTCTGTCTAGGTGTAAGGACATTTGTCAGTCTGGATTCGACTACATTTGTCATCCAGTCTGTTCTCTTCACTGTTATTCCTTCATTAAAAGATGAGAGTCCCTTTCCATTTCACTGTTTGCTGGAAGAAAAACAAAATCATAATTTTTAACATGATTTATAGCATGTGCCCGTAGTTGGCTGAAACAGTTTTTGATATCCTGTGTTTGTTGTCACTGTTTGTTTTTGAGGCTGAAATTCTGATTTGATATTTCTTGTTTCTTGTCGCTTTTTGTTTCCAGGCTGAAAATTGAGATTCAGTTTTCCATGTCTGTTGTCACATTGGCTTATTTTGTCACTCTTTTATGATCTGGTTTCTGCAGAACTTTCATACTTCTGGCTTAAACTAATTAATAGCTTTATTGAAAGTTTTAACACTGAAATGCAAATGTTGTTTATGTTGGGGTTTTTTTTCCAAGGATGATCAAATTTGTGTGTTTTTTATTTATATTTATATATATATATTTTTTTTATTATTCAGAAATGACTAGGATATCATTACTGAGATATTTCAATGACATTATGTTTTATTATTATTATTATTTAATTATTATATTTTCGTATTTTTAGTTTTTCTTATAGATTTTCATGTCCTCAACCTACAAATATAACAGAAAGGAAATTGTTTCACTTATTTATTTGAAGATTTTCTGTCTTAAAAATATTCTGCATAAATAATAATAATAATAATAATAATAATAATAATAATAATAAAATGTAATTTGAATTTTGTGTTCTGTTTCATTGATTAACTTTGAAACTTTATTTATTTAACTACCTATTTATTCCAGCTAAGTAAACTATGCAGAAGATGTACATACAGTAAGCACTAATTTTACCAAAAGTTCATGATGTAGTTACATCCAGTAAACACTTATTCCAAAAATTAAGATAGCATGAAATATTATATGCGATATCTCTTCATTGTGCACTTTGATTTTAAAAATCTGTTTTTTTTAAACATCTGAATGAGAAAACTCGTATATCTAATTATCTTCTGTGAAGAGTGAGTGCCTGCATGGATTCATTAAATTAGGTTCATTTGAAAAAATCTTCAGCAAAAACTAAAATGTGCAAGACGAGTTTTGGTGTAGGCATCACAAAGACTGCTAATGCACCTTTCAGGAATGGTCCTGCCGTTACTTAAACTCTTTTCAAAGCAATTATTTGGCCAGAACTGTTTCCTGTTTCTCATCTGCAGCATGATGATAATTGATTCCAGATCTATCCATCTTGTTAAATTCAAATAACTTTGAAAAAAAAAAAAAAAATAAAAAGAAGAAGAAGAAAAAAATTCCTTAAACTTTATAGTGTTATTGTTAAACATTTGGTTACTGTTATTGTTAAGTATGTCTCTACAGTTATTGTTATACAATTCTATATTGTTATTATTAGACAAATATATATGTGTGTGTGTGTTTTATATATATATATATATCATTTCTTCACAATTATTTTATATTGTTATTATTAGATACTTCTCTGCTGTTGCATTGTACTGTTTAAACATGTCTGTGCTGCTAAATGGCCACTTTTGTACTGTTATTATTGGACACCTCCACAGTGTTATTACTAGATATCCCCAACCTGTTTACCACATTACTCCTTTGTTTTAACATCAGCTGATAAAACCTGCTGCTTGTTTACATTACAAAACAGTCTTCTGTTGATTTTATTTTTCAAAATTTATTTGAAACAACTTGTGGTGGTCCCTAAATATTTTAACACAAACCAAGCTGAACAAATACTGGGATGAAATTGACCATGAAATGGTCATTCCAGTTTTTAAAAATGTTGCCAGTGTTGGTTTTAACTCCTGTGTGGCCTGATTTAATTAATATATGCCCACTGGAAGGACATTCTGTTAACATGTTCAGATTTCCCCTGATAAGAGTGGATACATAATACCAGTGGCTTTTCAGCTAATAACAGGGTGTGAGAATGCTGCAAATAGCCAACAGTTTACACCTGTTTTCAAATATGGCCGCCACCTATGTCATCAAGTCTCTCTTACTCAGCTGGAGGTTTAGCACTGTCCTCATAATGTTTGACTAACAATCACAATTAATAGGTTTAACTGTAAACAGAGTATATACAATATGTATGATTAGTTTTGCCACTGTACTGTTTTCATTGTGGTAATATTTATTTGATAAACCATATTGAAATAGAGGTATAGTTTTTGCATTATTTGAAAAAATCTTAATGACTCAATAATTATACTAATGGCCTAAAAAAAAAAAAAAAGGTTATAAATAAATAAAAAATAAAAACATAAATAAATAAAACATTAATTTTAAATTTCACAACTTTTATTTTGATATCTATAATAATTTACACATACATTACTCACAATGTCAAATACATATATATCATATACATTTTATACCTAACATTTCACAATAAACTCATTTTCTAATGCATTTTCTACTGTATGTTTCATAATAAATGCATTTTCCACCTTATTTTAGTAATAATTTCAACAGTAGAAAAACACTGATGGCTAAATAGAAAACTGTTATAATTTATTATTTTTGTTATATGCATTCTGCTCAGTCGGGCAAAACTAAGGTTGGCTGTTTTGTAAAATATATCCCAGGAATCTTAATTCAGAGTTAATGTGAATTTGTCTCAGGTTACACTAACATGGAAGAGGAAATTAACATTTAATCTGTCCAGTCAAAATGGTCATTGATATTGTAATTTAGGCTTTTCAAGACTGCCAGAATAATTAGTTTTTGCAATAAATAATACCACTATACCAGTATAATATTAATATTAAACTGCATATATGTATGTGTTGAAGTAAACTGGATAATATTTATTTTGATTTTTCTTACACTAGTTGATATATGTATGGGGTATGCTTAGATATGTGCACATAACTGTTATATGTTTGTGTGTGCTTGTTAAACTTTGATTTTATTAACAGTATACATTTGTATATACAGTCGCACGCACATATACACATACAGACACATAAAAATCTTATACACTGTTTATATAATACCTATGACATCAAACTGGTTATGTACTGTACGTATATCAAATTTCTAATTTTCTCTCTGATGAATTATTTTTTTTAAATGTTTAAAAATGAGTGGCACATCTTCATATACAGCTTTCTGAAAGTCTGTATCAATATTTACCTCAGTCTTAACACATCAACACAAATAGGTGGTGTCATGTACAGCTTTTGTGCAAATGAAAACACCAGCTTTAAATGATGCAAATAGCCACTGTGTGTGTACACAGTTCAGTCCCGCGAACTCTTAGTCCGTTTTTGTCATTCCTTGCTCCCAACTTTGAATACGAGATGCCAATTTAAAACAGTCCACCTTTAACTTAAAACACCTTCTTCTTAAATTTTCAAATGGTGTAAAGATGCATTAAGTATTTTTTTTAAAATATTTTTTAAAATATTTTTTAAAATATTTTTTGTTTTATTTCATATATGTACTGTGTTGTTTGATGTTAGCAGTGTAATGAGGTATGTAGTTTAATATATTCTTCTTAAAGTATATTAAAGTTTACTTTTCTCAGCAAATTAACATAAATAAATATTTTCAGAATGGGCAAGAAACTTATTGCTATTTCTCCAGTTTTCTCTTTTTAAGTAGCAACTTCATTTACATTAATTTTTTTTTTTTTTTTTAATTTAATTTTGTTAATTTCTTTAACAGCTTCTTTCTAGTTTTGCCAATTTTAAATGAAGGTTTTTTGTTTTTTTAATTAAAAATTTCTAAAATTTGAGATTTCAAAGGATTACATTGTTTATTGTCTTCCCACATTAACCGTCGGCCTAACTAAAATAAATTTAAATTTCTTTCTTTTTGATTCAATCTTTTTGGACTGTTTTGCTACAGAGACATCTGTTTTGACAACAAACTTGACAAAAACAGGAAAAACAAATATTACACAACTTTTAAAAATATTTTTCTGTCTGGAAGAAGCAGGGTCTGTGTTTGGTTATTATTTTTCCTAGCACAAAGTGATATTAAGTGGTGGCTAGTTGCATTGTAGTTGGGGAGGAAAAAAAAAGTCAGATCACAGAATCAAACATGGCTGACAAGGTGAAATGAAGGTCAACACTAAGACCAAAAAAAAAAAAAAAAAAAAAAATCATCAAAGCCATGCAAACATATTTACATTGTTCTATGAAAAACATGAACATGGATATATCGCAAATCCAATCTCGACATCATTTTAGTTTGAGACTTGAACCACAAAGAAATAGAATTTTAGTCTCAAACTAACCATGATCCGTTCTCTCTCAGTTTAGATCTATTTCATGGTCCTTTATTGACTCTTTGATAGGATAATATTTTGACATTAAACACATATTGTTGAGTGAGGGGTTAATTGTTATTGGCTTTAGTTTTGTGGGGCTATCCAGTGGTGCTAAAACATGTTATCTGCTGGGGAAAGCACAGTATGACTCACCCTGACTGGTCTGCTGCCACTTTGTATTCATTTCAGGCAAGTCTTGCTTGTTTGTTTTTCTCTAATGCACCATTACTTGACCCCTAATTATTTCTCCTCTGCCCTTTAATTCATGAATTTTGAATCAATGGTAAAAAAGAGAAGTCTTCTTTCTTTCCATTTCAAGAACATCTCGACTTACTTTCTTGTCTTTGTTATTTTGTAGCCAAAGAGTCAACTTGTTTTGAAGTGTCATAAATAATTCATTCGTCCTCTTAATTTTAAAAGAAAACTTATGGAATAATAATGATGATGATAATGATGATGATTATGTTGATGATGATGATGATGATAATAAAATAATGATAATAGTAGTAATTGTAGTAAAAATAACAAGAAAAATAAACTGATAGAACAGAATAGAATACTTTTGAAAAAGAAAGAGAAAGTATTATCTACAAACGCTTTTAATTTTAAATTAAATAAATAATAATAATAATAATAATAATAAAACAAAACAACAACTGTACAGTAACAAAACAGCAAGGGTAGGACAAAATACCGTGATATATAGATGATAAAACAGAAAAATTAGTTGTGTTAGAGGAAGAGTGAATGTGAAAAATTCAAAAACAAAAAGTATTGTTCAGAAGAGGAGTTACGCAATATTGATTTCCTGACATTATTACAATCAAATGTTTTATTCATGCGAAGAAAGACATCTCCAGAGATTGTCATTGTAAACATCAGTCAAATACGTATTACACAGGCCTTTTATTTCAATTTTACTATTTATTTAAATTTTACATTTTAAATTTTATTTTCTGAAATATTCTTCATTTATTTAAAGTTTAAATTGTAATCTTTCAGATATGATTTCGTATTATACATGTATATAACCTAGATTATGTTTTAGAAATATATACTTGTATATTGTTACTTTAAAGTAATTTTTCTAATATTTATCACAGAGATCTTTTTATTTGCCTTATTAATTTTGTATCAGGTATTTATTTAAATCTTGTATTACAAAATTTATTCTGTAATACTGTTTATTTATTTGAAAGTTAAATTATAATGTCTTAGCCTTTGCTTTGATGATTCAGTATTATGTAAATTTTATATTTAAAAAGTTTTTTGTTGTTTGTTTGTTTGGAGGAGAAATTGTAAATATGTTTAAAACCAGTTATTTTTTATTTAGTAATATTTATTTATTTGAATTTTATATTACAAAAAAGTTATTCTCTATTTTATTTATTTTTTTAAAAGTTAAAGAGTAATATCTTGACTTAGGCTTTGATGATTTAACATTATGCAAATTTTAAATTAAAAAAAATTATATTGTTATCTGAAGCTTAAACATTTTTTAAACTATACATTTATGATTTAGTATTATTTATTTATTTAAATTTTATAGTAAAAAAGAAAAACTGATTATTCCTATACTTTTATTTATTTGATGTTAAAACATTATATTTTTTTAGGCTAGGCATTTATGATTTAGTATTTTCAATTTTATGTAACTCTAAGCTTAACACATATCATTAAATAGTATCTATTTATTTAAATTTTATAAAATTAAAAAAAAGAAAAGTTCTTATATATATTGATGCTAAGTTTTTCTAAGCTTGACATATATAATTATATATAATTTATTTTTAACCATTTTGTACATCTATATTATACAGAGAAGAGTTCCAATATATTGTTGATTAAATTATAAAGCTAGAGTTACGAAGTATTTAACCATTCTCAATCTGTCTGTCCTTATGGACACCCAGTACAGCTCATGCTCCTGGTATTTAAATATAATTATAGGCTTGTAAAGCTTCAAAGGACAAATTGTATTTATAGCAGTGAACTTGTAAGTGTATGGGATATATTGCCCAATAAAATATTAAAAGTGTTTTACTTTGACATCACGACTCTGAATGGGAGGGACTGTCTTGTATTTGTGCTATGTCTTTATTATCTCTCTATCTCCATTTCAATTTTTTCTCCATTATTCTCTCACTACTTCCTTAAATCATTTCCTTTGTTATCTACATCCTGTTTTTCACTTTGCTTTTTCCCTTTTGCCTTCTCTCTTGTTCCCTTTATTTTGATTTTTATTCTCTCCCTCCTTTATTTCTCTTTTGCCCTCTCTCCTTCCCTTCTTTATTTTGATTTTTCTCTCCACCCATCCCTTTATCTTACTTTCTCCTTCTTTCTCTTTAATGCCTCCATCTTTCTTTCATTACCATTTGGTTAAAGCACACAATCTTTCATGAACTCTACAGAGTCCTTCAGTTTGAACAAAACTGATGACTCTCTTTAAAAGAACTCTTGGTGATTGCTTTTCTTTAATAATCCACGGCTCCCTGTGGTTACCTGGTATTGCCTGCTCTGTATGCAAGGCAGACTAATGGAAAGGTTGTGCCAAGTTCACGGTGTCCCCAGAGTCTTTGTCTCTCCACTGCAATATTGGATTGGGACAGGAAGAGACTTCTTGGCTGGTTTCACTGCAATGACAGTTTTGACAGAGCAGGGGAACCAGACTAAATATTAATGGTGATGATGATGAAGGATTGCTGGAAGCTTTCTTTGTTAATATGACAGTTTTCTTTCTGGTCTGGTACTGAATTTAATTTTTGTTTTAAAATTAATTTTATGGCTTGGTCTGAGTATTGAGTTTGAATTTTTTTTTTTTTTTTTTTTTTTTTAAATAATTTGGTTAGGTTTGGTTAGGGCATTGAATTTGAATTTTTTTTTTTTTTTTTTTTTTTTTTTTTAAATGATTCAGTTTGCTCTGTTACTGAATTGAATTTTTATTTTAAAAGAATAATAATTAATTTGGTATGGTAATGGATATAATTTTTTTTTTTTTTTTTTTTTTTTTTTTTTTAATAATAATAAATAAATAAATAAATAATTCTGGGAGTTATGTTTTGTCTTATTTTTAAGTCCATAGTTGGGTTTTAATAATAACTGTTTTGTTTAAAAATATTACACATTGAAGTGTTTACAGTTTTTGTTTAGGTTTATTTTGTTAATTTCACAGTTCAGATTTGTTTATCCACAAGAAACCAATTTCTTTGATCAATGTTTTGTACATATTGACCACCAATTTCAGAAAAGTTTTTATTGCCAAACAAAAAACTTTTCATGCAGTACTAATGTGCCCAGTATACACAGAAAAACAAAAATACCCTTTCAAGCCTTGTAGGACAGGAAAGCAAATGGCGGCTTGAAAACAATGAGATGAAAGCGGTATAGGGAATTCCTCATTTTTACTTCTCCTTTATTTTCACTTTTCTTTGTTGGTTCCACTCCATGTATGATTAATAGCTTCACCATTTTATGAAAATATCCATGCTCAAATATTGACCATCAGTTATGACCTTTTCATTTTGAATTCATTACCAGAAATTACTTCCCTTTGTCATTTCCTGTCAGGGCAATTGTCCAGTCCTTTTGTAAGAATCCAGGTGTTTTCTTCACTGTACTTCGTTTTCTTTCTCGGTGGTCATTGATGTCCAGCTCTGGTCATTTATTTGTTCTGACTAAGAGTGTAATATCATATTCTTGTTGTTTTGTTCATTGCTGTTGATTTCTCACTTAGATGCCAGTTTTCTGATTTTCACTTAATTATGGTATTTCAGAGATCAAACAGAATAATCGTTAAAGATATGTAAAAGAAATTGAAAAACATGGCTTGTTAAAACATGTTATGTTTGCTTCTTTTAATCATAAAATTTCTTAAAACATTCTTACATTTTCTAAAATAAACATGCGAGTCAACATGATATATTAAACTTTCTTTGTATTGCAATGTAATAAAATATCCAGTATATTCATCTACATTTAGCTCTCACTGTTATTGGCAGTATATTTTGGATATCAGTGTCTTCTTTAATATTTCTTAAAAGTTTACTTTGATTATAAAATTGAAATATTACAGAAGCACACTCCAGCTTAGTGTAATGAGTACAGGTCTTAGTCATGATAAGCTGCTAGATCAAATCCCCTTGATGCAGTCTCCAGTTTATTTTCCATTCTAAATAGTGCTCATGATTAATATATCAAAAGCTAACTCATATTTTTTTCCCCCAGTCTGTTTGAAGATTCTTGTTTCTAATTAATAAGCATCTGTACTAATAAACAACTAATTAATAACATTGTTTTGCAAAATCAATAGATTTTGTGTCTACCAACCATTAATAAAATGTTTTAAGATTTGGTTTAGCAAATAATCATCCATTAGAATATCTGTAAGTGAAAAGTGTGGGCAAAAACCAATAAATAATGTAAATTAAGACATATTCTGACTTCACTTGTCAATAATTTATCTCAGAAAGAGAGGAACAAGATAAAATACTGGTACTGCTGTTCTTACCCTTTATCTCTGTAATTGTTTTGTAACATGGAAAAGGGTTAATTTTTAAGTCTGATACTTTTTTCTTCCTTTCTTTAAAAAAAAAGAAGAAGAAGAAGAAATATTCTAAACAGGCAAACAGTTATTGACCATAAATGTAAAATAATAAAGACATAGCCTGCTCTAAATAAGGGAAAGGGTTAATCTTCAAATAATAATAATAATAATAATTATATTTATTATTATTATTATTATTAATATTATTATTTACATTTCGTTTCAAACCTAAAAAAAAAAAAAAGAAAGAAAGAAAAAAAAAAGAAGAAGACTTTTCTATTCTAAAGCAGCAAGTTAAAGGGTTAAGATTTTTTTTTTTTTTTTGTTTTGTAATTTTTTTTTTTTTTTAATAAGAACTAATCCATAATAATGCCTGACATTTTTTCATTGAGATTTTGGTTCTTACAAGTTGGAGAGTGATTACATGGGTTGCTGTGTTTGAGTCACTGTGGCTGGGAGGAAACTCTGATAGCGTCTTGCTTTGTGTGTCAGTATGGCAGTTTTACACCACTTATCTGAAGAAGACAAGATACCAGGGTCTCTTGGCTGTGTCCTAGCAATAAAATAAAACATTAAAATGTGATAAATATTGGCACCTCTAATAATGACTGAAATTTAAAAAAAATTTAAATGTTAATTGAATTTTGTTTTGTTTTTAGTTTGTTTTTGTTTTAATTTGTTTGTTTTATTTATTATTTATTTATTAATTTATTATTATTATTATTATTATATAGATAAAAAATATTTTGTTCATTTTAAAAAATTTTAACATTTAATTTAATTATTCTTGAATGTAATACCAAATTTTCCACTTTGTCACCATGTATTTAGAGAAAAAGTCCAACACAAAAACTTAAGTTACAATAAGAAAAATTTACATATGTACAAAAATTAACCAACCAATTAATGTTTTATATGTATTTACATCTTGTATTTGGTACAAAACAAACCACAGACAGTTATGCTGAAACAAAAAAAAAACAATCATAATTTTGGTCACACTTGCATAAATAACAGGACAGATGCAGATTATATTACTCTATTGAATTACATTTGCTAATCCATTTATTAACTTTTGAATTAAAATTCAAGCTCTCTTTGTTTAATACAATTTTTCAGTCCCTGTACAAGGAGGAGGAGGGGTCCCGTGCTTGTCTGTGTTCTTGTACCCAGCTTCTTCAATCATTCATACTTAAATCACTCAGACTGGCACACATGAATTATTTAACAGCTATTACAAGTGGAAGCAGAGACGTGTGACCAATGGTCAAAGCTTAATTCTTCAATTACTCCATTGGTCACTGTTTACCCACTGACCATTAAATAACACCAGTCGAGTGAAAACAGCCCGTAACTTTCGTTTCATCTTTTCTGCAAGCAAATTGATGAGAACAGTACTTAGAAATTCTAACAGAAGTTTTATGACTGCCATCACTCGTTTTTGGCTGTGTCCATGTCTCTCCTGCAGAGTAAGGAATCGTTTTGCTTTCATGTCGGAGATTCTTCGCACTTCTCTCAATGATTAGCCACTACACCCTAGCTTTGTGATCCTCCCAGCTTTCCCTCCAGCTTTTATTTTAATGCTGATGCTTTTGCCACCTTTTATAAGTTCTCAGTGGCCATTTATTTTCTAAATGTTTCATTCAAAGAGCATAATTTTGCCTTCCGTCAATATTGACTGGAGGAGAGAATCTGTTTGCTTTTGATTCTACGAGACAGACTCTCTCGATTCATTTTTATGTTCTTGACTCATCCATCATTTTTTACTTTCTCTCTCCTGTTTTATCACAACATTTACGCGTTCCCCTGATCACTGTAAAAATGATAATGTGGCAGTGATGCTGGGATTTTTGCTCTTCATATGAAATTTAGGAGGTTTAAAGGAACCGTATTTCAGTGAGAAATATCTGGTGAAGATCTCGTAGGTTTTGGTATGTGTTATAGGTGAGCAGTTTCCATGTCGTTTTCAACACTGATTTACGACAATCAGATTGCAGGCAGACATTTTTATGTACGATTATGACAGCTTGTGGCTGCACATTAATTTTGATGCTTTTTTTAAAAATAAAAAAATGTTCCTTCCAGTTTTATGCTTATTTGAAATAAAAATTGATTTTGTTAGAAAAAAATTAATAATAATAATAATAATAATAAAAAAATAATAATAATAATAATAATAATAATAATAATAACAACAACAATAATAATAATAATGGCAACAGTAGTGATAATAATAAGAACAACAATAACATAAAACTTTTATAGAATAGAGAATCATGTCCTGATTTATTTATTTATTTATTTATTATTATTATTATTATTTTTTTTTTTATATGTGTAATGAATTCATAGCCTGATGTAATCCTTTGAGTATTGATTTTTAATTTCATTTCTGCATTTGCACTGTTTAATGTCAGCTGATTATACATGTCATACATTGGCGCCGATGGGAATGAGCTGTTTCAAGGAAACGGTTATCTAAGATAAGATTTATTAGATATAAAGATTTTTATGCTGAGAACAGATTGCACACAGAAATTACTTCCTACTGCATCTGTTGTTTTAGAACTGGAAATAATGTTTGAAAGCAAGAGTTCAAAAATCTGAGAGCATGCAAAAAAAAAAAAAAATAATAATAATAATAATAATAATAAATAATTTTTTAAAAAATAACCCCAAAACACTCATCAAAGTTAAATTTGAAGGTGATTTGGCTTCTTTGAAACAGGTTCAAATTCTGACTGCACAAATGATTCATCATTTTTTCTTTTTTCTTCACTTTATTATAACATTTTGGTTATCAAAATTAAAATAAATTAGGCCCTCATGGCACTGAATTACGGTGATAATGCTTTACTTTTTTGTTTAAGAATGTTTGGTTTGAAATCAGAATAACATTTCAGAACAATAAAAGATATTAAAATATTTTTAAAAAAATGGAGAGAAACCGTATCTGCCTTCAGTTAAACAGTTAGAGAAGACTGCAGTGTCATACTAACACCAATAACTTTTAAAATTCTCAAAAACCAAAATCAATTTAAATAACAGAAATTTAAAATATATAAAAATGAATCAAAAATAAAATTAAAGATTTGAATAAAAAAAAAAAAAGCAAGGACGTTATAAATAAACATATTTAAAAATGTCACTCTCTCTCTTTCTTTATTTATTTTTTCTAAATTCTGTTCTTATCACCTTGATACGGAAGACTCTGTCTTTCATAGCTAACTAACAGCTGATGGGTTTAATTAACACATTCTGTCAGCAAGGTTTCACCACGTTTGGGGAAACATTAAGTCATTTATTATGCAGTGTTGGTGTGGCCATTAATTAGAAAACTGGTTGACTTCTGATGTAATCTGATGGGAGCAGTAAATCATTTACTTGTTCCATCATCCATGACTCTATGGCGACTTGTCATTGCCTCCGAGGGTTAGATAAGACAAGTGTAAAAAATTTGAATGATGCACGTGCTGTTTAGACCTGACATTGTAGAATTTCCTCCGAGTTTTTTTTTTTTTGGCTTCATTATTCGGATCATTCACGGGAGACACCTTTCAACAATTAATGCAAATGTGACCCTTGAGGGACTTTTGGAAGTAATTAAGTGTTGATTGAGATCTTGAAATGTCTAAATTCTGCGTGAGGTTTTGACGTATTTACATTTTGATGAAAATTTTGAAATACGTTTGGAATAATTATAACTTTTCTAATGAGGATTTTGAAATATAAAATTTCAATGGAAATTTTGGAATATTTTTAAATGTTTAAATAATGATATTTAGAAATATTAAAACATTTATACAAATTTCTGAAATTAGAGATTATATAGAAAAAAAATTAAATGCTGATATGTTTAAAAATTTAAGATTTGGAAATTTAAAAATTAAACCAAACTTTTAAAAGTAATAAAATTTTAAAACTGTTTTAAACCCCCCATTTTGAAATACTTTAATACAGACATTACAAAATAATTACTTTCACCAGTCATTATTTCCTGTGCACTTCAGCAACCAAAGGACTGATAATGTGTTTTCTGTTAATAAAAGGGAAATACTTTCTGTCATGGTATATAACACAAACGGCTAATTTTCACATATTTTTCAAAACGCACACAAAACCCCCCAGAATAATTCATAATTGCCTGTCAAGATATATTATGCAACATGTGACATATATTTAGTGTAATTAGCAATATGTGATGTTAGTTATGTATAATTGGTGTTATAAAATGTTGTATGTAATTATGATGTACGAGACTTGTTATATGTTACTGGTAATACTTGATAAATATCATCATTAGTTTACAGCTTGGTAAATAATATATACATGGTTGATGGAAACTTTTCTGTTTTATTCAATAATATCAGTTTTGTTTTTCTTCTTTTTTAAAAGAAGTGTAGCTAAACAGTGTGTAAATAATGGATTCCAGGTACAGAAGAAATTTAATGGATATTAATTTGATAATAAATATAATGTTAATAAAAGCGAACACCCTTTTTTTTATTTCCAAATGAGAAATTTCTTTAAAATTTTACATCATTAAACATTATATGTATTAAGTCTGTATTGAAAAACAAATTTTTATTACTTATAGTCTCTTAACTGAGAAACAAGGCATTAACTGGATCATACCACAACCCATTGACAGACAGATTTTAATTTTTAATCTTTCTTATCATGTCATTATATAGTAAGCCATTACAATTAACAGATTTAAGTTTTTTTATTGACTGCTAACACACAACAAATAAAGCCTTAATTGCTAAGCAGCATTTTGCTCCGCCCCCAAAACAAGAAGAAGTTGGGGAGACATCTCTTGAGGCACTTGGGAGAAGGGCATAATTTGCGTGGACGACCAACATTCCTGTCTGGAGTGTTTGAACAAAAAAAAAAAAAAGGAATAAAAGAAAAAGTCTGTCAAGTTCTTCTTCTTCATCATCATCATCATCATCATCTTCTTCTTCTTTTATTAAATCTTGTGACAGTCCCCCCAAGCAGAGAGGACAGCCCAAGGAGAGATTTCCTGTCCATCTGCAGACTGATGATTTTAACAAGTCTAAAATCATCACTTGGAAATAATTCAGACCCGCTAATTGGGATACGCTCCGTTCTTTGAGTGCTTCTGCATGTGTACATCACAGCTTTTGAGGAATGAAAGCCTCAAAATTTACACTCGAGGCAAATAAAATATTGATTTATTCCTCATCGCTTCCTCTCTTCATACGTCTGACACGACAGTGTAAATTATATCAGTGAAATTGATTGAGTTTTGAAATGTTTTGCTGCCTTCATAAATCATGGCCCTGCCTTGTTGACAGTGTCCAT
Source organism: Chrysomallon squamiferum (assembly GCA_012295275.1). Taxonomy (NCBI): domain Eukaryota; kingdom Metazoa; phylum Mollusca; class Gastropoda; order Neomphalida; family Peltospiridae; genus Chrysomallon; species Chrysomallon squamiferum. The sequence continues at coordinate 11,837,110 of CM022672.1, read as the reverse complement.
GTGGTAAGGTGTGTTAAAGTTGTGTGTGGTATTTTATTTTTCAAATTTCACATTTAATATTTAAAACTGATGACATTCAAGACACACTAGAGAATGTCACTCTTTGAAATAAATCTTCCAAATATATTGTAGGTAAATCCCATTATATAAAAAAATGATATGTTATAATATATACTCAATACAGTCTTCATGGTGTTGTATTTAATACTAAATTGTTGCTGTATATTTTTTATTTTTTGATTGGTTTAAAAGATCAGCTGTTTATACTGATACTTTAAAGACATTTGAAAAATAAAACAAACAAAACACAAATATATATAGAAATAATAATAGAACTACAGATTAAACAAACCAAAGAATAGTAAAAGAATGTTCTGTAAATAAAAATAAAAGACTCACAGAATTTGTATTAATGATCCAGTCAAAGCTTTATAGAAATAAATATCTGTATGTATTTATACAAATATTATAGATAGTTAATCACCATGTATTCAAGTATTGAGCATTCACTGGAATGAAATATTTGATGAAATGGAATTTATCCCTGGATTGCTGGTTAATTAAATTTTTATTATTAAGCCTGGCTTAATATTTTATGCAGACAGTTTTTTTTCTTCTTCTTCTTTTGACAAGCCAATAATAAGTCAGTTTTTGGAAAAAACACTGTTATCTAAGTCCTAAAAAAGCTATACAAAAAAGAAAAAAAAAAAGATGAAAAGACGAAAATACACTTCTGTCATGTTATTAATAAGAAACCAAAAAGATTTAATTTATTAAAGTGTTGACAGTCATTGGTGTTCAAACATGCTTGCAGTGTCCATGGCTTTTTATTGGATTTTCTATTCAGAAACAGAACTCGGGTGTAAAATATATTTTTGAGACATTGTTTAGTCTCTTCATTAAAGCCACTAATTATGGTACTGAAAATCTGTGTCTATAGATTTTAAAATTAAGGCAATACAAATTAAGAATTCAAACTATGTATAAAATGTGTAACGATTTCTGTAATGATCCTTATTGTGACTTGTAGAACAACTCTTGTGCTTGCAATATACTGAGCTACAATAGAATTTCTTACATATCAAGTTTTCATCAGTCCAGTACACTGTCTGGGTATTGTGTACTTTAACCATAGCTCACAATATTTTCCTTTAAATGAAGATACCCCCACTATGGTAGTGACGAGATTGATACTTGAGATAAGGATACAAAGTCTCAAACTAAAGACATATCCACAAATTGTGGTATTCAAATGTTGAAAATAATGCCCACTAGAGTCACTACGTGTGTATACGTATTGTACACTGTCACTGTAATCTGTGTACTGTTATAAAAGCAGTTTCTACACACACAAAGTGTCAAGATTAAATGTCGGAAAATATTTTCATAGTAAACTCTATACCCATTTAGCAACACAATTGAAGATTATGTAAATCATGAATTCAGCTGAGTACTGTGTATGTGGGTGTATGTGTGTTTGTATGTTATAAACACACAGACACACCTATAGATATCTATCCGAAGATGCCTTGAGGTGATATGTGTGCGTGGTTGTTCTGCAGATATCATTATAATCAGAACATTAGACAAATAGCAAACTGTTTACACTTACAAAAGACCAGAAGAGATTTCTTTCTAGGGTGTCCTGGCACTGAAACATAATAGTGTACTGGGTAGATGGAAACATGATAAGGTAATGAATGAGATGACAATTAACATGGCTTGTTAGCACAAAGAGATCTCAAGCAGCACTGACATCGAGGTTAAGAATGACATGATACTATTACCAATTCAGTTACACAGAGTCATTGTACCATTAGTAAAATGATACTGTTTTATACAGTGTCTGTACCATGCATAGTAAAATGATGTTTGCATACTGTCTTTGTGTTGTGGTAAAAAATGTACATTATTTTCAACTTGGTTGCATAGGCATTTGTATCAAAGAATCATATATTTATTGTGTGTGTGTGTGTGTCTGTGTATGTGTGTGTGTGTATGTATTAACTGTACCATTAGTAAAATGATGGTCCATATAATCAATGTACCATTAATAAAAGGATGTCACTTTATTATCTACCACTGTTATAAGGATATAGTTATGTATTTAGATACGTATACTGTTACCATTAATATAAGAATCAGTTTCCAATGTGGTTATATAATTATTGTACATATAGTCATAAATGTTAACCAATGCAGTCATCTATGAACTATATGAATGACAAGCCCTGAGATCCCATTCATGTATCAGCTTATACAGAGTTAATTAGAAAGTTGAAAGATCACCACACTCGTAATTGAAAAGCGTTCACATCTTGTTTTTTGGCTTCTACATGGATTCACTTGACTATTACTTTGGCTGTCCTCCATTACTAATAACATTCTAAGAAGCTAAAACCATCTTGGGAAGACAGTCAAATCCAACTCAAGGATTGTTAGCCTTGAAAGGTAATCTTGTTTTATTGCTATTGTCTGATGTAAAAAGTAAAAAAAAAAAAAAAAAAAAAAAAAAAAATTCTAAAATATACAGGGTAACAAAAAAAGGAAATTCTAGTTCCAGGAATCACATTTACATAAATAAAAATCTGTCATTAAAAAACAAAAACACAATTTTTTTTTTTTACTTTTCATGCAAGCTGTATGCATTCATGTTTCAACAGCCACAGAAAGCTGTGAACTATGAAAAACACATCCCTTGGGCCATAAGTGTTATTACTGTGTAAAGAATCCAGGCTTCCAGAACATTCTGTAGAGTCTAAACTCAGACATGTGTATCTCAAACACCATTAATCTTTCTGAACCTGCTCAGTAAGATCAGCAGCCTCTATCTCAGTATGCTAAGAACTAGACTAGAATTCTAACAGTCACAGGATCAGTCCTTCATGGTGCATGTTTCTGGGGCCAGTTTCCTTTCCAGTCACAGCCCATTACTGCTTCATCATATGTAATACTGTGTTTCTTGCTGTTTATGGGAGGGTGTATGTAGGAAAACGTTCTAATGCTAAGTGATATAAATTGTTTACAAAATACCAGTGGCAGTTTTTTTTTCTATTTCTAAACATAATAACCTCTAATATTAAAATATGTGGAGGTTATGATGTATAAATATTTAAATAATATTCATAAATATCTTATTAGGTTGTGTTTGAATGATATGGCACTAGCAGATAATAAGAAATAATCTGATTGATTGATAATATTATCTGTTTAATGCTAAAGTTGAAGTATAAATTTGTAATATATCAAGATTAGACAAAATACCATATTAATCTGATATTAACAATGAGTTCAGTATCAAATTTGTGGTGACAAAATACCATGTTAATCAAAATTAACAGTATTTTCTGCATCACAGTCATGTCAGTTAATCATATATTAACAATCTTTTCAGTGCCAAACCATGCTGACAAAAATACCGCATTAATCAAACATATTTTCAACACCACAACCATGTTTACAAAAATAGCATATTAATAGCACATATTTCCAATGTCCAAATATGTTGACAAACATACAATATTAATTAAAACTATTTTCAACGTCACAGCTACATTCACAAATACCATATTAATCACCCATATTTTGAATATCACAACTTTGTTCACAAAATAAAAAACCCAACATACTTATCAAACATTTTCAACTTTACAACCTCAGTTGACAAATATACCCTATTAATCAAACATATTTTCAGTGTCATAAGTATATTCAACAAAAATAGAAAATTTATAATGGGAAATTAAAGAGATTATCATCTGATTTATTAATAACCACTGTTTGGAATTTGAAGATTTATGTAAAAGCACTGAGGTGCTTGGAGACCTGCCTGAGAGGAAGGAATGTTAACATTTTGTTCATATCTACATGTTACCGGTATAAGCAGTTACAGCTGCTGGTCTCTAGGGGTTTTAACCAGATCACTGTGTAATCAGCGATCAAAACTGTTGTTAGAAATGAGCTCTAGAATTTCCATATCTTCCCTGTTAGACTAAAAATGCACTGATAAGAAACATTCTTTATTGGTACTTGTGAATTATATGTTTTATTATGTGCTAATTAAAGATTTACAAAACCAAAAAATAAAAAATAAAAAAAATATAAAAAAATAAAGACGTTTTGGAATGTATTGGACTGATTTTTGCCATATTAGAATTAACAATGAGTTCTTGAGCTTTTTGAAGTTGTAAAGACAGAGAGAGAGAGAGGGGAAGATGTTAAGCTAGAGAGGGGAGAAATTAATGAATGAATAATTAAATGGATGAATAAATGTATGGATCTTTAAAAATGATCTAGAACAAAATGAATGATCTGCAAAATAAAGATAGAAAGAGAAAGATTAAATCTGCCATGTTGGCATTCAAACACATATTTGTTTTTAATATATATTCTTATTATTGTTATATGGACAGTAAATGATTAACTGTTGGCCATCATGTTATTATTCTTGTTATCAGACAAATGCTTAACACTGCAAGATGTATATTCAGTGGTGATAGTAGATTAAGCACACACATAAGGACATTAACTGTGTGTTGTTGTGGTCAGTGGAATGCACTAAAACAGAGCTTTCAGTACACAACAAATACCTGTTACCACAGACAACACATAACTATTTCCAAGTGTAGATCTTTCATTTATAAAGTGTTCTGTGTATATTCTTACATTATAAGTGACAAAGATTAAAAAAACAATCGAAAACATTGTACTGTAAGTGTAATGGTTAAAAAAAGAAAGAAAATGGAGGACAAATATACAGCATACCAAGAAACAGGAAGTGTTGTCAAAAATATTCATGAAAGATCAAAACAACCGAGGTAGCCCAAGATGATAGCTTCTTGTTGTAAATTCTGCATTTCTGAAGCTGTGTTTTATGGGCCAGTTGCATCCATTATTTAAAGATGTATTTCTGGGAAGCATCATGGTGGAAACAATTAAAAGAAGTCTGAAGTTTATAGCAGGAAATATTACACACGGGTAAAATAAATTTGTACTTGAAAGTCTAGGAAAATATTCTTGTGAAGCAGATGTGAAAGCTTCTGTGACACACCTAAGCACAAACAGTTAAAGGTGTCTTCATTAATATACCTAGACAGAAATAATTGATGAATTCAGAATTTTATATCTCAGCCTGGGGATTCATGGGTAATAGAATCTTGTAGATGGAAATTTTTTGTTTACTGCAAATTATGTATAATGGTGTATTTTATGATGTTCCTAGGTACAAACAATTGAAAGTGTTATTTCTGAAAGAAAAAAAATATATATTTTGATAGAAATGATAGATAAATTAAGAATTTTATAACTGGGACTGTGGATTCATGGGTAATATAATCTTGTACATTGAAATATAGAAAACCTTTTGTTTAGAAAAAGTCATGAATAAAGATGTATTTTGCAATATTCCTTGATTCAAGAAGATATAGTTCATTACTAATTTGTTAATATATCTAGATAGAAATAATCAAAGAATTCAAAATTTCATTCATGGGTCATCCTTCCAAGCAAAAAATGCAGCAAAATTATTTCTGTGTCATGTATAACATGTCTTGTATGAAGGTTTATTTTGGATAAGCTAGGTGCAAACAAATAAAGATATATTTTATTAATACATCCAAACAGTTCCAGAACTGATAATTTTGTTACAGGAAATGGACATGTGGGCAATATTAGCCTGCGAAAGACAGTGTAGAAAGCAAGCATGTCATGTGTGAAGGATCTCTGCTTCTGTGAATGTAAAACATGCTTTTATCATCATGCATATATCTTAGCGATTTCCTTCCCAGAATTCTCTCTGAATGCTGCATGCTCCATGAAGCACACAACTTGAACATCTGTGTTTGGTAAATGCTAATAAGAAATCTTTATTACTCGGCATTTCTTTATTAAAGTAGGAGTGGGCAGGTCTGATGGTTAGAGTGCTTGACCTAAGATAAACTGGGTTTAACTTTACGTTTAAACTGTCTTCTGGGACCAACAATCTGAAATAGGAGCACAGCACCAGTGGACCATGAAATCAGTTGAATTAACCCTTGTACTCCTCCTGAGTTTAAAATTCTAGTCACTGACAGGATCTGACTTTAAGTACACATCAGTATATTTCTTGTTCTAGCCTGTGCTCCTCTGTTGCTTATCAGAAGTAAAGTTTTGAGTTTTCATGTCTTTGGTAAGTTGAATAAAAAAGATGCTAAAATGGAATGTATGTCGGAATTAACACACACTTAAAAAAAAAATGAATCATTTTCCACTCTGGTTTTATGAAACAAATTAAACTTTATCAAAGTGTGAAAACAGTAATAAATAAGAATGAATGAAACTTTTATACATTTGTTTAGCTTTTAATGTTTGAAAAGTTATTTTACCGTGCCATGTTTTGAATTTTGTTTATACATCCACCTATGACTTTATTTTCTGAACAGCAGTAAGTTACAATGTTTATGAGTTTCTAACTGGTGAGAGAGAAGTTGCAAAACACAACTTTAATGTACAAAAACAAGATCTGAGAAAAATTAAATGTATTTTCTTGCACATCCATCCATGCTGTCCAGAATAGTAATAAGTTACAATGTTTATGAGTTTCCAATTGGTGAGAGAAAAGTTGCAAAACACGACTTTAATGTACAAAAACAAGGTACAAGAATGCAGAACATGTTTAACAGGTAAAATGATGAATTGCTGGATGAAAGATTTCTGTTGTGTTGAATGCATGACTAATTCTTTTTCCCACTTCATTTTTTTTTTTTTTTTCATAAATCTTGCTTTGCTTCAGACTTTTTAAAAACAACAAGACAAAACCCTTTTGTATTTGTCTAATGAGATTTGGATTCATAATTTTACTGGGTAAACATTTGATCTGTATCCAGGATGTCTATTCTTTTCAAACTAAATGATATAATTTTACATTAAGCTGTCTTCCAAAGTCAGTTGGTTTAACTTATTTTATATTTAAAGCTGACTCCTGGAATCAACAAACATAGACTTCTGCTAAATATAGCAACACTGCCTCAAAACAAACCTCAAAAATCTGTTGAATTAACCCTTGTACTGCTAATCCAGCACTGAGCTTTTAAGTTCCAGTCATAAGCATGCAGCTTGGCACAAGCACAGACAGAGAGGAGTGACTTCTCCACATTGTTGTAGCACTCATCATTGTTGCAGTGCTGTGAATTTGATCCCAGTTCACTGCTGAAGAACTGTACTGTCAATAACCATTGACCATCAATCACCACTGTCATAACATTTCATCCATCAAAGTGACCATTGTTCATAACATGGCCTCCTCTTCTAACAGTCCCGTCAGTTAGCATCAGATGCTTTTTCAAAACAAACAACAAGCACTGTTCAGGAGCGGTGGAAGTTTGTTTTTTCCTTTCACATACGTATTATAAATGAACCCATTTTTCATCCATTGTGAGTTTTTATGACCATTCTGGCTATGGTGATGAAAATTTTATTGCAGAAAAAAAAGAAGTGAAGGCAAAACAAAAAAACCCCACAAATATGTGTAAAGAAAAAGGATGAGAAGAAATGGGTAGAGAAATAGAACTGTTATAAAATATGTTGTTTGTGTCTGAAAAAGAAAGCTGGGATTTAAAAACAGTATTTTCAGTGTTAAATAAAACAGTGTATATATGTAAGAGAATGATATTCTGATCAGTAAAATTCCCTTGTTTGTTTGTTTTTGTTGTTTTTGGGGGGGGGGTTGTAGGTTGGTTTTTTTTTCTAATTATTTGGCCAATCAACAAAATTTAAATAAAAGGCATATATTTTTAACAATTTTTTTTTTTTTTTTTTCTTAAAACATTTCATAGAGATTTTAACATAATTTTCCAAAGAATTATTTCTATTTTTAATAAGAAACTGATGATACTTTTTCACTAATTCAGAACTAACAAATCTCTGTTTTCTCCTTCTAAATATTGTAATGCTCCACCATGGACAGAAGAGTCATTGGTGGGGTTTTAGACCAAATTAACTGTGAAAGTATTGCCTAGAGACACCCAGCCTAAACAGTTGTCCTGAAAATACAGTCGCAGTTTTCACTGCAGTAAACATCTTCAGAGTTTATGTAGAATGGCAGATAAAACCATTCTTCTTATTCATCTAATTATTAGTACTGACCAGAAGTATTTTAAATAGATACTTGCGTATATTATGTGTATGTGTGAGAGAGTTTTGTGCACTGTGTGGATGTGTGTGTTTGGGTGGGTGTTGTGTGGATGTTTATGTGTGCATGTGGGGGTGTGGAGGGTGTATTTATGTTGATGCATGTCTGAGAAAAAAATTTAATGTGTGTGCAAAAATGATACATTTGTCTTTTAACTTCCATATTTTCATTGGGCTACTATTTTGTTATTATTGTTGTTGTTGTTATTATTATCATCATCATCATCATCATTACTACTATTGTAAGTGTGTGTATGTGTGTGTGTCTGTCACTTTGTCCGATTCTGAAAACTGTGTATGCATCAGTCTGTTAACTGCATAACTCTGTTACTATATGTCTGTCTGTCTGTAACTCCATACTGTTGCTGTGTGTATGTCTGTCTGTGCATCTATGAATGTGTTTTTATCTCACAGATGGAATGATCCAGAAGTCTGCCGACTTGACTGTTCAGTCATTTTAATTTTTTTTTTTATACCCCATCTCGAGTTACAAATCTCACTGCAGGGATTCTCTGATAATGTTTCTATCAGGAGAAAAACATTTTTTTTTTATTGCAAGTCAAGGAAGACATTTTGGTTAAGTTTAGACCAACATAATTAGTTAATGTTTATGTTTGTTCCAAAATAAAACCCACCGAATTTAAATCATTCAGAAGCTAAATCCCCGATAATCTCTTGTTTTTATAAAAATTTCCTTTAACAAGTGATTTAAAAGACTGCACCATAATTATTCTGTTTACTGTAGCTCTGGTGTTAATCTGTTCCAATTTACTGTCAGACTCTCTCTCTCTGTTTTTAACAGTGGGAAAAAGGGTTAAAATAATAATATACAGAGAAAAATAAAGCAAAATTTTCTGCTACAGATATTAGTTAGTCTCTTCTTGTAAGTCTGTGAAAAAAGATATTAAAATGATATAGAAAATAATAACACGGTCTTCTGTGACTACTAGCTGGACTTGATAGGCAAGTGTTAAAATTATATACGGAAAGAAGATTTCTTTTGCAAATGATAAATTAGACTCTTCTTGTATGACCACGAAAAAAATTATTTAATTAATATATGGAAATAAATGATACAGATCAAAACTGATTTTACAGATTAACATTAACTTATAAAACATCTTAAATCACAGTTTTGTCCTAAATCACAATTTTCTTTATCCAATCAGTTATGTAGTCACATTATTACAGAATCTCTGATATTTTACATTGTATATTTTCATCACTATCATAATTTTAACTTTGGCCATCAGATGGTGATATCTTGTTGATAAAGAGATTAAGACTGAAAAATCCAGTGTTAAAATTTGTTATATACATTTGTTGTATATATATATATAAAAAAATATATATATAGGTTATTTTTTGAGATTTAAGAAATGTATTAAGATAATGTACAGAAACATTTTTCCTACAAATATTAGTTCAACAGATCTTTTAAGATGGGACTAAAACAAAAGTGTTAAAATAATATACAAATAAGCAGTAACAGGTCAAAATATCTCCTACAAATATTACTTACTATTCTTTTAAGACTATTAAAAGGTGTTAAGATAATATACAGAAAAATGAGATATGGGCCAAGATTTCTGCAACAAATATTACTCACTATTCTTTTAAGACTAAGAAAAAGTGTTAAGAAAATATACAGAAAACTGAGATATACGGGTCAAGATTTCTCCTAAGAATATTGGTGATATTTTCAGCGTTGTGGCAGTTGTAGGTTAAAGTAATATGCTGAGACCATGTAGATCTCCTAGGGCTAGTGTGTAGTGGTGGTGGGGATGGTGTTAATTGTGAGCAGGAAACAAAGAAGGAAGATCTCCACATTGTTACTGGGGGAAAGTGGGTCAGAACAACATGTCAGGCAAAATCAGCTTCAACTTTTAAGTGTTAAAATGGAATTTCTTTTCTTTTCTTTTCCTTCTCATACTTTCTTATTCCTTGCTGAGCTTTTTATTTCTTTTAGCCAGAGTTTATTTTCTATTTTTCTTCTTCTTTGTTTATTCATTCTTTCTTTCACTTTTTCTCTCTCCTTGCTTTTCAGATTTTTTTCTCAATTTTCCTTTTTTTCCTCTTTTTTTCATTCTCAAAGATTAAGTGAAATGGTTTCATTTAATTACCTTAGGAAAAATGAAGGATTAGATGATGCTATTAAAATAATAACAATAATAATGACAATAATAATAATACAATAATAACAACAACAACAACAACAACAATAATACTAATAGAAACAAAATGGCTAAATGAGGTTACCATTTTTTTTCTTAAAACTATCAAATTTTATAAAATCAAATTAAAAAAAATCCACAACCAAATATATAAAAAAAATATATATCAACAAGACAGGACATACAAGAAAAAAAATGTCTTCAAAACAACAAAACTCTAAAATGAAAAATTATCATGTGCACAGAACAACTATAGTGTTTCTCATTTCCATTCATCAGTGTGTCTGCACAACATGTTCCACATTCTCCTGCCTTGTTCTTGTAATGTTACTACTTTTTCTGAGTTATAATTTCAGGAGAAGAACTGTTTTAGGGGGCTGTAAAAGAAATATGTGCGACACACATTTCTACCACAAGACCACAACTGTTCATTGTCACAGACAATCTGTATATTCATACCATTATTCCTGCCCTTCTTGAAAACCATGGTCATTAGAGTACATTATCAGATCAAAGGTTTTGTTTCAATCTTGATAACACTTCTGGCAAACGTTTCAGAATAAATTATGATGGTCATTATGTTTTTTTTTTTTTTTTTTTTTTTTTAAGTCTTTATCACAAAAGTCTTAGGTTAATAAAAATATATTTTTTTTAAAGAAAATCATCCAAAAACAAAAAAACAGATGTGGTTTAGAATTTTTTTTTTTTCCATTTCTTTTAAGTATTTTCTTACTCACTTGATTTAAGATGGTTTTCAAAAAGTTAAGCTAAAAAAAAAAACCCTAAAAAAACTGTTGAATTTTGCAATGGGTGATTGAGACCAACAGACTGATGACAGTAAATGGTCCCCAAACGTTCCTGGTCTTTGTAAAGAAATCAACAAACAACTGTGTGCCAGTCAGATGCTTATCAGTGATGGGGTCTGTTACATATGTCACTTAACCAGAAGCCACTGTAAACTGATATACTTAGACTATGGCTGCAGAGCACATCTCTTTTATGTATTGATTATGGAGGAAAACTGATATACACGGATGGTACATGTACTGGCTGACTTCAGCTTGTAGATTTATAAATACACTTGTCACTTTGGTTCACAGGGCTCAGTGAGTGTAAATGAAATACTAGTAACTGATAGAACATAATAGATTCTACATTAATGTCTTGTCAACAACTACGGGCATTAAAAACCTACTGGTACTGATTGTTAATAACAAAGCAAATAATTGAAAGGGTCAGTATATTTAATAAGCATATAATGAAAGAAAGTTATTCAGTTTATGTAATAATAATAATAATAATAATAATAATAATAATAATAAATAATAATAATAAATATTTATTCAAAGTAATATATTTTTTGAGAAGTTAACATGTTCAAATTTCTGGGATACTAAAGTTTGGAAAAATTAAAAAACAAACAAAATAACAACATTTCTTACTTTTTCATTTTTTTAACACTTAAAATTATTGCAGTACTTCAGCTGTTTATGAGTCATTAAAACATTTGAAAAGAGTTCTATAACAATTATCTACTGAATTTTCACAAGAAATAAAAAAAGAGTAAAATTATTTATTTATTTTCCAGTTTATTTTACAGTCATGTTTTAACTTTATTCCACAACATAAAACGTTCCTAATGAAAAATGCTTCCTTTCTTAAACATATCTACATATGGACAAATGTCTGTTACAAACAATTTATAATTCAGTCCACATTTATCAATAAACTCCTGGTTTACAAATATTCTCTGAAAGAGTACACTCAAATTAAACCAGTATTTAATGAATTGATGGATTCTGATTAAGTCAGCATTTATCTATACATTTTTGTATTGGGAATGTTTCCTGAAAGGATAGATTCAAATTAAATCAATATCTATCAATATATTTTGTAAGGGTAGATTCAAATACTATTATTTATCTGTAAACTGTTATATTAGAAATATTCTCCCAAAGGCTAGATTCAAATTTTAAACCAATGTTTATCTTCAAAACTGGCTGGAACTGAAATGTCCATAAAGCAATAGATTCAAGTTTAACTAGTATTTTATCTATAAACCACCACATTTGAAATACTACTGCCAGCATTGTGAGGGTAGATTCTAATTAAACAGGAGCCACCGAGAGTACATAAACTTTAAACATAATTGAAATCGTATGTGAGAGATGGCGAGTCAGTCACATAAGCAGTTGGAGATGATCATTAATTGTCTGTGTTTTCAGACACTGGGAGCTCGGGTGAGCCATAATATTGCCAATCCTGTACATTATTTATCACTGGGAAACCCCTAGAGGCTGCACCTGACTTGATTGACCCTGAAGGCTGTTAGAGCCAATGAGCAAATATTGAGTTAGATTTGCCTGTAGTTGTTCACTCCTTTTGGCAACGAATGGATGACTTCCATTAAATATTCCGTATTTTCTCTCTTTTTTTCTTGTTAATCAGTCATTATGAGTTAGAAAAATAATTTTCTATTACAATGCAGTCATAGTGCAAAGTTGTAACTAAATCTGTGTTGATGGTATTCTGAAAGGGTTGTTATATATTACATTTATCTAGTAAATGTGTTTTCCCATTAACTAGTATGTAGTTTTTTTTGTTTTTAATCAGTCATTATGAAATATTATTTTGGCAGTACATTAAAGGCATACTACAATACCATAACTAAATCAATCTCTGTAGATGATGTTCTAAAAGGGATGTTGTATGTTGCATCAAGTTCTCATTAAATATGCTGTTGTTTTTGTTGTTAACCCTTTGTCCTTCAGTATTTTAATAAATATTTTTACAGATCCCACTCCAGCTGTGTAGACTTTGACACGTTTTGTTTCATTTTAATACAAAGTGTGTGCAGTTTGACTTTTGTCTCTTAACTAATGTTTTAATATAAACTGCCGAGCCCACTCAGTCTGTGTAGATTTCGACCTTTTGTGTCTCAGTGTTTTACTATAAACTGCAGATTTCACTCAGTCTCTGAAGAGTTTGATCCATTTTAATATGGACTGCCACTTCCCAGCCAAGTCTGTGCAGAGTATGACATTATAAGCTCTGTAGCTTATGCATTTATATGAATATAAAACTGTTTTAAGTATGTTTATATGTAGTAATGAAAATACTTAAAAACAAAAAAAAACAAAAAAAAAAATGGATAAAACAAATTTATGTTTGAATTTGATTTTAAATCTCTAAGTAATTGCTCATAAAGGAAATTATAGGTAACCATTAAAATTTAAAGATTTTTTAAAAATATTTTTTACTTTCTTTCTTTTTAAAATTAGTTAAGAATATTGGAATGAGGTAATTAATATATTTTTTAACAAATATTTCTGTGTAATATACAGATACGTTTTGTAAAAATAAAACCAATAAGAATCAACAGAACTGATCTGTATAATGTTACCAAAACAAGGGAAATCAAATTGTAATTTTAAAATGTAGAGAAAATATAAATAATCATATAGCGCTCAGCCATATGTCTGTGTATGTATGTCTGTGAGTATGTATGTACATTCAGAATAAAGAACATGCACACGAATTACACACACACACAAGTTTAGTGAGTTTGAGAAAAATAAAAATGGGAAGAGAAAGAGATTGTCTATGAGATAGAGAAAGATTATGAGAGACAGAAAAACAGACTGAGTGAGTGAGATAGACTGTCAGATGATGGGAGAGAGTGAGTTAGAGAGACAGATAGATATTCACTTGATGAGAGAGACAGAAACAGACCAAGATAGAGTAGTAGTAGAAAGAAAGAAAGACAGAAAAACACAAAGAAGGTGAAATAATGAGATAGAGAAAGAAAGAAGGTGAATATAATACTCGAGTTAAAAGATTAATGGGACTGGTGAAGAATGGCAGTGTATTCATTCAGCTACAAGTCAGGAATGATACTAATAACATGAGTTGTAGTATTCCCATATCTTTCACTGTTAAGTGGTTTTCCTCACTGCAAACACAGCAGGACATCTTTGGGAACCTGTAGTCTTCAGTCTGATATATACATACATACACATCCAAATGGACTGGGACCCTTCATGGTATTGTATGGGATCGGTTATTCCTGCCCACCACTTCTTGTCATGTGTCAGTGGCCCCTGGGGTGCTGCTGAAAAGATTTATAACTTGTCTTTTAGCCCCTGTAGAGTTTATCTGTCCACCCCTGATTTGGTTTTGTTTGTTTTGTAATGTTTACTGGTGTTTAGTGAGTATTTACAGTTATTGCCCTTTTTAAGATGATCACCCATGCTTGAAATAATCATGTTGGTAAAAAAAAAAAAAAAAATTGTAATTTCTGGAATTATTTTGATAGCATAATGATGGATGTTAAAGAAATGCAAGAGCCAAAAGGATTCATCAGTTTCTTTTTCTTCTTCTATCATATAGAGTATTATCAATGTCTAAAATAAATTTATTACCAAAGCAGTGACCTCTACAGTGACATTTCAAGTAAAATTTTTATTATATAGCTAACAGACATTCTTGTGATAATAATCTTTCAAAATGAGGTTGGAAGTCATCTGAAGTGGGCAGTAATTCACATCTTTCAGTTTGAAATTACATATTTCCAAAAAAATATCAAATAAAAAATCTATATGAAAAGTTTCAAAATTCTGAATCCAGCTGTAACCATTCCCTCACAAAAAATATCAGCAGAGGTATTTTTTTCAGCAGAGAGATAACTATGATGACTGTTTTTCAGCAGAGCAGATTAAATTCTTCATCTGTTTTGACCAGCTTACTCAATATCTGCTGACCTTTTACTTCATCCAGCAGATAATACTACTTTCTCAACAAATAGCTATGTTTAAAAAATCTGCCTTGATGAGCGTCTACTTGCCAGTGTTATCAAGTCAGTCTGACAAAGCACAGACAGACACACGTATATCTTTTCATCCTTTGCATGGATCTGTCACCCATCCAGATTTGGAGAACTTGCTTTTCCTGATGGAACCAGTGATATTTTTATCTGTTATCTGAAAAAGAAAATAGAATAGAAATACCTTTCCAGAGATCAGGCAATGTTTATCTGTTAAGTGAATAACTTAATTTGAATTTAATTAATCTTCTTCATATAAATAGTTTAATTGGGTCCTTAATAATTTTCATTTTGAATGCGAGTTTTTGTAATTAAAAATGTTTAGCTTATTAAAAATTAAGCTTATTAACATTTTTTTTTTTTAAATCTCTACTGAATGATGGCCAATCATCATTTGTGTTTGTTCATTATTTATTTAAAACTATTTTTAAGAAAGTTTTTGGTACTTTTAGGAAGGATGTAACACCAAACTAATTTAAATTAAAAACATGAAAATATTTTTTTTTTCAAGCAGAAAGTAAGATAGATGAGATTATCAGACTCATTCAGTCTTTGAGATAAATTGTTTAACAGCTCATTTAACTGTTTTAACCTTGAAACTAAATTCATTCATGAAGCCAAACTATCTGTAGCCACTGAGTGAAATGTGAACTCACAAATGTTGAGTAACCAGCTCTTGTACATCACCATCGTATGTTGTGCACTGTTATCAGTATGTAGTAGTTGATTTCAGTGTACAGAGTTTATTCTAGACTGAATAACAGAGCTAATTAGAGAGAGAGAGAGAGAGAGAGAGAGAGAGAAATTTAAAGATTATAAAAACTTCAAAAAGAGACTGACCAAAATACTGTATATCTCTCTGTTAAGATTCAGAGTAAAACTTTTGCATTTATAAAATGGCTTCAGAGCTGTTGCTGTAACTCATCAAAGAATTCGGTAGCAGAGTTGACCAGAGGTCAAGTGGAACCGGTCACAGGCCAGTGAAGATAGTTCTGTTGTCACTATATCATTGTCCAGAGGAAATGAGCAGTGGACAAGCGTGCACTGAACAGTTGCAACACCTCTTGGTGTGATCGTGGAATCATGTGATAAGCATACATCGACTTTGCCTATCTTCATCTTCGCCAAATAAATGATCTGTCAGGACCAATTTTGCTAACACTCAAGCAGAAATTATTTTTGCCAGTGTTATATCCAGTCTTGGTGCCAAGCTGGTCTACGTTGCCTGCATCCTGGCTTTATTGATGTGGAAACAATGCCAAACAGCAGAGCCACCTGGGGATCTGGCTAGCATGGAGCTAGTTACCATCATGGCCTGCTGATGAAGTTTAAGAAAATGATAATCACAAGAGAGAGAAATATTATCTTAACAACAGCTCACTGTTTCTTGTACAGTTCAGTTGTTGGTTCTGCAGTTCATCAGGCTGGGCTTTTTTTTTCTACATTTATGTCTGTGTTTATTCATGAATAACTAACTGTGGTTATCATAATAATAAATGTAATAATAGTAACAGATATAAGGGTAATTTTAATAATAAAATATAATAATAATAATAACAGATATAAGGGTAATTATAATTAAAAAAATTATAAGAATGAAGTTGTTAATTTAAAAAAAAGAAAAAATTAAAATGTTATGACATTTAATTGTTTTCCTGTTTTTGCTCTTTTCATTCTTTAACTGCATTTTTCTTCTTTCCCAAATTGTATTATACCAAACAAGGGGGAGGGAAAAAAAGAAAGAAAAAAAAAAGATAACTGTAATAACAAACTAATAAATCCATATTAAAGAAAAGTTTTTTTTACAAAATTAAGATTTTATTTAGATAGTAATCATTTTTGGGTTTTTTTCTATGCATACAAATTTCTGTTATTTACATTTTGTTAAATGTCAGCATAATTATATTTATCCCTCTGCAGTTCCGATGCCAGCATTCAAGATAAAATTAATGGGGGTTGTGTTTAACTCAGATACAAATTCATTTGTCTGTGGTTAATATTTTCCCCTGAAAATGTAAACTTTTAAATAGATTGATGCTTATTTATTGGTCAAGTGTGAAACTGTTAGGCGGCGAGACATGGAATGAAAAAGAGATGTACTGTGTTGTGTTCATACATATATATTGACTTGCCTTCATAAGATTCGAATGGGATGGATATAGATGGAGCATTTATTTAAATTAATCGTTTCCATGACAAACGAAGGGTCGTAAAGTCTACGTGTATTGTTTATTAATATAGATTTACGAGGCGTTCGTTCGCGCAATCTCAACAAGCAGTTCCATGCTGGTAATTAAGATGGGACAATTAAGCGAGGCAAAACGAATCTTTCTCACTGGATATGAATACAGATGATTAAAACTGCAGACAGATGAATATCTTACGAAGCTGACCACAAACAGTGTTGGAAATTCTGCCCCCTGTCTGCTGTCCTGCCTTCCATTCCCTGTTAATCTCAATGCATCAACATTCATCAGAATCACATTGACAAATATTTGATATGACCAGACAGTTCTCCAACAGTTGGAGGAACTTATCGGTATATGAAATGTAAATCAGAAAATAATTCATTATTGATTACTGATAGCTTTCTAAAGGAAGGTGCTCCTTGTTTTCTTTTCTTTTTTTTTTTTTTTTTTTTTTTTTTTATGAAATAAATCCTTGTCCAAGAAATGACATCTGAAATTTTTATTTAAAGTTTTTATTAAAAATTGTTTTTGAAGGATTATGGTTATATGACAGAGTCTGGATTTTGTCAGACACTGATATATAGATAATGCTCGCATTAGAGAGCTTTCTTCGAACAAGTAAAATAGGTCTTTTTAATACTATAAAAAAATAATAATAAAATATTTAATATTTTCTTCAGTTTGTTTTTTCACATACCAGTAACATTTAAGTGCTCAACGATGACAAATTTGAATAATTACAGAAAAACATCATGTTTTTTATGGGGTTTTTTGTGTTGAATTTTATAAGGAAATGATTTCCAGTTTCTTTTTTTAGTATTTTCCTCCTTATCACAAACATGATTAAAGTTAAGATATCCACATAGTGTTATTGCTGCCTTTTTAAATATTTTACATTTAATATAGGATATTAAGTTGTTGTTTTTTAATTTAACTTATATAGTGAAGATTAAAATTTTGTTAAGTATTCCGGTTTATTTTCAAGTAATATTGTGAAGTACATAGTTTTGGTTAGAGCAAACTTAGCTAAAGGAATAAGACTATAAACTACACACACACACACACACACACACACACACACACACACGTAGTCACACCCACACATACAGTCACACACACACACACAGACATACACTCGTACATTATATATGTAATTTAGTTATTAGTTTGTTATATCACAATAAAGTATACATGAAATGGGTGTGTTATGTGAAATTTCTAATGGAATAAATAATTAAAAAAAAAAAATACAACAACAACTGATGATCTAATTCAAAGGAGGGAATTAATAAGACTGAGGGAGTTATAACGTTCCTCTCCCTTAGCATTTTGTGGACTGCCTCTGACTTCCTTCAGATTGTAACAAGATCTATGAGTGTCTGTCAAAGTCGGTGGTAAATCATGACTGATTAGACATTAGCTGATGATCACATTCAGTCAGTACATCTGTTATTCTGTCCAGTCAGAACATTTGCCTACTAATATTGTCAGTCACGATGTTTGCAGTAAATGGTGTTAGTCAGAAAAGCTAAAATTGTAAAATTATTTCAGAGACTTTTTTTTTTTGTCTGCCTGGTAAAACACAGAGAGATAATTTTATGTTAGTTTACATGTTGGTGTGTAGGGATGTAATAAAACTGAGATCTTTGGATCATTTTTTTCTCACTTTGTATCGATCAGTCAACATGTGTGTTATTTTATTTATCATTCTCTTTTTGTAGGCAGTTCATTAGAGTGGCTGTTTATTGGTAGTTTTAAAATTAATTAATGAGTTTCAGAATTAACCTAGAGAAAACTAAAATAAATAATTTAACATTTTTTTTCTCTCTCTCAGAAGGCTGTATAAATGCTATACAAATTTTAAAATCTTGTTTCTTAAAGCATGTGACTATGTTTCTTCAATCATTCTTACTGTAAAGAGAGATATATAATTGATATTGATACAATTACTATTGTTATTATTATTATTTCATTTTCCATTTAATATGATTTTAACACAACTGAATGTATATAGTGCCATAACTGAAGTAATTTAATAATTGACAGATTTTTATAGAAAACATTATAAAATTTTTACCTTGTTTTTATTATACAATTTTATAAATGTGTTCTTTTAAACTGTATTAATCTGTTTTACCTACAAAATAATTTTAATTATTTTTTTCCTCTATTTTCAGGTAAGTTGTCTCTTCTGCTGAATCATCAGTGTCTTATGTTTGAGTTGAAGAATATCAAGTAATGTGTTGATTTTCTTAATATCCAACATTAGTAGAAATAAAATACACACATATATATTAATGGTACTTGCATCTAGTTGATAAAAATGATTTTATTCACAACAGTAGTTGTAAATAGTGTTTGTATTAAAAGTGTTAGTCAAATTCAGTGATTGTATTTGCAACAGCATTTCAAAATGGTAGCAGCTGAAAATGGCATTATTTTCTATTCAAAACCCATAGTTCGAAATTATGATTTTTTTTTACAACATTAAATGAAAATAGTGATTATATATCATAAGATTAGTTGAAAATGGTGCTAGTATTTGCATAATATATTGATTGTATGTGCAAACATTTTTTTCTTAAGCCCCACCACGAAAGAGGTTAAATTAAGTCACATTTTCTTCAGTATCATAACAGAATTGTATCGGTTTATCAGCATACCACTAGCACAATGTCATGCTTCTGGAAGTGATGACATTAACACATCATACAACAGTGATTGTGTTAAACGAAAAAGAAATGTCTGCTGCAGATAATAGGGACACACTGTTTGCATGTGCATTGTCAAGCTATGCAATCTTCCTTCTCCATCTCATTTCTGTTAACCAGAAAGCCTTGAAGAATCACTGTCATATCTTACAAAGCAAACAAGGTGGAAAGCATTTCTATCTCTGCATCTACTTATCTCCGTTGTCCCTCCAATTGGCTTGAGATTCCTGAAGCCTGTTGCTATGGAGACAACAGACAGGATGGCCAACAACAGACAGAATGGGGGGAAAAGGTATACTGTAGACAGCATGGGATACAACAGTCAGAACTGGAAAATAAACAATAATGAGAAAAAAAACCAAGATAATGAGATATAGCAGATTATGGAAAATGACATAAAGAATATGAACTAGCAAATAACAGGAAATAATCAAATGAATGAGAAATAACATATAATGGGAAGAATACACCAGAATGGGAAATAACAGATACTGGGAACCAACAAATAAAATAAGAAATAACAGATAACTAACAGACAGAATGGGGAAAAACAAACAGAATGGAGATAATGAATACAGCACACGACTGGAAACAAAACAGAAGATGGAACAGAACAGACAGGATGGAATACAATAGACAGGATGCAGAAACAAATATTGCCTCATTTCTGACTGTTTTTGTTATTGAGTAACTTCAGAGGCCATTTGTACTGTTTGAAATTTGTGGCTTCTGACTTGTAAAGAAATCTTCTATGGGGTAATTCAGTCAGCAATAGACCAAAGGCTCATTGCTTAGGGATAGTCACAGTTTCACACCTGTGAAAACAGAAAACACTGACCCCCATGTCTTATAGGATGTTTGCTTTTCACAATAGATTTAACTGAGTGTTTTCAAAAGTTATTTTAATGAGAAAGAGTTTTGTTTTATGTTGGGTAATAGTCAGTGGTTGAAGTATTGAACAAATATTGCTCTGTTGATCAAGTAGTCAGCCTTGCTCTGTCTCACAGATAAGTCTAGGATTACTTTCTCATACATGATTACTTTCTCAGATTACTTTAATTTTAATTCAGAGAAAATGTTTAGAATTTTTAAATAAAGTTTTTTTTTCTACTGAAGCCATGACTACCACTGACATTTAATTATTAAGTTAGATTACTGGTTGAACCACTAAATACCCAAATGCATGCACATACAACCATATGCATATGCATGCAGATATGCACACAAGTTGTCATATTTCAAACACATTCACATATTCATCACACAGAAATGTTTTGTGGAAGGACATTTAAGGTAAAAGTACAAGTAAAAAAAAAATCACTTACCCTGATAATTTTTTATTTCTGGGTACTAGAAATATAGAAATGACCCCAAAGAGATTAGTATCCATTCATCAACTTCTTTAACTCAACCAGACATCCTATTTAGAGGAATTATAGTTTATAACAAAATTTTAAAAATGGAACTTGAAACAAGACAACACAAAACAAAACAAAACAAAAATAATAAATAAATAAATTATATATTTTTTTTTTATATAAAAATTAAAATGAACACATGCTAATACCCCCATAACAAAAATAAAAAAATGGACTAAAAAAAAATTAAAATGAAATTCCATTTAAATCCCCAAATAAATCAACAGTTCTTGATTGATAGTGAGTTGAAATAATCTGGATATTTTTAAATAAAAGTTAAATAAATCCTTGTTATCTGATTTCACATGACTTAACACTTAATGAGGTATTCTCTTCTGGCATTTCATTAATTGACTGGGCCATTAATGTATGAGTAATGTAAAAATCCATTAAGAAATAAAAAGAGAAAAAAAAAACGCACACACACAAAAAAAAAACACAACTGCAGAAAAACCAGACAGAAACAGACTGAGAAAATATTTCAGAAATGAAAATAAAGTAGCATTTTGTCTGTAGGAGGCAAAAAAAAAAAGAAAAGAAAATGTTTTCAAAAATGAAAAAGCTGTGCATATGCAGACTGACTCCTTTCTATAATCCATGGCCACCCATGGATTATGTTGAATAATTCTTCAGGGGAATTGAAAATGCTTAAAACCTACCTTGCTTATCCTACTCCCATTTAAAAAATCTCAGAAAGTGAGAGACAGAATCTTTTTTTTTCTTTTCTTTTCATTAGGTTTATTTTAATTTCAAATGTCATTTGAATCCATGTTTAAAAAAAGAAAAAAAAATTAATCAGCAGCAGTCAATTTTAAATTTGTTCATATAAAATTCAGGATTTTATCTTTCTTTCTTGCTAACATTTTAAAGTATTTTTAACTTACTTTCTTACTACCCCTACAACAGCGAAAAAAGAAATAAAAAATTAAGGACAGCTATACAAAACTTAAGGTTTCTGTGTGTCAAGATAATAATTAGAAGAAATAGCATTTTAAAAACTGTGTGTTGATATTAGTGAGAAAAAGAAAAACTCATTACCTCTGGTATGGTGCACATTCGTAGTTATTTTCAGAGTTTATTTCAAGGTTATTCTTGGGAAGCTAAATATTTGTCAGTAATTGTGGATGTTTTGTTTTGTATTGTTTTTTGTTATTACAATAATATAAAAGAAAAAAAATGGAGAAAAAGTGAAGAGGTAGAAAATGTGTTGTATGGGAAATATTACTGACTGTTATTTTGCTTCAGTTTTATCAGTTGTATTAAGAAGATATGAGGTAATGATTTGTTACTTGGTATCATTTTGATTTTATGTTTCTGTGTTTTATATAACAGAATTATTCATGGACCATAAATGAATCATCAAAATACAGCAGCAAAAGAACAGAATGAATCATTGAAGATTTAATAAAATCTCAACAAAATTACCAGCACTTCATTAATTTCTCTTATTGAATAGCAGCAAGTGATTTATAATAAGAACCTTCTCATGGACAGCAATGTCCTTAACACCCTTTAACAAATTTGATGCAACCACTGCCTTGGGCATAATAAAATTCCACTGATAATTTCATCACTGAGGCCTGTTCTTGTGGCTTATCATACCTGAGACTAATATTCTGATGTTGGAGCCATAGCTAAGCCTTTTGGTTTTACATGCAAATAGCTATACATACTGACAATACATGCAAACAAAAAGCATCCTGGGCTCATCAGATAACAGTGAGATGAGGGTGTGGAACATTCAGAATACCTGTGTGAAATTTAAAATAGTTGTTTGAAAGCTCTTTAAGTAGTAGGATATAACCAACTGGCAGGTGATCTGTTACAGTGGCAGTAGGCGAGAAAAAAAAAAAGTGGAAAAACATTTTCCTAAATTCATTAAGTGTTTCTCAAGTTGACTCTGGGTTGTATATGTGTTTTTAATGTGTGTGTTTGTGTAAGTGTGTAAGGGTGTGTTTGTGTAAGTGTGTAAGAGGGTGCATGTGTGTATGTGGTTATCTGTGTATATATTTGTCTGTATTTGTATGTGTGTCTGTTTCTGGCTATTGGTCATACTCTGTCTGTGTTTTGACATATATCAATGGAATTTAAAAAACAGAAGACCATACTGACCTAATACCAGAAAGGTCACAGTGACTAACTTTTGCAAAGCTGGTTAAAAAATAAACATAAATTAGGGATCTAGGATTAACCATTTACAGAAAATTCAGATTTACTGCTTTGTAATTTTCAAATCATAAATCAGACATTTAATAGACACAAATGTGAAAATAATGCAGAGTAGCTATTACAGAAATATCTGTATTTTGTTCATAATCAATACACTGTTTAGGTGTACATTGGTTAAGCCACTGGCCTGAACACTTGTAGGTTTTTGGATCAAATCTTGATTTAAAAAAATTGAAACCAGACCTTTTTGGGGCACTTTAAGACCAGGACATGCGCTTTACTTTCTAATTTACCTTGTAACATTCTAACTTATTTTCTAACACACTAACTTGTCTTCTAACATACTAACACACTAACAGTTATGTACAGACTACCCAAGAAGACTCTGAACTACATAACTAAACAGCTTGCATCATCAGAGGATGTAAACATATTTCAGATTGTTAATTTTTATTGTTAATAAATACTGAATAAATTAAATGAGGGATTTTAAACAAATTTGTTAATAACAGGTCTCGATCAATTTATGAAGGAGTTTAACACCATTATAGTTTTTGGTTATTTTCCTGTCAGTGGTAGGTACGAATTGGTAACTTATTTGTGTTGTTTTTCTTGCTGTTTTGTTAAAAAGCTCCACGAAAGATTTAGAGTTTTGTGAACAGAGTTATCTCTCCTTTAAGAGCTCTTGTCGGAGAATGATGTGATAATAGATCTTCCAAGTCTGAGCATCTCTTAGCAGCCATTGTTCATTTAAAACACAGACACTGTAAATGTTTAAATGTGCAGAAGTGCTAGAAATGACTGGACTTTACAGTCAGTTAACATCCTTTGTTCACACAGAATAGACACTGTCTGCTACGTGCAGATCTGGAAAAGTACTAGAGCAGACTTTATAACCAAACATTAACTAATGTTATTGTGTTTTCTTGAGCTGGTAACTATAGTTACATTTATTGCTTGGATGTACCAGAGTTGTTTTTTTTATTGTTGAACTAACATAATCATCAATTTTGTACTGGTAACTATGGTTATATTTATTCCACACAGAAGTATTTTGCTTTGAAATTCAGACACATGTGGTTTTAGCCAAATTTTCAGCTTCCCCATGCACTGGATAACTTAATTTAATTAATTTACAAATTCTTATCATTTAAAATTATGGCATCAGTGATCTTTTTCCCCAAATCTTTTTTTCACTTTTCATTACACAAACATCTCTTACAGTCACTCCTATTTTTAAAAAATATATATCTTCTTACAAGAACATTTTTTTTTTGTTCTCTCTCTCTCTCTTAGTGTTCTTGATCAGTAATTACTTGTTTAGAAAAACTGACAGTATTATGCTCAGTGTTAAAGTAAAGATGTTAGACGGCTTTTCCCCTGTGGTAAATTACAAGACAAAATCAGCACCAGTGTGTGGGCTAAAACAGACATCAGAGTTATCTGTGTAATTCAGCTCATTAAACCTGCACACTGCTTTTCCTACAAGATATTCTTTATTATGTCGTCACGGCTTCTTTACTTTATTTTATATTCCTGCTTTATATCAAGGCACAGATAAGTCTTCTGTCGTTAAATTTCAGAAGTCATTCACACTCGGTTGACTGTTCAATAAAAATCCACATCAGCACATTAGCCCAGTGGCCATGTGTTGCACATAAAAAAATATATATCTATGTAGTCTGAAGAGTGAAAGTAAAATTGGTTCTGGTTTTTTTTAATAATGGAATGATACTGTGGGAGTTTTCTGTATAGCAATGTAAATGAGTAACTTTAAAAAAATGTAAAAAATTGGACAATAAATAGAATATATTTCTGATTTCATACATATGATTTTTTTTTTTTTCATGATAATCTAGGTAGAAATTATTCATAATTATGACCACTATTGCTGTTTCTGAAGAAATTTGAGAGGTTAAATATTAAGTTTTGTAAAAATAGATGGTATCCAGGCATTGTACAGAACTGATGAAAACATCGTACAATACTCCAGGGATTCTGTTATAATTCATTTTATTGTGACCACGAAAACAGACACTACAGGTACAGAAGGGAAAGACAAAATTCTGACAGGTGTTCAAGAATATAAGGTACCCAGTAATAAAAATTAAAAAAAAATTACATGACATTTATTTTATTTTTTTCTACATTCAAAATTACTCAGCTGTGTTTTTATCTTTCTTGTTTGTTTATAATAAAACCACTTGTTATATAAAACACATAGCAACATGAATTATATTCACTTTTATTTTATTGTCATTATTTTTTTTAAATTATCACCCCAGTGTTCGTAACTGTTGTTATTCAACATGCCATAAATGGATAGATTCACAATCACTTGACATGTTCAATGATTTTATTTGTTTTCTTCAATTGTTAGGTGTTGAAACTAAATACAGACAGGTGCATTTGTACCAGAATCTGAAATTTTCAGTTAAAGAAAGAAAGAAAGAAAAAATAATGATCATTATTTTGAAGCAATTAAAGTGAGTGTTATTTCTTGTATTGCAGTAACTAAATAAATGCCTGTTAATTGAGAGAAGGAAAAATAGATGGAAAATAATATTAAAAGAACGAAAGTGCTTTGTTGCAGGTGTTTTTTTGTTGATTTACAGGTGGATTATTTAATGTTATCTCATTAATATTAGACCATGAAAAAGCAAATCTTTGTTCTTTGATGGGAACATTGCAGCAAGGCATCCTTTATACAAAGATCTGAAAAGAATTGGTTAGCCAGCTGATAATGAAATGAGAAAGGAAACTCACTGTGCTGTCACTCAGCAGCATGGGACCTTATATATTTTACCTTTCAGAAGTCAGGAAACCATTTGCCACTGATACCATTTGATACATCCATTGCATACATTCTTGTCAAAAACAGAAAAGTAACATAATGACAGAACTGAACAGAATTGATCCTACAACCTCTGCCATGTCACTCCACTCCTCCAATGATTTATCCATATTAGTATGATGTCATGTTGATGCTGCAGTATGACATTTTAGGCCAATATTATAATATGACATCTTATGCTATAATGTGACATCTTAGGTAACTTCTGTAATCAAACATAATAGGCCAATACTACAATATGACATCTTAGGCCAGTGCTATGATATGACATCTTAGGTCAGTGCTATAATATAATATCTTAGACCAATGCTACATTATGACATTTTAGGTTGATATAAAAAATTATATTCATATCTAAACAAATCTTCAACCAACACTTGTATCTGAAATGAGTAGATAACAGCATTATCATTACAGCCTTATGATGACTAAACCATTATGCAATCTTTATTTTAAGAACTTCATTAAATCCTATCAGAATTAAGCTTTTTGCACTCTGATTAAAAAAAATGTTTAATACTCCAGTACAGAGATAAAACAAATTGATACCAGTTCAAAATAAACTGCTAAATCAGTGAATAAATACAGAAAATACTGTTTTAGTAAGAGGACTGACGTCTAACTTAGTTTAGAAAGGAGTGCAAAAGGAATATTTTAGTAACAGGAGTGTTGTCTGAGTTAATTTAGAAATTTTTGTAACAGTAGTGTTGTTTGTGTGTTTGTTTAGAATGAGACTTTTTCTAACAGCGGCGTTGTGTTATGTTGATGTTGACGATGCTAAGATTCCTGACTGGCTGGTAGGAGGAGAGGCTGGTGAAAGCCACTAATGAATGCTGATGATGTACGTATTAACAGGATCTCTTTGATCATGTGGAGAAAGTTGCTATCAAACCAGTGCATAGATATATAGCTACATGCATACATTCATACATAGACACACACACCCGTACATGTATTATATACATACATACATACATACATGTATACATACATATATAAATACATACACACACAGTTGTCTGTCACTTATTAGCCAGCATCTTAACATACTA
This sequence comes from Chrysomallon squamiferum, assembly GCA_012295275.1. Taxonomy (NCBI): domain Eukaryota; kingdom Metazoa; phylum Mollusca; class Gastropoda; order Neomphalida; family Peltospiridae; genus Chrysomallon; species Chrysomallon squamiferum. The sequence continues at coordinate 11,809,555 of CM022672.1, read as the reverse complement.
ACTAACCTGATGGTTAGTATTACAAACTGGCCTACAGATACTTGGTTCAGTTAGAATTTTCAGTGAAAGATAATTTAAAAAAAATAAATAAATAAAATTCTAGAAGGTGACATAGAGTAATATATCACTAGACAGTTAATATTTTAGCACACTAATTTTTCTAACCCCAGGCCTGCTTTGTAGTCACTATCAGTCATTTAATTTACAGTGTAAGAGATACAAACTGCTTTCCTAACTAGTAACATTAGGAAGAGATTAATTAGCATCTCTAGTAATCCTGATGTCTGATGAGTTAAAGGTGTATTCTTTTGACTTGGTCATTACTTATTTCTATATATACATCTTTTATTTAAAAAAATTAAAAAAAAGATGAAGTGCTACCTTGTGTAATAATGATAATGATAATAATAACAATAAAAATTAAGTATTATAAATTTTTATTTATTTATTTGCATAAGCATTAATTGTTAAATTGAAATATAGATCATTTACTGAAAACTGTCTTTTGCAAAACCAAATTTCATTCAATACATTTTCATTTATATAAAAATAAAATCTAGTCTAAAGAAAATACTGCATAATAATTTACATCTTTGTGAAGTTTTTTCAGTTGTGAGATATTTCATTTAATGTAAAGTGTTTTGACAGGCTCACCATCTAATTATGATCCTGGGAAGTCTCACAAAGTATTAAAGATATTAGTTAAATGTATTTCATTTATTTTAAAATAAATTCTATATTTAAAATTACACAGTATGCTAGTTAAGATCTTCATGAAGTCTTTTTCAAAGAAATATTGACAGTCCAATTAAATTTATTTACTTAAAATGTTATATTTATAAATGGAAACGAAAGAGAAAACAAACCTAAACTTATCAAAGTAAGAACAAAAACATATATGTATATTTAAAAATAAACATACGCCAATAAACGAAACAAAAAAAATATCAACAAAATCTAATTCAGATAATAAACATTTGTTAAAGTATTCATACAGAACATTAATATTGATTTCTTTCTCAGTCTCCACATCTGTAGCCATTTTTTGACATGTGCAGTTGTTCTGCGAACTCTATCCTTTTAATATAGATTGAACTGAACATTCACCAGCAGCTGTTGATTGTATGACACTTTTCTTACATTACCCACCAGCATGTTTATGTTACAAAGCATGTTTATTTTATAACGCTGCTTATTTCATGTCATTATCATTGGGATCTGGTAACTTTAGAATCTGGTGTGTGCAGCAAAAATGCACCGAAATGCCTCGGTTTGCAACATGTATGAAGAAAATGTCTCTGTTTTGAGAGATATAAGATACTTAAATATGATAAAAGTTTCTCCACTTGCAAGATGTATGACGAACGTGCCTTTGTGTGGAAAATATGTGATCAGTATACATTCATTTGCAAGTTATTTAATTGAAATCCTCCAATTAACCCAATATGTATAATGAAAATGCCTATATTTGTTAGTGTGATGAAAATGTCCACGTTTGTATATCTGCAACATGTATGATGAAAATTCATCCATTTGCAAAATGTACAGACAAAATATCCACAAATGCAAAATGTATGAAGAAAGTATCTACAATTACAAGATATATTTTGAAATACCTACATCTACAAAATGTATGATAAAAATGCTTTTATATGCAAGATTTTTTTATTGCAATGCCTCCATTTGTTGGATACATGATTAAAATACTTCTGTTTGTAGAACAAATAATCTTCCATCTGTTATATCTTCTGTTTCAACCACACGTGTTTTAAAAGTCATTTTTTTCATTCTTTTATTGTGATAATGACAAGTCTCACTCCCAGTGTAACAACAGTAAATGAACATGTGCTGAATTTGTCTTGATACTGCCCTTGATAGTTATACTGGGATATTCAATTCATGTTGACAGCTGCCAAAACAAAACAATGATCTGTTGTGTAGAAATCACCATTCCTATTCTTAAACTACAGGAAATTAAATAAAATAGTATTTAAAATAAGTAAATAAATAAATAAATAAATTTTGTTACATTTTTACCATTTGGCTATTTGTTTTTTTCCATATTAAATAAATAATTGTCTTGAGATGTCCAAGTAATTGAATTTGTTTCTGTCATATGATATTCATTATTTGATTCAGCATTGCATGATTATTATTATTATTATTATTGCATTTATTATTATTCTTATTAATATTAATGTTATTGTTGTCAAAATTCTTGTTGTAATTGCTAATTTATTATCATCACATTTAATTTTTTATTATTAATTTTTTATCATGGTTTTATATTATTTATTGTTATTTACTACCCAGCTTTAATCCACCTTTATTTAATTTTTCATATTCAAGACTAAAACATCCCTGTTAACAAAACTTCTAAAGCAAACTGTCAAATCTTCAAGCACGCTTTTTAACACATGTCCGATACCATCTACATGAATGTTTGTGTACATACCCTTGATGTCCTGGGATGACCCAAGGAGGTCATTTGCAGCCAGTGTTCACCTCGTAAGTTAGGATTCGGTGCGGCAGTCTTCTCTTTAATGGATCCACCATGGACACACTGCTAATTTACTGTTGTGAGTGATTAATGAGACAAGACAGGCATGAAGCAAATGTCTTTGAAGACAGCATTTTCTTTATACACTTTATGCATGTAGTACTTGTGTGTCTCTTTCCATGCCACATTTTCTGGTGTCCATAAATTACTGCCCTGTTGTTAGGATATGCACTTAATACATACTGTTGTGTGTGTGTGTGTGTGTGTGAGTGTATGTTTATCTTAGCCAGCATACTGTTTTGTAGATGTGTCACATGTTGCCATAGAAGATGATAAAACTAGACCCATGTAAAAGATATTACAGAGATGTGGACAAATTTATTGCAGAATCCCTTCCTTACCTCATCTCTCCTGTCCATAAATTACTGGTGTATTGTTAACACACTTACACTGTTGAGTTTATTTTTGTTGTTCTTGGCTAGTGTAGTGGTTTTGTACAACAGTGACATTTTATACAGAAGATTTTATCAAAAACAAAATTAGAGAGATGTATTCCAGTGAAATGATATTATCTTACCACATTTGTGGTGTCCATAAATTACAGGGTATTTGTTATAATACTAACATTATGTACTGATGTATGTGTGGGTTTATCTTATATCTTAATGTGTATAGTATGTTAAAGATTTGTCATATTTTGTATGAAAGATTTTATCAAAACAAGAGAGGTAGGGAGATGAATTACAGTTAAATGATGTCATCTTTTTACCAGGTTTCTCATGTTCATAAATATATTACTAGTATGTTCAAATGTTTATGTGTTCATCTTAAGCAGTACAAGATTTTGAAAGTTAATCCCACTGTTTTTACAGAATATGGCTACATTGTCACAAATACTACAGGGAACAGCACAACTGTTAATGTAATCTTATTTAGGAAGATTGTGTATAAATTAAACCTCTTTTAAAAAAAATTTTTTTTTTTTTTTTTTTTTTTTTTTTTTTTTTAATTAATAACAAGAATAAAAGACTGATATGCACAGCACCATTGAGGAATGTTTGAGTGAAGTGGATTCTTAAAGAGGACGTGCCACAGCGTTTGTGCATTAATGTGCTTATCAGTGGCATGACACTCTCTATCAGTCTGCGTCATAATTTGTTAGGCCTGCATTACACAGCAAACTCTGGGGATTTCAACACTGGTATATCAGCGGTGAAGAGGCCAGTTTGAACCCTTGTCACACATAGCTTAAGTTTTATGATCTGAACAGCCAACACCTGTCAGTAAATGTTGTGTTTGATTGCTCTTTATCACACAATGTACAAATATTTGCACCCATTCAACAAGCCTGTGTTTGCCCATGGACAGCTTGACATCTGTAGATCCACTGTTTGTGGAGTTTTCAGATTCACGACGGAATTTTGTACAGCGGCTGTTTTAAATCTGTGTATTTGTTTTAATAAAATAGTATTGAAAACATACATTCATGTGTAAAGACTTAGATATATATACACAGATAGATACTCATATACACTAACATACATAAACTTGTTTATACACACATATTGTCATTCATTTATACATACATACATACATACATACATCATGCATCGAACTATACTCAATTTTGTTTTTGCTTTATTAAAAGTATGTAAATAAGATTACAATAATATGATAAAATACACAAAAATAGATTAATACAAAATATCTTTTATATCTTTCGTTTTCACTAGGCTTTTACAGTTGACCATCATTTATATTTCATGCCTCAGGGCAGACCTTGTTATTAATTAGAACAAGTCCCAGCAGACCCTTTTTTTCTCTTCCACCATCATTTTCCCTTATTATTATTAATTTTTTTTTAAATCCCACCTTTGTTAAATCATTTATAAATTTCCATTCTTCACCGATGATGATAGTAATAAAATACAGCACTTTTCAATCATACCATTAGAAAAGTCATAGGCCATTGTACTGCCATGGACCTGGGAGAATGGCCGGTGATTATTTATTATTTCTGATAAATCAATAACCCATTGTGTTAAATTATCATGCATAGTGGTGTAGTGACACCTGAAAAGACCTACATCGCCTGAAGATCTGATAAAGCGCCCCCTGGTGACGAGTGAATCATTTTCTATTATCGATTCTGTGAAAGTGATCAGTCACACACTTACTGTTATGTGAAATGATGTTCTGGCCAGTATTTGCTGGGTGTTCAATACGATAGATATCTCACAGGGTGTGAAACTGTAGTCCAGTCCAAATATAAAATATATCTCTCAGGTGTTTAAAGATAGCATAGGCAATATATTCTATGGGGTTAATATATAAAATTTATATCTCTGGAATGAAATGAGTCTAGCCAATATATGCTGTGGGGTTAATATAAAATAGGTATCTCAGATCTGAATTCATAGTTTGGCCAATGTTTTCTGGGCGGTTAATAAAAAAATATATGTCTTAGGCGATATTCTGTGAAATAATAGGCTGGCCAATATATCCTGGGTGGTTAATATATAAAATACATGTCTCAGTTGTGAAATGATTGTCTGGTCAATATTTACCAAGTGGTTAATATAAAAATATGTATCTCAGGTGCTATTATTCTTATTCTTATTTATTGTACCAGCATGTCAGCTTGAAAGAGTGGATTATATGTAATATATGAATACTTAAGAGAGAATATTGGTAACAATAAAAGGTTCAGCTGTTGGTTGTCGGATATTGGTAGATGAATCGTGACCATGTTTTTAAATAATGGATTGCAATATTAAAATGTGGGTTTTTAGAAAAATTGTTATGTTTTGTATGAAAAGGTGTTTGCAGTACAGCTGTTAGTACTATATAACAAAAGTTAATGAAAAGTGACCGTGTTTTAAAATAAGTTATTATATTATTAAAACAATTTTTTTTTTTGTAATTAAATATTAAAAAGAAAAATTAAAAGATATAGTGTATTTTGTACATAGAAGTATTTGAAAAATGGTTAAGAGCATTTCATTATAAATGTTTATGTACTGTGACCATGTTTTGATAATATTTATTTTGTTTAATGCTAAATAGTAAAAGTATATTCTATCTTACATACATGAGTTAATCACTGTAATAATAATAATAACAGTAACCATGATAATAATAGCAATAACAAAAGTAATGATAACAATAAAAACAATAACAGCAATAACGCTAATAAAAATCATTATTGTTATTATAATTACAACAATGCTATAAAAACAGAAACAACAGCGACGAAAAAGTAATAAATTTCTTAACTTTTCTAACAAAAGAAGAAGTCAAGAGGAGTAATTACTTCACTATAACATTTATAATGCTCCTGTCATTGTTAGAATCCTCCATTTTTTATTGACTGGTACTACAAATGAATCATCTCAGCTGGTGTTCAGTATACAGAGTGAGATACTGTCAACAAGACAGATATTGATTATTTTGTTTCAAACAATATGTCACTTTCCCTTACAATAACTAGAGCATGACCAAAGATATTTACATTTTCATGTTTTAGGGACTTTTAAAATTATTATTATTATTATTATTATTACTTTTTTAATTTTAATTTTATTTTTTGATTAGAAGTGACAAATGAGGGATATTTAAAAATATCATGTTGATATTAGAAACTGATGTTGACAAACGTACACACTGTCAGAGGAAAACAAAGATAAATGAAGTTTGTTAAGTAGTTAATGATTTCATTATATACCATCTGTTCACTCTGTAATAATAACTTTATATACATATATATATATATATATTTTAACTTAAATTTAAAATGAATAATAAGTAAAATACAATTTTTCAACTTTTGAAAACAAATCAAAGAAAGTTATTTAAATGCCAGATTATTATTAAATCTCATATATGAATTATATATCTAATCAAATCAGTTATTTTCATTACATGGAACTGCAGTTGAGTTTGGCTTAAAAGCTCCATGAATGAGCCTTTTCATCATGATAATTCACCACAATGAATTCAAAAAAACAAACAAAAAACATGAAGGCCTTCATTTATAAATATAGAATCAAAACAAATCAAAGCTATGATATCTGTTTTTCTGTTGTGCATCATTCAGTAGATTTTCATTTATATAAAAATAAAATACAGTCTAAAAGTAATACTGTAAAATCAATCTATTCATGTTAGTTATAAATAGCTACATATTTTGTTATATACGCATTCTTTAAAACATATAATCTAAAGATGTCACTACTTTAAGAAAAAGAAAAAAAGGTTATTCCTAGTTAATTTTATATAGTTTAATATTCCTAATTAGTTTTACGACATTTTATATTCTGCTGGACATCCGTCCTTCAGTCTGTCTGTGATCAGCAGATGTTTTGTGCTAGAACGAGAAGCTAGAAGATAACATTTTCTACAACGAGAGCAACGTCGTGTCAACAGCGTCGGTCCAGTGATGTGACCCAACACCTATTTGTGCTGGCTCCATTAATCTCTCAACTTGTGATATTTTCTCACTTTTTACAAAATATCAAATGGTGAGACAAGATAATAAAAATTACATGCCTTGCCATCTGTCTGAATAAAACTGTCAATGCACCAAGCCAGGGAGTGCACAGAGAAGGGCTGGGGAACTTGCAATGTGAAATGCAGGATATAAAACAGACATATCAATTGATTGATGCTTGGAGGTATGGAGTTGGCTGTATATTTTGACTTTGTTTTATACTGCACATTTTTAAAAACATGACTAAAAAAAAAGAAAGAAAAAAAGGGGATGGTACTGAATTTTGTTTTATCTGTCACCTGAGGAATAAATATAATTTATCAAAAGATGTCTGTGGTTAAGGCTTGGGTGTATGTTTGGTCTACAGTCATTGACAGTTTGTCTGGTATGACACATGAAAGATAAATGATCGTTTTCTGTTTTTAATGGTTTGCCTAATGCTATGGTGTACATAGCTTGTGTGTAGGTGTATGTGAGTGTGTGTGTGGGTGGGTGTCATGTTTTTCCAAAAATATACCTAAATAAAATTATTATGACAGTGTTTATTAAAAATAAACTGAAATGAAAATAAAGTAAAATATGATTTGAAGCATCATATTTTACTTTATTTTCATTTCAGTTTATATAAATATTTATAAAAATAATAATTTGTTTTAATGATAATAGACAGTTAACTTGGAATGTTTTGAGTTTCAAACAGTGAAAGAAATTAAATAATATATCAATAAATATTACAAATAAAAATGTTAAAAAATACATTTTTAAAATTTTTTAATGGGAACAATTTAATAAGTGGAAATTGTTAGATCCACGGCAATGATAACCTCTCCTTTTTATGAAATGCTGGATCTGCTCCTGATATTAACATTACACCAAATAAAGTTAACATTCCTCAAAACACATTTTTGTAGTTTTACATGTAACAAAGATTGCTTTCTTCAGAGAGACAATTTTTATAGTTTTACACATGACAAAGATTCCTTTCTTCAAAGACATTTTCTTCTGATTTAAATACAAATCAATACGAAGCAATTCTGTTGATCATGTAATTAATGTATTTATTGGCAGACATTACTGAACTTCTTCATTTACAGACAGTAATAATTTATATTTATGTCTCAGTAAGTATTTTGCTTAATTAGCTAATTACATTTAGTAGCCTACTTTGCTCGTCTTCTCGTACATAAAGATGAATTATTTAAATAAATCAATGCCTTGGTCCTTATGATGAATATTAAATATATGTTTACTGAATCTATTATGAATGAAGTTGGATTAGAATTGAGTGTGTGTGTGTGTGTGTGTGTGTGTGTGTGTGTGTGTGTGTGTGCACAAGGGTGTATGTTGTTTATAGTATTACATGAAGAATTTGATATGGTTCTCTCATTTTCGCTTGTATTTTATAGTTTTCCTTCTTTCTTTGTCTCTTTTTCCCCCTATCCAATCCCTTTCGCACTCTGCTTTCTGTTACTTTGTTTTTTCTCTTATTATTTCATCATTTGACTGGATAACAGCTCATCTGAATGAAAGAGTCTGTTTTTGTGTTGTGTATTTGATGCTGTCAACAGTCTATCTCTTTATGACAATCACCCACACACTCTCCTGCACACCTGTCTCCAGTATATCAGCCAGACAGAGTACACCAAATATGCTGTTTTGATTTAGTTTTTTTTTCTCTCGCATGTGGATTATAACTGACAGACAAATAAGGATTGCAATGTATTTTGTCTGGATAAAACAAAGTAAATTTCCTATTTAAATCACTGCATTTTTGTGGATAAAGCAGAATGTACTAGTAGAATTATTATTTGGATTTGGTTGATAATGAATATATTATCTGAGTAATTAAAACAATAAAATTTGTATTTGTTTTGACATGTTTTGTTTGACAAAGTAAGCAGTAAAATTTGAGTCTAAATTACATCATTTGTTTGGATAAAGAAAATAATAATATTTTTACTTTAAAATGTGACATGTCAGCATGCCATTTTGTTTTAGTAAATATTTTCATAGAATAATGTTATTTCTAATAAAAGAATGTGTAAAACCACAGATTATATATGGCTATGTTATCTGTATATGTGATACAATAATAAGACTTATTTCTCTATAACAAAAATTAATATCTGTGGTATTTGTGGTTTGTTTTAATTAGTAGATTATATTCTTATTTAAATTATATCAATATTAAAAACCTTACTGTCAATATGAAGATTTTTTTTTTTTGAATATATTAAAGAGTGTTGAACTTTTCAAACTAATTATCATTTCTGACTTAATAACACTGTTACACGATCTCGAGATTTATAACTGTGGAAATGTGTATTGTCCTTTTCACAAATAACTGACAATAATTCATGCACAACTTGGTAATTTTGTATTCTTCTGAGATTTTGGGGGTCTGTAAAATTTCCTCTTTTTTAAAAAAACACTGAACAGTTCAAAACCAGCAATGAATTATTTATTTCTGAAAGCACCAGATTCTCTGTCTGTGTTAGCAAAGTGAACTATTCAGTTTATAACACAACCTGGGTATACCGTACGATGTTTATCAAACACACGATATTCAGTACCCTCTGGTGGCCTTTAGTTTATATTTTGTAATTACAAATATGCAAAACAAAACAGCCTCCATTATTTTGAAACATTCTCCTCAAACACAGCTCCCATAGTGAGAAAGCTTAGAAATCTGTAAAACAGAACACAACGTGTGCATATTTACATAGTCTGCTTGAGCCAGCTGCCTGAAGAAAAATGCATAAAAACTGATGGGATGGGCTGGTGTTATTGCATAATGTTTCATATTAACCCAAATCTTTTTTGTTTAAAACTGGTTTTACTGCACTTTTTTTATGTGTTTACAGCAGCTTTTGTTTTCACTGATTAAGTTACTCTTTTTATTATCTCTTCCTTTCCAGAGCTGAATATAGCCTGGTGGTTAGAGTGCTTGCCTGATATATTGTAGTTCCCTGGATCAGTTCTCCTTGATGTATGAAAAATGTTATTGTCCATTATAACTTTTGCACTAAAGTTTTGATGTATTTGTACAGTGATAAGAAATAGCAATGTACTGTTAGAATTTTTTTTATTGTTGTGGTTTTGAAATCAAAGTTTATCACACACATAATTAATGACACTGTTGTTTAAATTATGGCAATATTAAGACCTTCCTGTCACCATAAAGATTTTTAAATATATTAAAGTGTGTTGAACTTTTCAAATTAATTATTGTTTCAGATGTAAGGTGCATACAAAAATATTTTGTTTATTTGTTTCTTTAATTTATTATCAGTAGCAGTAGCTCATTCTTTAATGGCAGCAAAGTCTTTCTTTCATTATATAAGAAACAAATGACTTGTGTGTAATAACAATTTATATTAAATATCTGGCTGTGTTATAAAACATTCACTTTCTGTTTTTCTTATTCAACAACATCTCAGATAACCTCTGATATTGTCTGCTCCATTTTCTTCTTAACTCAGGTTTATGATTCAGTGCCCAAAATATTTGCTTCAGGATGTTTGTTTGATTTTGTAAAGTAAGACACTCATCATTCATTTGGGGATTTACCATTACAAAAACCATTTCTTTCTTTTCTTAAAGCATGATTTCACTTTATCTTTCATCATCATAATTTGTAGAAGTTTATGCATCAGCATATCTTTTAATGCTATCTTTTATTATCTAAATCACTGGCAAATGTTTTGAATTTACTCTCTTTACGGGGAAGTAGAAAAAAAAAGAAAAAGAATATTTTTCAGAAGAGTGGTCATGTATTTAACTAATCGAATTACCTCCCTCCCTGCTCAAAAGATTACCTGTATTTTGCTTACAGCTGAATCTCCAGATCTTAGAACAACCAGGATGTAACCTGGCAGATGGGATAAGGAAACAGCAGTAAAAATATACTGGACAAAATTTATTTAAAGGAAACTTACACAGTTAGACTTTTCAAAACCAAACCTCACAAGGGAAGGATTTTATCCAAACTGAATGGTTTATGGAGTCCTGAACACATTTTTGAACTAAATATTTTACATACTACCAACACTGATTTGTTGTTTTTATACTGTTAATGGGAAAGCAGTGATAAAATATTTCTTTCTGCTGAATTCACCCAAAATGAAATGATTTATCAACTGCTGTAAAATAAAACCTCAACAAACTGACTGACACTTTATTCATACTATCTTTATTTTTATCTTTTATGCCCAGTATACCACCCTTCAAAAATAATGGAGACACTAAACTTTCAGTAATTTTTTTTCTAAGTATTCAAAAACATAAGTTTATACAGAAAGTAAAAAATATTGACACAAAATTAAAACTTTCTTGATCATAATCATTTTTGTTCAGTATACCATCCCTAAACATAAAAATTTAAAAAGCAAATGATCAAACTGACACTAAACTTAAACCTTCTTGAACATTATCTTTTTGGCTAAGTATACCACAACATGATTCATATAGCAGGTCAAAAAGTCAGTTCATGCAGTAACATTAATTGACTGATTAATGTAATATATTATTAAATCATGGATAAATTATGGGTATTTCTATGCCTACTCTGTTATTATTGAACCAGATATTTTGAAACCTACCCTTATCAAATGTATGGCAGAAAGAATAAACCCAGGTTAAAAAAAATTAAAATGTTATTTTATTCTTCTTTATTTTTATTTTTTTATTTTTTATTTTTATTAATGAAGATTATTTATCTAGCAATCAATGAAGGAAGGGTTTTTTTTTATTTTATTTGGTAAGGTAATGTTTAAACACCTGACTTGGAGCCAGGTAGACAGGTGAGACATTCTATTACACTGCATTGTAAACAAACACTTCCTCATTTTATGGGGCCAGTGTGTAATGGCTGGTGTCTGCAACAACATAAAAGCAATTTGTTGCAGATTGTTTTGAAAACCTCTCCAGATTATTATTAATCTATTATTTTTTAGGTTGCTATTCATGTCACTGATCTTAAGATCGGGTTTGTTTTGATATCTGTAAAATGATTGGTTATTACCTTTCATGATTTTTAAATTACTGCAAGGAGAAACAGTTTGTCTGCCTGTTTTGTTACAAAATACACTAAGCAGAATAATAACAGAAGATTCTGTTTCTAATTTATGAATCCTTTTTGTTCACTGTTTTTATGGGTAGGTACATATAATTGCTGCTAACTGATAAGAGTAAATTAAAGTTGTAGTAGTTTCTTTTCTCGCATCATTACGTATAAAATACATATTATACACAAACAGAATCATATATATATATATATATATATAATGATCAGTACCTAATAACTGTTAATATTAAATATGTTTAAAACTCACCAAATATTCACTGATTTATACTATTTTTAGGGACAAGACAACACCCCCTACATCTTTTAATACAGCAAACTGCTAGCTAATTCTAAAACAGTTAACTATTTTGTAACTGTAAATTTCAGTCATAGGATCCAGTATACAACATTAATATATATTTACTCAAATTCTGAAATGGTGCTTCAGTGATAATGTTTCATGGATTAAGCCCATGAGGAAGCCCGTAATACTGTTTTCTATAAGACATATCTTATTCATGCAGGAGGCTTTGCAGAACATTTGTTGATCACTAGTTTATTATCCTGGCTTTTGTTTGCTAAGTTTTAATCCACAAATTGATACCACATGTTATTAAATATAATGCTTTTACTACAGACTTACATCATACCCAAGAGATAATCGTAAATATTTCCCCTAGAAATTAACTAAAGAGGTGTGTAAATAACAGTGAATACTCAGGGGTTAGGTTCAGGTTTTTTTTTTTTTTTAATAATGAAAAGAGAAGTAAAGAAAAACATACAAAAGGATACAAATTGAAATTAATGAAAGAAAAAATAAATAATACAAATCCCTGGATATTTTAAATACATAAATAATTTACATTTATATCCATGCATTAGTAATTTAATTTATATGATGCATTTTAACTAACACAGTTTATCCTTAGGCAGATGGCTTTTCTTTTATTCGGCTAGACCCCAATTATTTTTAACACAGAAAAGAAAGCTTCCGTGACACAATGACAAAACGTGTTCATTGTAAAGCTCTGCATCTTTAATTCCACCTTTTTTTCTCTCTCTTTTTTTTTTGTATCCTCTGTGACAGATGTGACCTGATTTTTCACCTAGAATCCAATTACTGAACAAAATATTTTTTAGTGTTAAAAAGCAGAAAAACCCAGAAAACAACAGAGAAAAAAATACCAGAACAACAGATCATTTTAAGACTTTATGCTATTTAATTGAAATACATTTAATTAGTCAGGTTTGTAGATATTTTAAGAGGTAATGTAAATAGGTGTTTAATTTAATTTTTAATCTTTGGCGGGGATTTTTGATGTTTTTTTCATGAAGGGAATTAAGAGTCATGGATTATGTTTGAGAACTGCATTTATCAGTGGAATAATAAAGGGGATTGAATAACATTTATTTTCACTTTTATAAGGAGGTTTATTAGTTTGCAGGCTTACATTTGTATTGCAGTTTCAACCAGTATTTTGCAAATGGAAATGATATTGTATAGTAAATGTGACAAATATAATATAAGTGCAAATGTCATGATGAAAAGGAAAGAGAAAGAAAGAGAAATCTCTGAATGTGTGCATGTGTGTGCATGTATGTATGTATATATTATGTATTTCTGTATGTATGTATGTTTGTACTTTTACATGCATGTGTGTTTGTTTGTATGTGTATGTCTGATTATGCTGTATGCATGTATGGGTGAGCATGTATGTTTGTATATTCATGGTGAACTGGGATCATCAAACAAAGTGTGATAGTTTAAAATTCAGGTGATATAATTAGCAGTTGAATATGGCTTAATATCAAAGCAAATATGTAGCTGACAGAAATTTAAAAAAAACAAATTAAACCTGAATGAATATTCTAAAGATAAAACATAAGTGTTAAACTGAACAAAACTGGGAACAAAATAAATAAATAAAAATAATGATAATAATATTAAATAAATAAATAAATAACCAAACAAACAAAAAATAAGAATTCACTGCACAAAGAGATAAAATATCATGTGTGACACAACTATTTTGTAGCTCTTGTTTTACACATTGAAGCTGACAGCGTGTTTGTTTAACTTTTGTTTCCTTTGTTTACGTAACTATTTTATGTAAACACACATATGACATGACTAATTGTTTAGGGGGCAGAGAAGGTCTGTTTTAATTAACCTTTCTAATTAACCTGCGAGGGATGTGGATAAACAATATAATTGTCGGGTGAACTTTGCAGAAAAAATATGACCTGTGTAACTGGAAGAAAATCCCAACAGGAGAGTGTGTGTGGTATTTATATAATTGTTACATTTATGTTGCAGGTATCAGGCAGTATTCAACAGTCTTCCTGCGTTTTTGAATGTCAAGTCGTATCATAAACTATAAAAACCTACTGGAAGATTTTAGAATAAAAAATTATTGTTATTAACAAAAGATTTTTTTAAATAATAGAACTTTTGTATGCTAATAGAAGAAAAAAGAAAAAATATATTTTCAACAACTGAAAAATTAGTTTATAAAAAATCATAAAAGTTGAATTTATTGACAGATTAGTTTGTTCTGGCTTTCAGCATTTCTGGGATCAAATCTTCATAGCTGACAGAAATTTTAAAAAATATATAACTTCTTTTCTTTCTTTCTTCTTCTTTGCAAACACATTTCTTTAATATATTTTTTTACAATGAAAACAACAAAAAAAATGTACTCAGCATCACTGGGGTATCTAATTAGCAAAATGGCTTCCAGCAGCTGTGTTGGGTCTCCATGCCCTAGCAGTCTGCGAAAGAAGAAAGAAAAAGAGTTTTCCATGTTATCAAATTATTAAAAATGAACAGATATTAACTGTCTGCATTTAAAAGAATTCTCCATGTTATCAGATTGTTAAAAATGAGCAGATATTAACTGTCTGTGTTTAAAAGAATTATCCATGTTATCAGATTATTAAAAATGAGCAGATATTAACTGTCTGCATTTAAAAGAATTCTCCATGTTATCATATAGTTAAAAATGAGCTGATACTAACTCTCACTGTTTTAAAAGAATTCTCCATGTTATCAAATTATCAAAAATGAGCAGATATTTACTGTCTGTGTTTAAATGAATTCTCAATGTTATCAGATTGTTAAAAAGAGCAGATATTCTGTGTTATCAGATTGTTACAAATGAGCAGATATTTACTGTCTGTGTTTAAAAGAATTCTCCATGTTATCAGATTGTTAAAAATGAGCTGATACTAACTCACTGTTTTAAAATAATTCTCCATGTTATCAAATTATCAAAAATGAGCAGATATTAACTGTCTGTGCTTAAAAAGAATTCTCCATGCTGTTATAGCTCTTAAGAATGTGTTGATTTTGAATGAGTGCATTAAAAGAATTCTCACTGCTATCACCAGACTGTCCAGAATGTTCAGATATTAACTGATTGTGTTTAAAAGAATTCTCCATGCTATCAGATTAAGTGATTGTCTCCTGTCAGTAAAAGAGACCACAGTGTGAAGAGACATCACAGGTGAATGTGATTGCTGAGATGGAGTGTCTGATGAACAAAATACCAGTGTTATCAGCTCCACGGAACAAGCCATACATACATTTTCATTATATTTTCACACATTATTCTGTATCCTTAAAAAATACCAAACTATTATCTTAACTGACAGTTTCTATTGTTTCTACATTATAAGTAACAAAAAATGCATACATGCATGTTTGCAAGAATGCACACATGCACACTCTTTTGCCACGTGCATGCACATTTGTACAAACATACACACAGACACAATTATTTTGCTGCAGCTGAAAAGTTGGAGCAATTTCTAATATTTCTTGTTAAATCAAACATAACCCAAAGGCTGCCAATGCCGTAAAATTAAATATTTCTTTCCTTTTCTTTTTCTTTTTAAATCTAAATGAAATAAAATTCAGTTTGTGACTCAAAGCACAGGAAAACCAAAATTTAAAATGATTCTGTTTTCATCAAAACCATCTGGCTTGCATAACGTGTTTAAACTGATATATGCAAGATAACATTCCTTTAACAAATTTCAAGTTGAAGTAAAGTTTACTAGTGCCGTGACTAATAAACAGCGGTCAGATGATTCGATGCCAGTTTAGCATGGTTTAGGGCTTCTAATTAGTGAATCCCGTGATAACATTGTAAAGCACCTGTCCTGGAAGACCACCTGTTTAGTCAGAACCAACAGCAGATACCTGAAGGTAATTTAAACAAGGCCACCAGGCATGAAGAAACGTTTGGTCAGGGTTAGAATAAAGGATGCTTGCTAAGAGTTTTGATGATTGGTCATGTTCAGAAGATTAGATTGTTTTTTAGGGGGATTTTTGATAAAACTGGTGATCTATTTTTAGTGTCAATCTGTGTCTGTATGTCTGTCTATCAGTCATTTGATCTTTGCTTCTCTTCCTTTTCTGTGTCTGTCCAAAAAAGAAAAATGTATTCTTTCCATTAATTCAATAATGAATCGAAACACTGATTGTTGCATAAAATCCAACTCTTTGTCTAACCATCCATCATACTACTTGTTATCCATCCATCCATCTATCCATTCATTGTTCCAGCCATCTTTCAATTATTTCTCAGTCTATGCATTGATAAATCATCTGTCATTCTTTCATTGATTCATTTAATAATTTAACCAATTTTTTTCATTTATACATGCATGCATTCATCAATCTTTCTTTCCACTTATCAATTCATCCATCCATTCATTCATCTGTTCTTATTCAGTCTAACTGTCCATCTGTCTATCCATCTTTCCATTAATCCATCCATCCAGTAGTCTGTCCATCCATCCATGATCAGACTGCCAAGTATCTTCAGCACCTTTTTTCACCTTGTGTTAATAAATTATTTGCTGACTTGCACACAAATATCATTTCTTATCATTCACCTTCATCGGGTAATACAGCTTGCCCAAACCAGATGTCTCATTCTCACAGACTTTTCAATAACAGGGCAAGTGTGTGTGTGAAGCAAGCACTCTTTGATTTATTAATCTCAGATTGGAACTTAACATTTCCGGTTAATTTCTGCTTTGCTGAGCTTAAATTCATGTCATTCATAACTGTTAAATAAAAAGTTCACCCTACAAAAAAAAAAAAAAAAAAATTGTTTCCTATTATATTAAGTAGCTGAATTGATTTTTCACTCCATATGAAATATTTTTGAAAAAAAACAAAAATGATAAAAGAATTGATGAATTTGACATTCTTGCTGTTGGATGAGAAAAAAGTGTTTTATTGTGAAGATGAAGTGGGCAGGAGAGGACCTGTCTAGTTTATTGAAATTCCTATACACGTTTTGTAATCAAGTGACATTCTGTGATAAAAGACACGAGTGCAATATTTTTCTTCCTTTCTGAATGTTAAATCCACTAAAGATTTAATCACCCATCTAGGCTTTTCTTTTCAAAAGAAAGAAAAAGTTGTTTGATCTTGAATATAACTTTAACTGAAGAGCTTAATTCTTGAAGATAACAACAACAACAACAACATAACAACAATAACAATAAATAAATAAGCAAATAAATTAAAATAAATAAATATACACATGTAATGTGAATAAAATGGCGATTTTCCAGTCAGACCAGGGTTCTATGATTATCTGATGATTCAGTCAAAATGCCTAAGATAGTTATTTCTCATTCCAACCATAAAAGCAGAAACCATTTTCCCTCTCTGTGGGAAGGTGCACATAAATAACCATTGCTAACTAGGTAAGAGTAACCCATGACAAGATAGCAGTGGATTTTTTCCATTTGTTTTACAACAACAACAACAACAACAACAACAAAAAAAAAAAATAATAATAATAAAAATAATAATAATAATAATAATAATAATAATAATAATAAAAGGACTGATGGATAATAAATAAAAATATTAAAATGTGTCCAACCTTTTTTTATTTCTTTTGCCCAAATGCTAAGTGCACATGTGGGAATGTAAATAAATTATATATATATATAAGTTAAGTAAATGTTTAGATGGCATAGGGTCAAGAGAAAGTTTCCATTGTTAATAATAAGACACAGATGTCAATCAAGTCTGCCTGACGTGTGTTTATGTGACTGTGAGAATTAGGGGAGAACGGGAGATATGTTTTGATTTTTCAAATTATTGGACCTATCGAGTTTCTCAATCATACATCCTGTTGTGTAGGTTCAAATGTTCTGATCTGACCTGATGTTCATTTTTCACTTTGTTTTTATAATGTTTCAAAGACGAACAGGGACCTCAGATTTATCGAAATGTCATCTGAAACTTGAGCCGTGTCAGCATAGGAAATATTTTAAATTGGTTCAGTTTATTTCTTCCTTGATGATTTCTTCCAGCTAACAGCTCTGGTTTTCTTTTTTCTTTTCTGTTTTTTTATTTTTTTTTTTTTTTTTTTTTTTAACAAATTTCATTTCTCCCAAGAAATATTAGAATGGTGAGATCAGAATCTGATTTTTGATGCCTTCAGAATCTGATTCTGTGATACAAGATATCAACACATTTCACTCTGGGATAGGGGTATCTGTAGCATATGAATAAAGATTTATTTTATATATTTCCAAGTTATTATTTCATAGCTCATAACAAAGTGTTTGTGTCAACTGTGATTCATTTATCAGTAGTCTTGGTTTGAATTATGGGAAGGTATATATAAAAGATTCCTTACTGCTAATGAAAAGAAATATTCAGAAGAATGATGAGAGCAGGTTTCTTCTTTTATATCATTATTAGTTACAATGTGTGTATATGTGTGTGTGTGTGTGTATACATGTTTGTGTCTGCGTGTGCATGTGTATTGCCATTATTAATACACTGCCTGTAATTTCCAGTAAAGAAATGTAATTAAGCCTGCTTGTCATTAAGCGAATGCTATTACTTAAAGTACTGGCAAGTTATTATTATTTACTCATGACTCAGAACAACTATATGCCTCGATACTGTGCTGTTATCTGACTGATAATTACGGAGGATATGTACCAGCAAGGGGGTAGTTATCTGCAGTAACAGCCATGTGTTCAATAAAGTATTTATCTATTTGCAATCTGTCTGGTCCGGTTACAGGCGATGATTCCATGGTTTATGTGTAATGAGTATAGGTTAGAGGAAATTGGAAATAATAAATAAATGGCCGTTTGCAGAACAAATGGCTTCCTTTGATTAATTTCTGGTGAAAATAATTGGGAAGTTATTGATATTGATAGGTATGGTAGATGTTAATGTTCATTTTTTGATGATTTTTATCATTTGTTTATGTGTGTGTGTGTGTGTGTGTTGTGTGATTTGTATGTGTTACATGTGTGTTTATATTTAGAAAGAAACAAATATTGAAGCTTATACTGTCAAGCAAACATACAAATGTTTCAAAAACATAAAAGTCAAATATAAAGATGTACAAATGTTGAGGCATTTACTTGTGAGAGAAAGAAATTTGAAAAGAACTAGACAGAGAGAGAAAAAAAAGACAGACAGACCAATAGTGAGAAAGAGAAAGACTGAGAAAATAGATAAGAATTTTTTTTTTTAAATCTTCTTATATAATATTCAAGTCTATCTTCTTATCAAGGACAAAATTAAAGCAAATGGACAAAAATTCAGTCAGTTTTTACATAGAAATATGTCTCCCTCATAATGTGTATTGATCAGCAGAGTCTATAAGGACAAAATTTAATCAAGGAGTCCCAGTGTTATGGAAATTCCTGTGAGCTTTGGGCTACACTGTTGTTATTCTCGGTGGACACAACTTGTCAAAATTGTCTGGACGCAGGTTTATGTCCTGTTTTTAATCACCAGTTGGATGCGCTCGTCAGCCATGCTGTTGAGATTATTTCATTAAGATAGTTTATCTCAGATTTTTTTTTTTTTTTTACATCTTAGTTTGTGTGTTTGTGCTTCAGCTAACGATTGAAGTTTTAGCTGTTTATTTGGATGGATTGATACAAATTCTGTACAATAAAAGAAAGAAAGATTATATTTAGGTGTCTTGATATATATGTATCTCTATCTCACTCTTTTCTCTCTTTCTTCTTCTCTTTCTCTTTATCTCCATCTCTCTCTTACACACACACACACACACACACACTAGTTAAATAATGATGATATAAAAGAAGATACCTTCATTAGCAGTAAGAGATTGTTTAAATGCACCATCCCATGGACAGGAAAGGACAAACCAAGGCTGTTGATAAATCAGTTGTGTCAACAAACAAGCAATTTCAAATCATAGCAGCACTGAAAGATGCCTATTCACAAACAATTATAAAATTAACGTTTTTAAAGGAATATGTGTGAAATAAAAAAAAATTCAATAAAAAACCCAGTAGCTGGAATTGTCCCTTTTAGGAAAATATATATGAATTTATTGTTTTTTTTCTAAAATGATAATAATATACTGTGTGTTGTTTGTGCATATATGTATAAGTGTATGTGTATTTATATCTATTTGATTGTGCTTATTTTAGTTTTTATTTCTTGTTGCAGATGAGTGCCGGAATGCACTGGGGATGCAGTCAGGTAAAATTCCTGATGAAGCCATTTCTGCAAGTTCATCATATGACCAGTCAGAAGTTGGTCCAGAAAATGCCAGGTATTTAATTTAAAAATATAAAAATAACACATTTAATCTTTCTTTGGTCTCTAACTAGATCCATTTGTGTTTTTTTTTTGTTTTTTTTAAAACCCCAAAACAACAATTAGTTCTGCTGTTGGCAAATGTAGGAAAAGTGAACATGGCTCCTTGAAAGTTACTGTTAAATACAGAAGATGGTCTAGAAATAGCAGTTTACTGCTTAATTTTCTTTGTTCTTTAAATTTTTCCTTCGAAACAAAAAATATATATAATGTAAAGTGTAATTGTGGGAAAACTTGAAGATGGGTCCTGAACTCATTTTGTTTTAGAAGATTAAGAAACTGTTTAATTCAAATATAAAACTTCAGGATTATCTTTGTTTTCTAAAGGGCATTTTTAACAAACCTTTTGAACAGCATATTTAAACAAACTAAACATGGTTCCTTAAAATTGAATTAAAAATAAATAAAAAGGATTTAAATTGGTATTTGACATATATAAAGCTTCATGTCTTATCTTTAATTGTTCTTTAATTTGCTTTATTTGAAAACAAAATTACACAGGACATGATTAGACAAATGAAATGGTTAAAAAAATATATAATTTTGTTATATTCTAAAAGCATAAAAGTGCAGTAAAACAAATACAGAGAAAGAATATTACTACATTATGCATGAATGAAGATTTCTTCTGAATGTTTTATATATCAGATTCAAGAAACCACTTTTGAGATTCTTAGCAGAGAGACACAAGTGTTAATAACAAACAGATATGTGATATATTCAATAGCAGACCAGAGACAGTGGAATAAATAAAACTACTTCTTACTACCATCCTAGACATCAGCTGATATTACCATAAAAGAACCAGTATGTTAGCAAAACATTCTGACATTTATATATTAACATACTTCTGTTCCCAAAGTTCAAACACACCCTCTCCTAAATCTACCCTTTAGCCTCATCAGGTGGTGAGCTGAAAGGCATTATGGGGTCTAGAATAATAACCAGTGTGAGATAAATGCTTGTATTAAACATTCAATGATGACATTTGATGATTATCATTCAGACAAACTGTTAGATGTTACCAAGAGAAGACAAATGCCAGCAACATGTTAATGTATTTATAGTGTTAGACAATCTCCAGTCTTATGATATGGCTAAGTTTTAGACGCAATGAAAAGGGCATTCTTCAGTAAAAGAATCCAGAAACAGTGATACACCAGAGGCTTAAAAACAATAAATGTTCACTTCTGCAGGACAACTTCCATACAACTACTGTCACTGCAAAAATTGTCAGCCTTGTATTCTAATTATGATACCAATTCATACAATTATGTAACTTGCAAATAATACATATTAATAATTTACTCTTTCATGAGACAATTTTCCAATGATGTCATTGAAAAAAGAGATTGTCTCACTATATATTAGCTTCTGTTTTCAGTCAGTATCATGTCAGTCAGATGAAACCAGTTTGAACTATGATATAACTGACTGAAGCAGTACACGATAATAAATATTTATAGTTGACATAAGACAATTTCCAAACTGCTGATGTCATTGAAAACATGGTCAGTTCTGGGTAGTCTCAGTTTAATATCATTTCAGTATCATTTCCAGTCACTTCAAACAGTAATATTGCAGATATTGCCAGTAATAAATACTTAACAGAGCACTATTCTGCAATGCAGGGTCCCATATGATGATGTCACCTAAAAATTTAGACCGAGCTATGTTCTCTCAGTTATATATTAAGTTATGAGTTCATTCAGCATCATTTCCATTTTGATGTTATCACTTCAAACAGTGATACATCTTGCAGATAATAAATATTTATAGTTAATTGTTCAGTAAAACAATGTCCAGTCTGATGGCTTTATTGTAAAAGAGATCAGCTGTGTGTTTCGTTGATTCTTAGATACCTCACTTCTTTGTACTCCCAAAACCATTTCCAATCTGATGGTATCAGTGCAAACAACAAAGTAGCCAGGTTTTGGGAATAATAAATATTTGTGTGGAGATGACTTCTTATCTATGATAGTTCCCAATGATAGGAAAAACCACAGGCAATTTCCTGCTTTTGACATTAGCATGGTACGAAATGTGATCTCTCTACACCCCCAATTGTCTTTCATTAACTGACAAACAGTTGTTTGCTTTCTTTTACCTGTGTGTTTTATTTGGACAGACTTCTAAACATTGTCTTCATTACCCTGGCTGTAAGTAACTATACTAATCATTGAAAGCTGGACCAGCTATGAGAGAATCATCCAGTGGTAGGTAGGGAAGTGTGTTACCTCACCACTTTGTGTGTGTTCAGCAAAAAGCCAATACTTTAATATTTCTATTGTGTTCAGCACATAGCCAATACTACTACATTGATGTGTTCAGAAAATAGCCAGTACTTCTAAATTTCTGCATGTTCTGTAACTAGCAAATACTACTTTATCTCTATATGTTCAGCACCTAGCTAATACTACTACATTTCTGTGTTCAATATCTAGCCAATACTACTATATTTCTGTATGTTCAGCAAATAGCCAGTTCTGCTTCCAGTACATTCCAGTTTGATGTAATATACCAACATGCCAGTCCTCTCTGCCTAAGTAGAAACATGTTACGACAATTTGAATTATGGCAAGAAGCTTAAGGAAGTTACCAGTCTCCCAGCCAGTTAAGAGATGAGGATCATTCACAGGCAGCCATGCTGTAGTATCACTTGCACATGGGCAAAATGAGCTGATAGCTGCTTGTTGTTGTGGCAGCTGCAACATTTTATCTTCTGAAGCTAGTCCAACTGTCCCTTGTCTTATAATAGCTTCAGCAAAGGTTGTTACAGACTCCTTCGGACATTCCTAGAGTAACCCTGCATCAGCAGGCACTGCTGTGTTTGTTTGTGTAGCCTACGTATTTATTCATAATATTTTGTTTATCTGTAGAATTTGGCTCATGGCTGTACCAGTAATATTATACAGTTAATATGTGTGTATTTGTTCAGCAGAGTTGTGCAGTATCAGATGCAGTTGTTTATAATGTTTGGTTGAAGTGCACCCTATGGAGTTAATGAATTTTCATGATAATTATACTTACCAACAATAAAGTTAGACCAGAATATAATTTAGAATCTGTCTTTAACATCTTCATGGCAGAACTGGATATCTCCATCTAACATAATTTTTTTTAGAAATAGATGATATCTAGATATTTTACTGGACTGAGGAAAATGTGATTACAATAGACCAGTGGTTCTGTTATTATTGAAAAACACTGCTGAAGTGGTCTTTATGTAGGAGAAGACAGAATGGTACACTAGAGGTTAAAACTTACCTCCTAAGTAAACCAAGATTTTTTTCTCATTGGCCTTACACAGAAGACACTGCATATAGTGTTCATTTTTTGGTAGTTTGTAAGTAACAAATGTCTCTATAATTAAAGTTTTAAGTAACTAAGATTCAGTATTTACACACTGAAAGTTTTGTTTTACAATTAATGTTATGTTAATATTTTATTTATCATTTAAAATTTACAACATATCCATAACTTCTATCGTTAGTGCTCTTGTAAGCAAATGTTTCAATTTGAACATAACAATTACTTCCCCTGCAGGATACCAATCAATGACAGATAACTGTATTTATCATTTACCACATCTCCCAGCGAGGCCCTCTATGATGCAGATAAATGAAATGTTTATGAAAAAACCCAGTTATCTTTGAAAATTGTATTACAGACAATGGCTTTTTGCTTGACAGTCTTGTTAATCTGTCTAAACAAATTGACACTATTCAATCCATTGTGGAATTTTATTTCTTTTGGGATATTTCCTAATTAATTTTTTTATTACAATCCATATTATTTAATATATACTATAAATCAAATGTGTCATATAAGCTATTTCCCTCTATTGTGTGTCTGGGGGAAAAAAAATAAAAATAATGTTGGGCAAAAAAGTTATTATAACTTCTCTTTAGGGAAAACAGAAAGTCAAGAACAAAAAGTTTAGATGCTTTCAGATCTGCATAATCACTGAAGGGTGGTTGGTTTAGGTAAAAGGTAAACTAAAAGTTATTCAACATCTCTTTAGGGAAAATGGGAAGAGAAAGCAAAAGTGTTCTGAATGCTTTCAGAACTATGTATGTACTGATGATTGTTAGACCAAAAGTTATTCATCAGAAAAAAGTGGCAAAAGAGTTCTGAATGTTTTCAAAACATTACAGTTTGGTGTTGGTCTGGGCAAAAAAACAATTAAAACAAAAAGTTGTAAAAAAGTAAAAGAGTTCTGAATGCTTTTAAATAGCCAAAAAAGAAGTCTTGAATACTTTTTGTTAGTAAAAAATTTCAAATAGCAAAGCAGTATTTTAAACAGTAAAAGAGTTCTGAATGCTTCTAAGTAGTAAAAAAAAAGTAGATCTGAATACTTTTAAATAGTACAAGAATCAATCATGAATGCTTTTGGAACTGTGAAAATGCTGGTGATACTTCTGTTACAACAGTTCTGTGGGAGGCCTTTCTTGTTGTGTGTGTGTATTGATAAGCAGATCAGTGTGAAAACACGGAGTCTGTACATCTAAGAACAAAGGGCAAACTAACAATGAAAGCTTGCAATACATATTCCCTTGATATGCGATGCAATGACTGAGGTGAAGCAGATAACGTTGCAAAGGTTTTCTTTATATCTCATTGGCAGAAACAGTGAGATTTTGGACTTGGTGAACTGTAAAATGAAATGCTATTGATAGATGTGTCTGGAGAGGGCCTGGAATGGAATCAAATGAGTGTATTGTGTTTGAACACATTATTACCATTCTGCCCATCTTTCTTTATTCAAATAAATGAGTGTGGTCACATTATTGTAACTGATACAAGCTAGACTCAGTTCAATGCAATTATCTTAATGCCATATCATCCACCATCGAAATAAATGTAAAAATTATATTTTGAACAATCAAATAAAATGAGGATATATGTATGTATAATAATGTTACATGTTATTTAGTTATATTACTTTGGTGAGTGAAATTGTATTGAAAAACAAACAAACAAATAAAATTAGAATATATGTAATAATAATATTATTATTATTTAGTTATACTTCTGTGATTATTGAAGCTGATGATTTTAATCGTGTTGAAAAAACAAATGAAAAGGTTATATATATAATATAGGTATATATTATTTAATTAAATTACTTTGATAACTGAAGCTTATAATTCTATCTACATCTGAATACTGAAAAAATAAAATATTTATATTATTTAGTTAAATTATGATGGTTGATAAAGCTTATGATCATATTATTTCAGCACTTTGAAATATTATTTTATTTCTAATCACTATATTTATATAACCAGAAATTTGATGGGTGTTGTAAAGTATCTGGATGGTTCTGATTTTCTGGATGAAATCATTTTAATGTTTTGAGACTAAACTTTGAAATGTTTCAAGTAGAGACTATTATAACTGAAATTATTTTGTATGTGGGTGGTTCTTATTGGCTTTTTGATTTTTTTGATTTTTTTAATTTTGATGTAGAGAATTATGAACATCATTGTATATATCAATCTTAATTTGCATACAGAGAACTACAAATGTCATTGTATATGTAAAATTAGTTACTTAAAATATTTCACACATTATTGTTTGTTAGAATTTTTTTTCTTTCTTTTTTTTCTTTTTGGTTTAATGACTTGTGTTAAAATACTTTTTGGTTTTCAAAATATTTTTATACCATCACTGACATCATCACCTTGCTTTTTATTTCTGGATATCAAAACAAACCCCTGGTTCATTATGCCACACACCATGATGCAGATATTATCAGCAGTGTTAATCTGTTGTATAGATAACATTATGAAAGTTTACCCAGATCCATGCCCTCTGCCCTGGGACACCTCATTGTTTTTGCTTTCTTTCATAACACATTCTCCCTTGAAGAACTTATTCCAACACTGTGACCACTCACAACAAGATATTCCCCTCCCCTCCCCACATAAATTTCAAGTTATGATGAAAAGCATATGTGTATGTAATAACAATCAGTGGGTGTGATTTCAGCCATTTTGGATACTGTTATTGTTTCTAGTTAGGTTTTAGTTTTCTGTTAGAAGTATATACACAGTGGGAGTCACAGAGCATGTGCTCGAAGATCTCGAATTCCAAGATTTCCATGAAACCAAGTAAAGAATTGTCCCTGCTGTTTTTGTTTTTCTTCACTAAATAACTGAAACAGAGATAAAAATAAAGCCCCGAAATCCATCTTGATTTATATATTGGTTCTGCTGCTGTTGGAAATCCCAATTAGAATTTGACTTGTAGGAAACGGTACTTACTTTAACCAACTGCATTATCCGTTATTGTCTCTTTTTGTACATGATATGAGCAGAAGAGCATGAAAGCTGTGATATCATTAGGTTCAGTGTCTCTGTCTTTCAAATAAAATGGTATCCTTGGTTTGTTTAAAGCTTATAAAATAAATGAAATTAATGAAGATAATGAGATTAATTAAATATACACAGAAAGACAGATAGATGCAGAAAAAGAGCAGAGATAGTATGAGTGAAAGAGAGAGAGAGAGAGAGAGAGAGAGAATCAAATGTTGAGGAAGGTTGTGTAAAGGAAAGAGAGATAGAAAAAGAAATAGATAGTATGTGTGAGAGAGAGAGAGAGAGATGGATAAATGAGTATGTGGAATCAGAAGGCAGAAGGTAGAGAGAGAAACAAAAATAAAATTTAACTTTATTTTAATTACTATAGTGGATTCAGAATTGCACTTCCTTTCTGAATATGAAGTTAAACAACAAAAACAATCATTATAAATTTAATATGCAACTGCTTAGCCTCTTGTAATTCATAGAGACATGTGTCAGAAAGTGAAAAAAAAAATAAAATATGAAATTTTATTTAATTTACCAAGCAACCATTGGCTATCTACAATTCCCAGGAGCATAAGTCTAAACAAATAAATCTAAAATCTGGGGAATCTTTCTCTCAAACAATTAAAAATGAATTTATGAACAGGAAAGGTTCTGATTTGGAGCTGTGTTTAAAAGAACATAAAAATTTAAAAGCAAATATATGGGAAAAGGAAATGGTTATATAGAAATGTACTCAGAATACAGTAAGTTTTAGTGTTTTGTTAATGGACTCCAGCAAAAGTTACTTTTTATTTAAATATCTATATGTTTTGATTTCTTGGGGTTTTTTAAAAATGCATATTTGCATTACATGTGGTATATTAAAAGGAGAAATACATTTTTTTCCTAATTAATTTTATCTGCCATCTGTTTAGATGGAATGCAGGAAAATATAATTTAATTTTCATTTGCAATTTAATTTAATTTTTTTATTATTTATTTAATTATTTTCATCTGAACTGAAGAATGTCAAATGAAAAGCATATGGAGCCATGTGCCAGCATAACAAATGGGAGACAACCAGTTCTAATATGAACTGAGGATTGTTCTGGAGAAAATATTCTACAAAACATTTTATATTTGAATTAACTTCTTTTTTTTTAAATTAAAATTTTTTAAATTCTGTATTGGTTTCTTTCTTTATTTCTTTGAGGAGCTGGGGACTGCAAGAATAATAAACTTTGAATTTTTTTTTTTTAATTATTACCCCGAAAATTTCTCTTACAGACCTCAGACAGAGTTTATGTTTATACATGGTCAGAGATAAAACTATTATCTTTATGACAACATTTTAAATCACTCTGAAACTCATCCCTGGATTTACAGCAAATAAAAAAAAATCTATCTTGATCAAAGGTCATCTGTGAATTCTGCCTCAAAGCATTCCTCTCAGGATCACATGTTGGTGCTTGGCAACATAAATTTTCTGTATCTATATTTCCTTCTGTGCCCTGTGGGTTCAGAGTTGGCAGATTTACCCCCCAGAACATTTATTGGAATAAGATGTGGTGGGGTGTGTCTAGGATCCCAGCAATCTGGGACCAGTCATGTAACATTTAGTTTAACCTGGCTGTGATAAACCACAAATCTGGTATTTCATTATCCACCATTCCACTAGATGTCTGCTGGTGTTGTTATTGCTGATGTTGTGTGCTTGAGATGATGCAGAAATACACACACGTGTGCATGCACACACACACACACACATATGTATAGAAAATTTTGAATGCACTTGTACATATGTAGATCCATACATATATATATATACACACAGCCATTCATACAAACATATATACATACATGTACACACACACATATATATACAAACACATGTACATACATAAACACAATATACATATATAGTAACAAGACCCTGCTTACAACACATAAAAAGATACGCAACATTTATTAACAAGATCAATATTAAAATAATAATAATGATAGTAATACTGCTACTACTAATTATAATAATAATAATTATAATAATAAAACATGAAACAACTTCAAAACTCTCCTGGTCAGGTGTTTCTCATCTCACTCTACTGTAAAAGATGTTGTAGACGTAGTAGCCGAAGTTGCACACACTGACTGTATACCTTTCCCTTTTGATGAGATAGTTCATTCTACTTGCTCCAAGTACTCAGCACAACTGACAAGAGAGAATGAAGTGCTCTGACTTGCACCATATGGAACCCATCCCATCAGTAAACACAGGACCGATCTTCCCAACAAAATACAAGATGTCTTTTCCTGAGTGCAGATCTATAAACTGCTGAAACAAAAGGTTGATACCAATACAGTCATGTCTTCTGTTCATGTGTAAGCATACACAAACCATCAGTAGGAATCTATATTAAAAATAGGAAATGTTATTTATATATATATATACATATACAAAGGATGGATGGATCCAGGAGTTTGCAGGTGGCAGGTGCTACATCTATTTTTGAACAAAAACTGCTATTTTTTGGTTTGTTTAATTTTTTGAGTTATATTCACTAAAGTGATTGTGTTCCCACAGTCTCTACTCATGATAATCTAATTTTTTTTAACTAAAATTACTAACACTCTAACACAATCCCTTCTCGCTAAAACTAACACAATCCCTTCTCACTAACACTAACACAATCCCTTCTCACTAATACTCTAACACGATCCCTTCTTGCTAACACTCTAACACAATCCCTTCTCACTAACACTAACACAATCCCTTCTCACTAACATGCTATCACAATCCCATTTTCACTAACACTCTAACACAATTCCTTCTCGCTAACACTTTAACACAATCCCTTCTCACTAACATGTTAACACAATCCCATTCTAACACAGCTGCAAACAACACTATACAGGTTTCTGAATTATGTACCAAAGACTCACAATGCTTCAATCTTCAGTGTTTCAAATAATGAACAGAAAACAATGCTTGTGCCATATCAGGACAGAGTACAAAAATATGTTTTACGTATTGAATTCTTTCATAAAATACTCACACAGATGGAATATACACAACCAGAAGAAATATAAAAAAAAATGCACACAGTTGTCTTTCAGTATGTGTATGTTGGTTTTTTGCTTTCACGTCAGAACCAGAGATCAGGGGAGGAAAAAAGCAGAAGAAAAAAAAGCAACATAACCATAAATTTGTCAATGTGCATGCTTTTGTATAAACAAAAAAAGGGGAAAAAAATTTTTTTTGCATTTTTTAATTTCCTGGCTTATTTACAGTGGATTGTTGCCTCTGTTTTACACAACATTTACTTGTTTATCATTGCCTCTTTGTTTATCATAAAGTCGACAAGCTAAAATTATCCGAGTTCTGACATATCTGCACCATTACCTGCGTGGAATCTGCACAAAATAGCTTACCTGTCTTTTGATCTTCGCACACACTGTCTGGAAAGCACTTCTGACAAATTCATGGTTTGATAATAATCGCACGCATGCGTCATTTGCATAATTGTTTTCCTGCCATTGCTAAAAACACATATTTTATTCATCTCTGCAAATAGCAGATTTTCAGTACAGAATAGTCAGTTGCTGTTGTTCAAGGTTAATAGAGTGTGTACATTAACGAAAACATACATCATGTGCATTCACTTGTATGCACATGCCCACAAGCCTATGCTCATATATGAGTTTTGTATTTCTAAGGTCTAATTGCAGGAACTGTGGAGGAAACTGAATATAATGAAATTTGCCATTTTCACTAATTTGTCATGGATAATTTATACTTAAATGCACATTCTTGTGTGCTTTCATTATTAACTTCTTAATACGTTAACAAAAAAACTTCACTAATGTTTGTACTTTACCTATATATAAAGTCTGCATCACACGCGCACACACACACACAAATATTTATGCATGTATGTGTATATCTGTGTGTATATACACATACATATTCATAAACATATACACACACACACACACACACACACACACACACACACAACTTTATAGCATCCCTTCCAACAACATAAAAAGACATATGGTTGCAAAGTTTGCTTGTTTTTCAAGACCACAGACCACAGATGGCTTTGATTTGCATCTTGTTTTTGCTGTCCAGCATTAACATGGGCTCTAAATAGGTCCAGAAGTCGCTGGACATTCAGGAACCCCTTGTTCTTTTTCCCATTTCTGACTTTAGTGAGGTCCACTGATCATGTGTGGAATGGTAAATCTCTAATGACGTTTGTTTTGTTTGTGCACAAGACAAAGAATCCACTGGCTAGGTCTTAGCTTATTGATCATTTCCCTTGGTTATTAGTTCCACGTGTTGTTGGTGTTTTTTTTCCTTTTTATTTCTTCTCTTTTTATTATTGGTGTCACACTGTGCTGATGGCTGGCAGTAATGGTCAGTATTTTTGCCATGATGTGTAAACGAAGGAATGTGGAAGTATTCCCAAATCCTGCTGCTTGCAGCATCCAGTTCTTTATAATAGAGATATGTTTGTTGTGGTATTTGCTGTGTAAATCAAAGATGATGATACCTGTCTCTCAATGAATAAAACAAAAACAATATTTGAAGTAATTTTTGAAAAATGGATTCTGAAGATCTTTGTTAGAGATGGGTACACCTGCACTCCAGTTTTGTTTTTATGTTATAAATATTGATTTTGTAATTTTTATTTCTTATTTTTTACATTTTACAAATGACAATTTTTTTTTATATGTATACATATGTCAATTTCTTTTTACTTTATAAATGATGCATTTATTTTTTTTATATATATATACACCAATGATGAGATTTTATTACAAATTATCATTTATTAAAAAACATGATGTTGGCTTTTGATTAACTTTGGCAGACATATTCAACATATTTCATAAACAGTAAATCTCAAAATCAATTATTTATACCCTTTTTTTGTTGTTTTCATAATCAACCTGTCTGTGGTGCATTGCTTTAAATCAGTTTTCATCTTGATGTTTTAAAATGATCCCACATATATTTTTTGGAAATGTAAATATCAAATTAAAATGTTCATTAGAATTCTGCACTGCTTACTTAATTTATGTTTTGACTTATAGTACATAATGATTCATCATTTCAAGTATTAAGAACTCAACATTTTGAATAATTTTCATATAAAATGCATTATGTATATATAAAAAAATCAGGAATAACATTATATTACTTAAATTTTAAAATTTTTATTTAGACTTTATTACAAAAAAAAAAAATTCTCAAAATTTAAGAGCTTTATTATAACCAATCCTTTTAAAATAAAGATTCAGTATTACATTAAAAAATAAAGAAGAACAGTATCTATGAACATTTTTCATTGCTTTGAAATGTTTTTTAATTTACATTTAACTTGAGTGCAAAAATACTAACACTGAGAAATTATTAATCCAATTTTTTTTACATGAATGCAGAAACATTTTTTACCCCTGTTTTAGCCAATATTGTTGTTGTTTTTTTTGTTGTTTTTTTGTTTTTTTTAAATCTCTCATTATTTGTATAGTAAAAGAGGATTTGATTAATGACAAGCCTGAACATTTATCAGCGAGTTAAGAATGGAAATTGTAATACGGAATGATACAGCAGAAGCCTGATTTTCTTTTACTTCATTCTTTATTTTCTTTTTTAGCCTTCTTCTTTTCATTTTCCTGGATGGTTTACTGGAGTCAGGTGTAGAAATAAAAAGATTTAATTTTTTTTGTTCTTAAGCAGCTGTTCTTTCTTTAGACTTTTCAGATATTTTTCAATGAAAGGCTATTAATACATAAAACCTAAAGAATAAACATAAAAAAAAAAAATAAAAAATAAAAAAATTGTCAATAAATTCAAAGATCTTTAAAACTTTGACTAGAAAGGAGCAAGCCATAGCTCAGTTATTTTATGGCTGATCTGGAGTGTATTGAATTGTGGGATTGATCCTGTATAGTGTACATTAAGATAATTTCAAATTCCAACCACTGCATCTTGGATGGTGTATCACACAAGCATATAAACATGCACAGATAGCTAGATACATAGCTTCAAATACACATACATACATGCATACATACATACATACATATATATATAAACACACACACAAAAACACACTCACAAAGCCTGACAGAAACCACATCTGTCATTTCATTCAAAACATTAGTTACAAAGAACACAGTTGCTTCATTTTGTTGCTTTAATTTGTAAAGATGCCAAAATAAATCATCTTAAGACTTGACATGCTCTAACATGCATTGTTGTGGGCAAAGCTTGCTAAAAAGATAGTGAAGCAAAAAAAAAAAACATTTAAAAATTTAAAAAATTAATGTGACTGGCAGTTTTTCTGGTTCTCAAATACATTTGAAAGTGTTTTTTTTATGCCGTTTCTTTTACCAACTTGTCCAAAAAGTGTGTTGAACAACTAATTTATCAAAAATCTCCAGTAACCTTAGCTGGAGTTTGTTCTTTGATGTGTGGTGAGTTTTTAGGGTTTTCTTATCAGACTGGTGTCTTACCTTTCTTAGAATGAACAATGAAGAAACTGGAAGTCCAGGTGCAGATTACAGGGGTGGTGTAAAGACTGCAGACCTGGATTTCTCACTCTTTGTTCATAAAGACCAATATTCTTTTTTACATTAAAAATACTATTTCAGAAATCTAACCACCAGGAAAAAATAATGTAATAAAAAAAACATATATTTGTATAATTGTTGAGCATGAAAAGCATCTATTCTTCCATCCATCCATCCATCCAGCTGTCTGTGTCTATCTATCTCTCTGTTTGTCTGTCTGTCTGTCTGTCTGATTGTCTATCTGTCTATCTGTATACCTGTCTGTCTGTCTGTCTCTCTATCAATTTATCTGTCCATCTGTCTTTCTATCTATATATCTATGTAACTATGTATCTATCCATTTCTATATCTATCTATATATATATTTATATATAAACTTATAAATATCAGGCTGCATCACCTCTCCTGTAAAAAGTTAACGATTTCCCCCTTATAATGTGTAGACTTCAATAATAGCATTTCTGCAATAACTAACATTACTGAAATAACATTTAGGCAATTATATAAACAAAACAAATTTTTTTCCTGGACTGAATATTTATCTGTTGATAAAGATGGTCTAAAATTAAATTTGTTAAAAAAATAAGAAAATTGTTTAAAATTTTAATTTACATACAGGAAATTGCATGGCGGATTCCTCTGACAGATTTAAGATAAAAAATAAATAGTGATAATTTAAAAATTTTCCAGTGATATATTTTAGATTTTCTGCTAACATCAAAATCTGTTTGCCATTTCTTTGTATTTGCCCATTCATGCTGTTTTCTGTGAAATACTGCGTTCGTTAACCTGATACTTTATTGAGGAAAAGAAAATTAATTTTTCTCAAATTCTTCTAATGAAAACATAGTGTAATAGATTGGGCCATAAAATTTTATTAATGCCAGCAACTTTATACAATTTCATGCACTGCAGATCAGAATTTACCAATACAAATCAATGACGATGATGTCTTATATCCATTTCATTTGCTATGAGATATATTTGGGCTGTTCTGTGATGTATTTTCCCTCTTTTTTTTTTTTTTTTTTTTTTCAACTGGCACAAAGGCACAACTGCCATGTTCAAATGTCAGCACCTGATCCCTTGTATGAAATCAATCAATTTTATTTCTCTTAAAATACTTCCTTTGTCATCGTGCTTGTACACTTCCTACCGTTCCTTCGCTTTGTATTTATCTTCACGTGGTTGCCGTGGCAACCTTGTTTTCATTCATTAAGACCAAATTAAGTTCTGCCGATGGAATTCCTGTTTTTACATGTTTGGATGAATTGTTCCTGTGTTTCGATTCCTGAACTTGATTTGTTTTCGAGATTTTTTAATTTTTATTATTTTTTGTATTGGTGTTTTTTTGTTTTGTTTTTTTAAATTTTCATTGATTGAAGACAGGTTGTTGTCACAGCCACTGACATATTATCGGACAAAAGGAAGATTTTCATAACAAAATGAAGCAGTCTGAATGGCAACAGTTCGTGAAATGTTATGACAGGGAATTAAATTGATAATTATCACAGCAATGAAAGAAAAGGTTTAGCGACCATGTTAGGTTTTATTGCTTAATGACTAATAATGACAGAATTAAAAAATGAAAATAAACCAAAAAAAAAAAAAAAAACTATGAAAAAATAACATTTAGAAAATAATAAATTTGATAGAAAAGAGTAAATAGTGAAGAAGGAATGAAAACAAATCAGAAAATAAAGACAGAATTGACAATGGATAATAAACAGTCAGGTTTAGCATAAGTAAACAGCCCCAAACACATATAATTGTAATTTATCATCAATAAAAAATGTTTTATTGAAATTTAAGTTTGTAATAAAAGTAGGTATCCTATTTATTTTAAATAAAGATATATCTATAATAATGTAATGTAATGATGATGATGATGGTTTGAAAAAGAAGGTTTCATTAATGACAAATCTGCTTTTGCAAATCTAATATAGATTATGGTAATAAAGAAAAAATAATAACAACAACAACAACAATAACATTTCTTTAATACAGTTTTTTTTCTTTATTTCAAAAAATCTGACACTGCTGAAATAAAATTGATTTCATTTCTTCTTTTTTTTAAATCTTTTGCTGTACAAACAGCATTGGGAATTAATGTCTTGCTATTCAGTTCTGTAGACAAGACTGGGAATTAATGTCTTGCTATACAAGTCGAATTGGGATATTACATTTTGTAAAGAGAGCCAGTAACTTGACAGTGTTGTAAGATAATAAGCTAATACATTTACCACTGGTTACTTAATGAACCAGCTCAGACAAACATTACAAGAAACTCTTGTGCTAAATCCATTCATAGTATTTTTTATTTTATTTGTTAAAGAATGAAAACCTAGGTTTAAAAAAAATAAAAAAATAAAAATTTATTTGGTATTATATTTTTCCCCAGAACAGTAGATTTCTTTATTTTTCAGGTTGTGTAATGGTAGAATATAGTATAAAAAAACAATTCTAGTTTTAAGTGAAGAACAGAGTAAATGTTTTTTCTTAATGGTGGTACATAATTTAAATTCAAACTACTTTAACTACTATAACATTACAACAAAGATTATTTTTGTATGGTGTCTTAGTTTCATATTTCTTGAGGATATTGGAAAAGCTGGTTGGTGATGTGTTTTTGAAGGCACCCCTGTTCCCTGACTCCCAGGTCAGTTGTTGAAAGATGGTAGAAGCCCTGTGTTGTGTTTTTAAGGATGTTTGTTGGATTCTCAACTATCAGATGGTAGCATTTTATTGTGCAAGATTTTTTTGTCAGGTCTTCCTTTGAAAGAAAATAGTTGGGTCTTCTCGAGTTTCATGTGTTTACTAGATGGAATCTAGATAAATGGAAATCATGACAGGAATGTTCTGATGTTTCTTGGTCTTTTTGGTGATTTTCAAGATTGAGACATCAGTGACGTTTAGAGTTTTTTAGAAGATTTTTTAGAAGATTTTTTTTTTTTAAATTTGTTGGTGGGCTTAAAAAGATATGTTAGAAGATTACTAAAATTAATTCTGAAAATCTTTCTTTATTTTAGACATCAGATTTGATTTTAAAAATATTTTACAAACAAAAAATGTGTTGAAGGGTAAAAGCTAAATAACACTGAAGATATATTTGAAGATCAGTCAAATTCACACTGATGAAATTAATTTTTTTAAAATTAATTTTTTGTGGGGTAAACAAAAATCCTCTTTATTTAACGATATATTAGAAGATTAGTTAAAATTAGGATGAAAAAAATGACTTTATGTTGTAGATCTTAGATTTGTTTTTAAAGACTTTAAAAACATTTTGTAGGTGCGGTTATGAAAAGCACCTCTGTTTAAAGATATTACCAAAGATTAGTAAAATTCATGCTTCAAAAATTTCTTTGTATTTTAGACTTTAAATTTCTTCATTAATACTTAAAAAAAATTTTAAAACATTTTGTAGGAGTGGTGAAAGAAAATACTACTGTTTAAAGATATGTTGAATGTTTGATTGTTTTTTTTTAAATATTTAAAAACAAATTTTGGTGAGAGTGAAAAAAGAAATCACTTTTGTTTAAAGATGTGTTACAAGATTAATCAAACGTTTTTATATTAGAGTTTAAATTTTTTTTTTTTTTTTTTAAACTTAAAAGAAAAAATCTTTTTA
This sequence comes from Chrysomallon squamiferum, assembly GCA_012295275.1. NCBI lineage: Eukaryota > Metazoa > Mollusca > Gastropoda > Neomphalida > Peltospiridae > Chrysomallon > Chrysomallon squamiferum. Next base: position 11,772,363 of record CM022672.1, on the reverse strand, counting down.
AAAATAACCTCCGTCATAAAGGTAACTAAAATTATGTTTAAAAAAAATCTTTTCACATGAGATTCTGTGTGAAAAGAGTAAAAATATTTTGATAAAATTGCTGATAAAGGTGAAAAGAAATTCACCCAAAAAGCTTGCAAAAACTTTTTTTTTGGGGGGGGGGGTTCTGGATGAAAGCATAAGTATTAGGTAATTAGCTGATGAAAGAAAAAAAGAGGAAAACCAAACTGCCTTTTTATATCAGATGTACTTGTTTATTAATTGGCTATTTGATACGTCTATCAAACACATTCCATAATAAACAGAACCTAGGGAGTGTTTTAAAATGACACAGAGACAAGAGAATGAGATAAATAAATTGCAGCTTGTTTTTGTTTTATATCTGTGGGGGATCCTATATAATTAGCTTCCTGGATATCTTAAGGAAAATTAAATCACAGAAATAGGAAAAGGAAAAATGTCTTAATTTGAAGAAAAAAAAAATATATATATATTTATATTGTTTTTAATTTATTTGTTTAATTTTGTAATCTGACTTACAGAATAGTAATTCAGATAGATGTAAATGGATGACCATTGCTCAGTTTAATGTTAACAAGAATTAATATTTCTGCTCAGCCACTGTGTTCTTGGTTGCTATGGCTGAAGAAGTTGTCAGTCCATGATGTTGTCTGGACAGTAAGCAGTTTTGTTTTGTACGAAATCCCCATACTTGACATTTGTGGTCCAGTAATAGACATTTTAGATTTTATATATGTTTCTGTTGTAGATTATTATGCCTGCTGGTAAGAGAATAGCTTTTAATTGAGGGGGCCTGTTTGTTAGGAAACTATTGCAGAGCTGTAAAACTGCTACGTTATGACTGGAAAGTTCTTTGTTGTTGTGCTCTAGTCTGCAGTATTGTCTTTAGTTCTGTGAATGTCTTACAAAATAACTAAATGGCTGTAATTCACCCAAAATATTTTATTTATTTATTTTGTTTTTAGCTGAAGCTCTATATCAAGTTTATGTTTGACACAAAACAAGCCTATAAAGAAATAAATGGGAAAAGGAAAAAAAAAGAATAAACCTTTAGCTGACAGTGTTAGAAAATGTTTTCTGTCAAAGACGTAAAATCAAATGTCGTACCAGATAAGGGAAAATGTTATGGAGTTGAAACCCATAGAAATCATGTTTTATTTCCTAAATACATGACTTAGGAGGGGGGAAAAAACTCCACAAAATCATCAATACAGTAAAGCATAGTCATGAAACTGTCACTGAGGGTATCTCAACTTTTTTATAATGAACACGATAATTGTGTCTGCCTGCATAGAAAAAGATCTTTCAGTGTTTAGATAGGATGGTTTTTTAAACTGTTTGTTTTTCAGTTTTAAATGGGCGAAAAAAAGAAAAAAAGATAAGCAACATAAAACTGAAATAAATTGTAATATTATGCTTTTATTTGAAATCAGGTCTTTATGTGTATTTTCAAAGGCAAAAATAATTTATAAATAAAAAATGTTCACAAGGGAAATAGAAATGTAGAAAGTGAATAAATACATTTCTGTATGTATTTGTATGTATCAACTTTCTGTATTAAAATTTTGTTATTAAATATCACAATTTTTATTCTTTTTCTTCAGTGAACTATGAATCATTTTCAATTTAATCCACAACATTTGTTTTCATGATATATATAACTTGCCATTTATTGACAGATGGTTGTAATATCATGTCATATTCTATTACAATAAAATATTAGGACATTCACATATACTTTCATTACAACAGAAGCACATTCACATACACTTTTGTTACAACAGAATTACATTCACATACACTTTCATTACATCAGAAGCATATTTGCATGCTTATGTTCATTCATGTATACCTCCATTACACAGAAGGTAAATACATTCATAACTTCTCATTTCTTTTTACCTTTTTCAAAATTTCTTTTCTTTGTTACTGAAGATCCAAGTACATTTTGCATTAAAACTTCCAGTGGGACAGATGTACCCACTCATTTTTAATACATTGCCAACATGACAGATTTATGGAAGCTTGGAAAAACGTGCATCTCAAATTACCTCAATAGGTGGAGCCACTGTTGAGAGCTGTTGCTTTGTCCATGAAAAGAAAGTGCTGTGGCCATCATGTCATCTTGCTGTGACCATTCAGCACATTTACTGTGGTTATATTGTCTTGCTGTGCTGGTATTGTCTGGGCTCTGGTTATACTGTCTCACAGTCATTATACAGCCTTGCTGCAGTTATATTGTCTACCTCAGCCCTTTCAGTGGTTTTGGAAATGGTCACAATGCTTGGCTGCAGCTGTAATGCCTTGCCATGGCTTTATTGTCAAGCCATGGATACATTATCTTGCCTTCGCTACACCGTCTTGCCTTGGTTATATTGTCGTGCCATAGACTCATTGTCTTTACATTGTATTTCTCCTGTATTGTCCACTGTGTGATACTGATGGGCAGTAAATCTGTAGATGACATGTGTAGAAAGGATATCACTGCAGATAGATGGATGGTTGTACAAGTCATCAGATAAGCCGTTTAGAGCACATCAAGCCATTAAATAAAGAGCTTTTGTTAAGCAGGACATTGACCATTAATAAATAAAGTAAATTTTTCATTATCTTTGTTGAATAAAACTGAATGAAGGTAGAATGTCCAAGGTTGTTGTTACATGGAGGAGGATTATTTATAGAGCAGGTTTTTGATGTGGATGTGATGAAACTAGTAGTTCTTGTTGTGAGAGAGATTCTTTAATGGTGCCTTGGTTACATCAAAACAAAACAGTAAAACTTACTGTAAGCTGTCTTTAAGTTTGTAGGATTGTACTGTTCTTTCACCACAAATGAAACATATCAGTCATACACACAAACACACATACACATTAGGTATTATACATAAGTAACTTAAACTGTTATTTCACCACAAATAAAACATATCGGTCACAGACAAACATACACACACACACACACATGCACACACACACACACACACACATGCACACACACACACAGACATACATTAGGTATATACGTAAGTAACTTGAACTGTTATTTTACCTCAAACAATATATATCAGTCATATACACACATACACATACATACATTAACTCACTCACACATACACATTAGGTATATACATACACAAATAATTATTATACATACACAAACATATGCATGAATAAATATGAACATGCTTATACATACATGCATATATGCATACACACATACACAGACAAACATGTTCATTTGTACAATTTTGTTTATCTACTTGTATTATTATTATTTTTTAATATACATCTGTAAACAACTGATTTATATCATTATTTGTTTATTACTTTTTTAGTTAGTTATTGGTGTCTTTTAGAAACCATTTTTAAAAACCTTGCTTGGATACCATTTGCCTACAAGCTACCTGACCCTGAAACATTTTCAAAGTCTCTGTGTCACTGGTTGTATCTATCACTGAATTTGTGATCTGTTATTAAAGTATTAGTTTGCTTTTTATTGAAGAGGACAGGCAGTTATTGTGTTTGCAAGTTTCATTTTTTTTACTCATGCATGACACTTTCATTCTTTCATTCTTATAGTTTCTTTATGACTGTCATTATTTTTAAATAAAAAAATAATTTATGACTCTTACGGTATTGAAGTATTGCATTGTTATAAAAAATATTTAATAAATCCACATGTTTATGATTGTTATTATTTTTAAATTAGAAAACAAATCTATATATATTTTCAGCTCTTGTCTTTTGAAGTATTGTATATGGTTATAACAAATCCACTTGTTATTATTTGTTTGTGACTTTTATTATTCTTTATTGTTTTATTATACATATATATTTATTTATTTATTTGTTTTATCATATTTTTTTATTTTTTTATTTAAATTTGTTGGCTTCTGAAGAGCTGCTTGGTAATAACAGATATTTAATAGATCCATAGGTTATGATTTGTTTATGACATTTATAATTTTTTCTCCTATTGTGTCATTGAAGTATTGCATGGTAATAAACAAATATTTAATAGATGCATGTGTTAAGTAAAGAATGTTATTTACTGTAGGGTTTGACAGCAGTTCTTTGATGTTGGACATGCCCTCACATTAATGTTATAAAAGTGTTGAAAAAGAAGATAACGGTTGTGATAAAACTCCTATAAATCTCTTTCAGTATTTAATATTTGGTTTTGAATATATGTGATTTTAATGTTACATTTAAATTGTTAGAATTGTAATAAATAAATTCAAAAAAAAAAAAAAAAAAATAAAATAAATAATAAAAAATAAATAAATGTGCAAATAATTATAATTTTTGCCAAAAAAAAAATATATATATATAAATTAAAAATGTAAGAAAAATATGTATAAAAAAAGTAAATGGTTAAAATAGAAAGAAACATATTTATACTTGTGAATACAAGTTGTTGAATAAATACTGAATAATGATATGAATATACAGTTACCACTGTTTATTCAGACTTTTATGCATATGTTTCTTGTTGACAGTTCATCCATATTTCTGCTTGATTTTTATCATCTTGCAGTTGCTGACATTTATTGTGGAGAATAAATTTTATGAACAATTTGTGAAATAAATACTGTGTATAAAATGATATACAGATGTTACATGTAACATGTTGTTTGTTCGTGGACTTTATTTAATCATGGATTTATTTTTCTTTCAACCTGATTTTTTACTTCTTTTCTTTCACTGGAGAATGGGTTGTTGACATTTTGTACTGCAAATGATTTTAAAATGAAATTGATTTTAGATTGATATTAAATAATTCAAATAAATATATACATAGCTAATATATATGTAGCTAATTCTCATAAAAGTATCATTTTTTTTAAATTTAATTTAATTTTTTTTTTTAGTCTTTGGCCTATCTGTTTTAAATACAATTTTATCTTCTTTTGTGAAGAGTTCTCATTTTTTTTTTTTTTTAATCCCAATTTAGTTGAAATTAATGGATGTTTAAATTATTTCCCTTAACAATTTCCATTTAATAAGTTGTGTTCTGAATTTTTATTTTTATTTTTATTTTTTTTTCACATACAGAATTCATCCATAAAACGATAATTTTATCTGCTTCAAAGGAAAGTTCATATATGATAGCTGACATTTAGTTTGAAATTACTGCAGTAATATCTAAAAAGTTATTTAAATTATCATACATTACCTTGTCACATTTCCATACAGGTCACACAGAAAACAAATTTCTTTTAGTAAAAAAAAGAAAATATTGTATTTCTTTTTTATTTCTTCAGTTTATTGTCAAACCAATTAAGCATCCATCTTGTAACTGCAATTCTGCTTCCTTTAGAGAAATAAAAAAAAAAAAAAAAAAGAAGAAAAAAAAAGAAAGAAATTAAAAGAGTTCTTAAATAAATGATTGCAGACATTTAGTAATGTAAGAAAAATAACATAAATCATTTATGTACAAATTTTACGTGACATTTCAGAAAATTAACCAATATAGCAAGTTCCTGGATTAATTCCTAATTTTTTTTTTTTTTTTTTTTTTTTTTTCCTTACTGGCAAGTGATGGATTGATCCAAATTACAAGCAAAATGTTATCTACTTCCCATATATTAGCACTGACATTTAGACTGGGATTAATGTGGTGAAATAATGACTGTGTTGAAATGATTCTGTATGATGCATTGCATCTTTCACTCACAGTCCCCATGTAATCTACAGAAATTGTCTCGTTTGTAGTTTATGTAAGAATTTGTCCATACTGAAACATTTTATCTCATCGAGATAACAAATCTTCTTCGACATTTGGACTCCTGAATTAACATTTCAACACAACACCTGCAAATTTGATGATTTTATTTTCCACCATTTATTGTCTATATCAGAGATGTGGTGATAGTTAAAAAAACAGAATAAAGATATTACAATTTTATTTAAAATAAAATAGAAAACTTTAGGCCAATTACCAGTCTGTTTCTTTTTTTCCTAGAGTTTTAAGTTTCAAGTATACATTTGTTAATTTCTTATTAAAGAAAAAAGAGAGACAAAAAAGAGACAGAGATAAAATTGTAATAAAGCAACAATACAGAATAATAAGGATAAGTATTTAGAGAAGCAAAGAAGGCAATACCAACTTTAAAGTGAAATTAAAAAAAAAAGGAAAAAGTAAAAAGGATATAACAAACAAATAAAAAGGACAAAAAAATAAAAATAAAGAAAAATTAATACTTGCAATAAAGCAACAAATAAATGAATAATAATTTTATTATTTTTTAAAATAAATGATGATGATGATGAAGATAATAATAATAATAATAATAAAACAAAGAAGATCAAGAACAAGAAGAAAATGAAACCCAAGAAAAATACAAAAAACACCAAAACCCCAAACAATCAACAGCCACAAGAAAAAAAAGAAGAAAAAAAAAGAAGAAAATCCTCAAAATTCCCAAAGAAAATAAGCTCATTACACATTTCAATAACACTTCTCTCATTTTCTTTTCCACAGCTTTTTTCCCCATTGTATAATCAGCTTACTGTTATATTTTTTTTGCTGATTGCTAAACTTGGCTGCATCAAATCTGTCGTGGTTAAAGCAACTATAGATCTGAACTTCTTAGCCTGAGATTGGTTTTTAGTTATGATAGGCTAGAGACTGAATTTCATAGTTTGACATTTTCAGTTATGGGATCATTAGATCCAAATTTCTTAGACTGTTTTCTGTTATGATAGGCTACAGTCTGAATTTCTTGTTACAGTAGCTACAGACTGAATTTCTTTGTTTGACATTTTCAGTTACTGTAGCTGTAGACTGAATTTCTTAATTTGACATTTTCAGTCACAGTAGCTATAGACTGAATTTCTTAGTTTGACATTTTCAGTCACAGTAGCTGCAGACTGAATTTCTTAGTTTGACATTTTCAGTCACAGTAGCTTAGACTGAATTTCATAGTTTGACATTTTCAGTCACAGTAGCTTAGACTGAATTTCATAGTTTGACATTTTCAGTCACAGTAGCGGTAGACTGAATTTCTGAGCTTGAGATTGTTTTGAGGTAATTATATTCACCACGCTGCATCTCTACCTGTTTATTGATTTCAGGATTACTGGGAATCCACTGATAATTGAATTCTGTCTGCCTTTGTAATACATAAATACCAAACAATAACTCAAGCCTGAGACATAAATCTTCTCTTAATATTTTATGTATTATTATTATTATTATTAGTTGTATTATTAATGTAGTTGTACGTTTTCTTGTTTTCTTGCTATTATGGCTGTCATTGTTGTTACCATCTTTTATTTACTTATTTTTGAAAATATCACTTGCTCTTTCAGTCATTAAATTATTGGCTCACAGCTGCTATATCGCTGGTCCATAGTCACTAAATCACTGGGTTACACAGTCACTAAATCACTCTCACAGTCTCAAGGTCACTTGCTCACAGTTGTAACTAAATCACTGGCTCACAGTCACTAAATCACCAGCTCACAATCACTAAATCACAAAGTTGCTAAATCACTATCTCACAGTTCCTGGTTCATGGACTCACAGAGTTTAAATCATTGGTTTAGAAGCTCAGTTAATTAGTATTTTAGTCTCAGCAGAGACTGTTGTCTAATTGCTTGCACAAGGACTCTCTTAATCCCCTGCAACAGATATTTTATGAAGCCTTGCTTCCTACTCCAACCTTTATTCCTACACCATTTTCCCCACCTCCCTTGATCAAACCCTCCATCCCTTTCTTTCTTTCTTTCTCTTCCCTCTTTTCCTGTTTTTCATTTTCTGTCTCACATTCCTCTCCTTTTTCTTCCTTCCTTCCTTCCTTCCTTCCTTTCCTTCCTCACTGTTTAGCTTCCTTGCCCCCTTCTTTGTTCCCCCTTTCCCTCTCCCCGTTATTCTATTCCTGCATTTTCCAGTCACAATCACATTCTTGTTAATTTTCTCTTCTGTAAATATTTTACACATTAGCAAAAATAAAAACCACACATTGCTTTTAAGCAAGGAAAAGATAACTCTGTATGAAAGTTCTCTTACATTTTTAGTTAGTTTTAATTTCTTTTGTAAATATTAATAAAATGTTCATGTCTCAATAACCTTATATTGGAAATCATATTTTATAAATTATCAATACTGCTGCATGCAAATCTTTAAATAGAATACATTTTTTTATTTTAAACTGAATCTTGTGCAGTCAGTCTGGTTCCATGCTTTCTCTCTCTCTCACGTCTGCCTGTTGGGTTTAATCCGGATGATGAGGTGCTGTATAATATGATACATCTGTGGCAAGCTGGCCATTGATTGCATGAACAGTGTCAGGACCCAGTCAGGCCAGGACAAGACCAGCACAGACCTTTGTAGCCAGTATCGATCAACAGATTGTTGTTCTCATGCCTTGATAAAATAACTCAAGTGTAAAGAATTGAAAAACCAAAAAAAAAAAAAAATCTGATGCTTTTCAGCAAGAATTGATTTCATCATACTAGATTGTCTTAACTTCCAGTACACTGGCTAGGTGGAAAAATTACCATTAAGTGACGAGAACTTTAAGGCTATAATAATGTTTATATACCTAAAAAAAAAAAAAAAAATGAAATTGAAAACGAATGCTGAAGGTTTTTTGTTTATGTATAGTAATGCCATGGTAACTATAGTAATTGGAAAAGGATGATGGTAAAAAGCTCTTTGATGATGATTTAAAATGATCTGTCGTGGATATGTTTGTGTGTGTAGATATGTTGTGGTTTTTTATGTGTTTGCAATAATGTGTTAAATAACACACATGAGTGTATATCTTAGTTTATATATAATGATTTATAAAATATAAATAAAGACATAAAGAAAAAGTAAGAAAGATACAAAATTAAAACATTTAAAGAGAAATGACAAAATATTTTGTTTGTAGTTAGAGTTCAAGCCAAGTTTCTTGTAAGAAGAAGCCATTATGAACCAATCCTTAATCATGTCTGACTCACATTATAATGACCAAATACAGATTTATAACCATTTTTCTATAAATAATACACTACAGGACTAACATATTCACAAAATCATAATCTTAAACTACTTCAAGAACAGCAAACAATTTTTTCCTTGACCTTATATGAGTATTCTGTCTGTTACTGTTTTTCTAATTGTTTCTTCTTCTTCTAAAAAAGAAAGAAATAATAATAAAATTAAATGTCAGGGAAAAAAATCACAGACTGTGTTTTATTCAGAGAAAGGAAATCAAATGAAGAAATAAGACTACACTTTATGCCGCATTAAAAATGGCAGACACATTAAACTCCTCACTAATTTGGCACCCAAGATGTACGACCAATTCCTGTTAATGCTTGAAGTGTTGAGAAAAATTCTCCAAATTGATTTACAGTATTTCATATCGAGCGTACTGTGCTGTTGCAGTTGTCTCATCAATAACTCAATATTTGCAGCTCGCAGTGCCATGATCTGACAAATGGACGGTGGATTTATTGATGACAATTCACGGATCTGACCATATTGACTCAGACAATGGTACAGCATATCGCCAGACCTTGTGTCACCATTTGTATTAATCTGCTAACACAGCGATGAAAAAAAAACACTTTGACATTGAAACAGTCTTCAAAATGAAATGAATCAAACTTGATTTCTCAAAAGGCAGGAGAGAATGGGCGAAACAGAGGGAAGACAGGAAAAAAGATTAAATTAAAATAAATGTATGGAAATTTAACAGCTTGATTTAGAGCCATGTGCAAGCTTTGTTTTCTTCATTTTTAAGTAATCTTTGAATGTGGTGACAAACTTTGACATTGAAGTGTTATTGAAAATAAATGAAGCAAGTTTAGTTTCATAAAAGGACCAAAAAAAAAGAAAAGAAAAGAAATATATAGAGGAAGATTTAACTAGTCATTTCTGAGCCTAATTTCTGATATGTTTTTCAGTAAACACAATAGATGTTAAGATAGCAGAGCACATTTCTGCTAGATTTAATTTTCTCTAAACACACACATATCTTCTAGACCACAGTTTTGTTGTTCTGTATGGACAACAATAAAGAGAGTTCAGTAAAGGGAAAGCACTGCAGACACTGGTGAAAGATCACAGTGGTAGTAATAACAGAGGTATAGCAACAACAACAATAAAAAACATGTTCTGAATGTCACTTCTTGTACTTTATTGCTTTGTTGACAATACTTGATACTTGCCAGCAATTCAGAGATGGTCTCTTTAAGTAACTATTAACCCATGACTTTGTGCAAACCAGCAGAAAGTTAGAACTGGTCTGTAATTTGAATATACAGGGTTACATTTTTGCTTTCTCTCTCTGCTCTCTGTCTGCATCTATCTCTCTTTATCGATCTCTTTTTGTATATCTGTCTCCAGTTCTCCCTCCCTTTCTTTCTCTCTGTCTATCTGTGTGTGTGTATGTCTGTTTGTATCTCTTTCTGTCTATCTGTGTGTGTGTGTGAATGTGTTTCTGTCTCTGTCTCTTGCTGTCTCTCTGACTGTGTTTACCTCTCTCTCTCTCTCTCTCTCTCTCTCTCTCTCTCTCTCTCTCTCTCTCTCTCTCTCTCTCTCTCTCTCTCACACACACACATACATACAAAAGTATCAGCTTGAGGTAGAGTCAAAACACAACGCACTTTTGTCTGTTATATTTTGTAGCATTTTCATGCCCAAATCGTATCTTACACCTTTTGTATTTTTTGATTTATGACTTATTCACCCAGTTTAACCCCAGTTGAGGTGGGTGTTTTTTTTCTCAAACGGTGATCAAGAAGAGATAATTTCAGCAGGCTATTGACAGAGGTGTAAACCTAGCTCATGCTTAATGGTTCATGAAATAGTCGCTTTACTTGATTTGTTAAACTCGCCATGTTGCCAGCTCATTATCATTTTCTTGTAGCGTGAGTCTGACCTTATTGTCAGTATTTTGTCCTGGAAATACTTGTCCCATTGATGAGAGCTTTTCCTGTTCTGCTGACAGACAGTGTGGCTACTCACTACTACACACCACTGTTCCATTCTTAACAATAACTAGCATATTCAGGAACATCGGTCACAATAAAATCACTGAGTTTTAAGTTTGGTCTGGTAGTTGTTATTGTCTTGTATATTCCATTGGTCACAGTAACCTTAGACCATCATCTGTGATCAAATTTGTTGGTGTTTTAAAAAATGGTGGCTATGCTTTATTTTAAAACGTAATAATAATATTTATGGACTCACTATTGCACATCATCATTCCATTTTTCTCAATAACTGTATTATCATATGTAATAAAATTATGGCTTTTTTAGGGTAGGATGTCTCAAGATTAATTTTTTGAAAAATTATATTTAATAACTGGCTCATTAATGCAACAACCATCATTCATTCTTCATCATACAAGTGAACTGGATATTCAAAACCATCAGCTGTAATAAAATTAAGGGGGTTTTTTTACAGTGGAAGATATGTTTTTATTTTTAAAGTTTAAAATATTATTTAATAAATGAACTCAAGGGACTTTTTGTAAGGGCTTACAACTACAAAATAATCATAATATTACTTGTGTGATTAGCAAATTATAAATTATCATATTTATTTATTTATTTATTATTTTACAATTATAAGATTGTTTCACGAAACCAGCACTATAGATCTGGGTGATAAAACATCAAACACTTTATAAACTTAAATTTATTAGATTTGCTTCTTATTATTACTACAATGAATGTTCTTGTTTAATTAACTTTATGTAGCACATTTTTTACAGTATATATATTTCTTTTTCTGTAGTAAATTAAAGCCCAAAATAATAAAACATCAAAACTGGCTTATTTTATTTCCATATCATTACTAATAATTTTATTTGTATTGTTTAGATAAAGAGTATTTTCCCCTTCCTAAAAAAAGAAATAAAACCTGAACCTTTGGCATATTTATTATAAATATTATGATTATTTCCCCTTGCATGATAGTAATTATACACAATAGGAAAATAAAAGAACACAGGAATTTTATTACTTTATAATATCATTTCCCTTGTGTAACTCTTATCACTGGGAGATAAAGAATGTTCTTAATAATATTTTTCTTTTTAAAAATACATACATCCTTTTGTGATGATGATTGTAAAGACGACTATATGGATTTTTGTTATTATTACTACTACTGCTACTGTTATCATCCTTATTATCATTATTATTATCACTATCATCATCATCATTATTATTATCTTTATCATCATCATCATCATCATTGTTATTATTGTTATTATTATTATTATTCCAGGATTCGGACAGAGCGTAAAGGTGGAGCCTGGTGTCCAAAACAAGCCATTCAGAAAGATGTCTTTGAATACCTGCAGATAGACCTGGACAAGTTGATGGTCATCACCATGGTGGAAACACAGGGCAGATTTGGCAATGGAAAGGTATTTGCAAGTTTAACACTTCTATTTCACAATTACTTAATAAGACAGTTACAGAGATGCTAAAGGTTAAGCTTTGCAAGGATGAAAGATTAATGAAAAAGGCGATTATTTAACTCTTAAGTATATTTCTAAGATGTCGTGATGGCTCTCTTGATGTCTGATTGGTAGTTAGTAAGAAAAGCAATTTCTGCTGCAGCTGCATATCTTTGTGTATCATTTAGCAACAACCTGCTGGCACCCACCCATAGTCTGCTTTTATTGATCAGCAGTAAAGGTTCCTTTACATGCAAATTTCCAGTAGAAAGGAAAACACCTACAGTTTCTTTAATAAACCAGTTGTGGAGCACCGTCTAGAACGGGATATAGTGCAAATTGTTGGCCCATGATGAATATATCATATTGCCTGTCATGGTTCAGGTCATTAAACAGTAACCTTCTCCTGTGTGTTAGTTTATTATTCCATTCATGTACATAAATTTCACATTTTATTTTTTCTCTAGCTGTAAAAGATGTGAGCACATTAAATTCTTATGAAACATATGTGTCCATATGTTTAAGAAGATTGAAAGATATTTTAAATTCAAACTTGGTCACCCTTTGTGCACATGTTACAAATGAATTAATTACATTATCTTTAATATATAAAAATTATTGATGAGGATTCCTTTTAAACTAACGTCTTCTTGTTGATGGAAGAAGAAGAAAGAAAAAAATCACCTCCATTCTGTCAATATCTTAATGGTGTTTAAAAGGTGTTTTTATAAAATCCTTTGGAAGTTGCTGGTGATTGACAGAAAATCTCGCGAAAGGTTCACAAGAAGTTGTGAGCCATCCTCTTTGCTTGCCCTTGAATTTAGTTAATTAACAAGTCTTGTTGGAAACCAGCACCTCCACGATTTTTCATCTCAGAACTTTTGCTCAAGTGCCTTCTTATTGACTTTCTGCTCAAAGTTAATTTGGTGAAATACAGGGCACAGCAGTGTGTTAACTTAATACAGGTTAATTTATGATTTGGACATGAAAAAGTCCTCTTTTTTTTTTTTTAATTCCCAATTCAGACAAATTGTCTCTGTGATAATTAATAGCCGATAATTGTTTGAAAAATGTTAGTCATTTGAGATAATTTATCACATTGATGCTATTGAAAATATTTGTAATTTGGACCAATTTTCTGATTGTTTTTAGTTTGAAGTGAAATATTTATAATTTGCACAAAATGTTTTTGTAGTTTTTGTTATTTGAAGTAGTTGTAATTTGTGCAAAGTTTATCAGTACTAGTTTATGGTATCAGTTTAAAGAAACATTTGTTTGATGAAATTAAAAGAACATTTCAGCATTAAGCTTTTATTTCAAATAGTGTTTTGAAATAGCGGTTTAATGTGAAATCTTTGTTTCACTTTGTTACTGACTTGTATATAAAAGTCTCAATATAAATCAAATTTTTGAAGTAGCACAATTTTAACATAATGGTTTTGAAATAGAAAACCTGCATAAACAAATAAATTAAAAAAAATTTTTTTTTTTTTTTAAATGTAACACTGATTTGCTGAGAAAAAAAGGTTTTATAAAAAATGAAAAAAGAAAACAGTATTTGTATGTAGATAAAACTTTAAAAAGAAACAAAAAAGATATTTTATTTACAACACACCTTCATAAGATTCATTTCCTTGAAAAGAAAAGCTTTATGAAGAAAAAAGAAGCTAAAAAGATATTTTATATATAACATACCTTTATTTATATTCAGTTCCTGAAAAAGAAAACCTTTATAAAGAAACAAGAGAGAAGAAAGACAGAAAAGAAATTTTATTTATTATGCATCTTTATTTATAGCACTTTTTAAAATTATTTATAACATTCTTTTTCTGAAATAGAAGAACTTCATAAAGAAAGAAGAAAAAAGAAAACCGTTATTTATAGCATTCAGTTCGTGAAAAAAAAATATTTTATTTATAACACACCTTTATTTATAACAATTTTTTTTTTTATAACATTCTTTTCCTGAAAGTGAAGAACTTTGAACAAAGATTTTAAATTTTTTTATTTTTTTATTTATAACATATTTTCACCAAGACCTTGAAATCGGCTCAGTTCAAAAGCGAACCACCTGGCTTCTTTTAATTTTTTAATTTTTTTTCTTACTTACTCTTTCTCAACATGTGGGTTTGTATTTCTGTTTATGTTTTCAGAATGTTTTCAAGTATTGGTTTCATGAGGTGGCTCCCCCCCTTTCCTACCAGTCACAGATGTAACAGCATGACCACTTTCTTTTTAATAGGTTGATGAAAAAAAAAAAAAAATTTCAGCATAATTTCCTCTGATGTTGAAATTCACAGTAAATGTTTCCATGTGTGAGGAATTATGAGTCCCGGTTGCTAGGTGGTGTGGGTTCCACCATGAGGTGGGTTCTGTAAGCAGTTCTGGAAAGGAAAAAACCTGCATGTGATGTATGCCTGCATTGTGTGACTCTTTTTAAAACTAATTGATAAGTTATTGCTGTTTTTGAAATGTGAAATCTTTTTTGAAAAAAAAAAAAAAAAAAAACGGGGAAATTTTTCAAAGTGGTCTCGTTAACCTACACTTTGAAGGTATTTGTAAATATTAATAATACTGTAGCAAATGTTAAACATGTGTTGAGATAAAAATGATATCTTGTTGTTCAGTTTGCCACACAAGAAAGACGGCACAGTGTTTTCAAAACAGTGAATTTCAAAACATTAATTATATATAAACAGTCACACAAGAAAGAGAATTTTCCCAAATATTTTCAAAGCTGATAATTCTTTAAAGCATTAACAAGGATTAATAAAAAAAAAATTATTATTTCTATAAATGCTGCCATTTTTATTTCCATATATTTTAATATTTAGAAAATTATCAGTCTGAAAATATTTGGAAAAATTATCTTTCTTGTGTGATTTTAATTAAGTTTAGATTATAGCAAACCTTCATTTTTATTATATATATAAATCATCATATGGAGAAATCTTTCAGCACTGACATTAGATATTCTTAAAAAATTTAAATTTTATTATATTTTGACTCAGGCAATTTCTTTTATGTATATATGTTTCTCAGTTCTATTTTCAACAATTAACTCTACAAGATGTAATGTAGTCATGGTGACAAGGTACTCCACCCAGTAATTAATGACAAATGGAGGATAGAGGTTGAATTTAGTGCATTCTCTGAAACATTGATGGAAGCAACAAATCCACTAGATTCAGTCTTTTTTTTTTGAATATGTTACTAAGCTGATTTGTTTAATTTTTTGTGGCGTTCACACATTGTCAAGTTAATACCACATAAACAGTC
This sequence comes from Chrysomallon squamiferum, assembly GCA_012295275.1. Classification (NCBI taxonomy): domain Eukaryota; kingdom Metazoa; phylum Mollusca; class Gastropoda; order Neomphalida; family Peltospiridae; genus Chrysomallon; species Chrysomallon squamiferum. Next base: position 11,756,654 of record CM022672.1, on the reverse strand, counting down.
TGGGGTTTCAATTACATTCTAAATCTTAGCTGTATTGAGCTGGCAAGTAAGTGAAGGAAAAATACAAGTAAGAAAAGTAGAAGAAAAAAAAAAAAAAAAGAAAAAAATAAAGAAAAGAACTGAAAATTGTCATCTACAGAGGATTATGGTTTACGAAGAGGACAAAGAAAAATTGAAAATAAAATTGAAAAAAAGGCTAACAGAATGTCAGATTTCCATTATGTGCAAAACATTAGTTAAAGTATTTTTAAAAAACAGAAAAAAAGTGAGAAAGAGAGAAAAAGAAATTGAAAAAAAATATGTTATTCATAAAAGATTAACATTGAAAAAATATTTTAAAAGGACAAAAAGTCTGAACACTCTGTCATCTGCAAAAGATTAAGGTTTAAGAAAGGTGAGAAAAAAAATTACCCAATGAATATCATCTTTTCTACAAAAGATCAAGGTTAAAGAAATGTTAAAAAAACCCACAGAAAAACATCTGAATATTATGTCATCCACAAAAGATTAAGGTCAAATAAGTTTTTTTTTTCTTTCTTTCTGTGTCTTAAGCAGATGTAAAGTCTGCTGATAAATCGATTCTATTCTCCCCTCATCAGATCTGTTGTATTGACCCGAGTTTCTTACTGATATTAAGCTCCATCTTAAGGCTCTTTATTGATTGGCCGGTGTAATTGCTTTTGGTCACTCTTTGGCAATGGAGTCTGCAATTTTCAGTCAGATTCCTACTGATGGATCCAATCATTATCCACCATATTTCACTGAAAATATCCGTTACTTCCAACCTCATGCAAATCATGGTGAATATCCCCATAATTTGTGTTAAAGGAAAAAGCAAAGAAAGTTGACATTTTATCGAAGTATTACGGGAAAATACGGACATGGGAGTCCTTGTTATTTGGGTTTTTTTCAACATGGCAGAACTTAAGGGCTGTGTGTTGATGATGGGATTTTGAAGTAGTGTAATTGCCTGCAAGAATTTTCTATTATAAACTGACATGTTGCAAAATTTTGTTAGAAATGTATTAGCACTAGGGATTTTCTTCTGAAAGGTTTGCAAATGGAAATGGTCTTTGCCTTGATGGGGCGTCAGCACACATCTGTATTACTTGATATTGAATTCTTGTTTATGTCAGTTTTTAACCTTGCATCTCACACTTGCATTTATGTTGTATTGAGTTGAAAGAAGAAAAAAAAGAAAGAAAAAAAAGTGAAATGTAATATGAGCACTTTTAGTGTGAAATAGAACTGATAATTACTTTAGTACTGTAAGTTCTGTCTTGTCCTCAATATGTGTTTTTATAATCAGGCACTGTGTAAAATGGATTTTCAGAATGTCCAGGTATATGTGTATATGTGTATAGTCGTGTCTGTATTATTTTTATTTTTATTATTTATATATATATATATATATATATATATATATATATATGAATGTGTTGGGTTTTATAGGAAGGTTTTTGTTTTTCATTTTTAAAATATTAAAATTATAATTTTATTATTATTATTATTTTCTTTTTGGTTTTATATACTTGATGGCATGCCTTTATACATGAAAAAACTGAAATTTTTCTTAGATTTTTTTTTAAAGTTTTTGTTCTACTCTGGGAGTTTATAAATTTGATCAAAGTCATAGGGATACTTGGTCAAGTTGAAAAAAGTCTGTTTCACTTATAATGGCACCCTCACTTCAACTTAAATGAAGGAATATGACAGAAATCACTTTTTAACACCTTAATTCGCACATGACTTCACAAATTCCACTGTTAAGATAACAAACATCAGACATCATTTATTAAAACACTATCACAGTAATGAACAATCTGCCTACACATTCAGAAGTCACTACATGCTCTATCTAACCAGCATGGGTCCAAGCACATCTGTCATGTCTCACAACTCAGCTGTCCTGTCCAGAGACTTTGGACAAATTAAATATGACTGGCATATAATCTTCAAAAATTCCTGCTTGATTCTGTTCATCACTGGCAGATTCCTGCTTGGGCAGGTCTTGATTCAGCTGTCCGAGCTTGTCCACTGTGAGTTTAGCCAGTGTCCAGCATTGTTTTGTGAATCACAGTCTCTTAATGACAGTTTTATTAGGCTGAGAATTTTCTGATTGTTGGCTGGCATTTTGAGAAGTCTGAGAAAAACCATTTTGACAGGACATCATTTTGGTGTGGTCTTCAGAATCAAACATTTTGTTAAATGCAATACTTACAAAAACAATGCACACTCTGATTATTAGCACCCCAAAACTGTCATGTATTTAGAGTTGTAATTAAATGATTTTTTTATGGAAATAAAACTAATTAATTTATAGTTTTAATTAAATAGTATTTTTTCAAAATAATATTAATTCTTCAGGTTTTTTATGTCTTATTTTTTGATAAAATTTATCAAATAATTTTAAAAAGGTCAAATTACTTATTTCATTTATTTTTCAACTTATTTTGATACTGCCTTTTGCAGTAATAAGGCTTTGATACCTTTGAAATTTCAATTTCAGAAAACTGATTTTGTTTGAACACTAAAATCACTTTATTTGAAAACCACACTAAAATTAATTAAATTAATTTTTTTTTTAATTCATTTCCTCCACTTCACTGTCACCTTTCATTGACAGTGACACTTTCTCCAGATTAATTCACCAGTCACCCAGCATTCGGTTACATCATCACACACATCATCTCACTTTGATCTCATCATCGAACTACCACATCTTGCACTAACTAGAACATGTACCAGTCAGCCTCCAGAATGACAAGCCAGCCAATTCCTCGCCCTCCAGTCTTGTCCCCTGTCACTTGCTGGCTAACTGATCTGATTGGAGTCATCCTGTAATATACTGCTCCCTCTTGCTGAATGAATTCCCAAATCTTGCAATGAATTGCTTCCAGTATGACACAGTGCCTGTGATTAAAATATTTTTTTAATTTTTTTTTTTTATCTTTGAAATGATTAAACTTTTGTCTTTGAGATGACTAAACTTTGGACAAGGCTCAGGCTGTTTCTGATGATGACACACTCCAAAGTGTCATGGCTGCCCATGTACACTTTCCCAAGGGGATTTTGTGAGTGACAGTGTTTTGTAAATTATCTGTCATTCTTGTGCCAAGTTAATCAAGTTATAGCCATTATGCAACTATGAAGTCATCATGATTTACGTTCTAATAATGGTTTGTTTCTTTAATATGCGAGGGCAAGCCAGTCCGAACGCCAACTGCTTTTTCTTTTGCCAGACGTAGAAGAAAATAAAGTGATTACACACAACTGTAAACTTTTAATTTTTTTTTTTTTTTAAATCTGTATCTGAAGTGTGGAAGGGCTAATTTAAAAGCTAACCTCCTTCTTTCATCAGAAGTCAAAAAGATTGGTTTTTAAACTTATGTACATTTATGTTAGTACATAGATATAAAAAAACCACAAACAATTTAATGGGTATCTAAACCATATCAGCGTAACATTTTTCTTTCATCAGAAGTCAAAGGTAATATTTTTTTAAACTAGCGTATATATTTAAGTAAATATTAATAGGAATGCACAGCTATAAAAAAAAAACAATGAAAACCCCACTTATTTTTCACACACAGAGGGCAAGCTCTGTTATGAAAGTTAACAACCCTGAATATAATTGTGTGTGAATATTTGTCTGTGTTAGTTATACTGTTTTGACCTTGAATAATAATAATAATAATAATAATAATAATAATAATAATAATAATAATAAAAAATAATAATAATAAAAACAATAATAATAATAATAATAAATCAACAAATAAATGAATGAATAAATGAATGAATAAATAAAAAATAATTATGTTAATGAATTGATCTATTCATACATGTGACAGCCATGTCTAAAATTTGGGTATATTACTGCATCTATCTCCAGTTAATTTTAGTTTTATACAATTTGTTTGGTATTCATAAAATGACAATATTTAAATGGAACATTACAATAAATTTACATAGCTAGACAGACACCTGTAGCATGCTGATATTACTTCCTCTTCAGAAGATATGCTTTGTTGCAGACAGCTTCCCTGCAGATTTGGCCTGTGTATAGGATTTCAAAAATGATTCTGTTAATGAGCTTTCTCTCTCACCGCATAACTGTTCACAGCTTAATAGTGATTAATGTGCTAATCAGTTTAATAATTATGAGAGTGAACTACAATGTGTTAAATAACAGTTTTTAGTTAACATGTAATTTATTTTTGAAAGAAGTAATTTTGGTAATTGTTCTTTAATAATACATTTTTTAATTATTTTTTTTAATTAAATAAAGACAAATGAAACTGATTCTCAAAAAAAAAAAAAAAAAAACATAATGATAGTAATAATTGAAATCACCTGATAAAAAAAAATAGTAACAAAAAAACAACTTCACATTTATATCATTAAATATAAAATATTTTAAATTATTAATAATTTGATGTCATTTATTCAATACCTAAACATAAAATTTGTTACGAAATATATTTAAATTTTTTATTTTTATTTTTTTTAAAATCTTTTGTGCCAGATTTATTAAAAATGTATTCCAAAAACAAACCATTAACAAAACCCACATTGTTAAAGTCGTAACAAAAATAACTCCAGTAACTAAAAGCATTTGGCTACAAATGCTACCAGAGTTACGGTCCCTTGGGTGCTCAGTGACCAAAGTCCTGCAGTCCTTTCATATCTGGATGGCATTAACACTTATTGTTTTGGCTGCCTCATTTGTTTGTTTTTGACAGCCCCTCTCAGACGGCCTCTGCTGTGATATTCATCATCAACACCAACTACCCTTTAATTAGTCCACAGGCACGTGACTCTTATTCCCCCACAGCTTGGACTGACCAATCACCTTGTTTTGTTTCTCTCCCTGGAGAGTTGCCCCTCTTTGAGTGGAACTCTTCATATGATTTTTATTAATGGCGCAGGCTGTGACTAACTGTGTTGCCCGTAATAAAAAAAATATATTTCATTTGTGTTCGGACATTATTGAAGTTTGTTATAGCTCAGTGGTTAGAGGGGATGGAACGTATTAAAATATTGGATACAGACAGTAAAATTGTGGTTTTATTATCATTCTCCTTAATTAGAAATATAAAAAAAATGAAGGAATTAAAAATATAGCTTGCTGTCTGTCATTGTCTTCAGTGCTGTACTTGAAAATTAGAGTTTGTGAGTGGGTCTGTGTCTGTGACTTGTGTCTGTTTTATATTCTTACCTTTAAATTATTATTATTATTAGTTGTTGTTTTTTTTTTTTTTTTTAAATATATGTATATATCAATCAGCAACAAATAATGTTTAACATACACCTTCCCTTTGGCAAAAACCTCACATACCATAGCCTTTTAATATATCAGTGGAGAGATAGTGACCAGAATGTGATATATTCAAATAATGAAGACTGATCCTTACATAAATCAGCCATGAGACAGTGGTTGGAAATGGAAATAACTTAATATATGCACAACTGAGTTTTGATAACACCTCAGTAAGAACTCCAGCCACTTGGCTACATACTTTTCTCTTAAAGTATAACTTGTGGATCACAGTATTTTCATCATTACATTTTGTGCCTATGTTTCTCTTTAAAAAAATGTAACTGATAGATTACTGAGTATTCATCATTACATTTGTGGCTACTTTTCTATAAATATAACTAATCGCTTCTGTGTATAACTGACATACAGCTATATGTTTTTTGTTTCTTTCTAAGTGAAATTGACATATTGCTGTGTAGTTTTTTCTTTCTATCTCTGCTCTCTCTCTCTCTCTCTCTGTGTCTTTACTAAAGACATGTTATCTCAGTGGTTTAAAAGTATCAAGCACTGCCAGGCAGGCACTTGTAATTAGATTGATGACATTTTGCATGGCTCGTGAATGCAGAAGCTTTGATTTGCATTATCTAGTTTACTTGTAGGCATCGTGTAACCCATGAAAGTAACATTTTATTTCTAAGATAATGGAGTGGCGCCAGCCGATGCAACGATGTCGTTGATGTATTGTGGAAAATGTCATTGCAGGAGATGTTTTCTCCATTCTGCTGGCATTTGAAGAGCTTGATAAAATTTAACACTGATTTGAAAATTATTGGTACTGCTTTCATTGCATGAGATGATGACCTTTGGTAGAGATAAAATGGGTTAGTTGAAATTATTCTGTTTATCTATGGCAGTTTGTTATTATTGTTTCAGGTCATTAGGGCTGGTTTTACATTTCTTGTTTTTGTTAGGGTTTGTTTGTTTTAATTTAAAATTTTTTAATTTAGTCCATTAGTGTATCTGTCCTGTTGACTGAAAACAATTAAATAAAATAGGTTTTTTTCCCAAAGATTATTATTTTTGATAATAAAAAAAAATATTAAAAAAAAATAAATAAAAATAGCATCAGATAAAAAACATCAGAAAGTCATTCTCACAAGTTAAAAGCCTGTCATTTACTATGAAATTTATATCTTACTTTTTTTTTTTTTTTTTTCATTTCTTATTTTCGGGGGTCAGAGAAGATAAACTCTTTTATTATTCTTTTTCTAGCAAATATGATTCCACAATTTAAACAGTTAGCTGTGAGAATGTATAAAATAAACATAATTCATTAAATGCACTGAAAAGGTAAAAAACAATAATGAAAATATAAAACAGAAAAATGCATTTTCAACTGAAAAGCAAACACTTAAGAATGTTGTGTAAGGTTGCCAAGAATTTCAAATTTGCTGTCTGGCTTTGATTCTCTTAACGAGCAGGTTGCATGGGCGTTAATGGGTTAAACGAGAGCTTCTTTCTGCAATTTCTTTTCCTTTTTTTTTTACCCCCTCTACTTAGATTTTTTTTTTACCTCTTCAGAATTTTTTTTTATCTTCCTCTCATATATTTTTTGCCCTCTTCACATGTATTTTTTCATCTTCACATATTTTTTTCATCTGCATTGCACATATATATCTTGCCTTTTCACATTTTTTTCCTCTTCAATAATTTTCTTTCTTCTGTTATTGTTTTTTTTTTTCTCTTTTTCCACTTAAAAGTTTAGAGCACTAGCTCATTCAGTACAGTTATATTCCGAAGTGTTGTTGTTTATAGCAGTAAAGAGTTTATAGTGTACACTGAAAGATTAACACCCTGTGTGTATATTCCACCATATTTTATCAACATTCATATTTTTCCTTTTCTTTGTGGAGATGGATTTAGAATCGGAAGATTATAAGCTTGATGTACAGAAGGGGTTATGCCACCAGTCATCAAAACTTGTTTATTTTTCTCTTATTTTGTGTATGTATACTTCACCACAAAAGGTTTAGAATCAGAAGATCATAAGTGTGGTGTGCAATAAGGGTTGTACCACCAACCAACTTGTTTATTTTACTCCCGTATGTATACATGATGAAAAAAGATAAGATTGTTTGGTTTCAAAGAAGATTTATTTATAGTACAGTGTGAGCTGTGATTACTGATAGTTATTTTAGAAATATAACTTTAGCTGTGAAGATGCAAGATACTGAATTACAGTAAGCAAATATTTGCTTTGTTGTTGTAATAATAATTATTAAAATAAAAAATATATTAATTTTGAAAGAAATGGGACCTTCAGATGTATCATTCTCTTAAATTTCAAAAAGATATTTAAAAACTAATGAGGTAAGTAACAATAACAACAACAATATTTAAAACCAAAAAATAAATTAAGTAAAAATTTTTAAAAAGATATTTTCAGAGATTAAAAACATTTTCAACTGTAAAATAACTTATAATACATCATCAATAAATAATAATAATAATAATAATAATAATAATAATAATAATAATAGTTATAATGGTGGTAATAATAATATAATGATCAAAAAAATATGTATATATAACATAAAACAAATTTATGAACAGAAGAAAAATTTTAAAAAGTAAGGGAAAAAACAGCAAAGTAAAAAGCCTGAGTTTTGACTAAGGCTGTGTTTGTGAAGTGTCATGGTGGTTTGTGGACAGGTGTCAGCAAGCCTCATCTGTTCCCCCTGACCTTTACTGTCAGTTAGAAAATCATCCTTATCTTCCCTTTGTTTTCTTTGTCAAAAGGCTATGAGGAAATGTCTGTCAGTGTTCAGTTACCTCCCTTTTCCTGCCTCTCCCTCTTGTTATGACTGGAGTTATTTCAATAATGTCTGATGCTGTGAATATCATCGCTTTGGTGGTCAGCTTGTCTTTTTGTGTATCACTTGTGGGTGTTGTTAATTCTCATTTTATGATTTTGTTTAAAGGATAAGATCATTTTAAACTCAGTGTAAACTAAAATTCTGAAAAAAAAAAAAATATCAGTAAATAATGAAAATGATAAAAAAAAATTAATAATAATACTTAAACAAATATAAAGTATGAAACAGTGACATCACATTTTAAAAAGTCTATATTATTGTCAATTTTTATTCATCTTAAATAAAAAAATTTGATGCTCAAACTTTAAAAAATTGTTATTTTTCTTATTATTTTTATGATGCATAAACAAAATGTCACATAGATATAAATTTTTTTTTTTTTTTTATTAAGCTTAACAGAATGTCACATATAAAACTGCTAAGAAATTATTATTATTATTATTATTATTATTATTACTACTATTATTATTATTATGATTATTATTATTATTAATATTACTACTATGACTTTATTATTATTGTTATTATTATCTATTTTTATCGTTTACTAAGCGTAAACAAAATGTCACATTTGTTTCAATCCTCTACCAGATTCTAATTAACATAATTGTTTGGAGAGAAAATCATGTGACACTGCTGAACTTTTCACAGCACGGGTCATTCCCATAGTGTTTCGTTCTGCTTGCAGAAAAATGCGGCAACTAAAGAGATTCACTTTGGTGACATTAATATTGATGACTCATAACTGTTTAGTAGCCTTTTGTGTCTCCTTCATAATATTTGCTCATGAGTTGGCGTAGCAGACATTAAAAAAGATTAAAGCGTGGAAGCAATAGGTCTTTGTTTGAGTAGGGCCTCTCTCTCTTGCCTGAGACACAGTTGTCAAGTGGTATTGAAATAAAAAAAACGTATTGTCATTGTGTCACGAGGCCTGGTATTATCTAACTCTGAAGGGTTTCTTGTACACTGGGAGATGTTGTCTGTGATTACAACAGTCGCTGTTTGTCATCCCAACACCTTGTTTGTTGTTTGTTACTCACGAATGTGTCATACATTGTAGGCTTTGTGTAGTGGGTTTCTAAAATTGTATTTACAATTGTCTTTATTATTGTTACTGTTGTTGTTATTATTATTATTATTATTATTATAATTATTATTATTATTATTATTATTATTATTATTATTATTATTATTATTATTATTATTATTATTATTATCATCATCATCATTTCAAATTTTCATTTGAAGAGAATAATTATTTATATGGTTCTTTTGGACAAACTTAAACTTCAGTAGAAACAAGTAAAGAAAGTATATGTATATACATATATACATATACACTATTTTTATTTTTTATTTTAAAAAAGCTTTTTTCTTAACATGTCATTTCAAGATGCTGTTTTCCAGACATGTTTTGAAAGATACTGCCTTACGATCAAAATTTCATTTGATAAATATCTAGATGACTGATGTGAAATACAGAAAAAAAACTACAACAAGCAAAAGATTACATAAATATTCATTTCTGCTTGATGTGCATGTCACGATCCCTTTTCAGTGATTCCAACCAGAGATAAAGTTCCATTTAGTGCCAGAACATATAAACAAGTGTCACCATCATTGTCATCATTATCAGTTCACTTGACAGCAACCTGTTTTTGTCCTAACCTGATAAAGTGAAGAATAACAAAACCTCAATTTCACTAAAAACATCTTTTTTATATTTTATTTTAAAAAAAACATGACTCTGTGTAAGACCACATATAATGTATTAAATCTGGCGAGAAAGTGATAAAAATGTGTGAAAATGAGAAGAGCAAATGCTCATCTAAACCCTTTCACAAAGATCAGTTTGCAAGCTGGTTACACGGTGTGACAGAGATCCATGGATGGTTGTTATGGATTGCACCACTAATCCGAGTGACACAAAACCAATTCCAGAAACCGGTAGACAGATGGCTTCTTCCCTCTAATTTTTCACAATCAATTTGATTAGGGATGTCTTAAATGCAGGCTTGCTCAGTGAATTAGCTTAGCTTGAACAATCTCGCACTTTGCAAAGGCATCGAGGAGATGGTGATGAACACAAGAAAAATGTCTTGTTGAGTCAGCCGGTCTCATTAGAATGCAACTCGCTTTTATCAGCTTAAAGAAAAAGTCGAGGAAGACTTTAAACAAGAATTTTCTTCTCAAGTTTTTTAGAGTCGACACAACAACATATTATTGCCCATTATTCACAAAAAAACGTAAAGCTTGTTTTGTCTATTTGGTGTTCAAGGAAACACAAAATTGTGAAGTATTTCACTGAGGAGATACAAAAAAAAAAAAGAAAGAAGAGAAAATAAACCAATAATTTGATTTCAGGTTGTTAGATTAAAATAACATTGATGACTTTGCAGAGAAACACCTCTCGTGGGCTGATAAGTTGTGTACAGAGAAACTGCATTCACTTTGTTTTTCATTTTCATCCAAATCAAATAAAAACAAACACATGAAAGCCATTCCCTTGTTTTGTATATATTGTTATCAAAGCAAACACAATAAAGTTATATATTAAACCACTGACATAACAGTAAAACTAACAGGTGCTGCAGCAACCAAAATTTAAACATAGCAATCATATATGAATAAATTAATTTCAATTCCACAGGTGCTTTCTGCATATATGCACTATTACATTATGGCAGGCATTGTGTTCTAGACAAACTAGATAATTATTAAGAATGCCAATGTATGGAGAGAGAGAGAGACAGAGAGACAGAGAGAGAAGGTTTGTATGAATGAAAATATTTTGGACAGAGGTTAGGTTTTTAGTATTTAAACTCTTCATTGTTAAAATGTCATGACTGTGAATTATGGCAAATGTAGGCAATACCCAGGTATCCTACTGGAGTGATAAAAACATGATATAATAAACTAGATATAGCCTACTCATTTGTTAGAAACAATAGTGAGTTACCGGAAAAATCAAAATCATGACTTCTGTGATAATTAAAGGTACTTCAAGTTAAAATAAACAGTTAAATAATGGAAATATACACTAGATTATCAAACTTTTCCAGGGATTACTGTGTAAGAGCTTATCTAGAATGCCAAACTTTCTGTTGGGACATGAGGATTCATCTAAAGCACTGTATCCCTTTGCTTGTCCTTAACATTAAACCTTCATCAGTTTAAAGTTGATGTATTAGTTAATCTCAAAGTGCCATATTTTAAAGAGTCAAACTGATTTTAAATTAAATTTTAACTCGCTGGAGCAATCAGTGAGTCACTCTCTGCAGTGTCACCAGAAGGAAATAGTTGTCACTTTGTTAGCCTAATCACTGCTACAGCCCAAAGCAATTTAACCTTGAAATTGAATTCCTTCAAACAAGCCCTTGTATCAGGTCGCCGATAATTAATCTTACCAAATCTTGACTGATCCATTAATTACATTGTGAAATTATTCAGCTTATGAACAGTTCAAGCATGAAAATGGTGGCTGCACTGATTAAGGAAAATTGGATAATCTTAGATTGTTTGTTGGATGTTTTTTTTTTGGTGTTTTGTTTTTTAATAGTTGAAGAGTTCAGACAAAAGTTAGCTCTGTGTGTGTATGATTTACTGCTGTAATTAGAAGGTGTGACTTTGTGGTCAACCAGAAGTATCCTGACACTGTCATTTCCTTCTGACTGTCACTTATTAATTCGTTTTTAAAGCTGTTTTATAGGGTCTTTGCATAAAGGTCCAAGATTAATTATATTCGTGTTTTTTTTAGAATCATTTTATAAACGTGCTTTGGTTAAAGTCCTTAGATTAATTGTGACTAGTTTTTAGAATAATTTTTTACACAGGTTTTTGTTGAACTGCTGAGATTAATTATGTTTTTTTTTTTTTTAATCATTTTAAACACTTGGTTTGGTTAAAGTCCTAAGATTAATTATGTTTTGGTTTTTAGAATCATTTTATGGACATGGTTTGGTTAAAGTCCTAAGATTAATTATGTTTTGGTTTTTAGAATCATTTTATAGACATAGTTTGGTTAAAGTTCTAATTATAACTGGTTTTTAGAATCATTTTATACATGGGGTTGGTTAATGTAGTAACATTAACTATATATGCTTTTTAGAATCATAGAATCATTTTATACGTTTTTGTTGCAGTACTAAGATTAATTATGACTGGTTTTTACAAATATTTATTAACTCTCTTTCATAAAATTTGGTCTTTACAATAAGTTTATATACAGTTTTTAATTACACATCTTGACTGATTTATCATAATCATCCTCATCTTCATAATTGTTGTTGCTACTACTACTACTACTACTACTACTACTACTACTACTATTATTATTATTATTATTATCCATTATTCATTATATTATTAATGTTCTTATAACTGTTTATTTTATTTTTAATTTTGATGATAACCTGAGTTCAGTGGATCTTATGAATATTTAATTTTCTTAATTAATAACCTGTTTTCAGGTGTTTCTTTTTTAAATAATTATTTATTAAAATGTCTTCTTGACTAGTTTAAATGGAGTTTATGAAATTAATGCTGAATTTAAAAAAAATTCAGTTCTTAATATTAATCACTTTTTTCATCTTTATTTATTTTTTTTTTTTTTGTCAGTTACCATTAATATTGTAAACTGACTTATTTATTTGTTTTGTTTGAATTTAATCCATTTTATTAATTTGTCCTATCGTCATTTTTTAAATTTAATTTTGTTTACTAATTAAATTATGAAGGTGATGAAGTTTAGATGTTGTTAGTTATCTTTCTTCATAACTGTGTTGTTGATTTTTAATTTACATCTAATTATCAGTGAAATTGACAGATGTTCTATGATGTACTGTACTTACCTCCTCGCAGAAACACAAATCTTTTGGCATTTATTTTAAAATTACATATGCAAAAGTTAAAAAAAAAAAAAAAAAATTCTTAGTACACATGAACCACTGCACTAACTGGTTTATTAAAATAATTTACATGAGTTTTTATTTCTATTTTTTTATCAGGGTGTACATTTTTCCCTTTAGTGCATTATCAAGATTAATATAGTTTTATTTTTCTTAAAGCACACTTGTTTCACCTTTTCATTTTATCTGAACCCCAAAGTTTGTTTTATTTCGCTTGGTGCATTTATCAGCACATTAATCCAACTTAATAACTTTTATCTTATTTTATCTCTCCATCTATCTGTCTGTCTGTCTGTCTATCTGTCTATCTATCTCCATATATCTGTCTGTCTATCTATCTATCTGTCTATCTATCTATCTATCTGTATTGTTTATCAGTCTGTCTCTCTATCTGGCTACCCATCTATGTAATGTTATTTCATTTTTTTTCTTGGAACACTTGAACCCCTTTCACCTACCAGTTATTAAACTAAGTGTTAATAAGACAGCCTAAGGAGCCAGCTTCGCTGACAACATGGCTCAGCCCAGTCATACATTACATGTCTTGTCTTCAAGCTACTACCTAATTGTCTGTATAATTGTCCAGATGTTAAAGTAACACATCGCTAATGAGAACATCAACACTGTTCTCCCCCTGCCTCTGATTTACGTGTGTGCTAAGCCATCCATGGTCTGCTTCAAGTTTGACCAGGAGACCATAGCTGAGTGACCACAAGGTGACCTCATCCATAATCTCCTTGGTTAACTTACAGAGCAAGAAATTACAAATAGGATTTGGGTTCCATAGTTAAGTTATAAAACCAGGATGTCTTGAAGGAAACTGGACATGAGATTTTAGTTTCTGGAATGTTCTGAGTAATTTAAAAGCTTTTTTTTTTTAAAGAAGTGGTGTATGAATAGAAATATATATTAAAAATAGATTATTGTGATAGTACAAAGGAATCATTTTTGGTGACATTTTTATACACACATAGACCAATATATACACACATACATTCAAACACATACATACCCCTGCACCAATATATATATTACAACACACACACACACACACACACACACACACACACACACACACACAGAAAGCCACACACATTTGTATACATACATTCTTTGATAAAACTAAAAAACACGAAACATACAGAGGTTTTATCTTCACTGTTCAAAGCTGCACTTACAGTATTAAAAGCTGCAAATTAAAGTTTAACTTTGGTGTCTCTGATGAAGCAATTTTCTACAGAAAGGTTAAAGAAAAAAAATAAATAATTGGCTTTCATGACTGGAATGACGGCCAGAACTGTGAATAGAAAATTAACAAATAAAATTTAGTGTACAGAACTGCAGCATGCAACCTCTAATGCAGAGACATTGTTTTGAAGTGCTCACTTAATTTGCTTGCTTGTTGAGATGGAGTCCTTTAATGTGAATGCTGTAAAGATAATACTACACTTTCCTAAATAAACATGTCCATAAGCCCTCTTTTTACAACATGTGCAGGATAATTTTGAAGATACTGCTGTTTCATTAGAAAGACCTTGAAAATCAATACTGCCATTTACTGCAGCAAATCCAAGTAAACTCTCATCACTTGGTTTTCTTGTAGTGTAATATTAAATTACTTCTATTTTTTCTTTTTTTTTTTACTTCTTAAGAAAATGATTAGATAATATTCTCCAAACTGTATCTCACAGTTGTACTTATGTGTTCGTTTGGTTTTAAAGAAGAAGAAAGAATTCAGAATATTATTTTAGTTGTACTGTTCTGATGTAATATAATAATGTTTTAGTTATAATGGTGGTGATGATGATGATGATGATGGTAGTGGAATAAAGATCACATGGGAAGAAGAATTTTAAATAAAATATTGATGTAAATTAATACAGAAAATAATTTGAAAATTGCAGAGAAAAATAGTGTTTATGATTTTTTAAAATAATAAAAATTCTTGATCAAAATATTTGTAATTATTATTATCAAATATTATTTTCTGAATTTAACTGGTATTTATTTATTTATTTATTTATTTGTTTATTTGTCTTTCCAGGGCCAAGAGTTTACCAAGGCCTTTCTGCTGGAGTACCAGAGAGAAGAGGACACTAACGTGTGGACGAGATTTCGTGATAAAAAAGGAGTGGAGGTAACTTATCATTTCTTATTTACAGTATAAAACACCTCCATTCTCGTGTGTAACATGTAACACCTCCAGTCTTATGTGTAACATAGAGCATAACAAGTTTATATGTAACAAAGAATTGCCAGTTTTATTTGTGACATATAACATCACCAATCTTGAATGTAACATACACATTCCAAGTTTTACATGTAACATAATATCTCCTTAGATGTAACATATAACATCATTAGGTTTATATGTAACATATAGAGTCATCAGTCTTATGTGTAACATATAACATTATTATTTATGAAAAGGGTCATAAGAATATGATAATTACAGTGAAATATGTTGAAAACCATCTCTGACTAAACCTGATTGCCACAAAACTGAACGATTTTTGCAGTCCCCTTATATATAAGCATTAAATCTTGAAAAGTCTTCTGCCTACATAAAGCAACAAAACAAAGAAATTAAACTGGAATATCCAGTCTGGAAAGTCAGAACAGAAATCATGTCAGTTTAAAATTTCATTTCATTCTTATTAATTTTAATTATTTTTTATTTTTTTTTAAATAGCACTTAGCAAAATGACAGGTGACTTTTTTTATATACCATTCATTCTGATATTGATCATTTCATTTAAATCCGAGTTTTTAAATCCTTGGTTTATTTTCAAAATGGATTATTTTCTTTCTCTGTGTATTTTTTAATATGTAATAATTTAATATTTAAACAGCTGACATTTTATTAACAAATATTTTGTGCAATCGCATTGTATATTTTGACAACATGAAATTAAAGAAACCACATTTATGTCCAATATGTTGCATTATCCAGTTTCAGCAACTGGAAGGCTGTCATAAGTAATTTTTGCTTTATAAAAACAAAATAATGATTAGAACCCTAATAAAAAAAATGTTTAAAAATATATTGACATTATTATGTAACTATTCATTATGCAAGAAATAAATAAAAAATAAAAAAATAAAAATAACAATAAAATAAATAAATAAATAGTAGTAATAAAAATAATCAAATGACTGTTATGGAAAGATGTATTAAATATGGCTAATGTACTTTTGCACACATTAGAAAAATGAAATGCATCTTATAGCAATATACACTGAATGTTCTGAATATCTAGGAATGATGTCTTTATGTTATAGAAAGATGTTTTGCATGTTACTGAAAGATGTTTACGGAAAGATTTCTGTCTGTTACAGAAAGATGTTTTCTATGGTTACAGAAATAAATTTTCTATGTTACAGAAGGATGTTTTGATGCTAGAAAAAATATCTTTTGCAGGTTACACAATTCTGTTACAGAAAGATGCTCTTTCTATTACCGAAATAAGCTCTATCTGTTTTTCTAAAAAAATATTCTGAACGGTACAGACATATGTTCTGTGTTACAAAGAGAAGTTTTGCATGTCTGCGGAAACACATTTTAAATGTTTACATAAGGATTCTGCATGTTACAGAATGATGTTTTAAAAAGATGTCATTTGTTTGAACACTGTGTAGACATCTGTCTGGATGTTTTTTCCTTTGTCTTCTTCTTCTTCTTCTTCTTCATCTTTCTCTTCCAACTCACCCACAGCTGACTTTCCGTGCACCATGCAGCACATACCTGACGTCAGCCGTAGTCATTAATAGACTTTTGTTTCTCTACAAGATTTCGCAGAAGGCCCTGAAGTGTTTTGTAGAAAATTGCAATTTCTTTGTCAATCTATGTCTAATCAGAACTGAAGCCCGGCCCGGCCTGTTGATGGCTTTCCATGGGCTTCCAGTAATTGCAGTCCTCTCGCAGTCTTGCGGCAAATTGAACACCACCTTCTTGAAGCATCTCCCAGCATTACTGCACCGAGCCTGTGCTTGCTTTCAAAAGGTGTTTTGGGAGTTGCATCAGGCCAGTAAATCTTTGCTTGTACTATCTGCGTATCGAGAAAATAAGCAGCATCATTTCCCTAGTGTGTTTATGTGACTTTACGTACTGGCATCAAATACTGAAGAAAATATATAGGCTTTTTTTGTTTGTTTTTTTTTGGTTTTTGTTAGTTTTTTTATTTTGTTGTTGTTTTGTGTTTTTTTTGTGTTTTTTTTTCTAATTTCAGTTTTTATTTTATTTTTATTATCCTTGCTTGTGGTTAATGTTCTGATAAAAATAAATGGTAAAAGCTGTTATTTTGTATTGAGGTAATTACTGATGTGTTTGTCACACTGCAAGGAAAGGAAAGTTAGAACTGAAATGTCTATTTTATAATTGTATTGTTCATAGCAATGAGAATCTAAAATATTCATTTTATTGTTGGTATTTTTTTGATATAAAAAATCAGAGTTGCTATGTCTGATTCTAGAGTTTATGTTAGGAAAACAATTCAGCAAATGTATAATGCATATTAATAAAAAGGAAAACAATTAAGCAGATGTATAATGCATATTAATAAAATAATTACATATAAACAAATTATATAATTAACAATAACAGTAATGATAATAATACCAGCAATAATAATTATATCCTTTTCTGCTGTGAGAATTTTCCTTTGATCTAATAACAGATTCTGTGGTTGTTGTTTTTTTCTCATAAAATTGAGTATGACATTTTGTGAAAATATAAACAATAGACATAACTGAATTTGATACAACATAAACAGTGATTTGAAATCAAATTATTTCCAAGCCTTTTTTTCTGATATATTACAAAAAAAAATTTAAACAAATAAATAAATCAATAAAAAAAAAAAAAAAATTAGAATAAAAATATTTAGTTATTATTAAAAATAAAAAATGATGGCTAAATTTAACCAAATAATTCTACTTTTATTATTATTATTATATAAATTGTAATGTGCTTGGTAAAAAAAAAAAAAAGAAAAAATAAAAACAATAATAAAAACTGAATTTTTAAAATTTAATTCTAAAGCATGTTACAGTTATCAATTTTTAACTAGTATTAATCAGTTTTGCTGTCGATAGCTAGTGGCGAGTATTTCACATGTTTGCATGCTGCCACCTATGATTGAAATTTTCATTTACAAAGATTCACCATCGTCGTCATCGTCATTGGATTGATGGATTACTTAGTTATAATAAAAAAATTTTTTTATTATAATAATTATTTTTTTTTTTTTGTCCCAGTAAGTGAAAGCAGGTACTTAAGGCATAACCTTCCCATTACCCATCTCTGTTTGATGGACAGTCTTAATGGGTTTACAGCTGGTAATTTGTGAAGAGAAATGGTGGTTTCTGCTAAATGGTGTATTAGTTAGTGCGGATGGGAAATCTAGTTTAGTAGAAATGACAGCTTCAGATAGTTTATACATCATATTATCATTAGATGTAGTCCTCACTGTCAGTGATGAGAAACTGAACCAGAATTTTTTTTTTTTTTTTTTTTTTTTTTTTTTTTTTTTTTTTATAAATTTTTTTTTCTTTATTATTGATTGGTGAGATCAGCCGCAGACTAGATGATTTCAGTTTTTCTATTGATGTCTGTCTGTAACATCTTAATCTAAATGTGTATCTCTAGCCAATCATTTTATTGTAAAAAATGAAAGATCCACTGTGCACAGTCATTTGAGGACCACTAGATGGTAGGATCTATTCTTCTGACAGAAAGTATTCCATTATAACCTAGTGTTTCAGAATTAAAAAAATACTTTTTTTTTTTCTTTAATGGAATAAAGGAATATTTCCCATTCTAACTAGTTCTCAGAATTATAAAAGTATTTATTATTTTTTTTTCTGTGGTTGTTGCACTTTATCTGTTTCAAAAGAAAAAAACTATTTGTTTTTCCTGACCATCTAATGATAATAATAATAATGATAATAAATAATAATAATAATAATAATAATAACAATCTGTGTATTTATATAGCAGCCAGTACACAATATTTAGTGTTCTGTATGGTTCTGGCAGTGGAAAAATATTTATACATGCTTTCTTGTTTAAGTAGAACTGTTCATGAAGAATGTTTTGTTAGTACAATGGTCTAAATTGTGATAATAGGTTTGTGCTTTCTTTGGGAAGGTGCATATAAAATAAATCTTACTGCTAAATGAAAAAGAGTTACCCAGAGAATGATTCCTGCTATCATTATAAATCAGGTTCTTAAATACATGTATGTAAATCTGATGCCATAAATTTGGTTTGAAAATGGTTTTGAATCTGTATTTAAATAAATAAAAAGTATTTTTTTCTTCTTTTGATGAAAGTTGGTTTCTTCCAGTAAATCAAAGTTATTTCAGTTTTTGCAAATTAATTTTTGTTGTTGTTGTGACTTTCAAGGATTTATACAAAATTGAAACTGTTTTTGGACTTATAAAAATAATTCATGTGTGCTTTTTACTAGCTATTTAAAGAAGAAAAAAAAAAAGGGGGTTTTCATACTCTGGCCACCCACATACATACACCATTACAATACATAAACCTCTTTACACTTTGTGTCATAAATTTGTTTCACTTGATCAGCTTACGAAGATTAATATTTCAGAGTGTTCCGATTTATATTGTTTAGGTTTGCAAGCCATCATTTAAAATAATAACTGCTCACACAATTTCATGTTGTCTAGACAGTGATGATTTTAAATTAAATCTTTGGGCCTAATGGGTTGAAATTCAATTTGAACTCCACTGTGGAAGTGCATGTCAATTTTTCAGTTTGGTGATAAAAAAATCACACAGAGATATCACTGACCATGAACATTAATGTTTGTCTTATAGTAGTGGAATAGTTTTGTATTTAGCTGTTATACTAGTGATTTTCTTTTTTTCATTATTATTGTTTTCTTTTGTTGTTGTTCAGTAGTGATAGTATTGGTAGAAATGATGGTATAGTAGTATTAGTTGTTGTTGCAAGGATAATGATACTAATAGTATCAGTAGTAGTAGTAGCAGTGATAGCAGTGGTATGATCATGATGGTGGTAGTAGCAGTAATAGCAGTCATGGTGTTAGTAGTAGTAGTTGTGGCTATAGCAGTAATTGCAGAAGTAGTGCAATGCAGTGCAGTACAGTAGCAGCAGTTATTGTAATGGTAGTAGTGGTGGCTGAAATAGTATAAGGTATTTTTCTATTTATCTGTTATAATTCTGGTTATTTTATTATTATTGTTATTTCATTAATGATAACAATAACATTAGCAGTGTTTAGTTCAGTGAAGATAGGAGACCTCTAAATCGCTTTGTGTTTTCATTGAAAAATAACAATGAATCAAAACGTCTAAAACTGGAGAACATTTGCTAAAAGAATTAACATTAAGCTCTGTTGTCAGAAACTGGAGCTTCGTTTCTATGGTTTCAAGAGTATGCCTTGATCCTCCAGGCGAGCTGTTCTTTTTGTCCAAGAAGTTTCCATCGTTGATGACTCTCCTCAGCAAGACAGTGGAAGGCATTATAGTCAGATTAATGTCCCTTTTATTGCTCTCCAATTGCAAGAGGTTGATAAGGTGGTGCAAACAATCTCCAATTGAAGGGCAGAAGTACAGTGTTGTTGTTTAGTAGCGCTCTGAATGGGAGGGATCAGTCTGGATTAAAGGTTTTCAAAGCTCAGCTGAAGAGCATGGCAAGGGAGAGAAATATTGACTCAGGTCTTTTCCACTTCGCTGAAAGATCAGGCCAGTCGCTGCAGTCGTAAATCAATGGTGTCCCATTCTCTGCACTTTTTGTCTTTGGAACTTTGGTGTACACAGGTTAATTCATGTCTCAAGTTTAGATTCTTTTTTTTTTTGTCCTACCAGACCTATAATTTGCTTTATTTGAGACATTTTACATAAATTATTGTATATGATTTTTGTTTTGTTTTTTGTTTTGTAATTTATTTTATTTTTTTATTTATTTATTCTATTTTTTTTTTTTTTTTTTTTTTTTTCATTTGTATGAGTTTTGTCTTGTCTTTTTTTTTTTTTTTGGTGATATAATTTTTTTGTAATTTATTTTTCTTTTTTTTTTTCTCATTTTTGACATATGTGTTTTTTGTTCTTTGTTTTGTAGCATTCTTTTTTCGTTTTTGAATTTTTTTTTTTTTTGTTCAGCTGTATGTTTTTATTGCCTTTGTTATTATTGTTGTTGTGGAATTTTGACATTTGTTAATAAAGGTTAATAAAGTACTCCAATAAATATTTTTTAACAATAATATATATGTTAAAGAGAATCTTAGTGTAAACTAAAATAAAAATTGACAAAATTCCTCAAGATTATATTTAAAATAATAATGATTAGAGATATTAATCTTATATCAGTGATGCAAAAACAAAATTTAAAAAAAGTAAAAAGAAAAAGTGTTTATGTCAGATAATATTCAATTTAATATTTTGAAATACATAGCATCCTTACGTTTTCATTTTTAGCTGCCAGTGAACACTATAAACACCAGTCTTTAAACAAGCATAATCTCAGCAAATTCTTCTCTCAATTTTTATTTATTTTATTTTATTTTTTTCCTACGACTCCTTACTTGAATTTAGTTCTCTGGCTTACATCAAAATCACAATTTTCTAGCTAGAAAACACACCCCTTCAAAAAAAAAAGAAGAAGATGTAGACCAAATAATTCAATAATTCAAACAGCTATTAAATGTGATACAGAACGTGTAGACATTGTCATAAAAAGAGAACGAAGAGTCAAAGACATGCATCGAGAAATCTTCTCACGAATGTACGGTGTGAGAATTATATTCTCTGGCACATGTCTATCTTTTGAGCAAGCTAACTCGGTTGTAATTGCATGTTCAGACTCAACAGCTAAAGCCCCCCCTCGATGATGGTCTGGCAACATAAAACCTTCATCAAAGACTCTGAATTGGCGAAAAACGAAAATAAAATATTTCAGGTAAGCCAAGACCAAGTTGATATAATCAGAGTTAAATTTTACGGAAATTTGATGATTTCATTAAAAAAAAAAAACTACAACAAACCTTTTTGCACCAAGTTATTTTCAAACAGTTTACCAGCATTTCATTAGGTTATTAATTATTCAGGCTATACAGACCTATAAAGGTGGGATATACTTAATGTGGGTATCCCTTATGTTTTTATAACTAATATTGTTTTCCTTACAAAGAAACATTTTCAAAAATAATGTCAAAACTCTTTTTGAAACTCTGTTATTTACATATTTATGTAATATGAGAAGATTATTGAAGTGTACTTTATTATTCAAATGGTACTTTATAAGGAATATATTTTCAAAATGGTACTTGTAAAGAATATATTACTGAAACAATATGTATAATGAATATATTATTGAAACAATACTTATAAATTATATATTACTGAAATAGTACTTATTATGAATTTATTATAAAAAATAGTACTAACAAATTCTGATTTAGCTTAAAAAATAATAATTAAAAAAAACCCCAAAACCTCAGGTTTTTTACAGTAAGTTTCAGTTGCTTGTAAAACTGTACAAAAACTTGTTTTCTTAGCATGTTTCATTTTCAGACCATTTGCACCAAAGAGTTTCTGAAAGCTGTAGGCTTTCACAAGCAGTCATATTTTTTTTTTATTCATACGTTATCTACTTGGCATTGCAGAACCAGAAGTTTTGCACATTTCAGTTGATGTACCACTGCGGTCATTAAAGGGGTTTAGCACTACAACACACTACTCCACTGAATGAACAGAAATCGAAAACTGTTTATAATTGCCAGTGCAAGGGAGGCAACTGTGTTTAAAATTTTCTTCAATATTGAAACAACTGAGACCATAGTTTCAAATTTTATGCTACAGGTGCAACAGAATTTAAGCTGTTTAAAATAAATAAAATAAGTACATTAAAACTTTAAATGATTATTACACTTTACTGATATTGCATTGTTTTATTTTTATTTTATTTTTTTAAAATTTTTTTTATCTATCATTAAAACATACAGAAACAAAATTAATTAATATTATATGTGCAAACAATTGTAATAGATATTTTTTAATTAAACATTTATTATTAGATGAATAATAATTACAAGTTGCAATTGATTTATTTAAAAAAAAATTATTAGTGATATTATATTTCACAATTCTAAACTTTTGTTAAAAGTATCTTAATATAGTGAGTGCCTTTGCTATATCTTGGTCAAAACAAAATCAGATAAAATTAATTTATCTTAAATTTTATGATTTCATATAATTCCTTTTCACTGCAAAGCATTTTCAAGCTTTACTATTTTACAGTAACTTTCTTTCCTAACTTAGTATTAATCACTACCATCATACTTTAAGTCATCTTGAAAAACAATTAGTATTTCATATTTGCAGTGACCCTAAGTGCTTCGTACTTGAACCCTGCCTTACCTTTCTGTAAGGCATACATATTGTAAAGAGGAGGTAACTAGGTGTAAAGTGGAGGTAACTCAGTTCAGATTATCAAGCTGATTGCATGTCCAGTTTCTCCAGGTGTTTGATGCAGCAGAAAAAAAAAAAGAAGAAAAAAAACAACAACATGTCTGCTGTCAGTTTAACTGCTTGAGTTTATTTTCCGTTCATTTTGTTTGTTCTGTCTCTCAGGTTGTTTTCTTTTGAACCTGATATGACAATTAGTTACTGCTTACCTGTCAGTCAAAGCTGTCTGGTCAGCCTGGTGTGCGGTCACCTGCATGTCCACTTGTTTACTTTGTCTTTGGTAATGGCCAGCTGCATCACAAAGATGACCTTTTCAAAAATATTTAAAAAATAAAATAAAAAAGGAAATATAAAAGAAACAAAATGACATGTGTGAATGAGATGATGTGTTTGTATGTTGTGTGTGTTTCTGTCTGTGTGTGTGTTTTTATTTATTGATATTTATAATAAAGATAAAATGATTAAAGGTATACTTATTTTGTTTCAGAAAAGTGTAAGTAATGTGTATCTAACTGGGATAAAAAAAAAAACTATTATGACATAATGAACAACTGAGAATATAACATGTGGTTTTTTGTACACAAATACATTAGCATATTTCTGTATAAAGATTTTAATCCAGAGTTTTCTGAGCTAGTGTTCGTAGCACTTACCATTTCTCATATCTACACAAATTGATAAAGTAGGTCTAAAAAATAAAATAAAAATTCCTTGTGCTAAGGTTTCATTTCTTCAGTGGAGACAGTCTCTCTATTTTTTTCAGTTTATATTAAAACTCATGTAAGAAGGCAAATGTTTTGTTTATTTGACAAAAACAAACATACTTTCTCTTTATGCTAAGGATTCATTTTTTTTCACTGGAGACACACTCTAAATTTCAATTAATATTAAAATTCATACAATAAGACAAAATTTTGGTTTATTTGACAAAAACAAACCAATATTTTTGTTGTACTTTGGTTTCATTTATTCATATTTCTACTAAAGTTTCATTTATTCAGCACAGACTTAAAATTGCACCTCATTGTGAACACTGTCAGTGTACTCTGACAAAAATCACCATATTTTGGTGGAGTGCAATCATCTCAGACAGATATGGAAGGATAAATCAAATAAATGTGATGGAATCATTTCAGCTCCATCCTGAACTTGTTTTAAAATTTCTGAGAGTTTACAGAATTTATACAATAAATTATAATTTAAATAAACTGTGATACTTTTTGGACAGCTCCTTACACTGTGTTTAACACTAATTTTGAATTTTTATATAGAAAATATCCACCATTTTGTCATATTTAACTTTGTTTGACACCCAGTAGCCAATATAGTTTTTGTACTGGGATGTTGTTAAACATTCATTCATTCATTTCATTAAGACACATTAATATTAAAATTCATGCAAGAAGACAAAATTTTGGTTTATTTGACAAAAACATTTATTCATTTTAATATTCAAATTAATGCAAAAAAAAAAAAAAGAGGAAAATTTGTTTATTATTCATTTATTTTATTTTTTCAGATTTTTCCTGCCAATGACAACACCTACCTTGCGGAACTACGCCATGTTCAACCTCCCATCATTGCCAAGAGACTTCGTTTCATTCCATACTCCAATCATCCCCGCACAATCTGCATGAGAGTAGAACTTTATGGATGTGAATGGAAAGGTATGGGAATTTTGATTTTTTGAAAATTATTATTACACACTATGACAGGTTCAACCAACTTGTAGCATCTAAAAAAACACCAAAAAACACATATTGGTGGTTCCAATCCAGACTTTATAAAATTTCAGATTTAATCCTTTAAATTTTAGTAAAATTCCAGGTAATAATGATGATGATATTAATTATTATTACCACTGTTGTTTTTGAAGCTGTTATTGTTATTATCATTATTATTATTATTATTAATTTTTTTTTTTTGTAAAGTATGTTTGACAATATTTCTAATTTTTAAACTATTCTCTCTTCTCTCAAAAGATAAAATAAAATGAAATAAATACATTTTTTTTTTAAAAAGAAGAAAGAAACAGAAAGACAGAAAGAGATTTAGGAAATGGATAAAAAAGAAAGCTAATTCAAACAAAAAAAATCCATAAAACAAAATAAAAAAAATATGACAAAATAACGAATAACAAAAGAACCTTAGGTAACCAAAACAAAAAACCTTGTATGCAAAATAATGATGAATATTTCATTTTTCAACATCCACGCAACAACATTAAAAAAAAAAGAAGAAGAAGAAGAAGAAGAAAACATCCTCTTTTGCCACCATGAGAACCACAACATCAAAGTGTTTTTCTCAGCATTCTGACCAGCACATCAAAGACTTTTGTTAAGAATGTGAATACATTTTCACAGCATGGCTACATTAACCCATGCTCAGTGTAATCCATGTGCAAATAAACCATTATTATACATTATTAGTGATAAATGAATTGCTTCGGAATAATGAACGGAAGAAGTTCATCACAATAAAAATGATCTGCTGTACAGAAGATAGTACTTAGCATTAGCTACTGTTGACACAGTTATTTGCTTTTTCCACAAATTGCCACCATCTGTCCAATTATGTTAGATTATTTGTTTTGGCAGTTGACTCTTTTATTCTTATTTTTCATTGCCTTGTGCTCATTTTTTTGCAAATTCAGCTCAGATGTTGGTTTTCCTTTGATAGTGTTTGTATCAGGCTCAGCAATGGGTAACTTTAAACTAGGTACACAAACCACTGGTTCCAAATCTCAAAACTGATTTCTGAAATAAAAAAGAAGACATCGTTAAAAATTTTTTAAAACATGAAGTTTCCTAAATTTTACCAGTGTGTTAGTAGCAAAAGTGCAGTAATTAGAGTTTATCATCATATTGTTCACTTTTTTTTTCTTTTTTTTTTTATTTCAGTTATTCATTCTCTCTTACTTCTTTTTCCATTCTTTCTTAATCTTTTTTCCTCCTACTCTCAATCTCTCTCTCTCCTACTCTCTCTCTCTCTCTCTCTCTCTCTCTCTCTCTCTCTCTCTCTCTCTCTCTCTCTCTCTCTCTCTCTCTCTCTCTCTCTCTCAGTCTCTTAGTCTCTCAGTCTCTTCCTCTTAATCTCTTTCTATAACATAGGAAACACATCAGGTTAATTAGATTTTCAAACCACAGGCTGCAGACATACTGCACTACTCACATTTTATCAACAGTTTATGACTGGAGTTCTGTGCGTTCTTGTTCTTTCCTATTTGCTGCACCTCAAGTTACCTGAAACAATATACAAATGCGGTGGTAATGCAATGGGATACAGATGAAATGTGTGATATGATTCATAATGAACTTGTTATTAGCTTCATTTCACCTCATGAAAAAAACAACCAGTTTATATTAACATATGTAGAGGTAGACTGGTACAAATCAGTCAAGACTGTGTACCACCATTAAGGTGCCAGCTACATTGTAGTCAGTCCATAATTATCCAAAATATCCAATATCCAAGTGATTTTTTTTTAATGATTTTTTTATTTTTTTTATTTAGCAAACAATATTATGGATCATTATGTATATGTATTTAGTGTAACGTGCTTTGTTACAAATTTTTACTGAGCATCTTTCTATCAAATATACTCATTAGATTATATATGGCTGGTTTCCAAGAATTTTTGGTTACAGAATAGTGGAGTGTACTGTTTCAGTAGTTATTTAATTTGCTTTGTTTTCCTTATATGTCTGTACCTATTCATTACTTAAAATGAAAATTATAATAGATGTTTCCATTTAGCAAAGATGTGTTAAAGATTAATAGCATAATGTTTTATTTTTACTGTCCTTGGTTGAAAAAATTTACAATTACACTTAAATTTAATCTTGTTTTGAAAAACTTGTTGTTTAGCTAAATAATTAATGAGTTAATGTTTTGACTTTAAAATTGCATTAAAAACAGATTTATTTTCACATGTGGTTTGAAGTTTATATAACAGACAAAAAAAAAAAAAAAAAGAAAAAAAGATGGAATTTGAAATGAAGCTCATGCAGACAGTTTGGATATAAACAAGAAATGGTTTTAATTCTGAATCAAAAATGTTCTCATTTTCACATACCAACAGATAAAAAAATAAAATAAACAAAACTAAAGATACAGAAAATTGTGTACAGTTAATGATAGGAAAACACAGAACAAATGTTTAAATACATGTATCCAAGTGTTTTCCTGTTTCTATCTACATATGTTCGAGTTATTTCCCAATCAAACCACTGTCCCATGACAGGTTTCATCTTGAAGTTAAAAATATGCGCTTTCCAGCCTAAGAGAAGGTGTATATGAAAATATCTCTTGCTGCTAATTGAGAATAGCCCATTGCACATAACAGTATTGGATTTCTTCTTTCATTTTTAATCATGTAGGTAGATGGTGTGATATAGCTAGTATGTGTTGAGTACAAATAAAATCTCTTCATTCTTATATGTATAATAATGGTACATTTCTGAGTAAGTGTTGTGTGTATGTGTGTGTGTGAGGTGGGTATATGGGTATGTATACCTAGTAGTGTATACGTTTATGTGCAGCTATGAGTAAATGTGTGTGTGTGTGTGTGTTTATATGTATGTGAGCTTATACATAGGTGTGTTAATCTGTAATGTTGTTTTCTATTCAAGGTAGCAGAGAAAAGCATAAAAACATTAAATTATTTTTCGCAAAAAATAAAGATAAAAAACCCCAGCAGTCTTTTCCTGTAAAAAATGCATCTTGTTAAGATTTAAATTATCTGTCTTTTTATCTCAATCTAAACAAGCTCTTCCTTCTTTTAATCACACAATTCTGTCTCAGTCAACACAGTGTTTTTATTTTTTTATCAATTAAACTCATTTCCTTAAAAAAAAAAACATCGCTGATAAATTAGTGTACCATTTAAATTTCCCAGCAGATGGGAAAGATACCCACCTACTGATTTAACAGAAGATACACGAGAAACCTACCTATGTCTACAAATCTGAAACATAAATAACTAAAAATAAATAATGATAAAAACAAAACAACAAAAAAAAACGTCTTGAGTTCAGGTGTGAAATAATTTTGCTTGCGTTTAGTTTATGACGTGACAGCAAACAGATTTTGTATTTTGATACATGTTAGGTTCAGAAGATATGTAGCGATTTATCTTTTAGTTTATTTATTTATTTATTTTTGGTAGAAATTTAATTTTAAAGACTGTTTATCTTCATGCCATTATGGTCATTTTCATCTTGTTGTATTTATTTAGCAGATGAATTCGGTTCTTGGTACATCTGCAGTTTCCTGTTTGGTTTTGAAGGAAACAGAAATAAACCATTATATATAGATTTATAAAGAAAGAAAAAAACATGTTTTAAGACTAGAGAATATTATGTAGTATTTTGAATGACGTAATGTTGGTGGTTGTTCTTGTTGTTACAATAATTAATTAAAGTTATTATTATAGTTGTTATTTATTTATTTATTGTATTATTTATTAGAAATACAGACATATATGGATACACTAATATTTTTCTTGTTATTAATATTATTATTATTAAAATCATTATTATTATGATTATTGTTATTACTTGTAAAATCATTACAGCTATTAACATTAAATTTATCACCATCGTCTTTATTATTAATTTTATTAATATTATCATCACAATTATTACAGTTGATGTAGTTATTATCAACTATTATTATTTTTATTTGTGATTTTATATTAAGTAAATTTATTGTCTTATTTATTTTATTTATACATTCATTTATTCATTCGTTTATTCATTTCCATTTATCACTTTTTTTTTTAGTAACTAATAATCTCATCAGTCATTTCTTAATGATAACATATTTGTTTTCTAAAAAATAATTAGCATCTTTAGCCTATCAGTTCCATGTATTCAAGCTGAGATAACTAAAACTATGATTAATGATAAGCTTGAAATAAGAAAATATGTATAAGTATTTTTTAAAACACCCACTACTTCCTGTTCTATATTGAGTAGGCTTAACTAGTGTTGTCATTCAAAGACAAAACACATAAAAAACACTATTTAAACTTAACAGCATAATTGGGTTGTTTAATAAAATATGTATTGCGTGCATGTATTGTAGATAACCAACAGAATTTAAGAACAGCTGTTAAAATAAAATTTTGTATAATAATATAAATGAGGGGTGGATTATGGGGGAGGTTTCCCAGTTGTGTGGAAACCATCAGGCTAAAGAAGAAACATATAATTTATATCATATTTAGTGTGTGTGTGTGTGTGCATGAACATAAAATCATTTTGAATAATTTTATGTAGAAGAGAATAAAAGATGTAATCATACAATACAGAAATAAATTAACTTTTACTTGTAGAAATAAATACACCTATTGCAAAAGTAATTGAAAATGAAAAAAAAAACAGGTTTATTCTAAGACTATAAATATTTATAACACAGAAAATCTTTAATTTTTATTTTTGTGTCAAAAGCTCCATTAATGAATAATATTAATCTCAATTAATATAGAAATTGAAATAAGAGAAAAAAAAATGAATGTAGACATTTTTTTGTATCATATATATTTGAACATCCTCCTCAGCTATAATTGCCAGTGGCAGTATTTTATCAGCTTAATAAATTATGTTTTGTCTTTTGCTTATTTATCATAGAAACTTCATTAGTAACTAACATTAGTCTCAATTAGTACACAAATTTTTTTAAAAAGAGAGAATAAAAAGCCAAATAAAGAAGGTTTTTTTGATATATATATATATATATGCTGAATACCTGTATATGTCCTCCAGATATTATTACCATTAGCACTGTTATCTCCCTTTAGTAATATTTTGTTTATGATACAAACTTTGATAATCACAAATATTAGCCTCTATCTTTAAAGAAGTTCAAAAAAAGAATAGTACCTGCATTAATACAGAAATTAAAATATAATAATAATAATTAATAAATACATACATATGTATATATATATCTATATCTGTCTATCTATCTATCTATGTATCTATCTATCTGTTTATCTATCTATATATACACACACACACACATATATGAAGCGAATATAGCATTTTCTTCATATGCTCTTTACTAGCAAAATGTTTTGTTTTGTATTAGCTTTGTTTATTTTCAGTTTTGTTTTCCTACCATTACGTGTTAGTCAGCATTCTTTCTTGTGCGACAGCTGAGTAAACGTGCTCTGAAATAAATTCATGATATCATCTTTTGAATTTTAGACAAGGCACACCGACATGTGTTAGCTCTTCACGTTTCTAGAAAAACACAGCCTTGATTCTCTGCTCTCCTACATCTTGTCAAGAAAATATTTAGTCAGCCTGAAAATATATATTTCTATTTTTTTAAATTTTTACAAAATTTTTTTGGAATAAAGATATTTCCTTCATCAATGACATGTTATATTTAATCTGATGTTTTCAATGTCACATCTTGTAGGTTTTTTTTTTTTTTTTTTTTTTTGGTTTTTTTTGTTTATTTTTATAATGAAATGAAGATAGATTTTATAATTTTGACTTTGATGGGGTTTTTTTTTGTGGTTTTTTTAAATATCTGTAAAATAAAAATATAAAAAATCGTATTTATATATGTTTTTAGTTTCATCTGCATTTTACACAAGTTTTTTTTTTCTGTCATGAATATAGAGTAAAGGTTAAAACTATTTTTTCTTTTGATATATATATATATATATTTTAAATTAAGACAAAAATTATAAAAGGAATTGGTTTGGGGTGTACAAGATTCAAGAACAAATGCAACAAAACTTTATATTTATTATTATTTCTTTCTTTTTTCTTTTCTTTCATTTAAAAGCAATAATAATTTATTTTATATTTTAAAATTAACCTTGGAATTTTATTTTTATTACTAACAATTTACAATCAAATTTATTCATCTATTTGTATTGTGTTCAGTTTTAAATAATAATAGTTTGTAAAAGAATTTTGCAGTATGAAATCTTTAACTAAACCCCTCATAGACTGGAAACCACACACCATTTACTTTGACAAATTAGATAAGGAGCTCTGCCTGTAACAGGAAAATAGATCCATTAGTACACAGAAAGGAAATGATCCTGGCATACATTATAACACAGTCATTTCAAACAAACAAACAAAAAAATGTCTTCTATCATAAATAATTTGACGTCTGTGTTTTTCTTTCACTACCTGTTTCTCTCATTATTCAGTTTACTGTTTTGCCTCTTTCTTCTTCTTCTTCTCCTTTTTTTTTCTGGCTAAATTTTTAAACTTTTCATCCTGTTGTTTGCTTCATTTGTGTCAAATTAAGCAGAATTGCAGTATAATCTAAATTACATGGCCTGCGTACACAGTAATTATGATATTAGAATCTGCTCAACATTTTTTTTTTTTTTTTTTTTTAAATACTCTATCTCTTATTTCTTTCTCCTCTTTCTAATACTTGGCTTGTAATTAATTGCTGTCCAGATGGGAATTCATTTTTCACTTTTTGACAGGATTTCAGCTTGTATTAGTCACAATTTATGGACATCTGTTTCTCAAGAATTTTTTTTTTTTTTAAATGATAGATTTTGTTACTGAAATAAATACTAAATTTTCATTTATGAGCAGTTTAACAAACTTTATAATATGAAATTTTTAAATTTTTTTTTTTTTTATCTCATTTCATTGTTATTTTGTTTCTTATTTTATCATTCTGATTGGACTTTTGTTACTGTTTTATTTATTTTTTTGTTTTAACTTTTTATTTTTAAATTTATTATTTCAAACCTTTATTATACTGCATCGTATATGACTCATTTATTATTATTATTGTTTTTTTTCATTAATTAAATGTTGCCTCATTTCTTAAATATCCAAGTTATCTTTATTCTCTATTTATTTCATTTATTTTTGTTATTTTATTATTATATGTAAAATTCTCTGCCAAGTTATAATAACTTTAGTTGAATTATTCATTCTAATACTTCTAATACAAATTTATACTTCATTGTCATCATCATGTTGTTCTTTATTATTTCTATCACTTGTAACTGTGGAACAGATTCTTATAATAAATAATTACAACAAAATACTTAATTTTTTTATCTTTCCAATTTACATTTATTTGTCATCATTGTCAACATCATCATTGTTACTGTTACTATAGTTATTATTTATTATTACAATTACTTCTTTTATTTTTATCATCATCATCATCATCATCATTATGGCCTTTATTATCATTATTGTTTTTGTTGTTATGATCACCACCATCATCATAATTTCATTATTATTATCATTATCATCCACAGTATTATCATTGTCATCGTCGTCATGATTATTATTATTATTATTAACATTATTATTGTTGTTGTTGTTGTTGTTGCTATTATTATTCTTATTGTGGTTGTTGTTGCTATTATAATTATTATTATTATTATTATTATTTATCATTATTATTATTGTTGTTAATATTATTATTATTATTATTATTTTTCAGATGGTCTGGTTTCCTACTCCATGCCCCAAGGAGGCCATCGTGGAGCAGAAGTGGATCTTCTTGACTTTACCTATGACGGAGTTTTTGAGAACAACTATCTGAAGAACGGACTTGGACAGCTTGTAGATGGAGAAGAAGGAGACACAAACTTTCGACTGGACTCACAGAGAATGGGCATTAAAGGTTACGAGTGGATAGGCTGGAAGAACGAAAGCAACTCTCAGAAACCGATCGAAATCATCTTCAAATTCGATACCGTTCGGAACTTCTCGTCCATAATTCTCCACTGCAACAACCATTACACTAAAGAGGTGAGAGTGTTCCGGAAGGCCGAGGTGTATTTCAGCATCGGTGGGAAGTATTACCCGAGTCCTCCCATACAGTTCAACTACGTGAGAGATAACTACTTTGAAAACGCCAGGCAAGTGATGATTCGACTGTACCACAGTATTGGTCAGTACATCAAAATGGATCTCTACTTCGATGCCAAGTGGATGATGATCAGTGAAGTGAAGATTGATTCTGGTGAGTTCTAAAATAAATAAATATATAAATAAATAAATAAATAAATAAATAAATAAATAAATAAATATAGAAAGAAACTCCCCAAAATTGGTATTTAGATATTAAGACATGAAAGAGCACAAATTCAGAATAGACTTCCAAAAAGTATAGCTAGAAATCATTTATAATTACTAAAGAAATCTCAGCAACAGTAAAATGTTAGTTTAAGAAAGTATTTTAGACTTAAGATTATTCCCTAGGTTATTAAGATATATGATAATTCTGAACACTGACAAAAAAAGACAGAATCCATTCATGCCTCTTAGTGAGGACACAAATATAATTTATATTTTATTTAAGCACTATTTTAAGTTGGTAGTCATATTTAAATAAACCAGATGATTAATTAGATGAATCATAAGTACTCAACACAATATTGAAAAGATTAAGTTATAAACTATTCATACTTATAAAATATTTTCCTACTGTATTGCCAAATCCATTTACTTTTTGTCCCAGTACAATGTATGAAGTCACTGATTTATTAAAAATACATCACAAAGTTAAAGTAGACTATTTTGGTCCAGACACTGTTAATAAAGCAGAGCAATGGAATTTAAAACATCATAGTTCATTCCAGTGGGTATTTGGACACATTCATTTTCAACTGCCACTTTAAATTATTGACACTGGGACAACCTGTACTATTGATAAAATGTTTGAAGATGGCATTATGCTTTAGGCAAACTGAGTTGATTGCATAGATACAAGAAGTCATCACAAATTCTAAAGAGCTTCAATAAAACAGAATCAGAAACCTTTTTTTTTTAAAATCTACATCTAAAGGACTGCCAAATTTACTATATATACACTATATCTTGGCATGATTGGCAGTTGCAAGAACTTTTGGAAGATACAAGCATTCTTCTAACAATTTTCAGAATTTTTGTTAGCTGTTGCAGATGTCTGGGTAAAGTTTTAATACCAAATATCATCTTTACCTCTGTTTATCTCAGAAATTCTTCTTACTAATTATTCATAAACAATCCACCAGTGACACCATCCTGGTTTCCTCTGCAACATAGCATTCATTGTTCATTATCTGTGTTATTTCTGGAATCGGCAGAGATCCAATTCCTGGTTTTCATAACTGGTGTTAATAAGTGTTAACAATTAGCTTAATGCTACTTAGGTTAACTCAGGTACTGTGGATACTGTGTAGTGTAAAACATACAGGCAATTGTGTTGTATACTTGTAGCAAGATCAGTTCTTTTTATAAACCTCAGCTATTTCTCAGTTTTTACCTACTCTCTCTCTCTCTCTTTCTCTCACTTTAAGTGGTTGTGTGTGTGTGTGTGTCTGTGAATACATTCATATAGACAAATAGATTATATAAACAGATAGATAGATTGATAGATAGACAGACAGACAGACAGACAGACAGACAGACAGACAGACTGACAGTAAAAGATGTCTTGACGTTTGTCTGTTGTGCCAACAGATTCTATTTTAAATCTTTATCATAAAGAATTATCTTAGTAGTTATGTGTATTTATGATAATTATTATGATGTTTCATTAAATATATATATATATTCACTTAACAGTTAAAATTAATTTTTTATTTTTCTTTACATGTAGAAGTGGCTGTAGGGAACTTCACCCCAGAAAGCCCACCACCCACCACATTTTCTCCTACCACACCCTCCAATGCTAAGAAGAACAAACACATGAGTGCTGTGGAGATTGACATTTTTGGCAGAGGTTCAAACACACCAAAAGTGGAATTAGGAGATGGTATGTACTGTCTTGTTTGCTTATTTTTATTTATTTACTTTATATTATTATTATTATTATTATTATTATTATTATTATTATTATTATTATTATTATAAATAACTCAATAAATATGTTTTGTTAGTAGATTTGTCTTTGTAAATACAAATTGTAAAAATTAATTCATTTGGTTAGTTTTAGATTGACTAACTATAAAATAACTTAAATGAAAAAAAGAGTAATAATAATAATAAAGATGATGGTGATGGTGGTGATGATAATAATAATAATAATAATATAGTTGTCTATTATTAGTTTTTATAACTATTATAAATCAAGATAGCAACATTTTCTGACAATAAGTTATTCGTTTATTTGTATTTCTCACAATATATTATTTAAAGTTTAAACTTTTTTTTGAACAATTTCCTCAGCTCCAGTGTCACAAAGACCGTATCACGGAGACAAGACGTATGGAGGTGATGAGGAATACACCATCGGCAGACATCGGCCTGGTAAGAAAGGTGCTGTACTCACAGGGGATGATGTACACAAGAAGAAAGAAGATGCCAAAACCGATGACGGCTTCATCGGCATCATAATAGCAGGACTGGCTGCCCTAATTGTCATCCTCATCATCATCATCGTCATTTTTGTCATCCGCCACAAGCGACGCAAGAACAACAACAACCGCCGCAGCCTGAAACCTGTTGTGGATCACCACGCCATCAACCTGAACGATCTCTGCGGAACGTCGAATGGGAAGGTTTCCAATGGAAACATGTACAACTGCGTGGCCACCGATGAACTGGACTCGGAGAAAGAAATGGCCGATGGGAAGCTCGGTAAACCGGCCTACCTGGAACCAAAGGACACTATTCAGGGTAGAGAACTCCCCGATCTTCCCCCAAGCCCAGTATCTGGTGGTTTGTAACCAAAATTTCAGTTCCGCATGTCGGTGTAAATTTAAATGGAATTCACGTGGCCTTTTTCCAGTCTTTCCTCTTTGGTATTTTTCTTAATTTGTTTCCTTTGCTGACAGATGTTTAGAAACATGCAGATTAACACGTAAACTGTGCTTTTTTGAGGACTCACATATTCTATAAATAACATTTATTATAAAAAAATATATATTAAAAAAAAAAAAGATGTATTAAAATACATAATCTTGGATGATGCCAGACCTGTGATATCAGGCTATGTTTCTGGGTAAGAAGATAAACAAAACAAAAACATTCCTCTTGCCTGTTTCTGCTGACTCCATGATAACAACTGCCAATATTTAGCAGGGTTGTTTAGTGTAATGATTCTAGAATTATCTTCCAAAAACATACACACTTTGTCAAGCTTAATGGATTGTTAAAAGAAATGTTTACAAAGTCTTTGATAAAATAGCTAAGAAGAAAAACAAAAGTGACTTTAAGAAAAAATAATAATAATAAATACAAAATAAATATGAGCTAAAAATAAGATAGAATTGTAGGACATTTGATTACATCTAACTTAATAATAATAATAATAATAATTAAAAAAAATTATTTTAGATGTCATCAGCAAAGGAAAGCAACATATATATATATATATATATATATATAAAAAAATGAAGCCTAAATTACAGGCCTTCTTTCTCCTACATATTTTGATATTTAGATTAGACTGGCTTGAACCATCCAGAACTGTTGTGCTTGATTCTTTTATCTTAAAATATCTTCTTTGATGTTTTTTTTTTTTTTTTTACTCTTTAGCTTAATTTTTGTTTAAAATTATGAATGTGTTTATACTCAGTGTTTGTCAGATTGCTATATCTTATGGGTTATTTTAAGAGATATTTTTACAAGAATGAGGTTTTTGTCTGGATTCTTTTTAATCGAAAGATTTCAAAATGTCTTCTTATGTTATTTTTATATGTTGTCATGCACCACATTTCTTGGCATGTAAATCAGTTTGCAAGATTATATATTTTTAAAAATTATTTTTAATTTAACTAGGTAGTCACTTGAAATGCTATACCAAAATTATTATTTTTTATAAATATGTAAATATTGTTCACCAGACTTATCTCCCTTTAGTTGTAAATATTGAATGTCTTCTATGTTAATTTGTTAATTATTTAATTCATTCAGGAAACAATTTTCATTTATTTTTACATTTATGTGTAGATGAAATGTTTGCGCCTATTTGTTATGTATAACTATATCACTGCTTTAAATGTTTGTATATCAAACACATACAAAATACATTTTTTCTTATTACTATAATCATAAATTTCACATTCGCAGGCTCGCGTGACTATGCTGTCCCTGATGTCACAAAATCAGCTCTTGTTGTAAATCTCCCCCCTCGCTCTGTTCGTCCTCCCATGTCACTCCCAGCAGTGCAGGTGGGTGGGGTCCTGGACAAGCCACCCAACTACGACGCGCTGTACGCTGCTGCAGACATTGTCAACGTCCACGGTGCGAATGTTCCCAGCCTGCAGGGTGTCAGTGGCAACAACGTATACGCTGTTCCCAACGCTGATCTCCTGCTGAGCATCGACTACTCTGTGTTAGAGTTTCCAAGAGAAAACCTTCGCTTTGTTGAGGTTCTAGGTGAAGGCCAGTTTGGAGAGGTAAAGCAAAACTATAAACAACAACTGCAACAACAACAACAGTAACAACAATAATAATAATAATAATAGTAGTAGTAATAAAAACAAAAGTAACAAATAAATAAATAACAACAACAGCAATAATAATAATAGTAACAACAACAACAACAACAATGACAACAATAATAGTAATAATGAAAGTAATAGTAATAAAAATAGTAGCAATAGTAATAGTAGTTACATTAATAATACTACTGGTAAGTAGTATTAGTAATACTGCTTCTATATTCTATATGTATTATCTACATAATTGTATTTTTTATGCATACAGTAATATTCATAATCTGTATTCAATATAAGTTATATATATATATATATATATTTGAATTTTTCAGGTACATCTTTGCGAAGCTCTTCATATTAACGACATTCTTGGTGATGAGTACCTGGGAAGCAGGTCAAACAATAACCGATCGATGCTGGTTGCTGTGAAAATGTTGCGACCAAATGCTGACGACAGAGCCAGGTAAAAATATTAAAATACAGTTGTAAATTCCGTAATGCTAAGAATACATTTTCATTTATTTGTGTATGCTAATATAAGCATAAAAAAATTTAGAATTAACAGCATTGACATTTAATGTAGTTTTTATTGATTGAAATATATACATCCATGCACACACAAACATCTACATTTACATACATATACATGTTCATATATTCATATATTTATTATTTCTTCTCACACACTTAAAATGTACTTCAAACTGTAACCATTAAAAAATAATAATAAAATAATTAAAAAATTATACATTTTTATCATTTATCCTCATATACTTAATACAAACTGTAACCAGTATAACTGTAATTATATATATATATATATATATTTTTTTTTTTTTTCTTTTCTACCAGAGCTGACTTCCACAAAGAGGTGAAGATTATGTCTCAACTGAAGGACCCTAACATTGTCCACGTTCTGGGAGTCTGTACCCGGGAAGAACCTCTGTGTATGATTGTCGAGTACATGAAGTACGGAGATTTGAACCAGTTCATTTTGGAACATGTTCCTGAAAGCCCTGTCGCAGAAGCTACGAATGCCAAAACTCTGAGGTAAGAGTTTTTATTGTCTTTT
This sequence comes from Chrysomallon squamiferum, assembly GCA_012295275.1. Taxonomy (NCBI): domain Eukaryota; kingdom Metazoa; phylum Mollusca; class Gastropoda; order Neomphalida; family Peltospiridae; genus Chrysomallon; species Chrysomallon squamiferum. The sequence continues at coordinate 11,717,700 of CM022672.1, read as the reverse complement.
TTGTTGTCTTTTTATTTTATTTTTTTTGTTAGCAAATAAATTAATATTTTTTTCACCGACTCATTATTCTTTGTTTCTTCCATTATTCCATTCAAAATGTCCTTTCTCCAAAGTCACTACTAGCCAAAAATACTGAGGTGACAATTAATAAAGAAAGTAATACTTTTAGTTCTAATTTATATTTTCAAGACATTTTTTTTTTTTAAATATCTTTTTAAATGAATTTATTTATGAACACAACAATTTTAAAGTAAAATATGTTATTTTAAACTAATTATAATCATTTATTAAGGGGGAGGGAAAACAAAGTGAAATAACTAAAGCAGGCTGAATCATAGCACTTTAGAAGAAAAATAAAAATAAATATCAAAATTGAAAGATTCTAGTCCATAACCTTTAAATTACAAAAATATTTATAAATTTCTGATAAAAAAATAGGAATAAAAAATAGATAAATAACAATATCAAAATAACTTCTAAAGAAAAAAAAGAAAAAAGACAACAACAACAACAAAACTCTTCAAATACCTAATCAACAAGATACAAAAATAGCACAGAACATAACTGTCTAAAATTTTAAACAAACATTTTCACTGTTTTCTTATTTCTTTCAGTTATGGCTGCCTGATATTCATTGCATCTCAGATTGCGTCTGGGATGAAGTATCTGGAATCGCTGAACATGGTACATCGAGACTTGGCAACACGTAACTGTCTGGTTGGCACCAACTACTTGATCAAAATCTCTGACTTTGGAATGAGCCGGAGCCTGTACAGTGCTGACTACTACCGAATTGAAGGACGTGCAGTTCTTCCAATCAGATGGATGGCATGGGAAAGCATTCTTCTGGTCAGTCTTTCGTCTGTTGTTCTTTCTTCATTCGTTCTTCTTTCTTTTCTTTCTTTTTTCTTTCCTTTTTTTCTTCTTTTTTTTTAAATTTGTATTTATTATAGAAAACTTGATAATTTTTTATTTATTTATTTATTAATTTTTGTTTTTAATTTTTGTTTTGAAGATGTAATTGTTATTCTGTCATTTTGTTTTACATGTGTTTGTAAGTATGTATGTATGAATGATGGAATGAATGTACATATGTATGTATGCATGCATACATTATTATTATGCAGTTAATAATTCATGCACATATGTCTTCAACAGGGCAAGTTCACCACAAAGAGTGACGTCTGGTCATTCGCCGTGACACTGTGGGAAGTTTTGACCTTCAACAAAGATCAGCCCTACGACATGCTGACAGACGAGCAGGTGATTGAAAACGCTGGACATTACTACAGGAATGATAACCTGCAGGTCTATCTGCCACAGCCTCCCAACTGTCCCAAGGAAATTTACGATTTGATGAGAGAATGCTGGAATCGCCAGGAGAGCGAGAGACCAACGTTTAGAGAGATCCACATGTTCCTGCAGAGAAAGAACATGGGATACAACCCGAAGGATGAAAAACTTAGCCAAATAACAGTCCCTGTGTGTTGATATGTGATCTGTTAAATATTAAGTGAAAGTGTAATCTGCGCAAGATAGAGCTAGTCAAGAGATTTAGACAAACAAACAAACAAAAAATAATAATAATAATAATTGTAATTAAAACAAAAATGTTTCTTAAAAAACAAATTTGAAAAGATTTAAAAAAAAAGAAAGAAAAAAAAAGAATCACATATCACTGTTCTGAGACATGTCAGTATACATGTTGCCATATTCATGGTTGTGCACTTGTCAAACTCCTCAAGTTGAAGAGTTCTGAAGAAAGGGAGATTACCCCTTCCCTTCCTTGCAGATAACCTCCAAAATTGGGAGGATAACCTGACTATAGGGTGCTAATACATGGTACAAGTTTAATGTGTTGCTTAGTGATACCAAAGGTCGTTCCTGTAATAATAATTTTTCATGTGAACAAATATATATATATATATATATTACATATATACAGACTTACATATATAATTAATTAATAAATTTGTATACTGATCCAGAGCTGATCCAGAGAAATTATTTTTGTTTTTACAAAATAAAATAAAAAAAGGAAGAAAACCTCACAAAAAAGTATCTTTGAGGGGGGAAAAGAAAAAAATAAGAATGGAGAATAAGTGAAATTAGTTTTGTTTATGTTAGTTAATTAAAAGGACTGATGAAAAAGCCAAGGTTGTGTTGTGATGTGACATCACTGATAACATTATTTAACTGTGTTATGATTTCTGTTGTGTTGCTAATACACATTGGTTGATGGTCACATGATCTGTGATGTCATATGCTCAAGAGAAGGTTTATTTCCAGGAGTGTTGAGGTGCTTCTAATTACAATGGTGGAATTTACAACTCTGGTGTCAGAAAATTGATGGAGTTTGGAAAATAAATGAAAGTGGTTAAGAAAATATTTTAAGAAAACAAAAACAAAGTGGTGGAAATAGTTTTGGCTGTTTGTTTTATTTTCCAAGGATTGATTTTAAAAAATGTGAAGAAAGCTTGTTAATTGTGTTAAACTGAACTTTAAGAACTGTGAAAAGTAAATCAAAGATACTGAGTACAGGATTCAGAATAGACATAGTTGATGATACAGTTGATGACTATTTGATTATTATTATTTGTTTTTAAAAAACTATTCAGGTGCATAATTTACTTATTTTTACTTAATTGTTGGGTATCCACTTAAAAAAGAAAAGAAAAAGGAATTAAACAAAAAATAATGAAATCAGCAGATGATAAATCTGTTTTGATTTTTTTTTTAAAGTTTGTTCATGTTAATGAAAATATATTTTTTGTTTTTTTTAATAGTAATAATTAATTTTTATATTGTCACTATTATTCATGTTTATAAACATATACTTATAAATCAAAATATTTGGAAAATAATAAATCTCTTTAAGTAATAAAAATAATTTGCAAACAAAAAAGAAAAGATAATATTTTAGTTAATAATTAACATTTTGAAAAGTGTGTTTTAGCAAAAAGAGATTCTGAAAACAATGAATAAATAAATAATTTATTACAGGAAATGTTTTGAGTTTATGATGATGTTTGAAAAAATATATATATTTATATTTGAATAACACTATTTTTAGAAAAAGTAAGTCTCAGATAGTCCTTAATTTCATTGGGTTTTTTTTTTGGGATTGTGAAACACATCGGGTATGAAAAGTTTGATGAAACTGTAGACAAAATTAGATTTATTTGTAGGAAGAGTTTGTTTTATAATGTATAAATGATGGATGTTTAATACAACATTTTCTTTTTTATTTGGACAAAATAAACATTTATGGTGCAGAACTGAATAGCTCTTCATCGTTTGTCTAAATGTCCTTGTTATTTTTTAATGACATTTGTAAAGAGAAGTTTGGCATAATCTACATAACATTATTCATGTTTGATTTTACAGTGGAAATAAGATCAAACTGAAACAGGCTTCATTGCTGACTGTACTATTATATTTTGTATATATGGCTGTATAATTTTGTCTGAGCTCTTTAAAGATTTCATTTCTTTTTCCATTTATTATCATTACTACATGTATTATGATTATTATTATTATTATTTTTTTATTATTATTATTATTATTATTGTAATGATGATTCTTATTAGTAATTACTATTTCTAATATAATTATTATTCTTTATATATTATTATTATTATTATTATTATTATTATTATTATTATTATTTATGAAGTTCAAAGTACATTATGTCAGAAGATTTGCGTGATATTTTGTGTAATGTATTAATTCCATTGTAAATTATGTTCCAAAGAATTTTGTGTGTTTCTTTTTGTATAGTATTTTAAAAAGAAAAAAAAAGAAATTATGCTCTTTTTGTATTTTGAAATTTTTATTTTCCCATAGTGTATTTATGGGAGCTTTAAAAAAAATATATCTATTTCTGTTCAGAACTTAGTGATAAAAAAAAAACCTTTATAAAATATTAAACATTTTAAGAATTTCTGATTACTATCTTACCAAATACACAGACTATAATTTGTGTTATTTTGGCTAATAATTAATATTCTGTTTTGTAATAATTAATTTTTTTAACTGGTACTCAGTTTCATATAATTTATGAAGAATAAAACACAAAAACTGATAACATTAATAAATATTTAATCTGAAAGTTAAAAGAGAATATTAACTATTTTTGTCATAAGTGTACTTTTGGTTGAATTCTGAACATTGATTCTTATGTTTATGATTGTTGTGTAACATACAGACTGGATTAAAGGGTACATTTTTCTTCTCAGTTAGATCTTGTGGTTGGTAAGTAATGGATGAATATATTTTTGTAACTGTCATGTCAGTTGCTGAATTGTATTAAGAGTTAAATGTGACACATTACTGGACATACAAAATGTATGGGATATTGGTTGAGTGAGAAAAAACTTTATAAAACATTACACAAAATAATAATAATAATAGAAAATGACTAAAAAGGATTTTTTTCATAAATATAAATGATTAGCTTAATATATTTCAATAAAATTCAAAATTTTGTATCTTTACATGACAAAAAAAAAAGAGAAAGAGAAAGGAAACAAAAAATAATAAGATACAAATGAGTAAAAAAAAAGTCTAGATTTATTTTTATTTTTGTTTGCATAATTTACATTTTTTTTATTTTTTTTATTCTGTAAGATGTAATGAAAAAATAAAAATATCCAAAAACAAAATCTAACTTCCAATCACAAACTGGCTTGGATGTTGACAATGAACATAATATTTACAGGTGCATGTGACAATTATTAATTTTAATGCATTCAGCATTGTTTGTTATTTTTGTACAAAAAAAATAATAATAATAAAATAAATAAATAGTAAAAATGAATGTTCTTAGATTTTCAGATAAGTAGAAAGAGTAGTTGTCATTTTATCTTAAAGTGCCAAAGTAGGCTTGTTGTTTTTCTTTATTTTCTCTTATTTTCTTTCTTCTGTTTTTTTTTTTTTTTCTATAGCAAGTCATCTGTAGACATACACAGTAGTAACAGGATCCAGAATCACACAAAATGGAGTTTTGTTTTAATTTGATCACATTCCAGTTTAAAGTGACTGTATTTGATGTGATTTTCATACTGGTAACTGGATGACCAACATATAACGGTTTTCTTTTTTTTTTTTTTTTTTTTTTTTCTTTTTTTTCTTTTTTAAGGTTAAATTCAGATACAAAATACAAAAGATTTCTTTTAACTTCAGTTTTTTAGAATATAGTTTACTTGTGTTTTTATAGTTTTTCTTTACATTTGATTACAGAATACATTTTGTTCTTGATTTTAAAAAAGAAATTTGGAAAGTCTTTGTTGTTTTTAGTTAATGGTTTTTAAATTTAATTAAATTTGGTGAAAGTTTAACAATTATATTTCATTTAATATACTGATGTTGTTGTTTTTTTAAGTGATTTTATTTAAAATAGTAAATATTTCCGTTATCAATTATTATTTTATTTAATATATATTATTTAATATACCAATTTTTTTTTTTTTAAATAATGTTTTATTTAATATAAGATTTTTGTTTTGTTTTTTTGTTTAGCATCAGGTAGGTTGGTCGTCCTATAATGAATTATGTTGTTGGTTTTAACAGTTTGCTTGTTTGTGCTAGTTACGGTTCCTTTTTACTGCAGTACTGGGTAGATAACTCTATTGACAATGCTATGAGACAAAAAGAACATGCACAAGTTCCTTTTTCCCTCACTGCAGAAATTAATGGCTAAGCTAACTCTCAACCAGTCTTATGGATCAGAAATGCTTTGGAAACTGAAATAGTTGTCTTAAGAACAAATTGAAGAAATTAATAAAGAATAGATTATTGCTTTGTTTAGATGTGTTTGCAGAAAATTACCAGCATTTTGATTGGACTTCTTATTTTATTTTATTTTATTTTTTTGAACAAATGGTTGAGTTTTAGTTCATTCCATTATTAAGTGTGAATACATTTTTAAATAACTTTAGCATTATCTCATTGAATTTTTTACTTAAAAGCCACTTTTATTTCATGAATATTAATTAAAATTTGTTAACAAAATGATTTTAATACCAGAATTTCATGAATGTTATTACTATTGACTCATTAACTATGTAAAAGCTTGAATTTTATTTTTTTCTGTTGAAAACATGTCATCTTGGAGAGATGGTGATCACTTGATGTCATCTTAATGTGAGGTTTTTTACACATGCAGTGTATGATGGTTTATTATTAGCTGTTTGTGAGGTAAATAATAAATTCATTGGTTGTGATATTTTAAATCTTTCATGCCAGATGGTTCCTTTGCTGTTCTTCTGTCATCAGCATCACTTATTGTTATTATTATTATTATTATTATTATTATTTATATCATTATTTATTATGTACTTTATTTTATTTATTTATTAAAATTTAAAGTATTTTTATATAAACATTAAAATATCTCCAGAGCTAATGCAAGAATTTGAGAGAAACAACAATTGCAAGAACTTTTGAAATCTTTAAAAATTATTTATATTAAATTTCTGTGATGCTTTATGACAGAAGAGCTGTAAGGCAAATCACTGGTTCTTCATCTAGATTAATATCTGAAATAATGAGCATGCCATATATTTTTGTATATGGATAGTTACAAAATGTACATGGTTAAAATATTTTTTTTTCATTTTTTTTTTTTTTTTTAAATTTGTTCTTTCAGGAAGTCTGTAAATAATGTTTTAAAATGTCTTTGTATTTCTGTGTTTTTGAGTACAGTGCACTGTGTGAAAATAAATATCTGACACATAATTATTTTCATGTTTTGAAGATTTTACCAGAAAGTTAATAATAGTATTCAGTGTTTCTGCATTTACATTTGAATCTAAATATAGACTTTCAAAAAAAAAAGAAATATCACTAATATTTTTATCACACATTGGTTAAGAAATTTATAATAGTGTAAAAATTTAAAAAAAAAAAATCATTTTTGATTTTCCATCACAAATGATGAACTATAAAAAACAGATTTATTTTTAAATCCATATTAACAACTGCTTTTTTTATAAAAGAAATGTTGACAACTATTTTAGCATTGATATTTTGTCTTGGTATTGTAAAATGTTTATAAACAAAATAATTTTTTAATGGTATTTATTCCAAATGGCCAGGTCATGTTACATTCTAAAAATAATTATTATCAATTTATTAAATAAATTAATACCATGATGATTAAAAACAGAGAAAATAAATGGCTAACTAATAAAATTTTAATATTAAAATTTGATATAAAAAATAAATGAACAAAGGGCAGTTCTGTTTTTACTTTCAGTCACAGAAATGTTTATCACTTCACCATGACTTTTGTTAAACTAACAAAATATTTCCCACAAGCCAAACTGAAATTTCATTTTGTCGTTTGTTCCACACTTATAGTTACATAGTAACCTGTGATTTTGAACGCCATTGATTGTTATCATCAAACTTTGTTACATTACTTTTTTGCAGGAATGATGTCATTTGAATTCCATATTAATATCTGGACATTTTGGCTTGTAAATTTTTATCACAAAAGGACTATCAGACAATTTACATAATACTTTTGTGATTGCATATTGAAAATGTTTTTTAAGAATTTTTCATGTTATTTATTTTATTTTTTAAATCCAAACTATAAATAACAAATCTTTAAAAATCTGAAAGTAACTGATATTATAATTTTCAGAAAATATATTAAAAATATAATCATAATTTTTATTTAAAAAAAAAAGAACATTAAACAAATGTCACATGACCTAGTGCTAAAGGGAGATAACTATCGACTCTACTAGTCTAATACAGTCCCTTGGTTATGCTTTAATACTGTTTTTGTACTTAGAAGCTGTGAGATGACGTCCTTGTTTCAGGGAACTTTATAATGTGCATGAAACCACAACGACTTGGAACAGTTATTAAAATGCTCACAATTTCCCTACACATTGCTGCTCACAGTGAATTTTTCTTGTATAGTTTTATGTATAGACCAGTTGTAGTAAGATGATGTTAGTGATTTAGCTGATAAAACAAACAAAAAACAAATTATAACTTGGTTGTATTTTTGCACTTTGTTACTGTCCCATCACTTCACTTCCTGTACCTATATTATTATTATTACTAAAAAAAAAATACAAAAAAAAAAAAAAATTAATTCATGTTGACTATAAGTTGTGTCAAGTGCAAACTGCAGAATGTACTTACCAAATATAAATACCCCTGTTGTAATTGGTTATTATTATCATTATTACTATTATTTAAAAATCGTTAAAGAGATGTGGCCATGCATGTGTTTATAAGATTTTCTCCTACAGTCTTAATTTGAGATTTGAACGTAACAAGATAAAAAGGAAGCTTGTATTACAGATTGCCATTTGTAAAAGTTGATATAGTTCTTGAATTTAGAAGAAAAACAAATATAAGGGTATTTTTAACTTTTATTCTTCTTTTTTTTTTTTTTTTTTTTTTTTTTTAATAGTTTCGTAACTAAAGCTGAAATATAAAATCTGAATTTGTAGTTTTTATTTTCACTTTGTCTGGATACTTAATTTTTGGCACTGAAGTTACAAAACATTTCTTTTATACATACATCTGTAATAATACCAGTCACTGAACATTACAATAAAAAACAATTAAAAATTAAGAGTTTTAATAACATAATTTATTAATTAGACCCATCAGCAATTTACACTGTACAGCTACAGAGGCTCCTGTCTGAGTTTTCGACAGCAGATTTATTGATTATAGGTAACTTGTAAAAGAGTGAGTATAATAAATTGTTTTAAAGGGAGTTTTCATTTAAGTTTGATGCCAAAATAATGCTGGCCAATTCTCTTTAATAGATTACAGTCTTGTTTTTATGTTGAATATTCGTAATCAGTATTAGTTGAAATACTTGTTGTCAACATTTTATTTCCCCAATGTTGAATCACAAAACACAAAAGAAACACTCTCTAAATAGTTCTGTTACTATGGTTACAATTTATATCTGTTATTACTAAGCTTGATTTAATTAGCATTGAAAAGAATTTTCATCATGGTGAAGAAAGCTTTTTGATCACTTTTTATTTTAGTACTTGTATGTATAGCTAAAATGTTGAAGTGTAATTTTTTTTTTTTAAATTATTTATCTTCATAATTTTATTTGTAAACCATTATTCTGCATGTTTTATTTTTAAAAAAATTTTTAAGCTGCTTATTTTTTTAAATTTTGTTTTTTAATTAACATTTCTTGAGTTGAACTGTATTTAAAAAAATGACAAAAAAAAAACAAAAAGATGATAATGGTGCAACAGATGTAATTTTTTTGTATGTTTATTTGCTAAACTGTAAGAACTAACGCGCTTTATTCATTACTTGTAAATAAAAGCGCATCGTCTATTAAAGTGATAAATGCATTTGTGTTGTTTGTTCCTTTTTACATCATTGTTATTTTTCTTACTTTTTCTTATCATTGTTATTATTATATATATATATATGTAGATAAATAGATAGCAAGCTTCATTTTTGGGTCAATTCCGTCTTTTGATGTAACTGATACTCCATTTAAAGAGCGTCTGTGCAACTTTTTTTAAGAGGCATTCTAGGCAATGTTATGATTTATTTTGTTTATAGTAGGAGAAGAAACAAATACATGGTTTTACTCTAGCTGTTAATTATTAACAACTGCATGTTCTCCGTTATATATGACCATGCAGAATGAATAAAGGATTTGGTCATAATAACTTTCCCAGCTAGCAGTGAAACTGAGAAGCAATTAAGCAGGATCAAGTGCCCTAAGGGTAAAAAAAAACACCCCAAAACCCAGATTTTCTGGTAACAACAGAATACACTTGATCTCAGCTGTCTGGATGATAATGAAATATGATGGTAGAATTTGTGGTTCATAGTTTAAAACTAATGATAATATAGATTTGTTAAAAAAAAATGAAAAATGAAAAAAAAAATCAAAATCTTGTTGGATAATGGAAATGAATAATGAACAGATAAAATATTTTCAAATACTACAATATTAATAACAAGAAGAACATCAAAAATGATTATTTCTCTGAAAGAGAAGTACCTTTAATATCAATGAATATAATGTGATTTTTCTGTAATACTTGTTAACATTATAAATACTGATTATCCAGATCAGCTGATGTATGTATACACACACACACTCTCACAAACATTACCTAAGAATATTTTTTGTAAAACAGCATTTTTTTCAACAACATTATACATGATATGATTCACCCATCTGTGATTAAATTTCAAAGAATTCTTAAACATAATAATTAAGTTAATAAAATAATTTACAATAACAATATACAAAAAAATAAATTTAGAAAAAATAACAATAGCATTTAAAGGAAATAAAAATGCCTTTACTGGGCAGATTTGTTTTCTTCCCATTTCAGATACAAAAATAAAACTAAAAATATAAATAAATAACCAAAACGACCACTCCAATCTCAGGTAAGTTATAAACTGCCGGAAATATTCAATTGTAGATAAAATCTTGAAATCACATCAGATCTTGTTCCATTCTTCTTCTTTTTTTTTTCTTTTTAAAAGTCTATTAAACATAAAAATAATTATAAATGATAATTTACATCCTCCTCGTTGATTCTGTGGTTTGTTGCAAGCCATCTGAAATATAACAAATGCAAATTTAATATGCAGAGATAGACAGGTGGACAGATGGACACATACACTCAAACATACAGAGATACAGTGATGTGAACTTTTGTTTTCTTTCTCCATATTAGAATATAAATAAAAAAACCTAATGTAATATTAATAACAAACATCAGCTTCTCTGATAATGAGATAACATCACAAAATAGGAAAAAATTAAAAAATAGAAATATAATTTAATATATTGTTTTTAAAATCAAGTTTTGTTTCTCAAAAATAATTACGTGAAAATGAATAAAATATTCAAGTTAGTTTTCTGTACTATCACTACAGCATAAGCATCTATGGATTGAAAATGCTTTGTCTGAAATACTTGCTGGGAGCATGTGGTGGCTAAAATCTGCTCTACAGGATAACCTGAGGATAAGACTAAAGAGCTTACTCATACAGTTTGAAAATATATTTTTTAATATATTCTTAATAATTAAGTGAATGAAAAAAGGCTTTTATAATGTAAGCCTAACAAGCAGATAACCTATCTACATAATGGCTACTTAAAAAAAAAAAAAAAAAAAAAAATTTAAAGATGGTTTCATCTTTTATGGTTTTGGATTTTGGAAAGGAAAGGTTTAATGTAACATAGATATCAAGTATAATGAAAATCATGGAAGACTATAATTAAAGAATAAATTTTGTAAGTTAAATAAAATTATTTACTGTTCCTTTTTTCTGTCAGATATGTTGGGAGATATTCTTATGTTTTTCAGTTGTAACTACTGTCTTTCACTGTTCTGAAAATTTGGAAAATAATTCAGTACAAACATTAAAAAGAAACTGAAGCAACATATAAAAAAAATAAAAACCTATAAATAATATATATACCTCTTATATGTTCATGTTTACTATTTAATAACATCACAAAAGATTTTTATTTGAAGTACAAATATAATGTGAAAAGCAAAACTTTGTATGTTAAATATATTAAAAAGTTGTCATATATAACTGAAGATACATCTTTTACAAAATAATTATAAGAAAGTTATAATGAAATGTCTGCTTTTATAAGCAGAATGGTGAAATGTCTTTGTTCGGATTGTGCAAAAATAAATTAAAAATACACCAGTGTATATTTTAATTTTTGTTGTAGTTTTTTAAAGTTACTATTCTGTTTCTTTTTTTTGTTGTTTTTTTGTTTTGTGTTGCTATTTAATAAATATGAAGTACTATAATGTGCATATTTAAAATTAAAGTCAGAATACAAAATAATGTCCTAAAATAAACAGAAAATAACAATCTTTTCTTCTTTTACCAAAATAATAGCTTTATTTTTTTTGCTTTTTTTTTTTAAATTTCAGAAATATTTTTAAAAAACCTAACAAACTGAGTATACACAGACTTTCAATGACATTTCCACATTACAATATCACATCACAAAAAAAAAAGAAGAAAAACATCTATCTCCAAGCAAATCTTAGTCTGGTCACAAGATAAAATTAAAATAATGACTTGTATATATATACATATAAGATAGTTTTATGTTATTTATTTATATCACCAAAGATTAATGTTGAAAAGAAGATATTAATGAGTAGTTTTAGTTATATATATGTAAATCAATGACATATCCTGGTGATATACACTGACCTGTTTCACACTGGTGGGCACATTTATTAAAAACTGCAAACTCTTTGGAACACATCTCAAAATTTGAAGGATTCTGATTAACACAGTTTTCGTATTTCTCAAAACTCTCGGCACATTCTGTTCTTATCTTGTTGATGATAGGGCTGCAAGAAAATAAATTTGATTTTTAGAATGAAACTTGAATTATTATTTTTTTGTTACTCTTAATCTTTTGTTGAAACTAAAATGTGCATGTCTCTCTCCATATGTTTGTGTGTGTGTCTGTGTGTGTGTGTGTCTGGATCATCTCAAACACACAACACTGATGTTGCCATCAGCAATAACAACACCAACAGGCATCTAGTGGAATCGTGCATTCATCATCACATTCTATTTAAGAAAAAAGAGAACTAAATTAAAATATCTTGTTGGATACCTCAAAAGGACGTATTTGCAAATTTAAAAAAAAAAAAGTTGTACTACAATTGCAGGTATTTTTCCTACTTAACTGTTGCACGAATGTCCCTCAAATAAACTTTATGAGATAACAATAAAAAAATGTTGATTAAGTGAAATCAATTCATATTCAAATATTAAGTATATGTATGTGGTTTTGAGTGTGTGTGTGTGTGTGTGTGTGTGTGTGTGTGTGTGTGTGTGTGTGTGTGTGTGTGTGTGTGTACACACACTACAAAAAACAAATCAACTCACTTTGTTTGAGCACATTTAGCTAATTTATATTTTTGCTTTTCACAGTCTAAATGCCAAGTGTTTGGAAAATTGTTCACACAGGCAGTATAGCTTTCAAAATATCTCCCACATTCCTTCTGTACCAACTCTACCTGCATATTCCTAAAAATATACCACAGAAAATATCAGCATTATTAATGATATAATTATATAGTCCTAATCCTGACATAAACTACCATAAACAGAAATATGGCCTTAGCATATGTAGCGAACATGCACTACCTTACAGTTTGTGCAACAAACCTTTGTTTCACAATTACATTTTTATTACAATAGCTGATTAATACAAACTGCACAATTATAATTTATATGTAGTTGATAAAAAAAAAAAAAGAAAAAAAAAAACGAGGTTTGAATTCATACATTTGTGACATGTGACTACTATATATAAACTATATTAAAGAAAAATAACGGCTGTGGCTGGGCAGAGTCTGTCTACGTTAATCTACCTGACTAATGTAATGTCTAACGACCATCATCATGATCATGATTATGATCGTGACGACTACTGCGAAGTAATTAAAAAAGGACAAAGATAGGACCGTTACATTGACACAGTCTTATATTAATGCACACGAACCAATTTACTAAAGTTATTTTTTACTACTTGATTTCTTGAACATACTTTACATGCAGTAGATCTACCAATAGAGCTAGTCAGTACATTGCATATACATACACATGTTCATAAACTCACTGACCGAGTTTACGTCAATTTACATTCCAATCCGTGCCAACGTCATTTTGCACCAGTTACTTCTATCCCTGACAAGAACGTAGCAAAGGTTTTTCATTTTAATTTTATTTGATGAATAAATAATATTTACTATCCATGTGTCAAAAACAATTTCTATTATCAAAGTCACACGTTAACATGCGGTTGTTTTTATCTGTATGATGTAGGCTAGTATCTTTGTCACGGTTTCCACAACTGCAGAGAGTGATGAACAGACAAAAATGAATATTTTGTGGGTTTTTTTTTTTTTTTTTTTTTTTTTTTTTTTTTTTTTTTTTTTTTCAAATATCGATTTTTCTTTTCTAGCTAAATGTTTATGTTATGTGTAAACTCAGTGTTCAGGTAAATTGATTTTAAAAAGCAAACACCTTCCGTTCAAAAGAATATCACAAGACAAACAATAATAATCACGCTTAGACTAATAATAATAATAATAAATACTTGTACCTCTGTTCTGAACAGCTGCGCATGCGCAATTAAACTGTATCTACATTGCAGACTAATTCGTTAGTTTATAAATATATTTTCATGCAGAGATCATTGACTTCAGTTGGCAGATATTCTATAAGTATTTCCGGAACACAGAGTAGTTGTGGCTTCTAACTGAGGTAAATCAGAAGTAAAATGTTCGGTCTGATTAATTCTGTAGTGTATACAGAAATTGTTGAATATTCTCCAGTAAACAACAACCACTTATCAGGAACGATTGATAGAAAGCGCCTGGATTCTCCGTTTTTAGAAAAAATTAAGATGTCACTTGATAGAGACAACTTTCAAACAGTTTTTCCAGAAAATTCCAGAGGAAAACTTAGTGGGAGCAAAACCACGTCTGCCATTAACATGGCTTTGACTTCCCGCTCCATGGCACGTCGATGTACTATAGATCTGGGAAATGCTTCGCGTCAGGAGAACTTGTCGGGTCTAAAGTCGTGTCTTAGATTACCGAAATCATCGTCGTTTGACAACTTTCGAACAGGTTATTTGCAAAATTTGAAAGAATCCGAAGGCCGGAAACGATCTTTATATTGGGCAGACGAAACAGTTAAATATGAATTGGAAAATATTCGTTATATCAAGATGAAGCGAAGCTATTGTATATTTCCCTTAATTCGGAAAATATCCCACAAAAGAAACATCAAAAGGTAAACACGATTGTGATAAATAGTGAGACAAATTTGTTACTAAAAAAAATAATTATGTTGTTAACAATTACCATAACATTATAAGGTAATGTGGAGGTAATTCTGGCCCCCGAGGTGTATTATGACTTGCAGCCGCTATACTGCTCTGTCTGGATTTCTGGAACTTTGTTGATATAAATAGAACCTTCCTATCTCTCATTAGAACAAAGAATGTAGGTAATCATCCATTTACATGTGAAGTATCGTGGCCATGAAAGTAATGAAAACAACAAGGTTGTAAAAAAAGTGCATTTTGAGGTTTCAAAAGTGAGTGTTATTATTGTTTTAGTTCTATGGACATAAGGTTAGTGATAAGTTATAACAGGTAAACATATAATCAATTATTAAGTTCAGTAGAAGAAACTTGATTAATATGTGGTAATTACACAAGAAATATGTGCTTTATTTTACTCCACCACTTGGGGCAATTCTGGCCCCCATGGATGGGGTAAATCTGGCTCCCATATTTGGTGGTGAAATCAATAGTTTTGGCATTGATTTATTTAAGTTTTTTTTGAAACAATTGAAAGTCCACAGTCCATCTGGTGGGGCATGTTTTCAAACTTCAAATAGAATCAAGAGGATAAGGTATGCTGAGGCATTGACAGAAGAAGAAAGTATCAAGCGGTATGAAGAAAAGTTGGCAGAGAAGAAGAAGGAGAAAGATAAGGCAAAGAAAACAAAGGTGAGAGAGGCAAAACTACAACAAAAAACAACAACAAAAATAACAAAGAAAACGTTGACGGTGACAAGCCTGAACTACAAGATACAGATGTAGTCGATATACAAAAAAAAATGTGAATTCTGTGGCAGAGTTGATGATGGAATGAATTCTGACGAGTTCATAGGATGTGACGGGTGCCCAAATTGGTATTGTCTTGATTCTTGCGCAAACTTCGAAATCCCAGCTGGTGCAGACTTGAAAGATATTTTATTTTTGTGTCATATTTGTCAAGAAGTTTAGTTTATTGAAGTTCTGAATCTGACTTGTATTATGATTAGGACTAATTATTATTAGTAGTAAACAATGATTACATAGCAGTAATCAGTACAACAAATCATCGGGGCAAATCTGGCCCCTGACTACAATTTTTAACCTGGTTCCCATTTCAAAAGTATAAGCACTATGCATATAATGTTTGTGTATTTTGAAGGAGAAATAGATATACTACTAATTATTCACTCCATTATGTTGTTTCCTTTGGTCTGAGAAACTGTAGGTATGGTTGAGTGGAAAAGAGGGCCAGAATTAGCCCCACCTTACCCTGCTGTATGCTCAAAATACTCTAATATTGTGTGGAATATTCAAATTAAAAATTATTATATTTCCATGGAAACTGAAACATTTGTTCTATTTTTGTGTTCTATTTTTGTATTCTATTTTAGATTTGTTAGCGACCAACGGTCAGTTGGTTTAAATGATAATAATATTAATAAAGATGGGCATACGCATTATTGGCTTTTCGTTGTCTTTCACGTGAATTAATGACGTCTGAAAGACGTCGCCAGACATACTACCAGAAGTTAAATGTGTCACTTGCATGCAGTAAAGCTGTAGACTATTATCTAATAAATACATATGTAAATATTTAGTACATAGCAGATAGCAGATACAAGTTGAAGATTCTTTATCCGAAATTCCCAAATCCAAAAAGCTCAGAAATCGGAAACGTTTTTCTAACAGCCGAAATAAATGAATGAATAAATGAATGAATGTTTAACGACAACCCAGCACGAAAAATATATCGACTATGGTGTGTGAAACAAAGTTAAATATAACAAATTGGTGAATATTTTCTATATAAAAATTCAAAATTAAAATTAGTCAAAACACAGTGTAAAGAGCTGTGCAAAAATATCACAGTTTATTTAAATTATAATTTATGGGCAAATTCCGTAACTCTCAGAAATTTTAAAACAAGTTCAGGATGGAAAGAAATGATTCCATCATATTTATTTGATTTATCCTTCCATATCTGCCTAAGATGGCCGCACTGAACACTGACAGTGTTCACCGTGAGGTGGACGATCCTTTCTCAGGATAAATGAATGGGCCAAACAAGTATGACATGCGAGCACGACACAAAACTATCTCATTCTTCCTACACTAACTGTTGGATGACTGCCAGTCTCCTAGGACTGGCTTCACAGAATGAAGTTTGTTCGTGATCGCACCAAATCGAAAAACTATATTGGTGAATTTGATGTTTAAAATCATTGAAAGGCACACCAACCTCGACTTGAGGCAAACACTAAAGTAGATTTGAAGCAGAATCTGTCTTGTCATTGCCCCTGATGCCAACATTTGACATTTTATACATCGTAGATGATTTGGAATATATGGTACAGGAGAAATAAGTAAATATCCTGCTTTCACAGAAGAGAAGAATGGCACATTAAATGTTAGAATAAAGGTACTTGTTAGAAAAATTTCGTTGTTACGATGTACCTTTATCTGAATAGAGACGTTCGCAAATATCTTCCACATGTATCACTCCTTTCGATGTATTCAGTGTTGTGTGCGGACTGACTCTAATAGGTATTCCACATAAAATTCTTGATGTAAATCTCTGTTGAGCATTCTACTAACAATGAACGATGCCTCAATTTCTTAACATTTTTAAGCTCACACTCCAAGCCTTGGAGTCTCTTCTGTGTCGCAAACGACGACATTTTATTTTTATTTTATTTATTTATTTTTTTCAAGGCTTAGTCTTCAACAGACTCAATAACGAGAAACCTCGGCCAGGTTTTAGAAGAAATAAATTTTGTCGCCTTTTCATCCGAAGATGATGATCCAATAATCTCAGCATGAACCCTATTCAGAGCCCCAGGAAGTTGCATTCAATTTATTTTTAAGTTCTCTCATAACAGAGTAACTGAAGTTCATCAATCATAATTTCACCCGCCACCGAATCCAACAAAAAGGAGATGTTGCTGTGGATAACCACCAGGGATACATGGTTGATATACTCAGGCAATCAAAATATAAGCCACTTGACTGACCCAGCCACCGCCCCAAGAGCAACCGATACAGACTAGTGGTTACCATCTTTGCTCCGACAAAATTTAACAAAATGATGGTTGTTAGCTCTTGATCTTGGCGTGATCAGCCTATTGATCAGATCGGCTCGATCTTGACTTCCCGTATACGTAAACTCGGGGCCAGTGTGGAGTGTTGTCAATGGCAGTGGGCTCGGTTGTAGACATTAACCATGCTCAACCACCAGGATCCCATCGTCCACTTCACGGGTCGCACCTCATGGTAAACAAAGCGCCTCAAATGAGGAGCTGTGCAATTATTAGCCATTCTAAGAATCTTCACTCCCGCACCACGGTGAGGTTACTGCACACGCAGTCGAGCAGCCGAAATAGTGATATCTTATAGTTCTCTCATTTTTAACGTAACTAAACTTTATATCATATAGAAAATAACTAAAATTATTTTTAAATAATAATAAAAATAAAAATTAATAATAATAAAAAAATAATAATTTAAGAATAATTTTGAAAAAAAGTATCGACTCTGTCACTGGCGTGTAGAGGGGGGGCGAAGTGTGGTGGCACCGGATATCCAGATGGGGGGGCATCCAATCAGAGAAAAGAACTGAATAAATCTGGTTAATTTATATTTAAATCGAATAAAGTGTTTATTTTATGTTTCATCAGTATTTACATATTCAAAATATCTTCCTTTCTCAAAATATTTCTTAGTACTAAGCCTTATACTTGAGTCTTTGGGGCATATAATCAAGGAGTTAGCCCCGGGCATCATCAGACCTCTGTACGCCACTGCTCTCTGTATAAGTTGTTTAGGAATGGATTTGGTATTCAGACTTACATTTGTTTTTCCTCAGGCCGTCCACTTTATATTAAAAAATCCAAACGATTCCTTAATCCGCAAGACATACTATTTCAAGCATTTCAGATCAGTGATCCTCAACTTACAAAACACTATCATATCAAAAGCATATGCTGTATAAACAGTGAAATATTATCAAATTATGCAGCATATATATGTATGTATGTGTGTATACATATATATATGTTTGTATGTATGTAAATATGTCTACGTCTGTGTTAATTATGTATTAAATTAATAAAATATAAATGTATTCATTATTTGTTTACTTATTTTTTTTAAATATATTATTTAAAAAAATAACTTTCAGAGATGAAAAATAATGAAATGACTTATTTATTGCTAGTGAAAATAAATACAGGATCAAATCATGTGTAAAATGATGATGATGACAATAATAATAATAATAATAATAATAATAATAATAATAATAATAATAATAATAATATAATAATAATAATATTAAAATTAAAAGATAAAAATATATCTCCCTCTTTGTCAGTTAAAGATTAATATAGATTTATAAATATAATTATATATCCATAAGACAAAGAAAAATATCATTTTTGACGATGAAAAAAGCGTCGACCATTTCATTTAATAATTAAAAATGAACAACTTAAAGCTGATTTATATAACTAATATAGAACATAAACCAGACAAACTGCGATTAAAAACGAGCTTTTCTAAAATAACCACTCTTAATCCGTTCGTAAATACCACCCTTACACTTACTGGGGCATGGATTACTTGGAACGAAAAGGTGTAGGGTTCCAATTAGCACTATTGAAACTAACCGCGATTAACGTAACAAATAAAAACGGCAGTGCATCGAAAGAAAAATGTCTGCGCCCTTAAATGAGGAAATTCAGGAGATATCTTATTGTAATATTCGCCCCGTTGTTTTCCATGGCTACGTGGCGCCTTTTATTTTTATATATGGTGTATGGCTATATGTTTGGACAGTGATCTATGGAACTGAGGATTATTTCGAAGGAGGATTGATAGCATTAGCAGTTATCGGCCTCATACAAATTCTTACTTCGCTGTTTTGCCTTTGGTCAATTAGAGTTCGATGTGCACTTACCTGTTCTACAGTTAGTACAAACATTTTAATACATATTATTCTGGTGATTAATAGCCAGTCGTTTATTATATAAAATCCATTAATTAATTTAAACTATAAATTTAAATTAAATATAAATGTAGTTAAACCATATGGTTGAATTCAGATTCTAGTTCCAGTGCCTAAGGGACTGAATAATTATGCAGCTTTTATTTATTTTTAATGTTAAGATAATTTCACATCAATTGATAATTATGCATCACTACTATGGTCATTATCATAATCCTAATATATTTTCACGGATATTTTATTATTAACATTAATGATTAAGCGTGTTGCAAAAAAACGTACAGGTAGTAGGATATTTGTTTACTAATAAAGGTATGCTTTAACAATTACACATTTACAGTAGAAATTCAGACTGAAAAAAGATAAAAGCAAATGATGATATGGTAACAGTAACATTGTGTGATATAAATATCAAATATTTTTTATTATGTTATTGTTGTTATTGTTATTATTTTCAGGTTTCTGATCCTTTTAAAGCAGAATGGGCCAAAGTTGTTCCTACACCAAACAATGGATTTACACAGCTTGTTAGACTGAAATGTGATACGGTGATTACAGATATATTTTCACTAAATGTTGATGATATTAATTAAATTATTATTAAACTTAAAGATTAATTTTCTTTTTTTTCCTTTTTTTCGCTTTTCTGGAAATGTTATAAAACAGAATTGTAGTATTTAATGGTAATTATATTTTTATTGTTTTTTTCTACTATCTATTTTTTAGTAATTTATCAAAAATTATTATTATTTTTTAAACTTGTATACATACATAATGTATATACATTTTAAAGTTTATATTCTGTTTTGAGCACCAGAAAGTTGGGAGTTACATTGCTGTGAGTGTAACCTATTCAAAATATTGACGTAGAAATATAAAATAACAGTAATAATAATACTCAGTGGAAGCAGTAGTAGATGCAACAATTGTAATAATAAAAAAGATAAGAACATTTAAAAAAAAAAAAAAAAAAATTAGGGCATGATATGCCAACATAATAATTTATTAGGTTTTCACAGAAGTCCTTCTGGTTGCTGCAGCCTACAGCTATATTATGGCCAGTAACTAATCAAAACTATTTTTATTTCAATCACTTGTATCTAAAAAAAAACAACCTTGACAGTAGGGCAGCACAGAATTTGCCATTAATGCTGTGGTAAAATGCAAACTCTGAATCTGGTAATGATAATACAAATAATAAATTCATAATAATAATAATAATAATAATAATAATAATAATAATTGTTTTTAGGATGAAAATGGCAGACAGCTATGGTTCATCTTCCAGAAGACTAAGTACATCTATGATGCTGAGGAGAAAAAACAGTTTTTTCCTCTGTCATTTCCAGATAACCATTCCATCAAGTACTACATGGAATGGCGTGGATATCAAGATGAAGATGAACTTAAAAAAGCTGAAAGAATTTTTGGCAAAAATAAGTAGGTGTATTGTTTGTTTTTTCCTTCATTGTTTTTTGAAATGTTATATAGGAAATTCTCTAACATTAAGCTGTCTGTTGGCAAAAACAAAAATAGGTATAGAGTGGGATATTGCAGTATTAAGAATTTATGTAGCAAACTCTCTAATATTAAGCCATGAAGTATATCAGGGCTGTCTTGTGGCAAAAACAATTGTGTGCATTGTCATAAATATGATTGCAGTTACTTAGCTTTTTGTTTCTTATTTCTTGACCAGTATAATTGACTATGACAGTATAAGCATTATTACTCATACAATTACAATGATTTCAGGATAAAATTACTTCATCTATGATCTGAACCTGTTCCCCCAAAACACACCAAAGTAAAAACAAATGGAAAAACAAAGGATGTGTGTTTGTATGTGTGCTAAAAAAAAGAAAGAAGGTTTTTCATTGTTTTTTGTTTGTTTTTAAAGGTGTGTATGTGTATTCACACAGTTCAAACCTCCATTCAAGATATGCTTAATTTGACAGTAATTATTGCCTCATATCTCTTCCCCTCAAAATACATATTAATAAATCATTAAATGATTAACAATTAATTATCACTTTTTATTCAGCATGGTCATGGACATTCCAAAGTTCTTGGAGCTGTTTTACGAGCGAGCTACGGCACCATTCTTTGTGTTTCAAGTATTTTGTGTAGCTCTCTGGTGTCTGGATGAGTACTGGTACTACAGCATCTTCACCCTCTTCATGTTGATAGCATTTGAAGCAACACTGGTGCAGCAGCAGCTTCGCAACATGTCTGAGATTAGAAAGATGGGCAACAAGCCATATGTCATTCAGGTGAGTTGTCTGGAGGGAAAAAATAGGTGTCAGTTCTAGAGCATCCCCAAACAGTTTCTTGGATTGATCCTCCATGATGGATCTACTGAGCTATTCCTCATTCCAGTTAGTGCTAAAGAGTTGGCTTAACATAATAAAGGCTTTGCTTGGTACCATTCTTTTTTTTTGGGGGCCTATAAAAGATCACTTAGGAAAGGATATGGGTCACGTCTCGAGCATCCCCAAAGTGTTTGTTGGATTGATTCTCCATGATGGATCCATTTAGCTATTTCTCATTCTGGTTATTGCTCAAGGGCTGGTTTAATACAATAAAGGCTTTGCTTGGTACCATTCTGTTTTAATTATGGGGCCTATAAGAGATCTCTTGGGAAAGTGTAACTCATGGGAAAGGTAATATTTTATTTAACATATCTCATTTAAGGTTATATAACATTAATTGAGATATGTTAAATAAAACAACCTTTCTTGTTTCATATGAGTTTTCTAAACATGTCATTTGTTATACCAGTCTTCACAGTTACCTTGGCTACAAGACATCAGTTAATTTTAGTTATATGGAAGATGGTCACTTTTACAAAATTAACTAAATCTCAGGTAGGTTAGCTTCAAATAAATATATGTGACATTATTATGATGTGTATTGCATTCTTTTTTAGACTAACAGAAAAAAAATTATTACAAAAATAGCTGTGGAAATATTTTTATGGTTATTTTCTTAATTTTGTATAGGTCAGAATATTCTACATGACATAAAAATGTTCTTCGGTAGAAAGTTATCTTATTTCAGTTTATATCTTAACATCTTTTACAGGTTTACAGAAACAGAAAATGGTTGAAAGTTTTGTCTGATGAACTTCTTCCAGCAGATATTGTTTCAATAGGTAATATTTTTTTAATAAAGAACACCATTGGATGCATGAATAAACTATCTTACTACATATATATTATGTTATTTTTTGATTAATTGGTTATGAACAATCTTTGCAAACAATAAAGTTTGAGAATAAAATCGTAAGCTTATAGCTTATATGTAAATTTAAAAGCTTACAGTTTTCATTTTAATGTAACATCTTTCTGGAACCAGACAGATGATATAACTAAAAAAAAAACAATAATTTAGGGATGGGAGGATATGGGAAATTTTAATGCAAATGAGTCTTCTCTTTATGACTGATTTATGTTATGAATGACTGCATATAACTGACTCAGTGAATGTTACTTTTAGTTTATTTGCTTGAATGAACATAAATCACAAACACTACAGCAATAATTGAAACAATTTAATATTCTCAAATTAAATCACTATTTAAAATATTTAATTTTACTGCTTTTTCTTTCAAATCTTAGTCAGCCATTCATTGTAAGATATGAAAATATAATAGATACATATTTTATTGCACATTTAATCAACAGTTTTAATTTTATAATTTTTATTTATTATTTTGTATGTTTGTTTGTTTAGGTCGTTCTCAAGAAGACAGATTAGTTCCATGTGACATGCTGCTGTTACGAGGTCCCTGTATTGTCGACGAGTCAATGTTGACTGGAGAGTCTGTACCTGTAATGAAGGCGAGAAAACACTTGTATTAGTATTACATCCATTTAATTTATTAATTATTATACTAGACTTTTTTGTTCAATATAGTATCATATTATGGTATCATATTTCTTACATTAAAGCATGTGGTTATTTTATTCTTGTATGATTTCATTTATTTGTGGGTTTTTTGATAATAAGTAGCCAAACCTAAACTGAAATTCTCCATCTTTATGCATATGTAAAACAACTATCAAACTATTCTTTATTCTTTGCTCAGACAAATTAAATCTCTAATGGAAGTTAAATTAGAACCAGAATGTATAGGGTTTCACTAAAGTCTGGTTCAAATGACTGAACAATTCAACAAAAATAGACAGCAGAGCATTGACATTTTTCTGCCTGGACAAAGAACTTCTTGCCTCGGCTGCACTGAAAATATTAATTTTTTAAATAAAATTTTCAGTGACTTGGTTTCAGTTAAACATTGCTGCTGCATAATTCCTTCACACAGATCTGTTGCTTATCACTGATTATCAAATCATAAGCTATGTTTAAGACCTCTTTATTTATTTTATTTTGTTAAGTTTTGTTTTTTTTGTTTATTTATTTATTTGTTTTTTAATTTAAAAAAAATTCTATTTTATTTTATTTTATTTTATTTTATTTTATTTTATTTTTTATTTTTATAAAATTTTATTATTATTTTTTTTTTTTTTTTTTACATTTTATACTTTCTCAAATACAAATCTCTTTAAAAATCTTTTTTACTTTTTAAAATAATGTTTTCTGTTTAGGAAGCTGTGGAGACTTTGGATTTGGATCATATCTTTGATATGGAGTCAGATGGTAAACTTCATGTGTTGTCGGGAGGTACCAAAGTAGTACAGCACACACCACCAAGCAAAACTGGACCTGGACTCAAAGGTTGCTGTTCTTTCATTGTTAATACAGGCTGAGAATGCTTTATCCAAAATACTTGGGTCTGGAAATATTTTAGAATTTGGAAAATAAGGAGATAACCTTAGAATGGGATCTAAGTCTAAATACTAATTCCATTTATATTACTTATAGTTATAGAAAGAGTCTCTTAGATTTTTTTTTATATACTATTTTTTAAATTTTGTGCACAAAATAAAGTTAGTGAATATAAAACAATCCAAAGACTCTAAGTCTAAGATATCACTATTTCTGCTAAAATCAAAATATTTGTTATTTATTGTTCACACTTCTTATCTGTAACATTTTGCAAAGCTGATGCTACTAGTTTTGAAGTTTAGCAAAAAGCTGATGTGCTACAAAATAAAGAATTCTATTCTGATGTGTTTATTTATTTATTAATTTTTTTAATCTTTGTTTATTTTTTAATATTTATAATATATATTTTTTTAATAGTTATGTTATTTTAATAGCATACATTTATTTATTATTTTAAATAGTTACGTTATTTTTTATTTATTTTTTTATCTTGGTTTTTTTAATTTAATTTTTGCCTCTTTGTATTACTGTTTTCCAGCCAGTGACAATGGATGCATAGCCTATGTTCTGCGTCATGGCTTCAACACATCACAAGGAAAGCTGCTGAGAACAATTCTGTACAGCGTCAAGCGAGTCACGGCTAATAATCTGGAGACGTTTGCTTTCATTCTTTTCCTTCTAATTTTTGCCATCATTGCAGCCTCTTACGTGTGGATTCAAGGTAAGCAGTAGCATTCAGTAGATTCAGAAGTGTACAATAATACAACTTACTGCAAAGTTACTTTTAAAGCATAAATGCGTGTCTGTATATGTTATTACTAATTTAAGTATTATCTGATTGCTTTTCTTCATTTTTAACTGCCAGTAATACCACATAAATTTAGTAAGAAAAAAAGTATTTTACAGTCATTGTGTCTTAATTCTTTTTTCTTTTTTCCTGTCAAACATTTGAAATGGGGTGTTGAAAAATAAAAACATTAATGAATTTGATCTGATTACTTCTATGAAATTGTGTTAATAGATAATTATTCAATGTTTGCTTATGTAGCTAAGATAACAGTTTATTTTGCTATTTCCAGGAACAAAAGATCTGAAAAGGAACCGTTACAAGTTGTTTTTGGAATGTACTCTCATTCTGACATCAGTTGTTCCACCTGAGTTACCTATAGAACTTTCACTGGCTGTAAACACTTCTCTATTGGCCTTGACCAAGCTGTGTCAGTATATATTTTTATTTTTGATCTTTATCTATGTTTGTATGTGCCGAACCTTTGATGTATTATGTCTAATGTATAAGTTTGTTGGTCTGTTTTCTTATTTTCTCGGGAGAAAACCCACAAAACCAGCCCTTCCCCTTCAAAAAAAAAATAAAAAATAAATAAATAAGTTAAAAGAACAGTCAAATTTAATATTATAGATTATAAATGTTTGCATTTTAGGTGAAGATTTATTTAAAACAGAGTACTTAATATTTGTTTTTCAATGGATATAATTAACCAGTAAAAGTACTTTAATTTAATAATCATATGTTTTGTTATTCATAATAATAATAATAATAATTATTATTATTATTTATTTATTATTATTATTATTTTTGCTATTGTTGACAGTTGTGTACTGTACGGAGCCGTTCAGAATACCATTTGCAGGAAAAGTTGACATTTGCTGCTTTGACAAAACTGGTACACTGACCAGTGACAGTCTGGTAGTCGAGGGAGTAGCTGGTCTGAAGTGAGTAGTTTATTTCTACTGACAAGTTTTATATGACTGAGTGTTTATGTGACATTTATTTTCCTCATTTTACACACACACACACACACATGTGTGTGGGATATGTGAATGGGATATGGGATATGGATCTTCAGGTGCTCTGAAGAGCATTGATCTACAAAACTATCATCTCTTAGATTTTTGCCTTAGCCAGTGAACTGCACCTGCCTATTGTCTTATATATATCCATATGTATGATTTAGATAATATAAACACTGCTTCTAAAATACATCACATTTCAGGGGAGCAGAGATAATGCCTGCTATTGATGCTCCACTGGAGACAATACAGGTGATGGCAACTTGTCACTCCTTGGTCCAGCTGGATGAGGAGATGGTGGGAGACCCTCTGGAGAAAGCCACACTGCAAGCTGTGCAGTGGAAGCTCACTAAAGGTAATGTTAATATTGACAGGCAAGATGTTTGAAGTTATTTTTTTTTTATTATTATTATTATTTGTGTGTGTGTGTGTAAAGGTTTCTATGCTAAATTATCTGTAAAGTTTGAAAAGTGTATTATCAGAAAAGTTTCAAAAGTGTATTATCAGTAAAGTTTCAAGTGTGTTATCAGTAAAGTTTGTTTCATAAGTGTTATCAGTAAAGTTTCAAAAGTGTATTATCAGTAAAGTTTCATAAGTGTATTATCAGTAAAGTTTCAAAAGTGTATTATCAGTAAAGTTTCATAAGTGTATTATCAGTAAAGTTTCAAAAGTGTATTTTAAAAAAAATATTGTAGCTATTAAAACAATCAGTAAAATGAACAATTCGAGTCTGTGTTTGTAAATTTTCTAATTTATAAATGCTTATATCAACACCATATAATTCATTGTACTTCTATCACAATGTAAAAAGTAACACAGGGCTCAAAATTTAGAAATTATTTAAAATGGGCTGCTGAAAAATAAAAGGGTTGAGGCCCCATTTAAAATAAAATTATTCATTTCTTACTTATTTACCCAAGCCAAGAATACCTATATTTTTTTAAATTATTATTATATTCTGTTACATCATTACTACAGGTTCAGTTTCTTTATCCGAAATACTTTGGGTCCTGAATTTTGGATTTCGGAATTTTTCAGGTTTTGGAATGTAAGGAGCTAGCCTTAGAATAGAATCTAACTTTACATTCAAACTGCATTTACCAAAAATAATCATGTGCATAAAATGAATCTTGTGTGTGCAAAACAGTCTGAAAACTGTTAGATATCACTTTTTCTGCTGGTCTGGAAAAGTTTGAGATTTTGGAGCTTTTTGGATTCTGAATTTCAGATACGGCATTCTCAACCTGTACTGTAATGAATGTTGAAACTTAATAAAAAGTTTAATCAGTAGAACATTTTGTATCACTTCTTTTAAGAGAAAAACTAAAAAATAACACAGACATGTTTTTTTATTTTAAATGTTAGGTGAGGCTGTCATACCTATGAAGCGAAACACACATGGTCTGAAGATATTTCACAGATTTCATTT
The DNA here is from genome assembly GCA_012295275.1 of Chrysomallon squamiferum. Taxonomy (NCBI): domain Eukaryota; kingdom Metazoa; phylum Mollusca; class Gastropoda; order Neomphalida; family Peltospiridae; genus Chrysomallon; species Chrysomallon squamiferum. The sequence goes on along the minus strand of CM022672.1, from coordinate 11,689,809 downwards.
TGCCAGTTCACTGAAAAGAATGTCTGTCATAGCTGGCCATACCCCTCCTGGTGCCATGGATACTGAATACATTGCCACAGTGAAAGGTGCTCCTGAAATACTGCAAAAGATGGTACATTAAGAGTTATTATTATTACTCTTTTCATTATTTCATAACTATTGTTATCATTATTATAGCATCTTCATCATTGTCATGATCATTGTCAACAACTTCATTATTATCCTTAATACTTTATTATATTTTAAGAAAATAACTTTTAAAATATGTTTATTTTAATTTTTGTATTCAATTAAAAACTAATAACTGGTTTATTTTGTTTTGTCATATAAACTATGTTTTCACACATTTTCATATATTTGGATCTAACTATAAAGACAGCTACAAATTATATTTTGAAATTAAAAAAATTTGCTCCTTGCATTTGTTTTGCTTTTGAAACATCCACTAAATTTCAGGTATATTTTACAATTTATTTACTTATCTTTGCTACATTGATGTATAAAAACTTATTGTGGAGCAGGCCTCCAGATGAATGCCTTTGTCAGAGTGAATAAATGTACTGTTCACCATTTCTAGATGTATCACTTTTAAAAATGTTGCGCTTTAAAGGCAAATAGTACTCAAATTTGTTTTAGATGAAATTTAATCTTATACTTCTGTTTTCAGTTCAAGAATCTGCCAGAGGATTATGACTCTGTATATTTGGCCATGGCAAGAAGAGGAGCTCGAGTGTTGGCACTAGGGTACAAGAAGCTAGGCACCATGACACACCAGCAGGTGAATAATTGTCTCTTTATCTAACAAATGTGTCACCTCTAAAGTGTAATAAGCTTAGACTAAACCTGTGACTCTATTCTAAATTCTTTAACCTGTGACTCTAGTTTAGTCTAAACTCTTTAACCCAAGTTTATAGTTTAGTCTAAACTATTTTGTCTTTGACTAGTGTAGTCCAAACTCATTAACCTATGACTCAAGTCTAAACTCTTTAAGCCATGTTTATGTTTAGTCTAAACTCATTAACCTATGACTACAGTTTAGCTAAATGCTTTAACCAGTGATTCTAATTTAGTCTGAATTCTTTAACCTGTGACTCTAGTTTAGTCTAGGCTCATTAACCTATGACTGCAGTTTAGTCTAAACTTTTTAACCTATGACTCTAATTTAGTCTGATGTTTTCAATCCACATTTCTAGTTTTGTCTAAACTCATTAACCTCTGACTACTTTAGTCTAAATTCATTAATCTATAACTGTAGTTTAGTCTAAACTCTTTAACCAGTGTATTTTGATTTTTAGTTCTTTTCACTAAAATGAATGTAAATGGTTATTTTTCACACCTTGTTTTAATATGTTCTGACAGGTACGAGAGGCTACAAGAGATACTGTTGAAAATAATCTCAGTTTTGCTGGCTTCATCATCATATCCTGTCCACTGAAAAATGATTCCAAGGCAGCAGTCAAGGAAATTCTTAATGCTTCTCATTATGTAAGTTGTTACTTCACATTGAAATAAAAAAATAATTCAAATAAACTTTATAATTATTTTAGTCAGTTTATGATTAAATTTGACTGATCTAATGAATTTTAATGTAGATTATTATTGCATTTTATTTATGTGATAGATTTGAATGACTATTGTAATAGATTTTAATCTACTTTATTATTACCAATTATTCTTGTAATAGATTTTAATGTGCTTTACTATTACCATTTTAATGAACCTATTAAATTTGATTCTTGTAATAGATTTTAATGTACTTAATAAATTTATTCACTACTGTCTTTGTTAACTGGCACTGGAGTTTATTTGATGAGTTCTTTTACATAATAATTTTTGTTTTTAGTTACTGATATTTTCATTTATCTGACATGAATATTTTGTATGGGAAATTTTTAAAGGTGTGTATGATCACTGGAGATAACCCACTGACTGCCTGCCATGTTGCCAAGGAACTGAAGATTACCAGAAGAGAAACTGTCATTCTTCAGTCTCCAAGTGAACATGGTAGTTGTCTAATTAGTTTTATTAAAAGGAAAAAAAAAAGAAGAGTATTTTCATTCAAATAAAGAGAGCGCTCAGATCAGAATTACATGAAAATTATGTTCATATTAAAATTTTAAAAAAATAAAAAAAATGTTTCTATGTTACTGGAATAGGTCTTAAATGAATCTATTTAAACTATCTGTTTTTTCTAATAAGGAAGAAGTATATGTTATTATAACTTAAAATTTTGTATTTAATATTTAATGGTTTTAATCTATTTAATACAAGATGTCTTTGTTTGGCATGTGAATTAGGTTATTACTATTATTATTATTATTATTATTATTATTATTATTATTATTATTATTATTATTATTATTATTATTATTATTATTATTATTATTATTATTATTATTATTATTATTACTATTATTATTATTATTATTACTATTACTATTACTATTATTACTATTATTATTATTATTATTATTATTATTACTACTACTACTACTACTACTACTACTACTACTACTACTACTACTACTACTACTACTACTACTACTACTACTACTACTGCTACTACTACTACAACTACTATTACTAATATTAGTAAGTATCATCATCATCATCATTTTGTAAAATATTAACTGTTACTTTGTTTTATAAGTTAATGTTTTTAGAAAAGCTTTTGATCTTTTGATCTGAATTATTTTAATAATTATTTTTATTTTACAATACTGTTTGTTTTTAGAATCAGCCTGGCACTGGAAATCTATTGATGACAGTCTAACACTACCAGCTTTTGAACTAGAAATCAGAAGAGATCTTATTAATCTCTATGACCTTTGTTTAACAGGAGAGGTGTGGTTGTCTTTCTTTTTGTCTTTATATATATATATATATATCTATTTCTTAGTTTTAAAATATTTCAGAAGTTTAATTTCTTTAGTACTGTTATATTTCAAAAAGCAAAATAATGTTTGTGATGTAATCTGCTTACAATACTTTCAGCAGTTTGCAATGTACAAATGACAAGTTAAAAATGGGTGAAAAATTGATTTTGTTCTGGGTTTTTTTTTTTAAACACTGAGAAATTCTTTAGCTGGTGATAATTTAAAGAGTATTTAAGAAATCAGTTATCAACTTTAATTACCATCTTTATAATGTCAGTTCCAATCAGATATACTTGTTAGTCTATATACTGATTTTAGTCAGTTCCTTTCAAGTACAGTATTTACAGACAGTATTGTTGTCACTTGATATAGTTATTGTATATATTTTATTTATTTATGTAAATTTCTTTTTTTAGGCTCTCTACTTTCTTCAGTCAGATCATCCCAGACTTTTGAAAATCATTCTACCAAATACTAAAGTATTTGCTAGAGTTGCACCCAAACAAAAGGTACATGACTTTTTGTTGTGTATTGTAACTGAAATAATTGTATATAAACTTTTATCATTTAAATTTTATTAAACAGGGTGGTCCAAAAGTAGGTGGACAGTAAATGAAAACATTTATTTAAATTATTTGCCATTATGGGTTCTCTGTATTATCTGAAAAGAAAACAGATTAAATAACTGTAGCTATAAAATTTTAAATGAAAGAAGACAAAGAAAAAAGAAATTAAACATACTTTTCTTCTGTTATAATTCAAATGGTGTTACCTGAAGAAAACAACGAAAAGTTATACTGTGAATGTGAAAAAAATTACAGAAATAAAAAGTGTTTTTCAAGTCACAAAATACTGCGGAAACATTCGGTATTGGTTTAGATTCAGATTAATATGAAAAATGAAGTTTAAGACTTTAAGATTTTCTTTTTATCATTTCTTTGGACTTACAATAACTGTTCAGTTCTAGTTTTTTGGGTTTATTTTCTGCTTTTTTTTATCATTTCCTTGCTTTTTTTTTTTTTTTTTTCATTTGTATTCATAAACTATTTGCTTTTTTTCTCTTTCCTTTTTGTTTGGAATGTGTGGAATTCTACCAGCATCCATTTACAGACTGCTTTAAAATTATTTAGAATATTTGATTAATTAAACTACATGAAGTAAAATACATTCTTCCCACCTCAAATGTGAAAATCAAAAGTTTATTAATCTTAATGGGTTTTTTTTTTTTTCAGGAATTTATCATAACAACTCTGAAGAGTCAGGGATTCACAACTCTTATGTGTGGAGATGGAACCAATGATGTTGGGGCTTTGAAACATGCCCATGTTGGTGAGTAAACAAACAAAAAGTCATAATAGACTTATCAGTTACACACTCACTCACTGCTCACACAGTTTGAAAATAAAAATAATGATAAAATAAAATACATTAATAACATACTATACCATTTTATTAAAGTCAAGACGCTTATCTCGTCATTAAAATGATAATCAAAATTACAACATTTGTATTATTTTTATTATTATTATTATCTTTTTTCATTTCTTTATTTTTTAAATTTTAGCATGCTATAACTACAAAGAATTAAATGTGGTTTTTTCAAGTGACGTGAAAGTATAGTTAACTGTTGAAATGTTACTGATAATTTACTGCTGAAATATTACTGATAATTTACTGCTGAAATATTACTGATAATTTTATGTTGAAATGTTACTAATAATTTACTGCTGAAATGTTACTGATAATTTACTGTTGAAATGTTACTGATAATTTACTGTTGAAATGTTACTGATAATTTACTGTTGAAATGTTACTGATAATTTACTGCTGAAATGTTACTGATAATTTACTGTTAAAATATTACTGATTTTTCACTGTTACATCTTTACTGATATTTTACTGTTAAAATATAACTGATTTTTCACTGATAATTTACTGCAGGTGTTGCTCTGTTAGCCAATGCACCTGAAAAGCCGCCTGAAAAGAAACGCTCAAAGGAGGAGGTCAGTAATAAAATTTTAGTTCTCTCTATAGTTTTTATTCACTAGTTTTCTTTGTTAGTTTATTTTTGTTTTATATTTTTTTATTATTATTATATTTTTAAATATTGTTATTGATGCTTAGAATTATTTTCAAAATACAATTATTGTTGAAAATTGTTTTCAGTAATATGAGAATTAAAATAATGTTTTCTGTAATGACCAGGAGGAGACATATTTTTTTTTCTTTTTTTTCAGAAAATAGTTTTCACTGTAGTTATTAATTAATATTAATTTTGAAATTGTTATGAAAATCAGGGGTTTTTTTTGTTTTGTTTTTTAAATTTTGCTATTCAGTTAGATCATGTTGTATTAGATGATTAATTAATTTGTCATGAAAATAGTTTTGTTTTTAATAATTATGAAACATTCACAGTAGCAAAAATAACTTTCCTCTCATGTGAATTTTAAATAAACTTTTTTTTTCATGATTTATTTAAAATGACTTTATATGGTATTTTGTATTTAAAAATAAATTGTTGTTATTTTTATTTGAAATATACTTATTAACTGTTTGATAATACTGACTTAAAAAGCATGAAAAAATTGAAACCATTTTATCTTTAAAATTATTATTTGACAGTTTGTTTCATTATTTTTAAGCAGTTACAAATTTTTTGTCTGAATCACCATTTTTGTTCTTAACATTTTGCAGTCTCTTTACTAACCAACTTTTTAATTTTGAATTTATATTTTACATTTGGACTAATTCTAAACTTAGCTTTCTCTATATAAAAAATAGAACAATTAACCAATCAATAGTAATACAAGTACAGAATTTTATTAAATACAATTTGTACCTAATAACTGACAAAGGATTTGTGTTTTAAAAATATCTCAAAAAAATTCTTTACAGCCTTGTTATGTTACATATAGAGCTTCTTGATTAAAACTTAAAACACTGGATAATGGTATAATCCACTTTATTATCAGGCCAAATACCTCAGTATTCCAAATTGTTTTTTTTTCATCATTCTAGACCTTCTCCAATAATTATAATATTGTGCTGTGTGCTATACTTAAAAATTATTTTCTGCAAAACAGTGATATCAGTTTGGAAGATTTAGTGTTTCAGAGAGATTAAATATTCAGATTTGTTAAAATACTTAACTCAGTTTAAAATTGTTTGCTCAAGGTGCAGTGTGTTGCTGGATCAATCCCTCTTTGTGGATCCGTTGAGCTAGTTGTCATTCCAGCTAATGCTACATAACTGGTGTCTATGTGATTGTCCATATAAAAACTGTTAATTCTAACTAAAAAGAACAGCCCTTTAAAGTGGCATCCGTAGGTTTCCTGTCATTATCTGAATGATCCCAAACCATAACTCCACTGCCATACATATAACTGTAAAAAAGATGTGTTGAGAGGGTCATTAAATTAAACTTTTTTTCTTTCTTTCTTTCTTTGTTAAAGACTTTACCAGCAACCATGTTTTTAAAAAATATATACTCCACTGTGACAGATAGTAGTGCTAATAGTGCTCTTGTTTGGTTGTTTGTTCTGTTTTAGCATAACTCGTGTGTTGACGGTGATGCCTACAATGGTAAGATGCCAGTGTCTTTACCTAGCAGAGAGCGAGGAAAGCTCTCTGGAAAAGCCAAACAGAGAGCTATAGCCAGGGGTGATAACCTGGCTCCAACGCAGGTAGATACTCATTATCAGAACTGTTGTGAAAATGTATGTATTGTTTAGATTGCACAGCAATTTATTTAAACACACAAACACACACATGCACATGTACCTTACACATACATACATACATACCCATGTGCTTCAAAAAAAGAAAGAAAAAAGAAGACCTCAATGAAAATAAATCAGTCAAATTGAAAAAATCATGTTATGTTTTAACAATGCATCACAATCAAGGCTTAGTAATTATGATGTTGGAGGAAATAATGTATTATTATAGAGGAAAATTAATATGACTAGACAGATATTGATATTTGATTGATGTTTAAAAATAAAATTAATGATTATTTTCTTTGAACTTAACAATAACAAGAATAACTGTTTTATCTTATTATTAAAATAATTAAATATATCTTATTATTATTATAAAGCTCATTTTAGTTATGTTTATATTATATAGTTATATAGTTTATATATATAATTAAAATGAGCTAATAATAGTAAGATATGTTTACACTGAATGTTGTTTTTCAGAAAAGACTGGCATCTATTTTAAAAGATTTAGAAGAGGAAGAAAAATCACAACTTGTTCGTCTTGGTGATGCTAGTGTGGCTTCTCCTTTCACATCAAAACTTTCAACAGTCATGAGTGGTACATATCTGTTTTTATCAACACATACTTGATAACCAACCATACAGTTAACAAGATAGCAACTGGAAAATCATCACAGATAAAAACAGAAATAGTCTCCATTTTATTTTCTGCGATTTTCCATTATTAACATGTTTTATTTTGAATTATAAAAACAAACAAATAACAAAAAAACCAAAAAAACCCCAATAAAATAAATGAATTAAAAACGTAATTAAAAAAATAAAATAAAATAAAATAAATAAATAAATCAGTAAATAAATAAATAAAAAAGGATAAAAAAAACTGATATAGATTAAATGCAAAGAATTTGTTCTAGCTATTTAATTTTTATGTTTTTTGTTTCAGTATGTCACATCATCAAACAAGGCAGGTGTACGTTAGTTACGACATTGCAGATGTTTAAAATCCTTGCACTCAATGCTCTCATTCTTGCATACAGCCAGAGTGTTCTGTATCTAGATGGGATTAAGTTCAGTGACGGTCAGGCCACCATGCAGGGTCTTCTGCTGGCAGGCTGCTTCCTTTTCATTTCCAGATCAAAAGTAGGTTCACTCTTAACTTCAGTGCCTAATAAGTGTTGGCAAAAGGTTTTCCCTTTCTTATGGTACATCTTGCCACTATGATCCTGTTATTATACTTTTTTCTTATTTTCAATATAGTCTTACACATTGTGATTACAAACAGTTCCCCACATAACATGTAGGTGGACTGCAAGTGAAAACATATCAAATCAAACACTGTACAGTCCTAGTGAGAATTAGAAAGATACAACAATAATTATTGTTTAATTTTAAAAATAAGCCAGGGAATTTCTACACAAGTAATGGTAGGATACACGTGCACACACACACACACATACAGAGGATTTTTCTGTATACTGTTTTTAAACTGTAATTTCCCCATTAACATTTTATTTTTGTTTCAATTACAGCCACTTAAGACTCTATCAAAACAGAGACCATTGCCTAACATTTTCAACTTCTACACCATGTTGACAGTTATATTACAGTTTGCTGTCCATTTTACAAGTCTTGTCTATCTTGTTAGTGAAGCACAAAAACTTGATCCAAGGTAAGGATTCTTTTCAAAACAGAAAGTTATTCATTATAAAGTCCTCTAGGAGTTATATATTTTCATAACTTTTCTAAACAGTGATAAATCCAAGATATAAGAGTGGTAGAAAAGTTATTACATAAAGCTTTGTTAATGCACTAAGAGATATTAATTTGACCCCAGATAAGGGATCGTTTTAAAACAGAAAATCATTCATTATAAAGTCCTGTAGCAGTTGTATATTTTCCTAACTGTTTTGTTCCAAAGCCAGTCTATAAAGAATGGTAGAAAAGTTATTTAATAAAGTTTAGTTATGTACTGAGAGATATTCCTTTCTTTTTTGCAGTCATAGATTTCTGAATCCTTTATTCTAAATAAAGATAAATCCAATCTGTTAATAGTGGCAGAAAATGTCATTTAATAAAGTTTAGTTATGTACTAAGAGATATTAATTTATGTTTTTATAGAGTGTGTTAATTTATATGACTAAAGCTATGTTTGCAAAATAAAAAAATCTAAGGAACGAATGTATGTGAAATAAAAAAAAAAAATTCAGAAACAAATGTATGTAAAACTTAAATTAAAAATTGCAGAAAAAAAATATTAAAACAATTTGAAAGTTATGGCTTTAAAATTAAATATTTTATGTTCTTTTTTTTTTTATTAACCAATAATTCTATTATTTTTATTTATAAAATAGTAAATACAAACTTTAATTATCCCCCCCAAAGGCGAGCAGTTGTTATATTTCTCACTCTATTATTTCATATAATCTTTAGAACTGCATTTTATAATAACCCTGAGAGATTTATATATAGCTGATTTGAATGAATTTAGATTTCTGAAAATTAGAATTTGCATTCTTTTGGGTGTTCTGGAATTCCTAACAATAATTTGTAATAAGTCTGGGACTACACAAAAAAAAAAAAAAAAAAGTATAACAGTTATTTTATCTACTTTTTAATAAGATCTGATATCTACTTTTATACAAAAACTGTGAAACAGCTGTTATTGTTGAAATATGTACTTGTTACTTTTCATTTTTATTTTTAATAACATTTTATAGTAGAGTAGCTTTCTTGGTTGTTTTTCTTCTTTTTTCTTTATACTTATTTTTATTTTATTTTTTTATTTTTATTTTTTTAATGGCTTTATTTTTTGTATTTTTTCTAAAGAAAAAAGAAATCATTCCTTTATCCCCATTTCAATTTTCAATTGCTTTATGTTTTGGGGGGTGGGGTTTTTTTTTTTTTTTTTTTTTTTTTTTTTTTTTTTTTTTTTTTTGTTATGGATGTTTTTTGGGGGGTTTTGGAGGGAAGGGGTTTTATTTTTTTCATTTTTGACATTTATTGTTTTTATTATTATGTTTTTTGTTTTTTTTCTTTTTGTAGAAGTGAACCTGTGGATTTAGAAGCAGAATTCAAACCAAATTTATTAAATACAACTGTTTATATCATATCAATGGCTCTACAAGTGTCTACATTTGCTGTTAATTATAGGGTAAGTGTAGATTACATATTCAGTATAACAGATTTAAATTTTATTGCTTTATCCATGTATGAATAGACATTTAGACATCACACAGACACACATGTATGTATGCAGACAGAGGCAGACATGCAATTTTATACAAAGATTATTAAAATAATATTTTTTATATTTACCTATGGCTTTATCCAAGTGTGTATAAATAAATAAATAAATAGATAAATAATATATGGGCAAGTTTAAGCAAAGTGCAATATTTGGACACAAATACAGAATCCTTAATGGCATGGTAAGAAAATTATTAATGTCTAGTTTCAAGAACTATTTACATTTGTAAAATAAACCAAATTATTAAAAGATTCCTATTTTATTGTTCAGTAAGAACAGCTTTTTATGAAAAACAAGCACTACAGTCAGCTATTGTCTACAGTATAAATGTAACAACTTTAAATAATACTGCATACCTTTCTTTACATAGAATATAAAAGCTATTTTACAAACATATATGTACATACTTGCATACATACATACATACATACATACACACATACATAAATACAGATATAAACACAAACACATACAGACATCCACATCTGAATGATGTTAATGTGTTTATATGGGGGTTCAGCATTGTCTTGTTTATTACTTTTTAAATTCTTTAATTTTTTATTACATGGTGAATTTAAGACTTTTATAAAGTTGTTACATGATTTTGTATAAAAGTGTGCGACATAATATTTAACATAAAACTTTTACAACATTTAAAGGGATTCCCTGTATCTCCTTTGTTTTTCTTCATTAAGATATAATAATATGATTATAATAATAATTTGATTTGTTATTTAAAAAACAATTGTGTGTGTGTGTGTTTTCTAACCAGTAAAATTTCTATAAACTTGTCCATAAAGATGAACTTGAAATATTATCTTTTAAATATCCTATATGAGGTTTTAAATATTTGACAGAAATATATTTTAAAAAAATATATTGGCTTATAATATTACTGGTTTTGAAAAAAATAAATAGGATGAAATTGAAAGACAGTACTTAGATATTTGTACATAGATTTATTCTGCCACAAATGTGCCATTTAGTTCCATTTCCTTTCACCACCTTTGAAGCAGCTTCAAGATTCCATCCCTCCAAAACTTGGCTTCTTTCTGGATGATGAACTACTCATAAAACTACAATTTTTCTGTTCCAACCATTAGTTAATTAGTCTTCACTCCTTAAGTACCACAAAACTCACAATATAAAACAATTATAAAGGCTTTTATTTTGCTATTTTAATGAGACACAGTTTGTTACTTTTCTTCACATTTTTTCATTCTGGATTAAAGTTCGATCCCTGAAAATGAAAGGTGAATAAAATAAGGCCACAATGTTTCTGTTATTGTTCTTATAAAATATATTGTTTGTGTTTGCAGGGTGAACCGTTTATGGAATCTCTGAAGAACAACAAACCTCTAGTGTACAGTCTGTTGTTTTCTGCAGGAGCTATCTTCTGTTTAGCATGTGGTTTCATTCCTGATATAGCTGATCAGTTTCAGCTGGTAGACTTGCCAGATCAGGTGAAAAACCTTTGTTTAAAGTTAATCTATTACAAGTTGCTAGTTTTCATTGACTCATACCCTTTTAGTTTTTCAACTACATTAAATTAAGTAGCATGGAATGATACCAAACATGCCTAAGTATTTATATTTTGACAGTTTCAGTTTCTGAAGTGTCCATAGTGAAGTTTATTACCTGCATAGATTTATTAATTTGCTAGCTGCATGTCTGATAGTTTTGCAGCCGTGGCAAATTTAATTTAATTTAATGCCTCATCTGTTTTTGTTTACTCTTTTTATGGTTATGGAATAAAAATGTCTGTGGCACATGGCAAACTGGAATACATAAATAACACAAATGAGTTAATGAGAACAAGTTCTTTTTATAAAATGTTTTTCAGTCATGTTATAATTATAAAATTCAAAACAGTTAATACTACATTTCCATTGCTTATTAAGGATCCTTAATATTTTCTTAATAGTTAATTATTGTATTTTTGTAATTGACAAAAATGTTAATACTTATCATGAATCTAAAAAACGTTTGACCTTTTCAACAGAATGAGTTTTGGTAGAATTGTTTCTTAAACTTTTGTTTCTTTAATAATATGACAAATTCAGTAATGATGATGTATAATTTAAAGTATATACCATTATTTGAATTTTTATTACTAAGTTATTTGAATTTTGATTTCATAGTACATTTACAACATCAATATTATGCATATATTTTTATTTTTCAGTTTCATAATACAATTATGCCAGTTAATATTATTGCATTATTTTGGTTTTCAGTTTCAAAATACCATTATTCAAATTTATATTTATATTATTTTGTTTTTCAGTTTCGTAATACAGTCATAACAGTGATATTAGGCGATATTGTGTCTGCATTTGTTGTGGATCGAACATGTCGCTTTCTGTTTGGTACAGGCAGATTAAAACAAGCCTGAGGACAGAATGAGAAGAATCAGTGAAATGACAGCAGTATTTATTTTCTCTCTGTATCATTCATTTTTGTAACATTTGTGCAGATTCCAGTTACTTTATTTTTTAAAAAGAATTTCTTGTTTATGCTTCTCAAATGGTTTAATACACAAGTTTTAAATTTGCCATAGACAGCATCTGAGTGAAAGTTTTGAGTGTTGTTCTGATTGATGTGTTGAATATGACGTTACCTTTATTTCCTCTGTTGAAAATAATGTTATCTCGATTTCCTGCTGAACATAATTTTATCCAGATTCATGTGTTGAAAACGATACTATCTAGATTCTTCTTATTTTGAAAAGTTGTTATCCAGATTCATAATTTTGTAAAGTTGTTATCCAGATTCACATGTAGAAAATGTTATCTAGAGTCATGTTAAAATGATGTTATCTGGATTTGTAGTTTGACGTTTGCTCAAAAGAATCAGCAATACTCTTGACCAAATAACTTAATCTGTTGTGTGGACTGATACTGGACATTGAGTCTATACTAGACACTGAATCTAAACTGAAACGACACTGGACATTGAATGAACTCTCCTAGGACATTGAATCTGAACTCTATACTGATAATGGACATTGAATATAAACTCAGTACTAACAAAGGACACTGAATGTAAACTTTATATTAATATTGGATATTGAATCTAAACTTTATACTGAGAAACTGAGAATGGACATTGAATCTAAACTGAGCTGACACTGGACACTGAATGAATTAACAGAGGACATTGAATCTGAACTCAGTACTAAGAATGGACACTGAATGTAAACTCTGAAATGAGACTAGACATTAAATCTAAATTCAGTACTTACATTGAATCTAAATACTACTGGCAATGGACATTGAATAAAAACTGAATAGATATTGAGATATTAAATCTAAACTGAACAGTTGCTGTTTGTCTCATTTTCATTAGTTTTAGAAATTCTTTCAGACTTTAACGGTACGCTTATTTTTTTCATCAAGTATAAGATGAAATTGTTAAAATTTTGAAAAATGTGTTATAAATATTAGAGAAAAAAGAGATATAATACAGTTATATTTTATTTTATTTGCTTATTTATTTATTTTATAATTTTAAAATTTTTATCTTTATTTATTATTTTAATTTTGAAATGGTCTATATGAACTTTATTATTCATTTATTTAACCAGATAACATGAAAATACAGACAAACTTTAAAAAAAGATCATGTGTAGTGTGTATAATAATTTTAGACAGTAAAGCATGATCTTAAACACTACATGGGATTTTGGAGTTGGCTCTTAACAAATGTTTAAAGTGATGTTTTATTTGAAACAATATATATATTTTTTTTTAATATTGTAAAAAGTAGGTATCATTTTGAATTATTTTGCTTTATTCAAAAACAAACAAAAAAAAACAAAAAAAAAAAAAAAAAAAAAAAAAACCTATCAAATAAAAGTGATTAAAATTTTTAATATGTTGATTGGACCACAAGATGTGCCAATAGATTGATATTCATAAATAAAAATTTGTGGGATATTTCTTAACTGTTATTTTGTTGATGACATGAGTTAATGTCAGCTCATATGCTAAGCCTTGTTATTATATCATTTAAAATTGTTGTTATAGATTTTAAAATCAACTTATTTTGTAGGACACAGGATTTATCATGCAAGATGCTGACACAGAAAAATTCCCATTTTAAAATGCAGTATCTAAAAGATGTATTGCTGTGAACTGAAAAAAGCAGTTCATGACACAGCAGTTGAAGGTTTCCTCTCTAGCATTATCATTTTAAGCAATACCCCGATAGTAATAATTGTACTTGTAACTGTTCATTGATTGATTATAATTTTTAATTTTAAAATGACTGCACTCAAGCATGCAGAGATATGTAGGGAATAACTGATTAAAACTGATATCTTAAGACAGTATCCAGTTATGTTTCTTATCCTGCAATCTTAAATTATATAAAAATTAAAGGAAATTAACTGTTTTATTTCTCAACATGCTGTTCTCTAGAGCAGCAGATTCAGACCAGCTGATTTTGTTGTCCCTCAAAAACTGTTTTCAGAATGTTCTTTTAAGATTTAAACCACCAATCAAACTCTAAAGAAGTAACTTTGAACTATATATATATATGAAACAAGTAATATATTGAAGTAAAAATAGTTGTTATCAAAATATAGGCATTTATCTAGTAATGTCTTCCCACTGTTTATGGTGTTTCATCTTTGAGAATGACAAGATTTAATAGCAAATAACAAGAATCAAAACGGTATTTATAAAATATATATTGATTTACTCCATAAAAAATAACAAATATAATAAAGATACACAGCTTGTTTTGGAATGGTAATTTAGAATAAAATAAAATAGTTAAAAAAAAATTTATTAGTTCATTGTAATGTAGAATGTTAATTGTAAAAATGGACTTAAAAAGGTTAAAACAAACCCTACACATCAAATCTTGCATTTTGAGTTGTGCAAATATTCATTTTTCTTGTGTCATAAGCTTCATTTTTATAGCACTTTTTTTTTTATCCATTATTTGTATGGCTGTAACACAGATATGCTAAGATAAACATTGGTAATCAGAAAATTTGGAGCAAACCTTATTAAGTTCTTGGATGAGGGGTTCAGAAAAGTTCTTCAAAGACATCTTCAGCATTATAAAGTCATGATATATAGTCATAGTTTTTTGTTTTTTGTTTTTGTTTTCCTTTTCCTGTCAACATTTCAGTGGAAAAACTACGACTGCATATTTTAAGTGCTAGCTCTGTAGTCAGAATTATAACTTAATACCTGAATTATATGAAAATAATAATTGTTGTATTAAAAATTCTTAGAATTGTTTTCAAACAAATTAAATCGTGGTTAAGTGATATTTCTAAAAATTTCTAAAAGTATTATAAAATATGTACTACGTAATATAATATATATATGTCTTAGTTTAAAAATTCAGCATGTAGTTAAACATTATTTTTTTACATTGTAAAAATTTATTTTAAATCGTCCTTTAAAACTGTCATCCTCAGGAAGATATGGGTACCACATAATATAATTAGTGTTCCAAATATTGTTATAAAAGTTGAAAGCCATGCTAGTTATCTCCTCCTGTCTGATGGGGCTCAGAGGAACTGGAAATGGAGATGGTGGGTGATATTTAGTTCCCACATATACTAGGGGCACATCCTGGGTTATAAGCTGAAGTCCGTTTCCATACTGATCCAAATAAAATACACCCTTGTCTGTGGCTGAAAGAAATTTAAAAACTGGTTACCAATAATTCAGTGAAAACTTAAATATTCTGAAAACCTGGATCTACCAAACAGAACGACACCCTTTGAGCTCTCTTGAACTTGGTATGGAAAAGGTGCTATATGAATATGGTTTAATAATAATAGTAATAATAACTAGTTTTTGTTGTAAAATCCGAACATTCCTATTTTTCAAAACAACAAAAATAAAAATAGAAAAAATAACTGAATAATTTCTAAATCTAATATTTTGAGTGGTGGTTTTAAGTAGATTTAAAAAAAAAAAAATGGCTAATATTTAACCTGAAAAAATTAATTTAAAAAAAGACAGAAGTAATAATAAAAAATTCATTTAGTATCGAGAAATTTAATTGAATTCTTAAGGGTTAGCATATAAGCATCAACTATATCTCTAAATAATATTATTAATATTGATAATGCAATAACTGGAAATTTTAACTAAGGAAATTAGAATTCAGTATTTTGAAAATTCTGTTTAAACCGAAACCTCTGAAAAAATATTAAATGCACATTAATCCAAACAGACTTTAATTAATCTTAAAAACATAATTATTTTAAATGAAAAGAATTTTAAAATACCATTACCATAACCACCAGTATTTAGGCAACTCACTGTCATTTATACTAGTATTACTACTTCTGTCACTGCTGCCACTGCTGCTACCAGTACTACTGATACCTTTACTACTACTACTACTACTACTACTTTAGGCAAATCATCATCATCACTTTTACTGTGACAGCCACTACTACTACTACTAGAAAATAATTCTGCCATAATCACTATTATTACAGCCACTGCTAATACTATTATTTCTACTACAAACACTATTGCTACAACTATTTCTACAGATACTGGTGCTGCTGTTGCTACCAATAATATTACTACTAGCACTAATAATAAAGGTAAAGAAAATTGCCTTCCTACCATGTACATACTGACTTCCATTTTTCACAACATTACAAGGATCAATGAGATGTCCGGTTTTTGAGATGAGCCAATTATGAGATAACAAAGACACTGGTTTGAAACTGAATGACAGAGATTCTGCAAGCCTTGTTGATGATTTCTCAAACCACTGCACAGTCACATCAAGCCCTGTAGAATCAAAATACACTTCATTTAACTTCTTTTTTTTATCTAACAGAGACCGTCGGATATTTTTAATTATCGAATTATATATTTAATGTAATCCCTTGTAGAGGAATCTAATTAAGTATCTTTGAATAAATATGATTTGCTGAATGTCTGTAGTTTATATATGTGTGTGTGTGTGCATGTGTGTATAAAAGATCATATCAGACTGACTGTTTATTGTAGCTTATCAAATCAACTTTTATGTTACTTTATATTTTAACTACTTTCTTTTGTCATTTCCTTTTTAACTAAAGGGAGATAACAACCCATATATTTTTAAGTAAAAAAAAAACCCCAACCTTACACTTAAATTCTAGTAGCAGCAACAATAATGATGAGGAGCAAACTATTGTTGATGTGACAACACAGTAAAATGAGCTCAGATAATTTGATACGACATTTTTAACTAGGCCTAACTAATATGTGGTGTAAAAATTCAAGTGTTTAAAATGTTAAGTATCATGTGGTATTTGTTAAAAATGCTGACATATAATGTGTATATCTTAATAAACTATAGTGTGTCTTATGTAAAAGGTAAAGTAGGACCTCACCTCCAGGGTAACCATATGTGGATAAAGATCTTGATATGTACTGGATCCAAACTGTCCTGGGAGCTCCATACAGTATGTAAGTTTCTGAATCTTCTGGCACCAGCTTTACCAAAAAATCACAGCCATCATATGCATCTGAAAAAATGGGGGAAAAAAAGGTAAAAATACAATAATTCTTAACTGCACAATGCAAACAAAGAAAACTAAATTTGAAAATTATAACTTGTCATTGATGACATTAGTAATTTAAAACTGACTGATAGGATTTTACCAAATATGATTGCATATAATATATAAAACCAACATATGTAATAAAATGTTGGTTTCAGATATTCATTTACATTTTTTATTTTTTTGAAAGGAAAATTTAGTTTTCATTATTAGTCACCTCTATTTTAGAACTGAGAAAAGGCTTGTCATACTGATAACAAAATCAACAGCAGGCTGACTGTGTTAATTCATACCTTCTCGTTTGTACAAGTCACTCATCACAAATTTCCAGTTCTGTGACAGAGGACTGGCATTTTTTGTAGAGTTAGGTTTGTCATAGCCAGCCCCACCGAGGTAGTTGTACTGCTTTGCCATGTTTGTAAAATCACTTTCATTGAACGTGCTATAAAGAATCTGTCCCATTCTATTGCTACCAGAAGCCCAATTTATCTGAAAGAATGAAACCAGAGTCTTAGTTTAACGAAAATAAAGTAGAAATTAAAACGAACCAGATTTTTTATACAGTCCGTCCATGATGAAGTTCCATGACTTTGATTTTGGTGCTGCATTGACTGTAGAGTTGGGTTTGTCATAGCCAAAGAGGACACCACTTCCCATGTAGTTGTAGATTTTGCCCATGTGGATAAAATCAGTTTCGTTGTATGTGGAGTACAAAAACCTTCCAAGTGTGTTGTCTTTGGAAGCCCAATTTATCTGTATAAAAGTTGTAAGTGTCTTGCATTAATACCTCAAAGAAATTGGCCTGCAATGAATAATTTAATGTATTTTTATTATTAAACTGTAATATCTAAGCTAAGACAAGTAAGACTTGGTGACTCCCTTCAGGCAAGCTAATGGTCATTTTGAAATCAACGCTGGGGGAAATGATATGATTTCTGAATGATCTTACATCTGCTTATCAATATTTATTTGATGTCCTCCAAAAAGACCTATTGAATTTAGCCGTAAGTTCATTGTATTACAATAACTGTCAGATTGGCTCAAACATAAAATAAAACATGTTAACACCAGATATAAATTATAAATGACCTAAATTTATTAATTGTGTACAATTTCTATCATTGATACAGAAAAAGAAATTTGTTTAGGATTAAATGAAATAAAAAACCCCCTGTATTGTACCAGATTATATGGATCAAAAAGGTTGACCAGGGAACCATCAGATCCAAACTGCATGCGTATTCCATCATCACAGACAAAAGGTGTTGAGTAATTGTCGACTTGTTTATAGCCTGTAAAACATTATCAGTTTTAAACAGTGTTTGAAATCATATTTAAAACACTGATACAACCAGAAAGAAAAGAAATTCATAGCAAACTTTGTATATGAGTACACACAAAACACACACACACACACACACACACACACACACACACACACACACACACACACACACACATACATACATGCATAAATGCACACAAAACATGCACATATAATAAAGTTTACCATTATGATGTCTTCACTAAATTATCTAATATTTTAACAGCGTTATAAAGAATAAAACCTGTAAGACTGGGCTCTCTTGGTGTCAGATGCTTGTAATTTCGCTCAATCTCTTGTGCCACTGGGTGAGTTCCCAGACCTTGTAGTGCAAGATCAAGAAACTGTCTCTGTTCTGTCCAAGACTGAACACAGTTTGTAAAGTTTTTACCTGAAAAACAACACTGTTAATTAAAAACACCTCCATTTTTATTTTGTATTATTTTCATGCAAATCAAACTGGGGATTAAGTCACAGTATCAACTTAAATCTATAAATGTTTTTTTTCAAAGTCAAATCTTTTCAATAGCCTATGTAAGAGATAAAGAATTTATAATACTAAAGATTCTTTTGAAGGAATTATTAAAATTTCTAAATGAACAGGTTAATCAAATTTGCTCTAAATTGTTCTTTATAACTGATCTTCAGCTAAGGTACATCTTTGTAATTGTACAAATGGGAGTGATACTGAAATGAAGCTTATGACATTAGGATAATGAACATCCGCACAACGGAATTCTGAATCTTGGAATTCTCTGAAGCATTTTCTAATAGACATTTGAAGCTAAAATATTTTTCATTGCATATTGATTCAAACCTATAATCCTGCTACAAAATTAATGCACTTACATCTGCCCACTGAAAACATAAAATAAACCAGATATGAACTAACCATATTTTACTTTCTCAAAGGCTTTGTTTGACCAGTTGATGTCATCATTCACTGAAGGCAAACCCCAAGTGTGTTCTGCCAGTTTTATCAAATACCTCGCAGCCTTCTGAATTCTAGGGTCACCACCTTGGCAATGGCCTTAAGAAAAAAAAACATAATAATAAAAATTAAATAAAATAAAAATAAAAATAATAAAAGTATAAGTAATAAAAAAAAAAAAATATATATATATATATGTATATTTTAAAATTTAATTATCATAAAATATAGGTTAAAAAAGTTATCTTGCAAGTGAAATAAATAATTATTTTTAAGAACATATAATATATAATGAAATGAACAATTGTATAACTCAAATATTAAACATTAGTGAAGCACAGAAATGAGGGTATGACTAGTTAACAAATTCAAGTTTAATGGACATTTTAAGGTTATCAAATATACAGCTGGTATAATGAGTACATCCACTGCTGCCACTTCCCAAGTTATTTTTGTTTAACAGCATGTAATCTTTTTTATTTGTGGCAGAAGCTTGAGCTGGCTTACATATTCTCAATAAATTCAATTCATGCATTCATCATATAAACTGAATTAAACTTTGGATGCTTATCTTTTTATGTTCCCATGAACTACTCTTTCTTGATCAACAGCAAGGGATCTTTTACTGGCATCTTACCAGAGTATGGAATGCACAAACTATAACCTTTGATTTAAAAAAGAAAAGAAAAAATGAGTCACTGAGTGGAATGGGAAATAACCCAACTGGTTCACTCAGAAGGATTGATCCCATGACCTATCAGGTCACACTCATTTTCTAACCATTTAACTTCAGCCAGACATTAGAGCTCTGGGTTGGAGTGGTAAATAGTCCTCATGGTTCCTCAGGAAGACTGATCTTTCAGGTCTATAACCACTTAACTTCAGCAAGATACATGTTCCTGTGAGGGATTAGGAAACAGTCCACATGGATCACTTATCAAGACTGACTCTGTTGCCCATGAGGTTTGTAACATGCAAAATACAGAGAGACCCTCTATGGAAGATACTCTCTCTTTTTGTACAGTGAAGACTCACCGGAAAGAAAACAGTTCTTCAGAGTGTTGCTGAATGTCCAGTACTTGGCCATCTTGAGAGGGTCGGAAGCTATTCCCTGAATCCAGGTATCTCCAACTTCAAACGAGCCCACTGGAAAGGTGTGTTTTATTGGCTGGAGAGATTCAATGTATTTGTCAAATGTTGATGCTTCAAGCTTGGCTCCGGGAAACTCCTTTCTCAAAATTTCATAATTACTCAGTATTTCCTGAAATTATAAGAATTCAAAGTAAACATAACATGTTATGTAAAAAAATAATATCCAGGTACAATAGCTTGAAGTTCCTGTAATAAGAAAAATATTATTTGGTGGTTAAATACTGATAAACTGAGTAAATGCTATATAAAAGTACAAAAAAGGAAATTATAATGTGTTTCTTGAACACATACAACACTGTTTGACATGACATATTTACTAAGCATACAGGAATAAAAATAACATAAAGAAAAGTAAGATTTTTTATTTAGGCTTTATTTCTGTGCCACATCTTACGATTTAACACTATTCTTTTCTGGTTTTTAAAGATTAAACTAACCTGAATATTAAGAGGTGGCCCACTGTTGTCTGTTCTGAATGCAAAACACAGAACTTGTGAGAATCCCTCAATAATAAGACAGTCTTTCTTTGACAGTCCCTGGGGGTCAGCAGGAGAAGGTCCTGGGTTCCCTGGATAACCTCCTGTAAGAGTCAAAGAAAAAACGTCTTGTATTTCGCACATGTAACTGAATAACAGAATTAAAAATTTATATTAAAGAAAGATATAGTTACAGAAAATGTACATGCATGTATGTGCATATGTCTATATATACAGAAGATAGAGAGATAGTTAATTTGATAGATATTTGAAATTTGAATAAGTATAAAACTGAATGTGTTTCTATAGAACATTTAAAGACTTCTTTCCTCTTATCTCCAATTTACTTTTTTTTTTCATCTAAAATATATATTTTTTTTGGCATTGGATAAAAATAATTATTTTTAAACTTAAGGTTTTTATAAAACCGACAAATGATTACATTAACAAATTAAAGCTGGTTTGATGGACTCTTTCTAGTTCAATCACACACTCCACAATTGATTTAACAACATCATCAGTATGTTTTCTACTGCCTGTGGCAATGTGCACATAAATGATATCTTGTTGCTCACTGAATAGTAACCATGGAACCTTGGCATCAAGTTTGTTTCTCTCTTTATAATACTAACACCAGAGGTATGACCTCCAATAACCAAACACAAATGTAATGAAATATTAATTAAAAAATGTCTTCATTCTTAGGATTCATTGTATTTTTTACAAAACATTTTTCACAAATATGCCATTTTGCAATAAAATGGCCATTACTGGAACAATTCAGCCAAACTAGTGAAAATCAAGTAACAGTGTCTGTATGAGTTTTACTAAGATTAAAACAGACCTGGATGCCAGAAGGCAATAACTTCATTGTTTTCAAACCTCCACAGAAATGGGTTGGGCACTGCAGGTGGACTTGTGCCTGAGTTTACTCCGACTGATATCGCCTTCACCCCATACTTCACCAGACTCGGAATAACAGACTGAGTCATTCCTAGAACAAATTAAAATTTCATTACAAGTGGGTCGGTAGAAAACAAAATATAATTATTTATTTCTTCCTTTGGTTATTCTTTATTATTGATAACATTGTAATTTATACAAAAATAAATAAATAAATTAAAAACCAATAAAACTTCATTATGAAATTAATAGATACATACATACATACATACATACATACATACATACATACATACATATACATACATACATACATACATACATACATACATACATACATGCATGCATACATATCTAGAGACAGATACTTATATTTATATTAATTAAAATAAATAAATAAATATATATAAATAAATAAATAAATATATATATATATAAAATCAAATGCCAGTAAAATATATAAAAGGCTGTAACAGGGTAGGTGAATACAAAAAGAGCTCTTCTGCTAAATTAAAACAATAATCCATGAATTTACAGACACAGGGTTTTTTTTCTAGTATTATCATTATGCAGACATTATTAAAAAAAACATTTGATAACTAATAATACTTAAAAATAATAAATTTTGTCGAATTTTCATAATTTTTATAAATCAATATATATTACTATAAAAACAGTGAAAAAAAAAAAAAAAAAAAAAACGAAATTACTTTCTTTTACAAAAAATGAATTAGCTGTTTTTATACATACACAAAATTAACATTTTTACTCAAAATATTTGAAACATACCAGGTACATCTCGCTGACTGAGGGTTGCAAACTTTCTTTTAATACCAAACATGGCATCGACATTTAAACTTATGTTGAGTCCAAGTTGGAACGCCATCTCATTCATATTCTCAGGCTGCATGTTCATTGGTCCGGCATGCCAGGCTATATCTCCGCGCTCAACAGCGGATTTAAATGCTGCCTTCTCAATGAAGTTTGGACACTGGTTAAAATAAAATAAATAGTACTTACATTAAGGATAAGAGAAGCATTTTGCTAATGGTGTGAAATATATGGACGATTCTAGTTTGGGCACTGACAAAAATAAAACAATTAGTATTGCATTAAATCTTTTTAATAGTGTATGTATGTATGTATGTATGTCTGTCTGTCTGTCTGTATGAATGAATGTATGTATGTATGTATGAATGAATGAATGTATGTATGTATGTATGTATGTATGTATGTATGCATGTATGTATGTAAAATACTTAAATAGCTTTTATTTTCTATTTGATAATTCAGTTACTGTTAAAAAGAAGTAAAGAAGAAAAAAGAAATGATTATTCGACAACAACCCAAACACATATTCAGTCCTTGTACTTTAAATAAGACTGTCTTTAAATCTGTAGTTCAAAAAACCACACAAATGAGTAGTATTCATTAACCTGGGAAGAGACAAATAATGAATAAACAAGAAGTGAAATACTGGCTGTGAAGAGAGTTACCACTTGGTATCCCTTATTTTGAATTCAAAATGAAATCATCTGCCAACCTTTAAAGGTATGTTGTTGAGCACCAGGTGAGGACAGTCAAGGTACAGGCTGACAAGCCAAGGGTGAGTGGTGTAGACAAATGTTTCCACATACTGGCCCATTCGCAGCTCTTCGGAAAGACTCACTGCTCTTGGGAAATACTCAGTAAAATAAGCATTGAGAACATTATTAATGAAGCCAGTCTTCTTTGTAAGTCCATTATACCCAACGTCTGTAATTAGAAATTGAGATTCTTTTTATCTTGAATATTTCTTTATAATCATAGTCTCCAATTAGAAATTAATAAATTTATTTATTTATTTATTTATTTTTTTTTGTGGTTATTTCTTTGGATAGATATTCTGCATTTACAATTAAATGTTATTTATTTTGAAAATTTCACTGTATTCATAATCTCTAATTGTAAATTCAATTTTTTAGGTTTTTTTTTTTTTTTCATTTTTTTTTCATAATGATAATTTCATTTTACGTATTATCAACAATTTAAAGTGTACTTGTGACATTACAAATAATTGGTCTAACAAGATTTTTGATTTTTTCCTAGTAATTATTTTATTATTCTGGGTGACTGGTCATCACCAGTAATTAAGGATAACAGAATTAAAAACCATAAACATTATATTAAAAATTATAAACATTAACTTAAAAATTATAAACATTACATTAAATTTTTGAACGTCATATTAAAAATCATAAATATTTCATTGAAATTATAAACATTAAATAAAAATTATAAACATTGTATTAGAAATTGTAAACATGATATTAAAAATTATAAAATATTACTCAAAAATTATAAACATTATATTAATAATTATAAACATTACATTAAAATTATAAACAATATTATTAAATATAATAAAAATGTATGATAGAAATAATTAATATGCATATTAAAAATGGCAACCTACCTAAATGATTCATAAAAATGATGTGCACTTTTTCAATTGTCTGAACATTCACATCAGTTTTAGAAATTGTGACTGCAAGCTGGAATGATTCGATAGGGAAATTAACAACACTTTATTTATCATAAAAATGATTTCAAAAAATACCCTAGCTATATTCTGTGACAGATATAAATGTGCAAAAAGAATTTCACCTACAAGGATTGTGACATTACATTAAATATGTCAATGAACACTGAAATAAAAAAAAAAAAAAAAAAAAAGAATTAAATGCAGCAATTTTCCAGTTACTTATTCTTTCTAATAATGCTAATAATTAATTTTTATAACGATATCCTTAGAAATGTTTATACTGTATTAAAAGGGAAAGCGAAAGCAAAAAAAATAATAATAATAATAATAATAATAATAATAATAATAATAATAATTTTCCACCAAACACCAATAACAAATATCAAAAATAATAATGCAGCAGGGGAAAAGTACAGGATTTTTTTTTTGTTTTTGTTTTTGTTTTTTGTGACTTTTAATCTATACTTCATATGATAAGTCACGCTCACGTGTATTTTATTTTTTATTTGTTTATTATTATTATTATTATTATTATTATTATTATTTTTTAAGAAGACTGCATTATGGGATAAACCGACATTAGCTTAAACAGAACTTTGTACTAACAAACAATTATTATGATCACTGACGAATGCTTTGAAAAGATATGTTACTAGAATTACGTAATATTTATGTAATCTTCTTAATATCTCTTAAAACACTAATATAGCTTTAAAACAATATCAATTTGGACACTTACTATAGCCGCACAAATGATAAAAATGCTATATTTACTCTTGTTGGCTGCCATTTTGAACGATCACATGATTTCGCTTTCGATTTATTTATAGAAACAAAACACCGCTTTTTAATATAACCTGTAAAATCAACCTGTTGATACTAAACCATTTCACCCAGCAAGCCTGTGGCCGGAGATGACCAGGATTTCTGCACTTACAGGATTTTCTTTGGAGTAAGTCTTTTTTTATCTATTTAAAATATAAAATAAACGAAGAAAAGTATATATAGGCCCAAATTAACACACATCTCAAGCCGGATAAAATAATGGTAAGCCTACTTGTATTATTATTGTTGTTGTTGTTGTTGTTGTTGTTGTTGTTGTCGTCGTCGTCGTCGTCGTCGTTGTTGTTGTTGATGTATGTATGTAAATGTGTGTATATTATATATGTATATATGTATATGTGTAAGCATCTATATGTATGTATGTATGTTTATTATATATGTATATATGTATATGTGTAAACATATATATGTATATATGTATGTATGTGTATATTATATGTGTAAGCATATGTATGTATGTATGTATGTATGTATGTATGTATGTATATACATCTTTCCTTGAGCTACAATACAGAAAAAAGGCTGGCGACCTCTCTGGAGGTCGCGACCCCAGGTTGAAATCTATGATCTAAAGGATTATTATTATTATTATTATTTTTGTTTTAATGTATTATAAGATATAACGGTTTATAGCTTTCGTAAGCCTTTCAGTCTCAAAAGTGATATTCATTAATAAATATAATGGGAATATTTCACGTATGATAATTTTACTTGGATCTGTTGATGTCATTCTATGAAAACACGTGTTCACCAAATCAAGTTCATGTAATCAGAGAAAAAAAAAACAGAAAAAGAAAGTAGAAATACGAGCAAATACTTCAGTCTTAAATAATCGGACTTCTTAAACAATGTGACATATGGTCCGTTGTTAACATAAATGGAAAAGAAAGAAAATTTGAACATGTACTGACTCTTATTAGGAGTCAGTCAAATCTTTTTCAAATAGAAGCTAAGAAAGTACCAACTGACCGACTGCGTCACTGATATCTAAGGCGTTTTATCATGGCTGGCTTGGCCATAACTACATTGAGGCAAATGAGGCAAATGCTTCATACCGAAATAGAGGATTTTTTAATTTTTATTTTAAAACAAATTTTTTTTACACTTTTTTTTTTTTTTTTTTTTTTTTTTTTTTTTTTTGATGCAAAAATTTTATTTAAAAAATATATGACATAAATGTCTATTCCGAAAGAAACAATATCCACTGACTGAATTCGTTTATGTCTACGGTTACCGTTTGAAGTCTACAGACATCATAACTGTCTTCAAAGACATCAGTTTTTCAAAAAGAGTCTGGTTACAGCCATGACTGAGTGTATTGTCGCACTGAAACCCAAATCATTTTTTTTTTAGACAGTAGCAAACATAAAGGGATTTAATCTAACAATATTAAGTTAGATGCACAGTTGGCATTATAGCCCATTTTTCTTATTACTGATGGTATTTTTGTCCTTCGTAATCTGATAACTACCACGCTTGCAGCGAGAAAAAACTTTATTGTGCTTTCATTGATTACAGTAAATCTTTCGATTCGGTGAAACATAAAGCGTTAGAAATTGCTAAATTGGGTTTAAAGAGAAAGAACGTTGCAATTAAAGTATAATCAAGTAAAATAACAATGCTAATTATACGAAGTTTACTTGTACAAGTCTAGTTTAAGATGGGGAAAACTCTTACGCCATTTGTATTTTCTTTATTTGTAATTAAACATAGAAATGATGTTAATTAATACTACTAACCTATTGTATGCGTTAAAATTTAATATTCTTATTTCCCTTACTAATATACGCCAGTGAGATTGCAAAAGCTGATATTCTTCATGTAAATACTATTAGGTGGAAGCTAAATAGAAATAGTAATAAAACTAAAGAAGTAGTGCTTGGAAAGGGTGTAAAATTAAAACTGGAATAGCAGTGGACAAACATAACGGTGAATATATGAAAATTGTTAATTTGATATGCATTGAAGTCTGTTTAATTATTATTTAATTTTGATTCTTCTGGTATTGTCTAGTGCACACACACACACACACACACACACACACACACACACACACACACACACACACACACACACACATATTTGTCATTCATTTATGGATCTGAGGAAATGTCACAAAAGGATATTTTTTTTTTTTTTTTTTTTTTTTTTGTCAAAATAAAATTCCATAACGTTTATGAAAAGGATATCAGTCATATTGAAAATGTCTTCACTGACATCCTCAATCTAGAATCTACCCTTTGAAATATACTGAAGCTGACAGAAAACTTTAAAAAAACTTTTATGATCAGAAAAAATCGACAACTCTGTTCCTTCAGTTATCCATAGTAATTTGATATTTAATTTTTTTAAATTAATTACATTTCTTTAACAACTATTTAAAAAATAAATAAATAAATAAATAAATAAATAAATAAATAAAATAAAATAAAATAAAATAATAATAATAAAATAACACTGCAAAAAAAAAAAAAAAAAAAAAAAAAAATTATAATAAAATAAACAAACAAAATAAAATAAAATAAAATAAAATTTTAAATTGATGTCTGCATTTCCAAAAATATGTTTCTGGGTACTTTTCCTGTTCAATATGGGTATTTTTTATTTTTATTTTTTAAAATAATTTTTTTATTTATTTATTTATTATTATTATTTATTATTATTATTATTATTATTATTATTATTATTATTATTATTATTATTATTATTATTATTTTCATCCAGATTTCTAGTATTTAATCCAAACTGTGGCGGTCATCTCAAAAAGATATTTTTGTGTTGTGAAACTACGTCACAAAACAATATCTTACATGTAAATTCATGTTCCAACCACTACTCCGCGACTGATTTATTAAACGCTGCGCTATATATGATTTCCAGTTTACGGGAAGGTGCATATTGACGATCCCTCGCAGCAACTCCACAAATGTTTACATGTTGACTGTTCATTATCTCATCTAATTCATTTGACTCGACTGACTCCTAATAAGAGACAGTATATGTTCAAATTTTCTTTCTTTTCCATTTATGTTAACAACGGACCATATGTCACATTGTTTAAGAAGTCCGATTATTTAAGACTGAAGTATTTGCTCGTATTTCTACTTTTTTTTTTCTTTCTCTGATTACATAAAATTGATTTGGTGAACACGTGTTTTCGTAGAATGACATCAACAGATCCAAGTAAAATTATCGGACGTGGAGTATTCCAGTCATATTTTTCTCATGTAAGCTTTATGGTTAAATTTCAATAATGCGATATCATCGGAAAGAGAGTAAGAAAATTTGTTTTAATTTTAATTTTTAATTTTCTTTTTTAACTATAAAAATGAAATTGTTTTATTTATTTTATCATCATCATCATCATCGTAATTATTATTAATTTTATTATTATTATTATTATTATTATTATTATTATTATTATTATTATTATTATTATTATTATTATTACTATTATATTACTGTTATTGTTGTTGTTGTTACCACAATATTTTTATTATATACTTTTTTCTTTTCTTTTACTTTTGTTATATTATTCTTTTCTTTTTATTTCTTCGGGCTTATTATTATTATTATTATTATTATTATTATTATTATTTTGTTATTATTATTATTATTATTTTGTTATTACAATTATTATTATTATTAGTAGTAGTAGTAGTAGTATTTTGCTTTCGCTTTCCCTTTTAATACAGTATAAACATTTCTAATGATATCGTTATAAAAAATTCAGTAGTAAAAAATGCAGTAGTAAAAAATCCCCATTTATGACATTTTAATGATATCTTATAATAGTCATTTCAATTACTATTTTATTTTTACAGGTTGTTTCTTCGTTATTTGTCTGTTTGTGACGTGTGTGACGATTTTCTTTTTTCATCCGAGCATTTTGAGACAAAAACACACTTCCAGAAAACAGCTCGTGAATTCCGATATGAAATTAAAAATTAAGACCAATGACTACAAGGCACGAAAAAATATAAAGAGTGTTCAGTCAATAACTAAAACTTCTGAAAGGTCGCATGAATGCATAAATCCAGTACCATCAGGATTTATCAGCGAACGAATACTAGGAGGTCTTGGAAATTGGATGTTTTCTTATGCATCAGCATATGGAGTAGCCGCCCATATGAATTCAACAATGGTAGTGTACACAAAACATCTTCTGCTCGAGTATTTCATGCTGGACGTCGTCGTTGTTGATAAATGTGTCTATCAGGAAGCTATAGTTAAATACTGTAACAAGTTCTGTTCATTTGACGCGAATCTTTTTAATTTAACAAAAGGTAAAAGCTATCAAATTGGACTTTATCTTCAGTCTTGGAAGTATTTTGAGGCGGTTGTAAAAGAAATTAAAAACAGTTCACGTTTAAACCTGAGATATCGAAGAAAGCTGAAAAAATCATAAGAAATATTAAAAATGATTATTTAAAAAAACAAAATGGCGATGGTATTAAAATAACGTTGGAAGAATTAACTTTGGTTGGAATTCATGTCAGACGTGGAGACATCACAAATCAAATGAGATTTATTAAGTATGGTTATCGTGTTGCATCTAAACAGTACATAGAAAAAGCCATGGATTATTTTACTCGAAATTTTTCGAATGTTTTATTTGTGGTTTGTTCTGACGACATGAGGTGGTCAATGGATAACATAAAAGGTCCAAACGTTGCCTTCGTTCGTGGTAATTCAAGGGAAGTGGATATGAGTGTTCTTATCCACTGTAATCACACTATAATGACGGTGGGTACGTTTGGATGGTGGGCTGGATTTCTAACAGGAGGAACAACTGTGTATTACAAACATCCAGCTAAGGAAGGCTCAAAATTAAGGAAGCATTTCTCTAAAGATTTTTCTGATTTTTTCTACCCTAGATGGATTGGAATGGAATAAATCAAATACTGACGCAAAGGAACTGTTTTATTTTTCAGTAGAATACTTGTCTCAGTGGATATAAAAAAAAAAAAAAAAAAAAAAAAAAATATTGTAAGCGGAATGGAAGAGAAGGATAAATAATAATAAAAGAAATAACTCCATGTATTTTTTTGTTAATGGTATTATTTAAATATTTATATTTATTAATTACATTAAATAATAAGAACTACCGACTATTAATATTGGATACTCATTAAAGAAGGTCAGTATTTTAGAAAATGGTTTATATTTTATATCCATTCATGGATATAGCATTTCAGAGCACAAAGCGACAAACAAAATGAGCATCGATGTCATTTGTTTACATACTTCACACCATCTGTCGTACTCTGGAGTAATCGGTCTGTGAAAGTAAACAGTTTTCAAACTGACGTTTCCACAAAACGTGAATGTCAGAGCTAAAAGGGCACGTTTTTCTATATCCATAATGGTTATAAAAGCATAAATAAAATAGTTATTTAAAGAAATCTCGACACATTAATTTTATTACTAATATTTATTAGTCGTCGTCATATGTTTTCCTAATGGGCTTCAAGTTAGAAGCGAACTGTATTTCTTTCTTTTTTTAATTCTTCATTATTTATCGGCTTTAATACAGTGATAACTACACACAGTGATTACGCTAATTTCTTCGATTTCCCTTCGAACAGAGGCACTAATCAATTTGTTAATCGCTTTTGCATACTGTTGTTGTCAAATTGCATACTGTTGTTGTTTAACCTGTTTTGCACGAATTCGGCTTTTTAAATAAAACAGTTTAATTTTCTAATAGTAATGTCCAATAAAATTATTATTATTATTATTATTATTATTATTATTATTATTATAAATAAAAAATATATATATATATTCTATTATTATTAGGCTATAATTAATTATATGCGAATGGTCAAATCTTTTGTTAAACAGAAAAGCTGAGACCACAGAAATAGCTGCGGTAATTCACACTATGTAAAACTTGATTAAGAATGGTTTTATTTATTTATTTATTTATTTATTTATTTATTATTATTATTATTATTATTATTATTATTATTATTATTATTATTATTATTATTATTATTATTATTATTATTATTATTATTATTATTATTATTATTATTATTATTATTATTATTATTATTATTATTATTATTATTATTATTATTATTATTATTATTATTATTATTATTATTATTATTATTATTATTATTATTATTATTATTATTATTATTATTATTATTATTATTACCGTTATATAAACTTTTTGACCGATTCATTGATGTTCCTACGTAAATGACAGGACCTCTTAACACAAATTGGTGAATACTTTTATTATCAAATAATTCGAAATTGGCAGATGTAAAGGAGCGTAATATTAAGAATCTTTTTCCTTCTTTCGTTTTTTTTTTTTTTTTTAAATTTCTGTAATGTTCACGATACCTTAGTGGTAAATATTAATTCCACATTTTGTAAAATGATAGCTTTCAGTATAAGAATTGTGATCAAAATCAAAACTCTACAAATATTTTCCTTCGACTGAAATCTTCTTCTTTAATCTTTGTCATACTCAGCTACTGAAAAAACATTTCTTGCCTCTTCTTATCTGCTATGTTTAGTTTCAAAATAATAATATCCAGTGGAAACTGACAAAACCGGCCATCTATTTTGGTAATGTTTGGTCACGA
Organism: Chrysomallon squamiferum; assembly: GCA_012295275.1. Classification (NCBI taxonomy): domain Eukaryota; kingdom Metazoa; phylum Mollusca; class Gastropoda; order Neomphalida; family Peltospiridae; genus Chrysomallon; species Chrysomallon squamiferum. The sequence goes on along the minus strand of CM022672.1, from coordinate 11,657,663 downwards.
ATTTACTTGAACCCTTAATGAACCGAATCCTGTATACTACAGATCCCAGATCGGTTTTCATCCGCAACGGCTTAAGTTACTGAATTAATGGCCCACGACAAACCGTAAGCCAGGTAAGCTCTGCTGACTACCTGACCGGTTTATCTACGGCGAGATCTCAAACCAGGCATTCTGACTATCTGGTAATTAGTCGATTGGTTTCACTTTTCTAAGCGTCTTACTTACACCAGTAATCACATTTTAGATCTTCGCCGTGAAGTTACGACAAAGCTTGTTAATCATCTCATGGATTTATGGATGTGATAACAAAGAAATTAAAACTAACACAGCCCCCTACTCACTGTCACATTTTATTCACAATTTACAAATCGAATGAAAAGATCAATAATGCACATATTTTATCATTTATTTCATATATTCTCGTAAATTGAACTTTCATTAAATTCCAAAATTAATTTAATATGGGATTCTGAATCTGTACCCAAATTAAATCAGAAACAGCTGAGAAATTTGGAATTGGCACCTCGACAAAATCAGATATTTAAAAAAAAAAACCGAATGTTATTCTGAATATGAAAAGAATGCCAGTGGTGGCTAATGAAGTGCAGAAGCGTGTAGATATGACGAGGTGAACGAACTCAGTAGGAGACTTACAGTTGCGCCCATGCTATCATACTGAACAATAAAACTGCGTGATGTAAATTTGACCTGTTTTAAAAATAAAACTGAACTTAAATTTAGATATCAGGTTTATCCTGTTCGGCATTCTAACATTCACAGGACAGATTTTTTTCTGTCATTATCTCTCTCTGCATGCTTTGTGTGTGATTATTATATATATATATATATATATATATAAAATCACACACACACACACACACACACACACACACAAGGAAATTCACAAATAAAACTGAAATATAAATATTTTATTCTTCTTTTTCAATACATTAAAAATACATTTGTGACATGACTATATTAAAAATATTAAAATATAATGAAGGTATACTATTGCATTCCAATCCAGCCAGGATAGTAATAATCAGAATAGTCTTTGGAGAACTGTCTACTTAACGGTGAATTTTTCTTGGCCGGATATTTGTAATAGAGAGTAATGCCTCGTGTAAGAAAACCAGTCCACCAACCGAAACTCCCGACAGTCATAATCGTGTGGTTACATTTGATTAATATGCTCATATCCACTTCGGGCGAATTACCGTCCAAGTAGAATACGTTTGGATGTTTAATGTTTTCTTTCGCCCAGGTCAAATTGTCAGAACCAATTAAGAAAGCAACATTTGAATAATTCCTGGTGAAATACAGCATCGCTTTTTCAATGTACGTCTTCGGTGCCGCTAGGTAGCCGTATTTAATAAATTTAGATCTGGCCAAGATGTCTCCGCGCCTAACATGGATTCCAACATACGTAGTTCTGTCTTCTGAAGTATCTTTCTTCATTTTTTTCTTAATTTTCGTGACAATTTCATCAAAAATAATTCGAGCTTTTGCTGTTATTTCAGTTTTAAAAACGAACTGTCCTCTCACCCGTTCAGCAGCCGAGTGGAAATATTTCCAGGACTGAAGGAAAGGACCCACGTAATAATTTCGACCTTTCTCCAGTTTCAATAATCGCTCGTCAAAACAGCTGTGTTTTCTTTCTAACTTCATCGCAGCGCTTCTGAGTACACATTTCCCCACAGAAATTGCATTTAAAGTAAAAAATTTGTGAAGCATATTCTTGTTCTCTACCAAAACCGTCTTATTGAGACGGACGGCTATTCCATAAACTGATGCGTAGGAAAACATTTGATTTCCAAGCCCTCCGTTAACACTGGAGCCAACGAAGCCGTTCTTATCGTGAAATGTCTTCAGGAACGAATCGTAACATTTTCTTTTCTTATTGCGTTTTTCGGTTTCGATTTTAAATCGAATTTCAGCGGTCTTTCTCTCTTGTTGTCTTTTGGAAAATTCACTAATGGGCTCGAAGAATTCCCATTCGAATAAACTTCTTCCCTTCTGAAGCCAAGACGTTTTATACGTTTGCTTTGTTAGAAGAAAATTTAAATAAATTCCACTTATGATGACGCCAGCTAGAAGAGAATAAAATATCCATGCTGCGGAGAGAGAGGGGAAAAAAAGTATAATAATTACTTTACAGAGGAAAATATTATATACCCAGATACATGCAACCACATACATCGGGAATACATTATGTGTATGTGTGTGTATGTGTGTGTGTGTAAAAACTATATATTTTAGAATATAATTAGAATATAGCGCGTAAACCTTATTTATTAATCTGGGCTGAATGTTGTCGCTGCAAAAGACAGACATTCTTTCGAAAACGCTCTGCGGGCAGAACTGAAAAACAGGGTTACACGTGCAGTTGATTGACACTGGCTGTTCTGACAACCATCTGCACTCCTCGTGTGAAAAATATGTTTGCTGTACAGTTTGTAAGAAATTTGTATTTTTTAAATTATTATTATTATTATTTTTTTATATATACTTAGATGGGTGAGATGATTATTATTCTGAAATTAAAAAAAAAATTAAAGTTACAAAACAATTTATCATTTTCATTTTAGTAAACGGGGGCTACAGCAGTTACTACTATCGATGTAGTTATTATATTGGATTATAAGGCACTTAAAACATTACAGTAATAATGTTACAAAATCGAGATATAATCAGTAACTAAGTAACTACGCGAGCTTACCCAATCTCCGCTTCGTCATAATCAGAACAGAAGACCCCACGAAAGAGCTAAAAATATAATATTACCCACAAATCTGTGCGGCTGGCCATACTAGGAGACTAATAAAAGAGTCGATCGTCACTTCAGAGCACACATTAAAAAGACCAAGTTAAAATAAATTCTGTTATTTTTAACTGTTATTAATATATATATATTTTTTACCATATTGTTTAACGATTTTAACGATCATAGACAATTGTGTTGCTGGTTCAAAAAACAGGGCAGATAATTCTATCAACAATGAAAAATTATTTACGTGATCCATTGTTTTTATCCATCGCTAGTTTATTTACTTCTGAAAAACAATTCGATTTTTCAGCCACGCCACACGTTCTGGGGTTTTATATATATATATATATATTTGTTGTTGTTGTTGTTGATATCTGTTTATTATTATTGTTATTATTATTATTATTATTTTAATACTGAAATAACAGCATTAACTTGAAATGAAGAAATGTTTGATTTAATGATTTTTAAATTTTAGAATGCATGACGTTGTATTAAGATTAAGGGCTATACAGAAAAGAAAAGAAGAAGCCGCACTACCTACGTTTTCCCCATCAATATCAAAATATCGTTTGTATGCATCTTGAAAAAGACTAGAAGAATACCCCCACAGTGTTTGATTAGACACTGACAGCGACAGAAAGAGACTAACAAGCTCCCTACATAGTATCGACCCTTCGACTTGTGAGACCTCAGTCCCGAGCTCTAAAATCGGTAAATACCAGAAACTGTGAGGAGTTTAACTCAATAGAATATTATTTTATTTGTTGATGTGCAAAAGATATTAGTGCTTACAACAAAATAATTATTTGTTTATATTTCTATTCGTGTTTCGTAATTTGCTGAGGAAATCTTTACGGTAAACAAAAAATTTTCGTCATATAATAATTTATGTTAACTGATATGTATGCCTTTTTCATCAAATATTTTTAAATTTGAAGTATCGAGTTTCTCAAACTGTGCTCAGTGGAACCCATGAATTCTGCACAACCTATCACTGGTTCTATGCTTAATTTCAGAGAAAAAAAAACACAAAACAACAACTGCATTCAGAGATTCGATTTCGTGATAGCAAAAATACATATTTCATTTCCTCTGCATTTTGTTTCTTTCTTTCCTAGAACACATCCATCAGATTTGATAAAATAAACTTAAAATATAAAATAAGACAACAACAACAACAACAACAAAAAAAAAACAAAAAAAATAAACAATATTAAAAAAAAAAAAAATAAAAAAAATAAACACTAATGAATTTTGAAATCTTTTTAAATTTTTGCATCCATAACTTTTTCTCCGAAGCTACGTGGGTGGGTGGGGGGGGTTCAACGGGAAACTCTGATCTAACGGATGATTTCGAGACAGCTCAGTACGCTCCAACCTTTCTAACGTATTATCTAATAACTAAAAATCAATATTAAGACAAAAATATGAAGAGGCTTTATCATGCATGGCTCTACGTGTTGGCCAACATTTTATTTTACATTACCCGTTCCTGGGTAAAATAATCTATCTGTTTACTTTACTGTAAAATTTAGTTTACTTAATCTAAGAAACATAACGATAAATCTTTTTTTTCTCCCTCCTTTTCGAAACACTTGCCTTTGGTTTCCAGTAATCTCAAATGAAATTAATATTAATATAAGTGACATGTATAATCGATGAAGGAAATGGGTTGTAAAAATGATGTTTATTTTATTGTCAGTATGGCCGTAACGGCTTACTCCCAACTGGTAGAATTCCCAATTCGTCGAAATACTAAGTGTGGTTCAGTGGTCATATTGACATGCATGTCTTTACCTCAGTCATTATAATGAACTGTTCCAGATTATTTGGAAAGCAATTATTATTGTATAAATACAGTAACATCTCGCTTAACGATATCCTGCTTTAACGATCTTTTTTCTTTACAAATTATATAAATACAAATTTAATCTTTAATTGTTCGAAATAAATAATACAAATGGATACAATGCATGTTTTTAAGTCCGTTTTTGTTCGTTTTTCGTTCAGTCACGAGCTTCTCTCAGCTGTGTTGATCAGTTGACACGTCATATGTGCATCTGATATTCCGATTCTCTTTTGTCGTCTGCTTCGATTTAGACTTAAACTCGTTTGTAATTTACCCTTCCAATATCTCAAACCGAATAACAGTATACCGGCAAATGCTGATGATAAAACGAAACGGAAGACAATAACTTTAAAAACAAAATACATTATCTTAAATGAAACCAAAACCCACAAAAATGAACCGACAATGAGCGACATATTATTATTTCTTAATGTATTTGTATAAACTGATTTGTAAATGATTTACTGTTTACTTAATATCTATAATCTATTAAATTATTTATGTCTAAACTGCTGTTTTATTTCTCCTTATTTCACCCTTTTTTTTATGTCAAATTTCATCAGCGAGAAAGTAACCACTGGTTTTAACTTTAATTCTGTGTAAATTAGTCTCCCGCTTAACGATACCTCACTTAACTATCGGAAATGTGGAACCAATTACATCTTTAATCTGAGGTATTGTTGTAGTATGGATATCGCTTATCGCATAAAGTATGCAAATATGACAAATATCGAAATAATTTATGTATCGAATGTAGTGAATGTAAATAATTAAAAAAGAAGGTATTCATCTAAAAGTATTCCTAATGTTTTAGTCCTTCGTATAAACTTTTTCAGTCATAGCCAAAGTATTTGCAGGTCATAATATCTTTAGTGTACATACTACTAATATACTATGTCACATATATTGTATAATATGTGCACAATGTGAATATGTATGTGTGCATAACGTAAATATCTTGAACATGTTTAAGCTGAATATGGTTTAATTCGAACAGTTAATGATAAATGTAACGTTCACATATTCTATTTACTGAATATAAGTGAATTACTCGTCGAAATGCTAAATGTGGTTCAGTGGTCTTATTGACATACATGTCTTTACCTCAGCCATTATAATGAACTGTTCCAGATTATTTGGAAAGCAATTATTATTGTATAAATACAGTAACATCTCGCTTAACGATATCCTGCTTTAACGATCTTTTTTCTTTACAAATTATATAAATACAAATTTAATCTTTAATTGTTCGAAATAAATAATACAAATGGATACAATGCATTTTTAAGTCCGTTTTTGTTCGTTTTTCGTTCAGTCACGAGCTTCTCTCAGCTGTGTTGATCAGCTGACACGTCATATGTGCATCTGATATTCCGATTCTCTTTTGTCGTCTGCTTCGATTTAGACTTAAACTCGTTTGTAATTTACCCTTCCAATATCTCAAACCGAATAACAGCATACCGGCAAATGCTGATGATAAAACCAAACGGAAGACAATAACTTTAAAAACAAAATACATTATCTTAAATGAAACCAAAACCCACAAAAATGAACCGACAATGAGCGACATATTATTATTTCTTAATGTATTTGTATAAACTGATTTGTAAATGATTTACTGTTTACTTAATATCTATAATCTATTAAATTATTTATGTCTAAACTGCTGTTTTATTTCTCCTTATTTCACCCTTTTTTTTTCTTTTTTTATGTCAAATTTCATCAGCGAGAAAGTAACCACTGGTTTTAACTTTAATTCTGTGTAAATTAGTCTCCCGCTTAACGATACCTCACTTAACTATCGGAAATGTGGAACCAATTACATCTTTAATCTGAGGTATTGTTGTAGTATGGATATCGCTTATCGCATAAAGTATGCAAATATGACAAATATCGAAATAATTTATGTATCGAATGTAGTGAATGTAAATAATTAAAAAAGAAGGTATTCATCTAAAAGTATTCCTAATGTTTTAGTCCTTCGTATAAACTTTTTCAGTCATAGCCAAAGTATTTGCAGGTCATAATATCTTTAGTGTACATACTACTAATATACTATGTCACATATATTGTATAATATGTGCACAATGTGAATATGTATGTGTGCATAACGTAAATATCTTGAACATGTTTAAGCTGAATATGGTTTAATTCGAACAGTTAATGATAAATGTAACGTTCACATATTCTATTTACTGAATATAAGTGAATTACTCGTCGAAATGCTAAATGTGGTTCAGTGGTCTTATTGACATACATGTCTTTACCTCAGCCATTATAATGAACTGTTCCAGATTATTTGGAAAGCAATTATTATTGTATAAATACAGTAACATCTCGCTTAACGATATCCTGCTTTAACGATCTTTTTTCTTTACAAATTATATAAATACAAATTTAATCTTTAATTGTTCGAAATAAATAATACAAATGGATACAATGCATGTTTTTAAGTCCGTTTTTGTTCGTTTTTCGTTCAGTCACGAGCTTCTCTCAGCTGTTTTGATCAGCTGACACGTCATATGTGCATCTGATATTCCGATTCTCTTTTGTCGTCTGCTTCGATTTAGACTTAAACTCGTTTGTAATTTACCCTTCCAATATCTCAAACCGAATAACAGCATACCGGCAAATGCTGATGATAAAACCAAACGGAAGACAATAACTTTAAAAACAAAATACATTATCTTAAATGAAACCAAAACCCACAAAAATGAACCGACAATGAGCGACATATTATTATTTCTTAATGTATTTGTATAAACTGATTTGTAAATGATTTACTGTTTACTTAATATCTATAATCTATTAAATTATTTATGTCTAAACTGCTGTTTTATTTCTCCTTATTTCACCCTTTTTTTTTCTTTTTTTTATGTCAAATTTCATCAGCGAGAAAGTAACCACTGGTTTTAACTTTAATTCTGTGTAAATTAGTCTCCCGCTTAACGATACCTCACTTAACTATCGGAAATGTGGAACCAATTACATCTTTAATCTGAGGTATTGTTGTAGTATGGATATCGCTTATCGCATAAAGTATGCAAATATGACAAATATCGAAATAATTTATGTATCGAATGTAGTGAATGTAAATAATTAAAAAAGAAGGTATTCATCTAAAAGTATTCCTAATGTTTTAGTCCTTCGTATAAACTTTTTCAGTCATAGCCAAAGTATTTGCAGGTCATAATATCTTTAGTGTACATACTACTAATATACTATGTCACATATATTGTATAATATGTGCACAATGTGAATATGTATGTGTGCATAACGTAAATATCTTGAACATGTTTAAGCTGAATATGGTTTAATTCGAACAGTTATGTAACGTTCACATATTCTATTTACTGAATATAAGTGAATTACTCGTATGTAAAATATGGTTTTTTAAAAATTATATTGCTGAATAAAATTAGTTATTTATAATATTTTTGCCGTTTTCTTTTACAGAAGCAAGCCATGAGAATTAACAAAAAACACATTGTGCCGCTTTTTACTTTTTTTTTTTTTTAATAGATAGATGAAACTGATGTAAAACTGTTTATTATTGGTCGTATGTTTTGTAACGGAAAGGAAATGTTTATGAATTAGAAATGACCAGTTTAAATTTAAAAAAAAAAAAAAAAAAAAAAAAAAATAATAATAATAATAATAATAATAATAATACGAATAAGAATAAGAAGAATACGAATAATCATAATAACAATAATAATAACAATAACAATAATAATAGTAATAATATAATAATAATGATTATGATGATGATAATGAGAAGGAAGAAGAAGATGATGATAATAATGAAAAAGTAAAACATCTACGACAAATGAGTAGTGAACGCTTATTCTGCTTTCGGTTGATGTTACGTAATCGATTTAGGAACAATGCGCTCCGCCTCTGAATGTTAGAAAGAAACCAGATGTATGTACAGGCCAAGTTCATTATATACAGAGGTAACCAGGAATTCTACCAGATGGGAAGACACCGCCGAAACTAGACTCTTTTTGAAATGAGGCAAAAACACTTGATCGCCGAGCGGAACGAGGCAAAAAAATTGGGGCGAGGTGTCTGGGGAGAAGATCCAACGTGAAAAACGCAAAATCCTCGATTCTAGCCATTTATATTTTATATTTTTTAAATAAAAATTTTGCATACACAGAAATCATACTATTACAGAAACTGGATATAAAGTGGAAACCAAAAAGGAGGGGAACACCATATGCCTCCGATTTGCCCACCCCCATTTCCATCAGTGTATACAATCACTTTAGAGTTAGCCATCGCGTGAGTGTGTGACATTTGTGCCATTTATCATACTCAAGCAGGAAAATCATTAGAGTTTATATCTTAGTGAAGAGGTTCTTCTCTTTCAGATATAAAATATGTAGTCAATTTCAAATCATTAGTGTGGGGTTTTGGGGTTTTTTTTTTCTTATCAATTTATATTTAAGATATAAGGTACGAAGATACAAATGTTAAAAAGGTTATCTGAATTATTTGTTTGTTTGTGTTTGTGTTCATTAATAATATATCTGTTTATGATACTGGATTGTTATTAAAAACGTCACATATATTTTATTTCATGATATATATTCTACATACACTGTAAATTTGTATAATAATTTACAAAAATAAAATTAGATTAGCAGTATAAAATAGGAAGAATGCAAAGAAAAAATATCTGATTTGAGGCTTATTTAACAGGATTTTAAATGTTTCTCGTTGCTTATTTAAGGCTGGTGAATTAAAATCCACATATGGTAAAATAAAAATATTGATTCTATTCCATTCCAATCCATCCAGGATAGAAATAATCTGAAAAGTCTTTTGAGAAATGTTTTCTTAATTTTGAGCCTTCCTTAGCTGGATGTTTGTAATACACAGTTGTTCCTCCTGATAGAAATCCAGCCCACCATCCAAACGTACCCACCGTCATTATAGTGTGATTACAGTGGATAAGAACACTCATATCCACTTCCCTTGAATTACCACGAACGAAGGCAACGTTTGGACCTTTTATGTTATCCATTGACCACCTCATGTCGTCAGAACAAACCAAAATAAAACATTCGAAAAATTCCGAGTAAAATAATCCATGGCTTTGTCTATGTACTGTTTAGATGCAACACGATAACCATACTTAATAAATATCTTTTGATTTGTCATGTCTCCACGTCTGACATGAATTCCAACCAAAGTTAATTCTTCCAACGTTATTTTAATACCATCGCCATTTTGTTTTTTTAAATAATCATTTGTGATATTTCTGATGATGTTTTCAGCTTTCTTCGATATCTCAGGTTTAAACGTGAACTGTTTTTTGATTTCTTTTACAACCGCCTCAAAATATTTCCAAGATTGAAGATAATGTCCAACCTGATAGCTTTTGCCTTTTGTTAAATTAAAAAGATTCGCGTCGAATGAACAGAACTTGTTACAGTGTTTAGCTATAGCTTTCTGATAGACACATTTATCAACCATGACGGAGTCCAACGTGAAATACTCGAGTAGAGGATGTTTTGAGTACGCTACCATTGTTGAATTCATGTGGGCGGCTATTCCATACGCGGACGCGTAAGAAAACATGTAGTTTCCAAGTCCTCCTGGTATTGTTTCACATATAAATTCTGATGACAGTGGGTTAATACATTTAGTAGTCGTTGTTTCTACAGTACTTGTACACAAATCTTTTCCCTTCATTTCAGTCGTGTTTTCTTGTTTTATGTTACCATTTTCTATGAATGGCTTCGCCAGAGTGGATTTTTGAATGTATGAGGCTAGACAAAAGCAGAAAATCGTAAGTGGAACCAGAGACAATAGGACTCCATTGAAGCCAACTGTAAAAAAAAAAAAAAAATAAAAAATAAAAATAATAAATAAAAAAATAAATAAAACATAAATAAATAAATGATAATAAAAAAAAGTACTATTACTTCTGCTACCACTGCAACTACTACCTTTACGAATCAAAATACTAACAGCAGTATTGGCAAAAATAGCTTTAGTTGTTGTGGTTGTAGTAGTGTTTGTATCTGCAGTAGTAGCCAACAGATCCTTATAGTTATTATTAAAATTATCGATAGAACCTTACTAGTTATGATTATTATAGTGTAAGTTAAAATGAGTTAAATGAGCCTGAGTATGCCTAAATTATTGTTAACCTTTTCTTAATACCCGCTATAAAGAAGGTATTTAATTATTTTAACTATAATTAATCTAATTGAAGGAAATTAACCAGAGGGATTTAGGTTGTGGTTTTTATGAAGTCTTCTTTTTTTTTATTTTTTTTTTATTTTTTTTTAGTTTTTAAGCCATTGACACACATACCAAATATAGTAAAGAAATAAATGAAAAATAAAATAAAATAAAACAAAACAAAACTAACAATAATAAAAAAAAATAATAATAATTTTACCCAAACAACAATAAGAATAATAAAATAACAGCAACAACAATGATATTAACGACAACAACAAAACCAACAGTAAAAATAATAAATTTAGGTAAATAAAAAAAAAAAAAACAAGGACCAAAGTCTGTGAAACCATAAAACAGTATAATTTGTTTTTGAAACGAGCAATCTCCTGTCTCACCTTTAAATCTTCGCCGGTTCATTGCAGAATCTGTGAAACCGAACAGTCCTTCTTTTATAAGTTACCCCAGTAAATATCCATTAAGACTATATTTTTTTTTTTTTAAATTTAAAAAAAAAAGGAAGAAGAAGATCCGTAGGAGTTTCATTAATAAATATCCACAAAGCTCATTTAAAAAAAAAAAAAATAAAAATAAAGATAACAAAAAGATTAAGATCCGTATGAGTTTCAAATGTCAAACTGCCCGTTTCGAAATTATAATGCACAGTGAATTTATTTCTGTTATCAGTTCTTTTTACTGTCCAGTGAAAATGCTGTAGTAGTTAAAGTTGGCGTTTTAGCTGTTTTATTTAACAGTTTTTATTCATTTTTTATAAAATCTTTTCCTGATTATTTTATTTCATTTCATTTTATAGTGTTTTATATCATTCATTTAATTTTTAAAATATTTATAATTTTTTTATTGTAATAATTTATTTGTTTAAATAATTATTACATTTTTAAATTTAGTTTTATATATTTAATTTAATTTAATTTTATTTTATTTTATTTTATTTTAATATTTTCATCATATATTTTTAATTTTTGATTTCATTTAATTCGATTTGATTTTGCATTGTACTGATTTGTTCAGTTAATTATTTAATTATTACATTTTATTTTAATTTTTTTAAATTAAATTAATTAATTAATTAATTTATTTATTTATTTCTTTATTTGTTAACAATAATAAAAAAATATCCGAATATTTTTATATTTAATTTCTTTTTCAATTTTTTTTTTTACTGTTATAACAAATACGAGTTTTAATGATTTTTTTTTTCATGGATCTTTTTATGCTTCTTTTCTGCTATATTTTCCGATTTTGGGTTAGTGATTTTTCTTATTTCATAATGACTGTTGAACCGTGTGTTAATCCTTTCCTCACACACTTCACTGCTTCCATCAACCATCACTCACCTACAGCCATCCACTACCATCACCCACCTACCATCTGTTACTGACTATAAAACTTCGTCCTACACTTGATCGTGACTGACATTTACATACGCAGTATTAAGCGTACATATAGCATTTCAAAACTTTTCTACTGTTTACTCAACTGTAACAAATTGGGGCGTTGTATCTGGGGAAAAGATCCAACTTGAAAGACGCAAAATCCTCGATTCTAGCCTATTTTTATTTTATATTTTTTAAATAAAATCTTTGCATACACAAAAATTACCCCCAAAAAAAAAAAAAAAAAAAAAAAAAAATCAATTTGCCTCATTTGCCTCAGTGTAGTTACGTCAATGGTCAAATATATTTTACTTAAATTTAAGAAACCTAACAATATTTTTTATTTTTTTTTTATTTTTCCCGTTTTGAAACAGCTACCTTTGATTTTCATAATCTCAAATGAAATTAATATTAACGTAAGTGACATGTATATTAAGAGATGAAGGAAATGGATTTTAAGAGAAGGCTAAGGGAAGAAATGTTTTTTTTTTTTTTTTTTTTTGGTAATATGAGAAATTTCAGATCCATTTTCAACCCATATGCACTGGGTATACAGTTTCTTATGGGAAAGGGGTCATGTAACAGACAGTGTATTTGAACTGTCTATTACGTGTCGTAATTCAGGTCTGCCGTAACAATAGCTAATTTAAAGACATCTTAAAGCAAAAAAATTCACTACATCTTCACCTACACAAGCTGCTGATCTAGTTAGCTAACCAGCATCCTAAATTGTGTTTTTGATTTTTGATAAGATAATAGTTGTTTATGAAAGCTGAGTATCATATGCGAGTATAACTACAGAAAATAAAGAAGTTAATTTTAATTACTAGATATTTGACAAACGAAACTGACTCCATACCATTAGAGAAACTGGATATACAGTATTCCCTCGCTATTCGCGGGGGTTACGTTCTTTACCCCCCCGCGAATAGCGAAAAACCACGAATATTGGATGCAGTTTTAAAACGTCTATTATGAGATTATATACGGTACTAAATGCTTCCCAAACACTTTCTAAAGACACTCTTACTCATTAATACAGTAATAATGTAGTAATATTGCATGCAGTTATGTATTTCATTAATGTAGTAATGATAATGTAAACACATTTTAATTTTGTACTGAAACAATATTTTAATCAGAAAGAAACGTAAGTACAGGAGGACAGTAACACCGCATAGCAAAGTTACCCATACTGTATTACTGTACCGTGAAGTCATTTTCTATGCGTACAACATATGTATTAGAATTGACAGAAAGTGGAACAAATTTAAAGGCAAACAGACAGATAAATACAGTACGCACAGTTCAGGTAATAATAATACAATTCAGTAATAATATGCAGTCAGCCAATAGCAGCCCAGCCATTGTTCGATGAAGACGTCAATCGATAAAAACTGCTCGAGAGAGTAAATACAGACATACCCTCGAAAAGTCTCTATGACCTACAAAAACCCGGTTTACCGAGCATTTGTTTTTATGACGTTTTGACACTAGCCTGGTATACCAGCATACGATGCGATAGGGTTAAGAGCCTAACCCGCGAATATGCGGGGCCGCGAATGGGGAACCGCGAATAGGTGAGGGTATACTGTACATTGGAAACTAAAAAGGAGGGGAACACCGTACACCTTCGTATCCCCCCCGTTTCCATCACTGTAGATAATCTTTTTAGAGTTAGCCATCGAGTGAAATTAACCAGAGGGATTTAGGCTGTGGTTTTTATAAAGTCGTTTTTTTTTTTTTTTTTTTTTTTTTTTTTTTTTTTTAAACCACTGACACACATATCAAATAGAGTAAAGAAATAAATGAAAAATAAAATAAAATAAAATAAAACCAATCATAAAAATAATAATAAAATAATTATAACACTAACTACAATAAGAATAATAAAATAACAGCAACAGCAATGATATTAACGACAACAACAAAACCAACAGTAAAAATAATAAATTCAGGTAGACAAAAAAAAACAAGGACCAAAGTCTGTGAAACCATAAAACAGTATAATTTGTTTTTGAAACGAGCAATCTCCTGTCTCACCTTTAAATCTTCGCCGGTTCATTGCAGAAACCGAACAGTCCTTCTTTTATAAGTTATCCCAGTAAATATCCACTAAGACTATCTTTACAAAAAAAAAAAAAAAAAAAAAAAAGAGAAGAAATAAGATCCGTATCAGTTTCAGATGTAAATATCCACAAAGATTATTTAAAAAAAAAAAAAAAAAAAATTTAAGTAACATATTAAATTCCGTAAGAGTTTCAAATATCAAACTGTCCCTTTCGAAATTATAATGCTCGGTGAATTTATTTCTTTTATCAGTTCTTTTAATGTTCTACGAAAGTGGAAATACAGTACTAGTTGGTTTTTTTTTGCTGTTTTAACAAATGCGATTTTAACGAATTTTTTTTTTCATGGAACTTTTTATGCTTCTGTTCTGCTATATTTTCCGATTTTGGGTTAGTGATTTTTCTTATTTAACTATGACTGTTGAACCGTGTGTTAATCCTTTCCTCACACACTTCACTGCTTCCATCAACCATCACTCACCTACAGCCATCCACTACCATCACCCACCTACCATCTGTTACTGACTGTATAAAACTTCGGATTGGATTGGATAACTCTTTTTACGTGCCCACGTCCAATTCAAGGTTCGGGCACGCCTATCACGGATCCGATCTCTGGGATTGCCAGGGATGGGTTCCGGGACAGGAGATGAATAAAACTTCGTCCTACACTTGGTCGTGACTGACATTTACATACGCAGTATTAAGCGTACATATAGTATTTCAAAACTTTTCTACTGTTTACTCAACTGTATCTTCTTTTTTCATCTTTTTTCCCCTTGTACATAAACCGAACCGTTTTACAAACATGAAAATAATTCAAGGTATCGGGTGTTATTTTGAGTAAATATATTTACTTTGCTCTGTTTAATTGCTTATGGGAACATTCGCTTCTTTTCTGAAAATTAATATCTAATATGAACCAGTTTTTGCATAGTATGTAGCTTTGAAATGTTTTATGAAAAAGTACATGAAAACATGGTTTTATAAAAGATTCTGAAAATGAATTTGTTTTTTCTTATTTCTCTCTGTCTATCTGCCTGCCTACCACCTACAACCTATCTACCTACCTGCCAATATGTCTGTCTGTCTGTCTATCTGTATGTCTCTATTTTCTCTTTGTCTGACTATGCAGTCGTCCGTATGTCCGTCCATGCAGATGTCTATTAACGCACCTCATATCTATCTATCTATCTATCTATCTACAAACATTAAACAGAGATAATATTTTCACACATATATTTGAAAAATATATTCATTCTTCTGAATCACTGTAATTATTATAAATAATTGTTACACGTATATAATCCATTTGCGCTATGAAACTAAAGTATCTGGGGGATAATGAATTCAAATCACTGACATTGTTTTGTCAAAATTTTCTTAACTTATTCAGTCGTGTTATCGGTTTTGTGTGAAAGTTGCTGTTGCCGTTATTATTATTATTTCTCATTCTGTTCGGTAAAATCAAATAAGTGAATGAATAAGCGAACAAACAAACAACAAATGAACGAACGAACGAACAGATGAATAAACAAACAAATAAATAAATGAATCAATAAATAAATAACGTTACTTCATAGTATAACTATTATTATTTCAAACCTGTTGTTTAACATTTTTAAAACATTTTATTTTTTTTTAAATTTATTTTTATTTCGACTTGATGTGATTACAACTAGACAGAAATCAACAATTAATTTGCCTACAGAAGTTTGAACCTTTGTAAAGTGAAACTACTTCTATAGCACTTTTTATTCCACTAAGGAACGGCTAACTGTAGCGTGATTAATAATAGTAGTAGTAGAAGTAGTAGTAGTAATTATAATTTACTGTTGTTGTTCTTATTATTTAGAGGTATTTTCAGGATTATTCTGTGGTGGTGTGTGTTTGCTATCTGAAGAGTAACTTCAATAAAAATAATTTCAGGAAGCTAACCTTTAAAATTTAACACAATCGTTATCCAAAAACAAAACAGCTTAAACGATAATAAACAGGACTCCAAACGCCAACCATTAAGTGTGAAATCCAAGATCTCAGTGTCATTCTAATTTATATCCTATGTTATTTAATTTTGGGAGGTTTGGGTAATTTGACAATTTCTTATTGAAAAGCCGCTCACTTTGAATTTCACAATAGCAACTATTAAAACAAGTTTTATGCAAAAGTATTTTACGATGGACGCCATTTTGGTTCACAGAAGTTTGTTGCGCAGCTGTGGTCATATTGGACGTTATTAAATTAATGTATACTGCTCCAAAAAGGTAAGACCACGCTTGGTATTTTGGTGGGTTTTTTTTTCTTTCTCCATTACTTTTTATAACTGACAAGTGAAGCACGAAGAAGACACAGTAAGTTCATATAGGTATCTATACTACGTGTGTGTGTGTGTGTGTGTGTGTGTGTGTGTGCGTGTTTATACATAATATACATAACCAATCAGAACCGATACGAATATAGAGCAAAATAATGGATGAGCGTTAGGAAAAGAAACAATGTGGAAAACTAAACTCTTTAAATCAAAGAACGAATTGATTTTAAAGTTTTTGTTATTGTTGTCACTATTATCTTTAGTCCACCTTCCTGAGAATAAATCGGTCTGATTAATTTCGATGTGAACGAATATTTGATTCTAAACTCTTCAATATTTTTAAACATTTAAATAAATATTTGCTTAAATACATCTGAACATATGTGTTTTGTGAATGAGTATTTAAAAAAATATCAACATATTTTTTAACACACACACACACACACATATTTATATATATACATCGCTATATCTAACTATCTATGTTTCTGTCTGTCTGTGTGTATCTATCTATCTATCTATCTATCATCAGTCACAATTCCATCAGTGACAAAGTTTTACAATTAAAAATTGCATATATATATATGCAATTTGTAATTGTAAAACTTTGTCACTGATGGAATTGTGACCATTAAAAGAAAATGATATAAAAACAAATTTAAGTAAATAAATAAATAAATAATAAACAAACAAACAAACTAATAAATAAATAAATACGTAAATACACCAATAAGTGTATAAAAACAGTTTAAACGCATCCAAACAACAAATATTAAATATAATAAATTGCTTTTTAATCAATCAAAAATAAAACAAGACAAAAGAAAACAAAATAAAGAAAAGAAAAGAAGAAGAATTAACAAAGGAAAGAAAGAAAGAAACAAGCAAACAAAAAATAACATTCCAACATTTAAAAATAAAATAAATAAATAAAATACAAAATCAGTTTTAGTAAGAAATATTAAAGTCATAAACAAGTATGGTCCACCTTGCCTTACGTTCAATGATTGTTAATCTAGGTTGTAATAGATATTACTAGGTTGGTCCTTTCTGCTTATATCATTCAAACTCGGCCATTCTGTCACGTATCGTTTTCCAGATAATACCTTCCTTTCTTTAGCTGTGACGTTCGAAGTGACTGACAGCAGTTAGACATTTTCTTTTATGCTGGACCCAAGTATATTTATCGGAAATATACTGATTAATAATTTTTTATTCCTAAACAGAACTTTACAAAATTATGAATTTTATATATATTTGCTTCGGAAAACCATTTTTTCGGAAAAAAGGTAAAATTAATGAATATTTTAGTGTATTTAATTTAGGTTTCTTTTAGAAAGAAAAAATATTTTGTAATTTGATTTTGTCTTTTTATTTCGTATTTTTATATGTATTTGCATCTACATACATGCACACACAGGCATACACAAACACACACTCATATATATATATATATATATATATATATATATATATATATATATATATATATATATATATATGTAGACAGACAGACAGATAGATAGATGCAGGGATAAGTAGCCAGATAGACGGATAGACAGACAACATATATCAGTCTTTTTGTTTCTTTCATTCCTAATTACATTTCTGTTTATTTACAGGTGGCTTACATTGTGTTCATTTGTTGACAGTGATTATGATTATTTCCCCTTTATGTCTTCTGATTCAATTCAAGAAGAAAACTAAAGAAATTCCTACAATTAACAAGCCAAAATGTACGTTACTAAGTACCACTAAAGCAGTTGAGAATGTGACCATATCAAGAATTATCAAGTGTAAGAATCCAGTACCATCAGGATTTATACGTGAAACAACAAAGGGAGGTCTTGGAAATTTGATGTTTTCTTATGCATCGGCGTATGGAATAGCAGCTCACTTGAATTCCACATTAGTGACAACAAAATCACATCCTCTGCACAAGTATTTTACACTGGACACCACCTCAGTTCCTGAGTGTATTTACCGTAAATCTATTGTTAAAAATTGTAAACAGCATTGTTCGTTTGACGGGAACCTTTTTAATTTAAGAAAAGGTAAAAACTATAAAGTTGGACTCTATCTTCAGTCTTGGAAATATTTTGAGACGGTTGTAAAAGAAATTAAAAAGCAGTTCACGTTTAAACCTGAGATATCGAAGAAAGCTGAAAAAATCATAAGAAATATCAAAAATGATTACGTAAAAAAACAAAACGGCGATGCTGTTAAAATTAAGTCAGAAGAATTAACATTCGTTGGAATTCATGTCAGACGCGGTGATTTTGTAAAACTGAAACCAAATATTAATTTTGGTTATACTGTTGCACCTAAACAGTACATAGAAAAAGCCATGGATTATTTTACTCGAAATTTTTCGAATGTTTTATTTGTGGTTTGTTCTGACGACATGACGTGGTCAAAGGATAACATAAAAGGTCCAAACGTTGTCTTCGTTCGCGGTAATTCAAGGGAAGTGGATATGAGTGTTCTTATCCACTGTAATCACACTATAATGACGGTGGGTACGTTTGGATGGTGGGCTGGATTTCTAACAGGAGGAACAACTGTGTATTACAAACATCCAGCTAAGGAAGGCTCAAAATTAAGAAAACATTTCTCGAAAGACTTTTCAGATTATTTCTACCCAGGGTGGATCGGAATGGAGTAATACAAGTATGATTTTATGCTCTGAAAAAATATCTTTCCGTAACGATTTGTTTTTAATAAGGATAGTACTTTCAGTTAGAGGAAAATATGTGTATGTGATACCCTGTAGACCGAACCTTTATTATGAAATAAAAAGTGATTAAAAGTGAGTAGACGTTCTTTTAAATACATTATCAAGATTAGAAATAGTTCACTTACAAAAATAAATTGGTTATAACTACGATTTGTTTTGTTGTTGTTTTTTTTTTTTTTTTTTTTATACAAAACAATCAACGCTTGTAACTTTGAGCTTTCACGAACTTAGTCGATCGCATTCAGATGATATGGATTAGTGATTAACACTTCGTTGTGTTCACCGAATTTTAAACACATATATTCGTGCGTTGACATTAAAATAATTCACAGTAATTATTAAAATTTCATTATTTTGTCAGAATTTTAAACAGATACTTTTTATACGTGTGTTGCCACTAAAATAATACAGAAAAGTTATTAAAATGTCATTGTTTTGTCCGAATTTTAAAGGCATATACTTATAAATCTGTGTCAAATAATACAGAGTAGTTTTTAAAAATGTCATGGTGTTGACCGAAATTTAAACACATATATACATTTATTGACATTCAAATAATATAGATTAGTACTAAAATGTCGCATATTTCATAGGATCTTAAACATATTGCTCTATGTTTTAATAACATTCATATGATATATTTAATAGTAAAATTTGATATTTGATTTGATTTTAAATACTTAGTATTTTGTAAGCATCTAACATATATATGTTTTACATTCTGCTTACATTAACATATATATATACATATATACATATATATATATATATATGTATTCACATAGTTTAAACATTGTCAGTTTTATATATATATATAGAACTTCAGTAAAATAATAGCATTCTTATTATTTTATTAATCTCCTTCTTCTTTTCTTCTTCTTCTCCTTCTTCTTCTTCTTCTTCTTCTTCTTCTTCTTCTTATTATTATTATTATTAAATTACAGGTTATTTCATAATTTATTGGTATTTGTTAGTCTATTCAAGAAACTCTTTTTAATTCGTAACCGACTGTTTGCTCTGTAAGACATACCTTAACTGAATAGTTCCAGAGAGTACTTTTGTAACTGAATAGTGTATCTTATAAACAGAACCAGTCTGATTTATTTCTAAACGTGTCATTGTAGGTTATCGTGTCGTTCTATCGTGGTATTTATTACAGGTATCTGTTATTTTGTTGAAAACAAGGCAATCTTAGTCTGAGCACTGATGGATGAAAGGTGCTGATTCATTGATGAAAAATTCAAATTCGATTAACTCTTTCTGTAGAATTCTTATTGCAAACAATCGTTCCGATTTCACGAATAACCTCTCTAGAACGTTTTCACTTAATTCTGCTATTTATTTGTTTTTGTCTCTTACGTAGCTTTATTTTTACTGATCTATACTATTTATTTATTTATTTATTTATTTATTTGTTTGTTTGTTTGTTTGATTTTTTTCGCATACATACGAAGTTTTTTCTTAAATTTAATGATATTTATTGTAATATTTATTCTAATAAAATGTTCATATAGCTTTAGAAACCTTTGTTCGTTGGTTAATTGTCGTGATAAAATCGGACAATAGATGTACGCTGTTACTGGCAACCAGAATTTAATACGATGACAAAATTACTCCCCTTTTGTCACTGAGCAAGAAGTAAGTACCATTGTGAAAAATTCAAGAGAACCTTCTGTCTTAAGTAACTATTATAATTGAACTGTAATATTTACTTATTTGTTTGTTTATATGTTGTTATGTTTTTTGTTTTGTTTTTTTATTTATTTATCAATTGTTATATATATATATATGTAACATTATTATGCATTATTACAGAGTATGCATTATTATTATTATTATTGCGTATTAATGAAAATGAACTGATAAATGTATATTTACTATGTCAGTGATATTAGAAAGATATCATAACATCTTTTTGTAATATAGGTGACATGAAAAATAATAATAATAATAATAATAATAATAATAATAATAAAATAAATAAATATTTTTGCTCTGAAATTCCTGTAGATTTTTTTGTTTTTTCAGTCGCGAAATCGAGAATTTTAACATTTATAGTTTGTAATACTATTTTCTTTACGTACACTAAATTTATAAACGCGATTATTCACATCGTTAATAAAACGTACTTCTCATGGTTCGAATAAAAAGTCCAATAAAATACTTAATATTTTTCAGTTCTTATTTCACTGTTTTGGACCTATCACTGCTCGTAAGTATGACAACAAATTAATGTTCGTATAAAATTGACTTTGTGTGAAATCGCCATTTTACACTTTATAAGTAGAGTCGTAACGTCATCTCGTTCATTGCGAATTGTGATTTTCAAGCATAATGACATATATACGTGTATAAGGACACGTTTCTTAATACTTCAAAAAAAACAATAGGCCGCATTTAAAATGAAATTCAGAGTAGTCTGTCTATAGTTCCTTAGTAAAGCTTTGTATAGCAACAGTTCATTTACAAGTACAGATTCAACTATAACCATGTAGTCTATCTTTCTATCTATCTATCTATCTATCTATCTGTCTATCTAACAAACTATCTATTTATAAACATTAAACAGTGATAATATTTTCACACTTTGAAAAATATATTCTACTAAATCATTGTAATTATTATTAAATAATTTTTACACATATATAATCGCCATTAAACTAAAGTATATCTGGAGGACAATGATTTCAAATCATTGAACTTTTTTTGTCAATATTTATTTTAGTTTTTCAATAGTGTTATCGGTTTTGTGTGAAAGTTGTTGTTGTTATTATTATTTCTCATTCTGTTCGGTAAAATCAAATTCAGTTCCAAAAAGTTTTTGGACAATAAAAAAAAAATATATATATATAAAGAAAACACAATAAAACAGCATACTTGGTATTTTGATTTTTTTTTTTTTTTTTTTTTTTTTTTTTTTTACGGTATCCCTTGTTTTTTATAATTGACATGTGAAGCATGAAGAAAACCGTTAAAAAATTTTATTTTTATTTTTACAAGATTAACGGGAAATACAAAAATCTATTTCTTCAAACATCATTAAAGTGTGTATGTTTATACATATTACACATAATCAATACGAATATAAAGCAAAATATTGGATTAGGGGTAGAAACATAATGGGGAAAATTAAACTCTTTAAATCAAAGAACGAATTAATTTTAAAGTTTTTGTTATTGTTGTCACTATTATCTTTAGTCCACTTCCTGAGAATAAATCGGTCTGATTAATTTCGATGTGAACGAATATTTGATTATAAACTCTTCAATATTTTTAAACATTTAAACAAATATTTGCTTAAATACATCTTAACATATGTGTTTTGTGAATGAGTATTTAAAAAAATCTCAACATATTTTAACACAAACACATATATATTTATATATGTACATCGTAATATCTAACTATCTATCTCTATTTCTGTCTGTCTGTCTGTGTGTGTGTATATATATATATATGCAATTTGTAATTATAAAACTTTTTCACTGATGGAACTGTGACCATTAAAAGAAAATGACAAAAAAACAAATTAAAGTAAATAAATAAATAAAAAATAATAAACAAACAAACAAATAAATAAATAGATACACCAATAAGTGTATAAAAACAGCTTAAACGCATCCAAACAACAAATATTAAATATAATAAATTGATTTTTAATCAATTAAAAATAAAACAAGACAAAAAAAAAAAAAAAAAAAAAATAAAGAAAAGAAAAGAATTAACAAAAAAAAGAAAGAAACAAACAAACAAACAAAAATTAACATTCCAACATTTAAAAATAAAATAAAATAAGTAAATAAATAAATAAAATACAAAATCAGTTTTAGTAAGAAATATTAAACGAGTATTGTCTGTCGTGTCTTACATTCAATGATTGTTAATCTAGGTTGTAATAGATATTACTAGGTTGGTCCTTTCTTCTTTTATTTTCAAACTCGGCCATTCTGTCACGTATCGTTTTCCAGATAATACCTTCCTTTCTTTAGCTGTGACGTTCGAAGTGACTGACAGCAGTTAGACATTTTCTTTTATGCTGGACACAAGTATATTTATCGGAAATCTACTGATAAATAATTTTTTATTCCTAAACAGAACTTTACAAAATTATGAATTTTATATATATTTGCTTCGGAAAACCATTTTTTCGGAAGAAAGGTAAATTAATAAATATTTTAGTGTATTTAATTTAGTTACCTTTTAAAAAGAAAAAATATTTTGTAATTAGATTTTATCTTTTTCTTTAATTCTTTTTGTATATCTATATAAATATATGTGTGTGTTTGTGTGTATGTATATATGTACGTATGTATATATATGCATATGTGTTTGCATCTACATACATGCACACAGAGGCATACAGGGATAAGTAGCCATGTATCAATGTAGGTAGGTTATAGAGACAGAAATAGAAGGAGATTGTTTAATTACTGACTGACTGATTGATAGATGGATTGATGGACAACCAGTTAATTAATCAATCGCTTTACAGATAGTGAGGAAGGCAGATAGACGGATAGACAGACAACATATATCAGTCTTTTTGTTTCTTTCATTCCTAATTACATTTCTGTTTATTTACAGGTGGCTTACATTGTGTTCATTTGTTGACAGTGATTATGATTATTTTCCCATTCTGTCTTCTGATTCAATTCAAGAAGAAAACTAAAGAAATTCCTACTATTAACAAGCCAAAATGTACGTTACTAAGTACCACTAAAGCAGTTGAGAATGTGACCATATCGACAATTATCAAGTGTAAGAATCCAGTCCCATCAGGATTTATACGTGAAACAACAAAGGGAGGTCTTGGAAATTTGATGTTTTCTTATGCATCGGCGTATGGAATAGCAGCTCACTTGAATTCCACATTAGTGACAACAAAATCACATCCTCTGCACAAGTATTTTACACTGGACGCCACCTCGGTTCCTGAGTGTATTTACCGTAAATCTATTGTTAAAAATTGTAAACAGCACTGTTCGTTTGACGGGAACCTTTTTAATTTAACAAAAGGTAAAAACTACAAAGTTGGACTCTATCTTCAGTCTTGGAAATACTTTGAGACCGTTGTAAAAGAAATTAAAAAGCAGTTCACGTTTAAACCTGAGATATCGAAGAAAGCTGAAACAATTATCAGAAATATCACAAATGATTATTTAAAAAAACAAAATGGCGATAGTATTAAAATTAAGTCGGAAGAATTAACATTCGTCGGAATTCACATCAGACGCGGTGATATTGTAAAACAGAAACGTTTTATTAAGTATGGCTATCATATTGTATCTAAACAATACATAGAAAATGCCATGAATTTTTTCACTCGGAGTTTTTGGAATGTTTTATTTGTGGTTTGTTCTGACGACATAACATGGTCAAAGGATAACATAAAACGTCCGAACGTTGTCTTCGTTCGTGGTAATTCAAGGGAAGTGGATATGAGTGTTCTTATCCACTGTAATCACACTATAATGACGGTGGGTACGTTTGGATGGTGGGCTGGATTTCTAACAGGAGGAACAACTGTGTATTATAAACATCCAGCTAAGGAAGGCTCAAAATTAAGAAAACATTTCTCAAAAGACTTTTCAGATTATTTCTACCCAGGGTGGATTGGAATGGAATAATACAAGTATGATTTTATGCTCTGAAAAAGTTATCTCCATAATGATTTATGTTTTTAATAAGGATAGTATTTTGAGTTAGAGCAGGGGCGTGCACGTTTTTTAAAACAGGGGCCGCATGGATCTTATAGGAAGAGCATGAGGGCCAGAATATGAAATGAGAACAAAAAAGATTTCAAAACGTGAATTATTTAAAACAATAAATTAACAGTAAAAACCACTTCTGTTCATAACAGCAAGACGTTATCATAGCACAATTCGCCCGCGTGTGTAATTGAGACAGGACTGAAATAACGATCGTTATAGTTTGCATATTTTGAATTGTGTGAAGTAAGAAGCCATTCAAAATTGGGATGCGGGGCACTACTGATTCGACGAGCGCCTTCGAGACGCCTTACATTTTAAACTAGTGTGACTTGAATAAAAAGTAGCTCTGTCCACTGACTTTGTTTCATTGACTTTTGTTTTTCTGTCTCGAGGGCCGTATTGGCAATATTAATTGTGAACAGTTTGGCGGGCCAGACAATAAATCGGACTTTGCCCGCCCCTGAGTTAGAGGAAAGTATGTCTATGTGATACCCTATAGACCAAACTTTTATTATGAATTTTGGACATATTTCTGTGAAATAAAAAGTGATTAAAAGTGAGTAGGCTTTCTTTCAAATATATTATCAAGATTAAAAATAGTTTACTCACAAAAATAAATTTGTTTAGCAGATTAAAAGGAACTTAAATTGGTTTTAATTACGATTTGTTTTGTTTTGTTGTTGTTGTTGTTGTTTTGTACAAAACAATCAACTTATATAACTGAGATTTCACAAACTTAGTCGATCGTATTCAGATGATATGGATTAGTGATTAACACTTCGTTGTGTTCACCGAATTTTAAACACATATATTCGTGCGTTGACTTTAAAATAATACAGAATAGTTATTAAAATTTCATTATTTTGTCGAATTTTATGCAAAAATGTAAAAATGTTAAAAAATAAAATGGTTTTGTAAAGTGTACAGATTAGCGTTTGTCTGTCTTTTCATGGACAGAGGTCCGAAGCTTAGAAATTATTTTAATGTCTTTGGCTTGAGTTATGACCTTTATCGACTTCTGCTTCAGTATGGTACATATCATAGAAGTACTACACTCATACTGCCTAGCCATGTTGACTACACGCACTCCTCTCTCATGTTTTTCTGATTTCATGCTTTAATTCAATGGACATCATCCGTTTCTTATTCTCAGCACTGTCCTTTGCACTCACTTTCTTAGGATCTATGGAAATTTGGCAAAATACCGCACAAAACTCGAACACAACACAACAGAGATGCTTCCGCGGCGAGGTAACCACGTGAAGTAAACGAGTGAGACGCGGGATGCTGGGTGGATGTTGTTGTTCGTTGTGCCAGCTAGAGGCGGCGTTTTTGAAGTTCGTAACTTAGATTCTGGCTCGAAACTCAAAGCACAAACCGATCGGGCGACTGCTCGTAGCTCGTAACTCGAAAAACTCTTAAGTTGGAGCAGTCGTAACTCCAGGTATTGATATTCAAATAACATAGATTAGTACTAAAATGTAGCGTAGTTCACAGGAATTTAAAAATATTACTCTATGTTTTAATAACATTCATATGATATATTTAATAGTGAAATTTCATATTTGATTTGATTTTAAATGCTTAATATATAATTTCATTTTATGTTGACATTTAAACTATAAAATTTATCTCACTGATTAGTAAGCATCTAAAATATATTTTAAATACGTGAATATTCACGACACCAGATATTATCATTAAAATTTGAAAAAGTTGACACTATTTTAGATTCATGAACATTCACTATATGTGTGAGTTGACATAATACAATAGATGTACGTTATTATCAGAAAAAAGATCAGTAAAATGACAATCTTCTTCATCTTCTTCTTCTTTCTTCTTCTTATTCTTATTATTAAATTACAGATTATTTCATAATTTATCGGTTTTTGTTAGCCTATTCAAGAAACTCTTTTTTATTCGTCGTGACTGTTTGCTCTGTATATACCTGTAAGACATACCTTAACTGAATAGTTGCACAGAGTACTTTTATAAATAGAATCATTCTGTTTATTTCTAAACGTGTCATTATAGGTTATCGTGTCGTTCTATCGTGGTATTTATTACAGGTATCTGTTATTTTGTTGAAAACAAGGCAATCTTAGTTTGAGCACTAATAGATGAAAAGTGCTGATTCATTGATGAAACTTCGAATTCAATTAACACATTCTGCAGAATTCTTATTGCAAACAATCGCCCCGATTTCACGAATAACCTCTCTAGAACGTTTTCACTTAATTCTGCTATTTATTTGTTTTTCTCTCTTACGTAGCTTAATTTTTACTGATCTACATTATTTATTTATTTATTTATTTATATTTATTTTTTTATTTTTTTTTTTTTTTGTCTCTTACGTAGGAAATTTGTCCTTAAATTTAATGATGTTTATTCTAATATTTATTCTAATAAAATTTTCATATAACTTTTCAAGCCTCTGTTCAATTGGTTAATTTTCGTGATAAAATCGAACAATAGATGTACGCTGTTATTGGCAAACAGGATTTATTACGATGACAAAATTCCTCCCCTTAAGAGATAACTTTGCACAGAACAACAAATTGTGATAAATTCAATAGTAACTTCCCGTTGTTTCCAATGACTTTTGTCGTAAACAATAAAATCGCTGTACAGGTACACACTGCGCCACCCATGGAAGTCAGATAACTCACTACTTCTCTGCTATTTATGTGTTTATTTTTCTGTCTTAAGTAACTGTTATAATTGAACTGTAATATGTATTTGTTTATATATTTGAATGTTTGTTTCTTTCGTTTTGCTTTTTCCGTTCTTTCGTTACTATTATAACTCAACTGTAATATTTATTTATTTTTCTTTATTTTATTTTATTTATTTTTAATTCAGAGTCACCATTTTAATTTCATATATTAATACATAGCCAAGTCTTTCTTCGATAGACAGAGACAAATTGAAAATATAAAGTATGACCAATATTTTTATGAAAAAAAGAAACAACAATAAAAAAGAAAAAACAACAAAACAACAACAACGAGCATAATCAATAATAATAATAATAATAATAATAATAATAATAATAATAATAATAAGGAAAACGAAACCCGGAAATCAAATCAAAATGTGTAGCGCATTTAATTTAGTTTAATTTTTAATTTTATTATTAAAATTGCTATTGTTTTTGTTCATATAGATCTTGTTTTTGTTCTGCTTCTTGTTGTAGTTCTTCTTCGTCTTCGTCTTATTATTATTTAGTTATCTCTTTGTTGTCTTTATTTTATTATTATTATTATGTTGATTTCTCCATACAGGTTGCAAATATATCGTGTGGGGCCCGTTGTATATGATACTTTTACGACTTAACAAATCCCCTGTCCCAAAAATACTCTACTGTGAATTTCCTGGGGGATCATTTTGGAGAGCTGCTACACCAGAGTATTGATTATATCACCACATTGATTACAGGTATTTGATATTTTGTTATAAAGAAGGTAATCCCAGCTTGCTCCATGATGCGCGCAAGTTGCTGATTCACTGAAGATAAATCACTAATTCAAGTGAGACTTCTTGATGAAAACGATTGGCTCGATTTCACGAATATGCTCTTTTAAATGTTTTAAATTAACTCTGCTTTTTATTTGTTTTTCTCTCTTACTAAATTATATTAAACTATGTTACACAAATATATAATCATTCATTTGTTTATAACTGAACTCTGCCATTTATTTATTTACTTTGTTTTATTTTATTTTTAATTCAAGATCATTTTTTTAATGTCATATATTAATATATACAATCAACTCTTTCATAACAGGCAAAGCATCTTGAAAACATAAACTATAAGCAGTACATTTATGAAGTAGACAAAGTAGTAAAAAAAAATAACAAACAACCAAAACACGAAAATCAGCATATATAACACTTTTAATTTTATTATTTATATTTTTGTTGTTTTACAACAATTGTTCTTCTTGTTCTTCTTCTTATTATTATTATTATAATTATTAATATTTTCTATCTCTATATATCTATCTATCTAGCTAGCTATTTGCCTATCTATCTATCTGTCTATTTATCTTTATGTGTGTCTGTCTGTTTATCTATGTATGCATGTATGTACATACGTAGGCATGTATTATTATTATTGCATATTAATGAAAAAGAATTGATGTTAGAAAGACATCATTATCTCTTTTTGCAATATATGTGGCATAAACCAAAAAATAATAATAAAATTAAAATAAATAAGTAGTTTTGCTCTGAAATTCTTGTAAATTCTTTTTTTTCTTTGTCGCGAAATCGATAATTTCCTAAGTAGAGTCGTAATGTCATCGCTTATATGGCGGATTTTTCACGACAGCTAAAAATTGGTGGCGCCCGATATTTTTAATAAAAAAAATTCGTGTCACACTTGTTTATTAATTAAAATAAAATAAATAATAATAATAATAATAAATTAATAAAAATGTTCAGACTTTTGCTCAGAAGGATGGTCAAAAATATTTAAAGACGTGTTTATTCTGTTTCAAGATAATAAATATTTTAAACCAATGCGGCTATAGATGTCTGTTCCTAATATTTTTGTTGATAATATCATATAAGGTAGTTGATACAAATGATTTATGTTATTCTTCAACCGGGGTTTTCAACTGTGGATCCGTTTGACTGCCCAACAATAACGTAGTCTGCCTCATATCACATTAGTTTGTGTCATTTTACATGCAGAAGGTTTTTATATTTATTGAACTGGTTATTGGAAAAAAAACCAACATCAAACCCAGAGAGTTTTATCGATATTTCAAATATGTCGTCTTCCAGTTTTTGTTTCGGAAAGCGATTTCTTCAAATGAAAGGTAACAAATCAATTTTTAAAATGTACTGAATATTTTATCTTCTGTTGTTTTGCTTTTTCTGCAGATTTCGACTTATTTCGATCTTGTTGTCATAAGCAATGTGTCAGACAGACGGACAGATAAATATGAATATTTTCGTTAATGTTCGTTTTTCTTATTACAAATGTGAATTAATTAATTTGTCTTAATTCATAAATTGTTTTATTTATTTATTTATTTTCAGGTCGATTACATTGCATTTGGCTGTTGACAGTCATTAATGTAATTTCTTGTGGCTATCTGCTATACAACAGACCCACTTTGAAACATGATTCCAAGATCAGACAAGAAGAGTGTAAGAATCCAGTACCATCAGATTTTATATGTGAAACAACAAAGGGACGTCTAGGAAATTTGATGTTTTCTTATGCATCGGCATATGGAATAGCAGCTCACTTGAATTCCACATTAGTAGGAACAAAATCACATCTTCTGCACAAGTATTTTACACTGGACGCCACCTCGGTTCCTGAGTGTATTTGCCGTAAATCTATTGTTAAATATTGTAAACAGCACTGTTCGTTTGATGAGAACCTTTTTAATTTAACAAAAGGCAAAAACTACAAAGTTGGACTCTATCTTCAGTCTTGGAAATATTTTGAGACGGTTGTAAAAGAAATTAAAAAGCAGTTCACGTTTAAACCTGAGATATCAGAAAAAGCACAAAAAATCATCACCAATCTCACAAATAATTACTTAAAAAAACAAAATGGCGATGCTGTTAAAATTAAGTCAGAAGAATTAACATTCGTTGGAATTCATGTCAGACGCGGTGATATTGTAAAACAGAAATCAAATATTAATTTTGGTTATACTGTTGCACCTAAACAGTACATAGAAAATGCCATGAATTATTTCACTCGGAATTTTTCGAAAGTTTTATTTGTGGTTTGTTCTGACGACATGAAGTGGTCAAAGGATAACATAAAAGGTCCAAACGTTGTCTTCGTTCGCGGTAATTCAAGGGAAGTGGATATGAGTGTTCTTATCCACTGTAATCACACTATAATGACGGTGGGTACGTTTGGATGGTGGGCTGGATTTCTAACAGGAGGAACAACTGTGTATTACAAACATCCAGCTAAGGAAGGCTCAAAATTAAGAAAACATTTCTCGAAAGACTTTTCAGATTATTTCTACCCAGGGTGGATCGGAATGGAGTAATACAAGTATGATTTGATGATCTGAAAAAAAGTGTGTGAGGAAAGGATTATCAGACAGTTCAACAAAATATGAATTTTGGACATATTTCTGTGAAATAAAAAGTGAATAAAAATGAGTAGGCTTTCTTTTAAATATATTATCAAGATTAGAAATAATTCACTTACAAAAATTTATTTGGGAGTTTAATTCGAATTTAAATTGTTTTGTTGTTGTTGTTGTTTGTACAAAACAACCACAGTTGTAACTCTGAGCTTTCACGAACTTAGTCGATCGCATTCAGATGATATGGATTAGTGATTAACACTTCGTTGTGTTCACCGAATTTTAAACACATATATTCGTGCGTTGACTTTAAAATAATTCACAGTAATTATTAAAATTTCATTATTTTGTCAGAATTTTAAACAGATACTTTATGTATGTGTGCTGACATTAAAATAATATTTATTAAGTTATAATTTAACAATAATAATACCAAATATCCGAATATTTTTATATTTAATTTTTAATTTTTTTTTTTTTTTGGAATGTTATAAGAAATACGATTTTAACGATTTTTTTCAATGAACTTTTTATGTTTCTTTTCTGCTATATTTTCCGCTTTTTGGTTAGTGATTATTCTTATTTCACTATGACTGTTGAACCGTGTGTTAATCCTTTCCTCACACACTTCACTGGTTCCATCAACCATCACTCACCTACAGCCATCCACTACCATCACCCACCTACCATCTGTTACTGACTGTATAAAACTTCGTCCTACACTTGGTCGTGACTGACATTTACATACGCAGTATTAAGCGTACATATAGCATTTCAAAACTTTTCTACCGTTTACTCAACTGTATTTTTTAATCTTTTTTTTCCCTTGTTCATAAACCGAACCGTTTTACAAACATGAAAATAATTCAAGGTATCGGGTGTTATTTTAAGTAAAAATATTTACTTTGCTCTGTTTAATTGTTTTTGGGAACATTCGCTTCTTTTCTGAAAGTTAATATCTAATATGAATCAGTTTTTGCATAGTACGTAGCTTCGAAATGTTTTATGAAAAAGTACATGAAAACATGGTTTTATAAAAGATTCTGAAAATGAATTTGTTTTTTCTTATTTCTCTATGTCTATCTGTCTATCTACTTGCCTACCACCTACAACCTATCTACCTACCTGCCAATATGTCTGTCTGTCTGTCTATCTGAATGAATCGGTTTTGTGTGAAAGTTGTTGTTATTATTATTATTTCTCATTCTCTAAAATCAAATTAGTGAATGAATAAGCAAACAAACAACAAATGAACGAACGAACGAACAAATGAATAAAAAATAAATAAATAAATAAATAACGAATTACTTCATAATATAACTATTATTATTTCAAACCTCTAGATTAAGATTTTTGAAATTTATATATTTTTAAAAATTTATTTCAATTTCGACTTGATGTGATTACAATTAGACAGAAATCAACAATTAATTTGCCTACAGAAGTTTGAAACTTTGTAAAGTGAAACTACTTCTATAGCACTTTTTATTCCACTAAGGAACGGCTAACTGTAGCGTGATTTTTTAATATTTACCGTTCCCCATAAATGATTTATAAAATGTGACATTATTTATTTAATTCAGATATCATATTTCTGTATAATAATAGTAGTAGTAGAAGTAGTAGTAGTAATTATAATTTACTGTTGTTCTTCTTTTTATTATTATTATTATTTACAGGTATGTTCAGGATCATTCTGTGTACGGTAGTGGTGGTGTGTGTTTGCTATCTGAAGACTAACTTCAATAAAAATAATTTCAGGAAGCTAACCTTTAAAATTTAACACAATCGTTATCCAAAAACAAAACAGCTTAAACGATAATAAACAGGACTCCAAAGACCAACCATTAACTGTGAAATCCAAGATCTCAGTGTCATTCTAATTTATATCCTATGTTAGTTAATTTTGGGAGGTTTGGGTAATTTGACAGTTTCTTATGGAAAAGCCGCTCACTTTGAATTTCACAATAGTAACTATTAAAACAAGTTTTATGCAAAAGTATTTTACGATTGACGCCATTTTGGTTAACAGAAGTTTGTCGCGCAGCTGTGGTCATATTAGACGTCTCTCTCTAGCAGTAGTCATTAAATTAATGTATACTGCTCCAAAAAGGTTTTGGACAATTAAAAAATAATAAATTAAAAAATTAAAAAAATTAAAATTAAAAAAATAACATAATAGAACAACACAAAACAAATAGAGGTATTATCAATGATAACATCATCGATCATTAATAAATCTTATAATGTTCTTGGAAGTTTTTCCGTTTTAAAATTATATTTTATTGTTCGTTCTTCCTATACTTTTGATCCACTGGTTGCCATTGGAAACAAAAATAAAATAATAATAATAACTAAAAATATTTCTTCAAAACAGTGTTGATTTCTGAGTTAAGTTCAAAAATAAAAAATAAAAAAATAAAGAAAAAACACAATAAAACACAACGCTTGGTATTTCGGTGGAATTTTTTCTTTTTGTTACGGTATCCATTACATTTTTATAACTGATAAGTGAAGCATGAAGAAACCCGTTAAATAATTTTTATTTTTATTTTTACAACGTTAACGGCAAATACAAAAATCTACTTCTTCAAAGATCATTAAATTGTGTGTGTTTATACATATTACACATAACCAATGCGAATATAAAGCAAAATATTGGATGAACGGTAGAAAAAGAAGCATAATGGGGAAATTAAACTCTTTAAAGTTTATGTTATTGTTGCACTATTTCCTTTTCAGAATTATTAGTGAACTTCCTGAGAATAAATCGGTGTGATTAATTTCGATGTGAACGAATATTTGTTTCTAAACATTTCAACATTTTTAAAATATTTGCTTAAATAGATTCTAACTTGTGTTTTAACACATATTTTAACACACACACGCGCACATATATATATATATCGCTATATCTAACTGTCTAATCTATATTTCTGTCTGTCAGTTTGTATATATATAATATTTATGCAATTTGTAATTGTAAAACTTTGTCACTGATGGAGCTGTGACCATTAAAAGAAAATGATATAAAAACAAATTTAAGTAAATAAATAAATACAAAATAACAAACAAACAAATAAATAAACGCATAAATACGCCAATAAGTAAATAAAAACAATTTAAATGCATTCAACAAGAAATATTAAATATAATAAAATAGTTTTTAATCAATTACAAAATAAAACAAGACAAGAGAAAACAAAAATAAAGAAAAGAAGAAGAATTAACAAAAAAAAGAAAGAAAGAAAGAAAGAAGGAAACAAAAAATAGCATTCCAACATT
The DNA here is from genome assembly GCA_012295275.1 of Chrysomallon squamiferum. Lineage (NCBI taxonomy): Eukaryota > Metazoa > Mollusca > Gastropoda > Neomphalida > Peltospiridae > Chrysomallon > Chrysomallon squamiferum. Next base: position 11,623,262 of record CM022672.1, on the reverse strand, counting down.
CAAAAATAATATAAAATAAATTAAATAAATTAATTAATTAATACAAAATCAGTTTTAGTAATAAATACTAAAGTCATAAACGAGTATTGTCTGTCGTGTCTTACATTCAACGATTGTTAATCTAGGTTGTAATAGATATCACTAGGTTGGTCCTTTCTGCTTATATTTTCAAACTCGGCCATTCTGTCACGTATCATTTTATTTAGCTGTGACGTTCGAAGTGACTGACAGCAGTTAGTCATTTTCTTTTATGCTGGACACAAGTATATTTATCGGAAATCTACTGATAAATATTTTTTTATTCCTAAACAGAACTTTACAAAATTATGAATTTTATATATATTTGCTTCGGAAAACCATTTTTTCGGAAAAATAGTAAAATTAATGAATATTTTAGTGTATTTAATTTAGTTATCTTTTAAAAAGAAAAAAATATTTTGTAATTAGATTTTTTATCTTTTTCTTTCCTTCTTTTTGTATGTCTATATAAATATATGTGTGTGTTTGTGTGTATGTATATATGTACGTATGTATATATATGCATATGTGTTTGCATCTACATACATGCACACAGAGGCATACAGGGATAAGTAGCCATGTATCAATGTAGGTAGGTTATAGAGACAGATATAGAAGGAGATTGTTTGATTATTGTCTGACTAATTGATGGATGGATTGATGGACAACCAGTTAATTAATCAATCGCTTTACAGATAGTGAGCCAGGCAGATAGACGGATAGACAGACAACATATATCAGTCTTTTTGTTTCTTTCATTCCTAATTACATTTCTGTTTATTTACAGGTGGCTTACATTGTGTTCATTTGTTGACAGTGATTATGATTATTTTCCCATTCTGTCTTCTGATTCAATTCAACAAGAAAACTAAAGAAATTCCTACTATTAACAAGCCAAAATATACATTACTAAGTACCACTCAATCAGTTGAAAATGTGACCCTATCAAGAATTATCAAGTGTAAGAATCCAGTCCCATCAGGATTTATATGTGAAACAACAGAGGGAGGTCTTGGAAATTTGATGTTTTCTTATGCATCGGCGTATGGAATAGCAGCTCACTTGAATTCCACATTAGTGACAACAAAATCACATCCTCTGCACAAGTATTTTACACTGGATGCGACCTTGGTTCCTGAGTGTATTTACCGTAAATCTATTGTTAAAAATTGTAAACAGCACTGTTCGTTTGACGGGAACCTTTTTAATTTAACAAAAGGTAAAAACTACAATGTTGGACGCTATCTTCAGTCTTGGAAATACTTTGAGACGGTTGTAAAAGAAATTAAAAAGCAGTTCACGTTTAAACCTGAGATATCAGAAAAAGCACAAAAAATCATCACCAATCTCACAAATAATTACTTAAAAAAACAAAATGGCGATGCTGTTAAAATTAAGTCAGAAGAATTAACATTCGTTGGAATTCATGTCAGACGCGGTGATATTGTAAAACAGAAACGTTTTATTAAGTATGGCTATCTTATTGTACCTAAACAGTACATAGAAAATGCCATGAATTATTTCACTCGGAATTTTTGGAATGTTTTATTTGTGGTTTGTTCTGACGACATAACATGGTCAAAGGATAACATAAAACGTCCGAACGTTGTCTTCGTTCGTGGTAATTCAAGGGAAGTGACTATGAGTGTTCTTATCCACTGTAATCACACTATAATGACGGTGGGTACGTTTGGATGGTGGGCTGGATTTCTAACAGGAGGAACAACTGTGTATTACAAACATCCAGCTAAGGAAGGCTCAAAATTAAGAAAACATTTCTCAAAAGACTTTTCAGATTATTTCTACCTAGGGTGGATCGGAATGGTGTAAATTAAAGTCTTGTATTTTTTGAATTGAAATCATTTTGCGAAATAATATTTTAGAGATGAAAAATACTAATAAAATTAATAATAATAAAACAGAACTTGGTTTCTCCCAACAAGGCAACAGCAAATGAGGAAGTTAGTAGTATGATGATGATGCTCTGTTAAGACAATTTTGAAAATAACTAAACTAATAATAATGTTTAACAATGCTTCTCATTAAACATAATTATATTTGATGCCAATAATCGTTTTTCTTTTAAACAGAATTTACCTAATTAACAAAACAAGGAAAGAATTACGTCAAACAATTAATAATAATAATAATAACAACTACAACAACAACAACAACAAATCAATCAATCAATCAATCAACCAATAAACTGACCGAAGGATAAAAAATGTATATCATTAAGCTATACGCTACCTTCGTGTCAGATTTTAGTTCTTATTGCTGTAGACAATAATAAAATCTAACAGAGAAATTCTAAAAAACAAATAAAAAAATTCTGAGATAGGTGTATTCTGCATGTTAAATGTTAGCAAATACACATCTACATTTGGTTTATAGTTCTCTGAAAATTATACGATATTCCTTCATTATTTGACCTAAAGTTCAGAATTTTTATTCTTTTATAGGCAAAAAAAAAAGAAGAAAAAAAAAAATTCCATTAATTAATAAAGTTAAATAAAATGTAAATAGTAAAAAAATAAACAAACTAATAAGTAAATAAATTAATAATGCTATCTCTATTTTTCATTACTATTATAAAATGTATGTAATGATTCAGTTTCACTTACATAGTAATTTTATTGTTTATAAGAAAAAATGTAAAGTCAGTTTAGTTTGGCTGTCGAATTAGTGTTTGTTAGAATTTGTAGTTTGTTATGTTTTATGACTATGATAAATGTATTCAAAAATGCGAAGAAGTAACTGGAAACGGATCAAACCAAGTTATATATCTGTGCGTCTCTTCTTGACCTGTTGAATGACTCGAAACGGATCAAACCAAGATATATGTATGTGTGCGTCTCTTATTCACCTATTGTATGACACAGATAAACAGCTATGCTTATTTCCCAGAGCAGTATCGACAATGTTCATCTAAAGAAGAATGACGCTAATCTTAAACGTAGTCCTTTCGTGATGCATAAAGAAATCTGTGACATGAGACATCTTTTTGTATCACTAAAGGCAAACAGAGGCTGATTGTGTTTTAGGTAGAGAGGTGATCCGAAATTATAATTTCATCATAAATTTGACATAATACCGGACATACATACAGAGAGAGAGAGAGAGAGAGAGAGAGAGAGAGAGAGAGAGAGAGAGAGAGAGAGAGAGAGAGAGAGAGAGAGACTATTGTAAACTGTTTCAAACTGATGCATGCATCAGTGCTACTTAATACATTTACTTGCCTTGATTCACACGTAAGCAGATCATCAACGGCAACTTTGTCATCCGCGTCCTGAAATTCCAAGTAAATGAATCAAAAACTGCCAGCACATCAGCTTCAGTGTTTCCGTGCAGCTTGAAGAGAAGCTAATTTCAGCAAGCAGGTCGTCCGAGAATTGCACTGCGATGGTCTATCTACCTGTAGAAATCTTCAGACGTTTTTGCTGTCTGGTTCTGTTATGGTATTTTTCTGATCATTGTGTTTGGCATTGTTACCTCATCGCCAATGTTTGACGCCAAGCTGTTAAGCTGGTATCCGGTCTAGTTCGTATATCATTCAAAACATTTTCTTCGTTTTCGATCTGACTGGAAACATCGACCATGTCGTACGCTTTTCTTCTTTTTTTTTGTGCAGGCTGACAGAAAACATCTTGATGTACCCCAAACAATTCAAGGTGTGACACGAAGAAGCTGGCTATTGTGACTGCTGCTTTTAGTCCCCGGCATTTAGTTCCACGGCTTCCTATTGTCGATGTTTACTGGACTGCAGCCGTGAATACCACAACTTCCAAATACCATTGTTTAACATAGTCTAACGTACAATCACATACAAACATCATCTCTCACACACAACCATACATACTCACTCTCGATCATTCACCCTCTCTTTCACACACACATGTGTATTCGTATTATGAAAATAATGATCATTTTGCTCACCAACAAGAACTTTCAATCACAATTCAGGAAGTTCTCCTATAACCATATTCTGGTGACGTCTCTGGCAGTGTGGTTGATTGTGTAATTGCTTTAAGCTTTGCATTTAAAGAGGTGAAAGTATTGCTCTTTCCAGCAATATATTTTTGAATGGGGTCTGATGCTCGAAAATAGTGAAGAGAATTTTCCCAAGTTTTTCATTAAGATTTTCAACCGCTTTCGGGAAGCAAAGACATATATACCAGCAATACAAATAAAGCTACGAGACAAAACTTTTGTGTGTAGAGTTGACTCCGTGAGGGTTAAAAGGAGTGTATGAAAGATGTTCCCTTTAAACGATCGTAGATCCGTGCTGCTAGGCATCACACTTCTGATTGAGATTAAACGTTTTTATCACACGATGAGGTAACATTCGTACAACAAAACAGAGAGATAAGACTTCAGATTTTCTGTTCGAAGTTTTTTATTGCTGTAGGACGTGAAATCGAGAATAATTCATGCGTTCAAAAGTCTGTAAACGTAAGTCAAGGCAGTAAGACGGATCACTAACACGGATGCTATTTACCATTGTTAGTTTTATCACTGACGGCAGGCAGTGGAAAAGAAAACCTTTTAGTTTGCGTTGATCCGTTACCATCTAGCGTTCTCAAAGGGCCGTTACGCTCAATGTAAGCTTCTCCGTCAGTAAATACATTTAATTCGAATGAGTAGTTCCTCTGTCTTTCTTCCTTTCACAGTGATTTCATAAAGAAAGGAAACTGTTGTAGGGAGGCATAAAGAAAAGGATCCACAAGTATCAGTTTTGTTTTCCCTACCCCTCCACCCACGAAAGTGATGGATACCAACCAGTTTGATATCATTAGTATTAGCCAGTCAGTGAAGCTCTCTAGAAACTTCGGTTACCTCTGTCTTCGATTATTTGAGAATATTTTCACGCCATTAATATTTTTATTATTGGTATTATTATCATTCCAATTCTCACAAAAGTGCTTCTTTCACTTATATTGTAAAATTCGTATTTTTAGTTCATTATCTATCTATCTATTTACTATCTATCTACACATCTACCTATCTATCTAATCTGTCTATATATAAAATTAAACAAAAACAAGACTTTCAAACCTTAAAGTAGAAACTACGGTAATCTCATTTTCTGAATTTATTTTAAAAGGAAAATATTTATTTGAGAGATAACAATATACGAATATGTTTGCAAACGCGTTCAACAGTGAACGTACTTGATAATCTATTTTGTGTATTCTTAAGCTGGAACGTCCACAATAATTTTAGAACTAACGGATTAAACATAAACGATATTTAAATAAAAGTTTAATTAATTATTTATTAAAATTGTTACCACTCAAACTTTGAACGAGGCGCCAGACTAACAGAATTTCTTCCTTTCTTCGGATCTCCCGTTATTTGTGGATTATAATACACACATTACAACACACAAATGTAATGCTATTAAGTGCCTTTCCTAAGCTTGAGGGTTTTTTTGTTGTTGTTTTTTTGTAGACAGTTCTCTCCTTTCCGTCTTAATAGTTTCATAGCTCACGTTTTAGCCATTCTTATGAAGTTATGGCTTTCAAGTCTTTGTAAAAGACAATGATTTAATCATAATATAGTTGCACCGTCTGAAGACACATTTATTTTGGAATGGTGAACTGCTCTTCACTGAAGCTAGTATGTAGGGAATAAATGGTTACTGTATTAAGACATTAAGACTGGCGAACTGAGCAGGATAAAGCTGATGTCTTAACAGAGTAACTATTTCTCACTTTTATCATGCAATCCGAAATAATACCAAAACTAACTGTTTTATTTCTCAGCTCAGCACCCTTGAAATTTAAACATTCTGATTTTAATGTCGCCTAAACAAATCCCTACACACCAAAATAAATTAGTTCTCTGAAAACTATTTATTTATTTATTTATTTTCAAAATTTAAAACCGTTTTCAAAATGGTCTTTAAAGATCAAAACCAGCACTTAAACACTAAAGAAGCAATTTTAATTTTATCAATATTTATATATATATATATATATATATATATATATATATATATATATATATATACATTGATTGTAGAGCAAATAAATAGTGTTTCTAAAGCAGCTGTTAGTGAAATATTTATTACAAAGTACTAAATTTTTGTCTGTATGCTTCAGAAAGAAACATCTAGCTATGCTTTTACAAATTATAAAGAAATTTCTTTCTTTCTTCTTCGTCTTTCTATCATTATTATTATTATTACTGGTAAAATTTCCGATATTTTTTCCACAGTTTCTTATGTCACAATCAGTTACACTTATTTCCGTCTGATGTTCGTCATCAGTGACGCACTGTTAAAAAAAAAAAAAAAATCTATAACAAATATTTTCCGTTAGCCCTCAACTTTGGCATGAAACACAAACGACCAATGAAACACATCCGCCGTTTTCACAGTGCTCTGGAGTTTATTCTATACATATTAAGCCAGTTGTCCTTGCGTATTGGGAAAGAATTCCAGTTACAAATCTCTTCGAAACGCTTTGGAACAGAAAAAGGAAGTGAATGGTCGATTATTGTTTATAATAACTGATTTAACCACGCCCACTGAGAAAACAAAGGCGCGAACAACAATCGTCCATTTTACTCAGACTAAGGATGCCAGTATAAATAAACTATAACTCTCTCAACGATTCACAGAGCCGAAGCAAGAAGTAAAAAAAAAAAAAAAAAAAAAAAAAAAAAAGACGAAGGAAAGGAAAAAGACGAAGGAAAGGAAAAAGAAAAAAGGAAAAAAGAAAAGATTAAGAGGTGTCTGTTATGGCTTCACATTTTGAGACCGTTTTGGAGAGATCGCGCTTCAGTGATGATGCGTTTTCCAATTCTAAGTCTGTTGTTCTCGTCGCATCGTCCAGGCCGCAGTCAACGTCGACATCCATCTCAGACTACAAGGCTATTGATATTTACGAGAATATTCCAGAGCAGATCAATTCAGATGACCTCTACAGTTTTATCGGTGATTATTTTAAATACATTTCTCTGTTTTTATGTCGTACAGCTTATTAAACTAAAGATCATCCGAAGAAGAAGAAGAAGAGAATACAACACTGAAAAAAGAAACCAAAAGAAAAACAATACGGGGGGGGAAGAAATTAAGTTTTAGATAATATAATACTATTTTCATTTATTTTTGTGATATCTTGGTAATTATTTGTTTATATTCATTTCTAATAGGCAATATTCTCTCAATCTAATTTATTTATTCATGTTGCATTACAGATTCCTTCGATTTCATAAACAGCGACCTGGCAAATACACTGATTGTAACTGGAGAACTTGAAGAACTGCTCAACGAACTTCTCGAAGTGGACACGCAGACTATTACGTTTCAGAATTATACTGAAAACAATATGGAGCTACTAGCAGCGAAATGTAGCCAGGGTCTAGTAGATCAAGATGTTTTACCGTACTCTAAAAATCTGGGAATCAGGCCTGAAAAACGTTCGTACCAAAGCGATTATTTTACTTCAGAAAAGGAGAGCGATGTTTCTGTAAGACAGTCTTGCCTGTCCAATTTTAAATGCCCGAAATATTCCGTGAACGGATCGAACCTCGACAACGGAGAGAAACGAGAGTGGGAACAAAACGACAATGCAGAAATGTGCAGAAAGTGCGGGCCTTTCGAAATCAATTTTGGCACTGAAGGATACGATTTGACAGATTTCAACTAGGCAGATGTTTAGCAGTGGTTCCTGAGAATCCTCACTACACTGTACTCACAACAATTTGACATTTTAACGGTGTTTGTTCCAATAAATGTAAACTTCTTAATGTAAGATTTATTTTTGTTTGTGTTATCCCTGGATAGGAAAGAATCCTTGCACAGTATATTTGCTGTTGTATGTGCCAAAATAAGATATAACAATTGGTCTCTCTCTCTCTCTCTCGTCGATTTGTGTAAGTGTCACTATATTTTTATGGGACGGAAATGGGGGTAGATCTACAATGTGTCTGTCTTAATTTTTTAAACTGGACTTCAGCCATAGACAAACTATATCTTTGTTGATCCAGAATTTGAGGACATCTATACACTGTACTATATTTTGTTTCTTACGACGTGTATGAACTAATCTGTAATAAAGTTATATTGTTGTTACGATTGTCGTTTTTTAATTAATTGTTATGATATAAAATAATACTGCTTAATGTGGAGCACTGGTTAAATGGCTCACGGAATTCCACGGAGATAAAATGATCCCAAGTCTCATCAACAAATATAAATGCATACAGTCAAACTCTCTTTATAATATCTACAGTCAAACCTTCTTTATAATGCATACAGTCAAACCTTCTTTAATATGCATACAGTCAAACCTTCTTTATAAAGCATACAGTCAAACCTTTTTTAAAATGCATACAGTCAAACTTTCTTTATAATGCATACAGTCAAATCTTCTTTATAAATGCATACAGTCAAACCTTTTTTATAATGCATACAGTCAAACCTTCTTTATAAATGCATACAGTCAAACCTTTTTTATAATGCACACAGTCAAATCGTCTTTATAATGCACACAGTCAAACCTTCTTTATAATGCATACAGTCAAATCTTCTTTATAAATGCTTACAGTCAAACCTTCTTTATAAATGCATACAGTCAAACCTTCTTTATAAATGCATACAGTCAAACCTTTTTTATAATGCACACAGTCAAACCTTCTTTATAAATGCATACAGTCAAACCTTCTTTATAAATGCATACAGTCAAACCTTCTTTATAAATGCATACAGTCAAACCTTCTTTATAAATGCATACAGTCAAACCTTCTTTATAAATGCACACAGTCAAACCTTCTTTATAATGCATACAGTCAAACCTTCTTTATAATGCATACAATCAAATCTTCTTTATAATGCATACAGTCAAACCTTCTTTATAATGCATACAATCAAATCTTCTTTATAAATGCTTACAGTCAAACCTTTTTTATAATGCATACAATCAAATCTTCTTTATAATGCATACAGTCAAACCTTCTTTATAATGCATACAATCAAATCTTCTTTATAAATGCTTACAGTCAAACCTTTTTTATAATGCATACAGTCAAACCTTCTTTATAATGCATACAGTCAAACCTTCTTTATAATGCATACAGTCAAACAGCCATGTGCCTCGTGACGTCTCACATTCGGCGGGGTATTGTTTACACGTCAATATTATGATTTATATATGAATAAATACTGTAATGGTTATTAATGAAAAAAAATAGACAAAATAAATAATAAATAAATAAAATTAATTAATGTCTATTTTGTGTGAAGTTTCTTTTATCATCTTCAACATCATCATCATTATATATTTTATTTATAATAATAATAATAATAATAATAATAATAATAATAATAATTAATTATTATTATTATTATTATTATTATTATTATTATTATTATTTGTTCTATTGAAAACTTGCTTTAAGACTATATCGTAGACTATAGTTATGGATTAATATCAAATGTCACTGCACGCAGACGTAGCAATCCTTGAAACTTATCAGCTTATCTACAATTCGAGAGCAGTGATGAACAGGAAGAACTAAACTGACGGACTGAGAGAAGTATCCGCCAACATCTAACTGACATTCAGCTTCTGTATTAATTATTAAATAACCATATATGGTAAACATTATAAAATACCATCAGCAATCATTTATACATAGTCAAAAAACTGAAAAAAAAGAGGAAAAAACCCAAAACATTAATAAAAACATAATTAAATATGAATGAATGAATGAATGAATTTATTTATTTATTTATTACTTTTAAAATATAATATTTTTCTGACATATAACAAAGAAGAATATGTTTTTTTTTTCGCAATTATCATTATATGTTTAGTGTTGCGAAAAACAGATCTAAATTGCTGACTGATATGTAACAGATCGCTGGTTAATTTCTCTCCGCCCGGCTCAAGCATTCTGTGGGGCTTTAAATTGAGTTGGTGGGTAAGCGCGCGTGTGACAACCTTAATAAGGATGTTTGGAATTGAGAGGTTTTGTGGTTGTTGTACATTAATAGGAGTTAAGCAGTAGGTTCCATAAGCACTGGGTGGGCGGTATCGGTTTTTTCTTTTCTTTTATATACTTGTTCGTGGATGGCTTGTTTCTGCTATCGTCACCGCTGATTATCTGAAATGATACTAACGCGAAAGATACTGTTTCCAAAATTTTCTCACAGTCAGAGGTGGGTATTGCATACGAGTCTATTTTATAATTTATTTATCAATAACTATTGTAATGGGTTTTTTTTTATCAAAATAAAATAGACAAATTAAATAAATAAATAAATAAATAATGTCGATTTGGTTTGAGGTTTTGTTGATCATCATCATTATCATCATTATTATCATTATTTATTTATTTATTTATTTATTTATTTATTATTATTTGTCCTATTGAAAACTTGCTTTAAGACCACATTGTAGATTATAGTTATGGATTAATAACAAATGTCACTGCGTGGATACTTAACAACACTTATCAGCTTATCTACAATTCGAGAGCAGTGATGAGCAGGAAGAACTAAACTGACGGACTGAGAGAAGTATCCGCCAACATCTAACTGACATTCAGCTTCTGTATTAATTATTAAATGATCTTATTTGGTAACAATATAAAACACCATCAGCAGTCATTTATATAAAATAAAAAAAAAAAAAAAAAAAAATAAATAAATAAAATAAAATAAAATAAAATAAAAAGCTAACAAAATCATAATTAAATATAAATGAATGAATGAATGAATTTATTTCATTATTTCATTATATTTTTATTTATTTATTTATATAATATTTTTCTGACAAAATATAATTTATTGTTTTTTTTTCGCAGGTATCATTATTTGTTTACTGTTGAAAAAAACAAATTGAGCGGTTTTTGGTTGTTGTTGTTTTTTATTGGGGTTTTTCCCTTCAGTAAATAAATAAACATTATTTGTCTTTAATATCATAGGCTTTTGGGGTTTTGTTTTTCCCCTGTGTAAAACGCACTTTCTTCATAGCATTGTAGACTCCAAAATTTGGGGTGCATTATTATTATATACTTTTATATACAAAAGCTAAATGTTAACAATTCGCTCCAGCCAAGAGCATTATAACAGAAAGTATTTTTTTTATATATATATATTGTTGTTAAGAATTAGGTTTCCTAAGCAGTGGGTGGGTGGCATCGTTGTTGTTTGTTTGTTTGTTTTTAATTCATATACTTGGTCATGGATGGCTTGTTTCTGCGTATGATTATCTGAAAGATACTGTTTCCAAAATGTTCTCACAGTTAGAAGTGGGTGTTGTATGCGGGTCTATATTATGACTTATTTATGAATAAATATTGTAATGATTATTAACAAAATAAAATGGACTAAATAAATAAATAAAAATAATTAATAAAATTTTATGTGAGGTTTTGTTTATCAACATCATCAGCATCATCATCACCGTTATTATTAAATTATTATTATTATTATATTGCATTTTATTTATTTATTTATTTATTTATTTATTTATTTATATAATAATATTATTATTATTATTATTATTATTATTATTATTATTATTATTATTATTATTATTACCACTGCTACTGAAAATTTATATTAAATAAATAAAAATAAAAATAAATAAATAAAACAAAATTAATGTTGATTGTGCCTGAGGTTTTGTTTATCATCTTATTCATCGTCATCAACATCATCATCATTATATATTTTATTTATTTATTTATTTATTTATTTATTATTATTATTATTATCATCATCATCAATATCATCATCATTTGTTCTATTGAAAACTTGCTTTAAGACCACATTGTAGATTATAGTTATGGATTAATAACAAATGTCACTGCGTGGATACTTAACAACACTTATCAGCTTATCTACAATTCGAGAGCAGTAATGAGCAGGAAGAACTAAACTGACGGACTGAGAGAAGTATCCGCCAACATTTAACCTGCATTCGGCTTCTATATTAATTATTAAATGATCTTATTTGGTAACAGTATAAAATACCATCAGCAGTCATTTATATAAAATTAAAAAAAAATTAAAAAGAAATGAAATAAAATAAAATAAAAAGCTAACAAAATCATAATTAAAAATGAATGAATGAATGAATGAAAGAATTTATTTATTTATTTATTTATTTATTTATTTTTTTTTAAATATAAATTTTCTGACATATTGTAAAGAACAAATTGTTTTTCGCAGTTAACATTATTCCTTTACTGTTGAAAAAACAAATGATCCTGGTATGAAGTTTTATTACTGGGATATAATATTATACTGATCCCAAATTTATTAAGTTTTTTTCTTTTGATTTACTTAAGTATTACTTTTAGTTAAATAGTTCTATTATGTTTAGAACAGAAAACATAAATTATCGGGGTTTTTGGGTCAAACATCTATACGTGGTCACACGTACATTCCAAAGTATGCTCAAAATCTGCGTTGTTTTGTTTTATTTGTTACCTCTGCCTTTTAGTTTTTGTGACGTTTCATAGTCTGGTTGGGAGTCTGCATTTTGCACAACTATCATAAAATATAATTTAAAAAAAAAGAATAATAATAAATAAACAAATAATGATAATAATAATAATAATAATAATAATAATAATAATAATAATAATAATTAATAATAAATTTAAAAAAATTAAAAAAAATATATATATATATATATAAAAGAAACTCATCCAAAACCAACATATTAAAGTTTTTATTGCTTTCTAACCATTAATATTAAAGAAACAGTTAAATGAAAATTAATATTCATTTATTTACATTAGAGAAGAAATATAATAATAATGTAACGGAAAACATTTTATTGTTATTCTTAGGTTTTCTATTTTTTATTATTTCTTTTTAATTAATATATTTATTAAACATTTATTTATTTATTTATTTATTTATTTAAAGTTATCTACTGATTAAAAAGTGAACTTTAGAATAAATAATACATATTATACATGTATACATAAATTCATTCACACACACACATATATATATACATACATAAGCGCAACCACACAATCACATTCACACGCACACACATAATCACACACACATGCATAACTTATACATACATATAGATAAGTACATAAATGTATCCACACATAATTTAAATAGAAATCCTTGTGTGTTTTAAAACTGACTCAAAATAAATATTATGACAATAATTCGTTTTAAAAGGATAAGATGCAATTATTTTCACTAAATCGCTATTTTAGGAAGAACATTAAAAGACAAAATAAAACAAAGCTAGAACAATTCAAACACTATTGTATGTAGTCTGCAGTAGCATTTGCCAAGCACAAACGACGAGCAAAACTTCAGAATACAAGACTGTTTAGATTATGCACGCTTTGTTTATTTGTTTTCGTTTTATTTTTTGTGTGTGTGTGTGTGTGTGTGTGTGTGTGTGTGTGTTTTGTTTTTGCTGTTTTTAAACAAAAGTTTAAATTCTTTATTAAAAGTTCGGAATATTCATTATTTTTCCTTTTCATTTACACGGTCTATGAAATCCAACCGATTCGTAAACACAGTGCCGTTCATGGAACACACAATTTTCATTCTAGAAATTAAAAAAAATTAAGTACGTAATAACAGCAATAATAATGATGATGATGATGATGATGATGATGTTGTTGTGTGGGTCATTACGGAGGTAGAAAAATAATTATTTATAACGAACAAAAAAAAAAAAAAAAAAAAAATTTAAAAAAAAAAAGATATTATCTCGATAGCAGTCATTATTTATTTATGTAATGAATCCAACACACTGACAGTTACGTACCCAAGATTAATCGTGTCCTTGCATGTCATACATTTTTTCTGGGGTAAGAATGTATCCTGTTTTTAATATTCAGTTTCAACGTATCTGATAATCTGATATTCATTTGATTATAATTGATTATAATTTTTTCTTTTTTATGTTTTGTTTGTTTGTTTAATTTTTGGTTTTGTTTTTAATATAAAGTATACTCTTCTTTCAGTTTTCTTATCATTTATTTCTTCTTATTCTTTTATATTTTTGTTTCTTCTTTCACTTCTTGTTTTTCCATAATTATTCTTCTTTTTATCTTTGTTTCTATTCTCCTTCTTCTTATTATTATTAATATTATAATTATCTTTTTTCTTCTTTTATACCAGTAATCTTTGTTATCACAAACAAAACGTTGCACAATATTCTGACTAAAGCGGATTGTTTGGTACAAATACAAAGGTGACAATTTTTTATTTTTGTTATAATTATTGGATCGGTATATTTAGTAGTTTCCTAGTTTCCAGATTGTTCGCTGGAGTTATTGTTCTTTGCTTTTAAAGATAATTCGCTGGAGTTATCGTTCGTTGGTGTTACAGCAGCTGAAGTTAGAAATGAGCCTTCCAGTAAAGTTGGAGTTCAGGTTTGTTTGGATTTTGGTTGTACGTATTCTCTTGTTCTGTGCATTCTGTCATTCATTATTATTCTTTATAATTAAATAAGAAAAGAAACAGTTTGGTGTTATATATATAAATGTATGTATGTATGTATGTATGTATGTATGTATGTATGTATTCATATTCATATTTTCATAGTTAATTAGACGGAATGATATTGAATGTAGAACGCACAGCGTAAAACAAGCAGAAACTGAATAGAAAAATTAGACTTGTTATCTTAAGACAACTGATCAGTACTGTTAGTGTTAATAAAAAAATATATATGTTAAAGCTCGCTGATTTTGTTAATCAGTTTCAGCTATTTTCTATGAATGTTAATCAGAGAACAAATAAATCGGTGTTTCTGTATAGCGATAAATTCTGCTGCTGTCACCGAAAACGAAAAAGTATATTTCGTGGCTTGTAATAAGAAGTAGTGGCACAGATGGACGAAAGAAAATAATTTTGTGAAGTCCCATTTATTCCCAGGAATTTAAATGCAAAGCTACAATCACCTCTTTTATTCAGTCAAGTCTGATAATATTAAATGATATTTCTAATAGTACTGTATGGCTAGATAATAATAATAATAGAAAGATGAAGATGCTAGCTGACTACTGTAATCTAATCATAGCTTGTTTTCAGCTACATACTGAATTTATAAAATGCTTTAAATTTTTATATATTTTGCTTTATATTGGACTTGCATTCATTTGCTTTATAGTGGACTTAAATGTAAACCAACTAACAACAAATATATTGTAAATAGCTTTAGAAGACATCTATTCAGTCAAGTAATGATAATAATGTTCTGCATAATTACATTAAATTGTAAACTTTGGAACAGAAAAATGAAATGTTTTTAGTCTGTAAATTAATTTTTCTTTGAAACATATTTTAAACATAATAAAAAAAATTGTGAATATAAAATGTCTTTACAAATAATTTTCTCTCAAATAATAAGTCAGTTTGAATGGTTTTAAATTTCCAGTGGTGGTGCAGAATTGTTGTTTGATAAAAGGAAGAAACATGAAGTGATTCTACCAGAACAGTCTTCTCCATGTAAGTATTATTGATGAATGAAAAGCATATTTAATATTAAATTAGTAAATGTCAGTCTTGTGCAGATCCAAAACATTTCTTTTATTATGATAAAATGAAAGGCTCTCTTTAGCTACTATTCAATAAACTATTAATTAATGCTTTAATATTGTATCAAATGGGCCAATTATTTTTCAGTTTATATTATTCAATTTATTTTCTATTTTTTACTTAAATTTAAAGCAGGATCAGCAAAAATTATATTATCATACTTGCACACCAAAATGTAAACACACACAATTGATAAAATGTGACAATTCTAATTTCTTAATCTTTAAATAACAGTTCATAGTATATGTGACTTCATACATATTTACTATAGTTTCTTAAAGTAATCTTATGAAAACATTCTGTGGATAGCAAATATTTACATTCAGTAATTATTATAAATTTATTTTTCAGGGAAACTTAAGGATTTGTTGCCATGGATATGTGACAATTTAGTAAAAGAGAGGCGTGAACTGTTTGTGCAAGGGAGTTCTGTGTAAGATTGTTTACTAATTACTAATTATTAGCCCGTTGGCACACACACATTCTTTACTTTATTAAGCCAAAAATATCTTTGCATGTGAACAAACTATACTGAATACTGTTAAAATATTATTGCTTCAGTATGTGTAACTTCCTAGTCTTTGCTTTCTAACTATGCATTAAAGCATTAATAATGTGAATAAATACATAAAGCATGTTCCAGTTTTGAATACTGCTGTAGCAACAGAACCAGTTCACCATTAAGAAACTCCCTGTTTGTGTTGGTTTTGCCTTTATTTTAATGAGGGCAAAATTATTATGAAACTGTTTGAGTAAAAGATAATTTTGAAGATATTAGGACCTGTATGTGTATCACTATGTATGTATTAAAAAAAATGAAAAAATTTCTTGATTGTACAAATCCAATACAATGTACATGTATGCCTATTTTCTTCATTCAAATGTTAACAACACCTATCACTTATCACCTTTGATAAACAAACTGGGGGGCATGACAAACAGGAAAAGCTAAATGAAGGACTAAGGGGAGTGGACCAGTTCTCGTTACATATCAGCCAACATCTGACCTGCATTTAGCTTCTATATTCATTATTAATAAAGTTATCTTCCAACTTAGAATACTGCTGTAACATCAGAACCAGTTTATTATGAACAAACTGCCTATATTTGTCTCTGTGTTGGTTTTTTCTTTATTTTAATGAGATAAAAAGATTATGAAAGGTACTTATTTTATGTGTGAAAATTATTTTTAACATATTGGAACCTGTAGGTATATACTGAAGAAAAAAAATTCGTAAACATTTCTTGTGTTTGTACAAATCAAATACAGTGAACATGTATGGTTATTTTATTTATTCAATTTTTTTTTTACATTTTCAGGAGACCTGGAATCCTTGTACTTGTAAATGATGCAGACTGGGAATTAGTAGTATGCACACTCTTTTATTATTTTTGGCTTATTTGTAACTGCATTCAAGTGACAACTAAATGATAATATTTTGATATACAATTTTCCATATAAATACATATGGTATTCATCAGTTAATCTTTCTTAAACTGCATTCTAATTTATCTGTTTAAAGCAGAAGCCTTTTGACAAAGGTTATAAACTTCTAACATTTTAAATAATCATCTTCTGAACATGTCAGTTTTTGTCAATAAGAAAATTGTTCTTACTTGTTAATCTAATAATGTAACAAATTTTCAGAAATATTATGGCTGTTTTTTGTTTGAAGAGTAAACATAATTTATTTGTTTTTGAAATGATACAAATAGTCATTGTGCTAAAACAATTTTTTTTTTTTTAATTTTCATTAGTATTTTTAGCAAAATTGTTAATAAATGTTTATAATGGTCAGCAGTAGTTAAATTTATCAGATAATTTTTGTCACCAAATAAGAAATATCCTGATTACACACTGTATTTTCTTTAAATTAAAGTACAACTGCAAATTGGTTTGCTGTTCAATTTTTGCTTTAAATAATTTTAATAAATAAGTTTTCTTATAAATAAAATAATAAAAATATTATTTCAGGGAGAGCTTGAATATGAAATTCAGCCAAACGATCGAATTGTATTCATATCAACACTGCATGGAGGATGAAGACAAATAACTGTTTTATCAACTGTTTCAGCTGAGCCAGTAACTATGGCACCAACAAGATGAACACACAGGGTTTGACAGTAATGTCTTACAAACTGTTGTTAGAGCCAACAGCATCAGTGAATTTAAGATTGCCAGAAATATTATGGCTTTATTACTGTGTTGAAGTAAAGAAGATTATGATGGTATTTCATATTGCTATGAATTGTCTTAAAAATTAAATTTTTCAAAAATATTATATCAATAAAAATTTTCACAAAACAAAATTCTTTCAGCTGCATCTCTGCTAAATGTGTTTAAAACAGTGTCCTCAATTTAGGAACCATCAGATATTTAACAGATGCCAGATTCTTATTGAACAGTAATGCATACACATACATTCATAATTCAATTATGGGAAATGTGTTTTGAGAATCAATACTGTGCTCAGTGGTCTGCATCACAATCCTGTTTGAGATTCACAGTGTGTACCAACTGAAATTAAATTGGAGCCAGCATTTTATACCTAATCTTGGTCTAAAGAAAATCTTTTAGTATAATAATGCGAAATTTCTTTTATTTATATCAAAGAACTTGCATGCAATAATCTAGGCCATTTTTTCTTTTAACTAGTCTAAAAGAATAAGAACCTATTTACCTTTTCAGTGTCTTTATGAACAACTTTATTGTTAAAATGTATTAATATGGATAATTAGACAGTGATATGTAAAATATTAGAAGCAAATGAATAAATAATGACTGCTAGCAGTAATCTTTTTAATATACATTATATTCCACTTAATTTAATAAATATTACACGTGACAATTCAGTCTTTGTCACAAAAATGTAAACCATCATTACTGATTATTATAAATTTTTAAGTCTGATATGTTGCATATACTAATTACTAATACATCAGTCTCCATCCAGCTTTTAAATAATGATACTGGTATATTTTTTGCTGAATAAATAGAATTTCCTTTTTTGAACAGAAATCAGAATAAACAGACAAGTATTACTGTGGAGTTCAGAAGCAGCCTGAAATTAAGGAACTATTTTTTAGCAGTTTGTAACATCTGTTCCAAAATGGAGCCACAACTTTGAAGAAACCCTTCTGGTGGTTCTCTGGCTGAAGAAAGTTGTTTTAATCGAGTGCAGACTGATTGTAGATCTTCCAAAACTTTTTTATAATCATTCTGAAAAAGAGAATTAAAATATTCTTAATCCAGAACGAATTTACAAATGAGCAGATATGCATAAAGGACAGGTAGAAAGCAATTTTATATATGTATGTAGATAATTCAGGTACACAAATGATTTTTTTTTTAAATATAAAAGAAAAAATTTGACATACATCTTTTATTTGGCAAAATTCCAGTTTCAAACGTTTTCTTTCAGGCTAAAAAGGAGAAAAAGTGAAAGTTAAATTTTAAATGAGATGTTTCAATTACAAGTGAATGCATTTAAAAAAAAAAAAAATTTAAATGTACTATTGTTTATTCTTCATTGATGAGTTTTTTCAATACAAGATTTAAATTTGAATGACAATTAGAAAATTGACATTTATCTATAATTCATTGATAGCAAATTATAGAGGAAATAAATGTTTGTGACACAAATAAAATTTTCTGAAATCCCCTGTGCAGCTGCAGTTAATACATTTATTAGAAGATTCATTCTTAAAAGTACAGTATGAAACATATCTTCATGATTTGCATTTTTGTTGTTGTTTGTACTCATAATTTACTTTTTTTTTTTTTTAAATCAATAGGATCTTCAGAATTAGGCTACAGACAATTCTTTCTAACAGCACAAAATTGCTACTAAATGAAAAACTCACTTCAGATGTTTTTTCTGTTGTAACTGTTTCTCTTTGATTTTGTGAATAACACATTTCATTTATCTGAGAAGACAAATATTTCTCTTTGTCAATTAAATATTCACTAGGTTGGTAAGAGACCTAAAATGTAAAAATTAATACAAATGATTTTTTAAAATTACATATTTTGCATTTCATTGTGAATGCATTGCAAAATTGTTTTTGAATCATTGCAAAAGTTGGAACTTTTAGACAGTCATATTCAAAATTTTATTTAACTTCAAATTTAAAACCTGTTTAAATAAATTTAGGACAAGAAAAAAAATTAAATTAAAATACTTGGAAAAACAAGAATTTAACAACACATTCCTCACATGTTTTATGTATAAATAACACACATAAAGAATAAATATTCACACAATTTTTAATTTAATTTTTTTTTTAAATTAAAGTATTATACATTAGTGAATAAATAAAATAAATACTTCAGTACATTTTACTTTCTTAATCTGACTTGAGGCTAATGATAATTTTTACTGTTTGTAAAGAACATAAGATACTTGATCATCTTATTTGTATTTTTATCAATATGATATTCATAAAATGCATACCTTGTTCAAGAAAGAAATCACTGCTTTCTGAAGGTGTGAATTGTTCCCAATACATTCTGGAACTACAGACTCATGAACTGTGGCTTCAGCAAACTTTGAAAATGCAGAAAGTGTCTCATGGTGAACAAAGCAGTTGGAATCCAGTAAGAGAGTTCTGAACATACAGGAAATTTTGTTCAGTATCTGTAATTGCTTTTCAAAATGTAAAAAGAAAAAGTATTATTAATAATATAAAGAAAACAAAGAAAAAAATTACTGCTAATGAAATGTGATTATAATATTCTAAGCTACTAATCTTTTCTAATGAAAACCACTTACTTTTTGTGAGTCATTTCAATTTATTTCAGAGAACATTTTTAAACATATAAAAAATAATGAAATTAATAACAAGAATTTGGATTAATACAAACCTGGATATTTGGTGGTATCTGAAGTAATCCACAATTCTGTAAGAATTTTGCACTAGATAATCTTACAAACACAGGTGGTTGCTGAGAAAGAACCTTTTGTGTGAGAGAAAGTATCTGAAATTAACAAAATAGGAAAGTTCTGTATAATATTAAAGAACACACATAAGTAAAATAAAAATAAAAATTTCATCAGTAGTGAGTTTAATAATGAATATCTATAATTTAAAAAAAAAATCTTTGTATTCCAATTAATGAAATAATCTTCAGTTTATATAAATCATTAACCTGAAATTGTATTTCTTTTTTGCAAACATATTCCAAGGAATTTCACAAATATATTCACTTTTATTATATTACCTATCTTTAAATCTCTATATCATTTATTTCAGTTAAATCTTTTTTGGTTTACCAAAATAAAAGGTTATAACCAGAGTGTAAAAGAAAAATGAAAAACTATGATACGTAAATAAGCAGATAAAATAATCTTTTTTATTAATAGTATTAAATTATTATTTTTATTTCTTTTAGAATAATCAAAAACTAAATGTCTTATGTCAAAATGTTACATTTAAAAAAAGAAAAAGAAATTTGTTTAGAAACCAAAAAAAAAAAAATTATAGTAATTATAAAAAAATTAAAAACAAACAAATAAAATAATAAGACTAAAAGAATTTTTTAAAAATAAAAAAAATAAAAAATAAATGACTGAGAAAATATTTTGAAAAAAGAACACACCTGTAACAGATCAGGAGTTTGAAATAACATTATCAGATGTGAGCTAAGTGAAAAAAGAGAAGAAAGCATAAAACTGAGAAGTGGAGATAAGTTCCAATTATTGCAATACAGCTCCTTCCAAATACCACAGACTGTGCCCACTAACTGCTGCTGTTGTTTTGGCACAATGTGCTGTTTCACAAAAGAAGAATTCATGAACAGACTGTTTAAACACCGTAATGATACAATCTGGAAAAAAAAAATTAAAAAAAAAAATTAAAGCACAGCCACAAAAGAAAGAAATAAAAACTTACAAAAATCATATATCCTTCCTGAAAACTTAAATACTGGAACACACAGGAATTAGAATTAGAAGCATTTATTTCTTTTTAAAACATTCTAAAACCCATATTTTTTAAGGTACAGCTTTGGAGAAATTAAGAGCTGGAATCTGAATACAAATGGTACTGAAAGAACAGTAACAATAATGCTTCTTTATTAAAAATATTTTGAGAGAGAATTCATTTTCTTACCACAGAAGGTATGTCTTTTTGTCTCACAGTTGATAACTTTGTCCAGTTATTAAGTATTTTTGTACAGCAGGTAAAAAGTTCTTCTGCAAGATGAGGAAACACTGCATCACACATACTGGAAACTGGTAAATCTGTCCATAATGCCAGATTGTCTCTTGGAACAAACATCTTTGGAAGGTTTTGCTTGATAATAAATTTAAAAAAGATTACTTAGTTGCTTCCACAAAAACAAAAACCTCTGATTATTTGGTAGATAAACATAATTTTAAAACCAATTAACAAATGCATAAAAATGGGGTAAATTTAACTGACAGTAATATTACCCATAAAGCAATAAAAGAACTAAAGAACATCAATGAATGTTTAACTGGAACTAGGATCATAATAATATTAAAGCAATGAGAACATTTTCTCAAAAAATAAATACACTAACAAATAAGTCATCTTAAGCAAACAAAATTTATTAAAAAAAAAAAAAAAAAAAAAAATAAAAATAAAAATAAAAATAAAAATAAAAATAAAAATAAAAATAAAATAAAAATAAAAATAAATAAATTTCATTCAGACATTACTGAACTTCTGTTCCTGTTGTTAAAAGTAAACTGTATATATGTAACTAATATATTTGAGAAACCTAATTATCTTTCCTACCTGGTGTTCTGGTGAAAGAAATTTAGCCAGCCTGTGTATGACATTTCCTATCTGTGATGACCTAAAAGACTGCAGACTTGTACAGTGAACAGTCTTGTGGAGATGACAAAGCAACATGATATGTTTATTACAAAGATCTGTATTACTGCACCTGAAACAACAACAAAAAAGAAAAAAAGTAAACAAATTATCCAAAAACTGAAAACCTCTAAAAACCAACTTTTGTTCATTTTGCTCAGTGAATTTCACTGGTATAGTTATGAATATTAAGTTAAAATTGTTACAAAGTTTACTGAATGTTTTTCTCATTATATATAAACCTAACAGATTATTATGGTTTGTTCCTGGTAATCTGTGTAAGGAATAGTTGACTGGACAAAAGATTTTTTTTTCCCTATGAAACTAAATACTTGTTTCTCATTATGAATTGAATACCAAACTATTTTAAAATAATGATTAAAAATATTTGATTTACCTGATTACAAAACACCAGCAATCAACAGCCAAAAGATACACAAATGGATTGTTTGAAAATGCATGTTGAAAAAGACATTTTTCCTAAAAATAGGAACAACATTTGTTATCAATGATAATATTTGTAAATTTGTAAAATAATCACTATCATGCAATGAACAGTCATTTGTAATTTTTAAAAATTCATTTGGGGATGCCACTAACAATAATAATACAAATATTAATATTCTAACATATACAGGTGCAAGCACACACTCACAATGCTTATGGCTGACTGATCACTGTTGTGTAACTACTCTATTTTTCAAGTTACCAACTTAATATTATGACCTCTTTAAACATCAGTCATTTCTTCTTTACATTGTGAACATTTTTTGTTATATGAAAACTAAAATTCTTAAACTTACCAACACTGAGAAATATCTGGCTGGAAAACTCATGATGTATCTGCAGAGTCTGGTGTAAACATATTCATACAAACTCACATCCCTTGTTTTTTTACCAAAAACAAAAAAATACAAAAAAGAAAAAACCAATAACAATAGTAACGATTTATAAATTTTGTACATTTCAAAACGTAGTAAATTTTGGAAGTTTATTTTAGTTAGTTATTTCAAATTATATAAACAATATTTGAGAGATGGAAATACTTGTTTATAATTATCTGTCTACCTACTAATTCACTTTACCAATTTATTCACTGTATTAATAAACCAATAATGTTATTTTTTAAAATTCAATTAATGATTCATCACAACAATATTACATTCTGTAAATATGACATACATTTACGTTTATGGAGTGGCATATAATTTATTTTTTGTTTTATGAATATAATTACATGACTGTAAATTTAACATACCTTTGTTGATTACCATTTGACGTAAGAGCAGGAAGGAAGACAGGAAATGCAAGTTCTACAAAACCTGAAGATAATAATATAATCAAGAGTAATAAAATTATCAAAAGAACAGATATACTTCATTAACCTCTTCTTTAGCAAAACAAATCTCATGGTATAAACTGAATAATAATAGCATATTTTGGCTTGAAAGAGATAAACTATTAAAACTATATTATGTCACCATTTAAAAAAAAAAAAAAAACCCAACAAAACAAACATTAGCTATTATTTAATTATTTCTAAGAACTTACACTGTCCAAAGCTTCTAAAAATTACTGTCATAATGTCATCACAATTACAATTGTCTTTTTCTGAACTAGGAGGGAACCAACATTTTACTTCTTCATCTAAAACAAAGGTTCCATAGATACACATTTTAGCAAAAATTTATATCACTTGTATACCCAGTATATATAAGCAATGAATACAATTGTTTAACTGTCAACATTTTAACTAGATTATTTTAACTAGAAGGCAATCGTTGCTAATTATAAATTATTATAATAAAGTGAGCATATCTTGTAAATTCACAGACTAAATTTCTCACGTTATTGTAAATAAAAAGTAAAATAATAATAAAAAATAACTGTCATTAAAAAGCAAGATTTACTCCTTATCATTATAAACAAATGCTCACTTGAGAAAAATGTTGAAATTTTATTTATTAGCCATTAGGCATGGAGAAAATATTTGAAAATAACAATTACATGCTAATTACTGGAGTATTCATGTAATACTATATTATAATACCAGAGAAATTGGGCAGCATATCTAAAAATTTTTATTAGAAGAAGCAGTCTTGGTAATCTCAAATCTTTGGACGCATCTGAAATACATAAAATAATTATTAGGATTTTTTAAAAAAAATGTTTTTGCTGAAGGATGCCTTGTTACAATAAATGAACATTTAATTAAGAAAAAGAATAGACTGATATTTGATAGAAATTAGGATTTTAAATTGATTAAGATATTATAAAATTAACAAAATTTAACAAAATGTTATATTAAATGTTTAATTTATAAATGATTACAAGAGTTACCATTTTCTGTTTCCATAAAACATTTAATGAAACTGTGATCAAGAATAAGATTTTCCACAAAAGGTTCCACTGCATCACCAATATTGAGCTTTATTTCAGTCATGTATACTTCAGAAATCTTTGGTCTTGATAAGCTTGGTGGCAACATTCTAACAATATCAAATAAAGCAATTCTGAGAAAAATTTTATATCAACAAACCAAAATTCAAACTTACACACTGATCTGAAACATAATTTAAGATTTATCTTAAAATTATCAGGAGTTGCCAAAAATTTAATATGTTAATAAATCAAAATTATTAATTATAGGACTGAAATGAAATTAAGACATAAAATTCAAATTTAAAACTATTTTTTATATGTGTGTTTGTATTTTAACCAATTCTTTATTTTGTCATATAACGTTAGTTTTCTTTCAATGAAATAATTATAGCAAGTAAAACATACTTTAAAACACAGAGCAGTAGATTAAAAATATCATTCACACTATCTCCTAAAAGGTCTCTGTAGTCAGTAATAAACATCACCAAAATTTTCATATAGAAAGCAAGAATCTTCATAGATTTTTTGAATGATTTTTCATCACCTGCAGAAATGATCTGAAAATAAATTACAGTAAATCACAAATCATATCTGAACAATTTCCTAACATTAAATGTAAATGGTTTTAAGAAATTAATTATTTAATACTGAAGAAAGATTTTAAAAATGATTATTATAAATAAATTTCCATTAAAACTTAAATATCCTTTAATCAATAATTTCAATAACAACATTAATATTAATAATTTATTATTTACTTTTCATTAAAGAGTTTATTACCTTGCCTGTAGCATCAACTCTAGGAGCCAGTTGAAAAAGATACTCATAACCAGCACAGATTTCCTGACACAGAAAAATAATCATCCTGTGCACAGTCAGCTTGTTACTTAAAATGTCTTTGTACCGTGATGTAATTCTTAATAAATAACAGATAAACAAAATTAAAATAGATTTAAAAAAAAAAAGGATTATCAACTTACTGTATAATTATCATCATATAATATTCTGAATTAACTACCTACTATGTCTTTGTTACACCCATTACTAGTTTATAAGATAAAAATAATTTTATAATATAAACAAAATATAATCAATGAAAAACAAATAAAGAAGAAATAATGTTTACATGAAAACTCAAATAATAATTGAGGTAATATATATAAATAGCAGACTAAACCGAAATTTATTCTAAAATATAAATCAGTGTTTGTAATATAAATATTAAACTAACCAACAATTAATCCAAAGAGCTATTAAGAGTTACCTTGAAATTGCTTTCCAAATACTGACAACAACTTTGACATCAAGTGATGTCACTATTTGGCAAACTTCAAACAGACCTTCACAAACTAAAAAAACACGAAAAATGAAATAAAGTAGTAACAATAAAAATAAAATATAAAATATAAAAACTATGAGGTGTTTTTTTTCAGTAAAAAAAGGAAAATATCCATAAAAAGATTGCAAGGCAGTAAAGTCACAATGTCAATATAGCTACAGAAAGCAATACCATCTAATCAAGTTATCTACTGAAAAACTTTTTAAAAGACTGTAATATTTAAATAACTGGCCATTTACTAATATTTTAAATAAAATCAAGGATATTAAAATGAAAAAAAGCAAGCTGGGAATATCAACACAAATTACCTTCACATAAATCTTTTGTTTCTTCTCCATTGTACAAAACAATGACTTTGTCAAACATATTTAGGAATGCCTGAAGATTTAATAAAATAGTTTTTTATGTACTTAATTAAAAATTATATATATATAAAAAAATGAAGAAATAAGAAAAAATTTTAATTTTCAAATATTCATTTTACTCCAAGAATTAAGATCCCTTGCATCCTGCATGAAAGATGTTCACATCATAGAAAACAATAAAATGACCAAAGCATCCACACAATTTTAAATTCAAAACTACTTTTTGAAAATAATAATTATAAAGTTAAATGAAATACAGACAGTTCTGAAACTACCATTTGTACTGTATGAGCTTTACGAAATAGCATAGAGAGAGATTCCGAAAGAGTACTCAGTAGATCTTGATATAAGTCGGCACTGCCCTAAAAAACAAAGTTAAATTAAATCATAAGTACATTTCATATTACAGCAAGTTCTTGTTAATAACATCAACAATATATATATATATACATACACACATACTGACTGAATAAAACTTAGACTGAATTATGAAAATAAATGAAGGTATATTTCATGTTAGAATGTAATCAGTGTACCTTGCAGTGAGTGTATGTTCCTTTAAGTAGATGAATTGTGCAGCTTGGTAGAGAGTGAATATGACAGATATGGAGGTTTTCATAGCTGTTAACTGACTTAATACAGTTATCAATGCAATCTAAAATGTCAAAGACCATCTGAAATAGATAACAAAAAAAGAAATCAATTATCCAATTTGTTACAAAAGCAGCACTAATCAATGTTTATTATATTCTATCAAGATTCTTTTTTGGAATAAATATGATGATGTATTTTTTTCAAAATGTCTATATGTAATTATAGACTTAAAATACATCAACCAAAAATATTAACAATACTGTAACAACAACAATCAAAAAATAATAATATCAAGGATATTGTCAGAAATAAATAAAAGGATGAATTAAATATTATAAAAAAATTATATAATTCTTTCTTGTCAGTACCAATAATTTACTTTGAAAAGAAACACCCTTTTAACTACTCTTTCTAAATAGTTAACGAGCTATAAACCCAAATGATAAGAACATAACATAACTAATGTTACCTCAAGAAAGGAACTTATCAGTGGTACATTTTCATTAACTGCAGGTAGCTCAGAAATTTTCTCAAATATTTCATCAAACTTTGTACATGCCTGAAAATATAATTCTTTCTTACTCCAAAACCTTTTAAAAAATAATAGAACCCCCCCAAAAAAAATACACATATATAATATCACTCATGATCAGTGATGAAAAATTAAAATATTTCAAATATTAATTACTGTGAATGCGTAATCATGATAAAGATCAATCATATTACATTATCTGAAATGCATATTACCAGAAATTTGAAATGCTGGAAATAAGCCTGAAAATGGGATCTAAGTGACAACTCAAAATCCAGGTATATTTCATAGACAGCTTATACACATAGCCTGCAAGTGGTTTTATTTAACATTTTTTCTTGAAGCAAAGTTTGTATAAACCATCCCAAAACTATAAGCTAGCTTGCAAATATGTTGGTTAAGATATACTCAATCACCACATAATGTTCTTCCTTATTTTATTAGTATTTATCTGAAAATATTTCTTTGAGAATAATAAACTTGGTGTTCAGGATAATTTACCAATCTTGATATTTTGCTGAAAACTCTATCTTCTGCTTCATGTTGTTTCACAAGGGGCAAAAAGGTCTGACAAATGATTTTAAGGATTCCTGAAATAGAAGAAAAAAAAGATAAAAAATTCTAAGGACTATTTTACTGATGTATTGTATAAAATATTTCTGCTTCTTAACAATGTCATTTAAAAAGTCTGTGTTTTTGTTTTGTATTATAAAAAATTATTAAATATGACAAATTTTACAAACATATGTATTATAATACATTTTATTACAAAACAGATTCCAACAATCATAATGGTCAAACATATTGCTAAACCAAATCTTACCAACTGTTTCTTCTAGAGTGTTGACATCACCTAAAGTAGACTGAAATCACTGTTAAGGAAAACCTCAAATAATCATTTATATATTGTGAACTATGCTTAAAATAAAATAAAAAATTAGAAATTCACTCAGATAATATTACTAACATATCTTACATACTGCCTCTGTCTCTCTCTAATTTGTGATGCATATTTATATTACTAATTACATGTATAATATGTGTAGATTATATAATCATAATGTAATAACTATAAATCAATCTAAGAAATACTTTTCCTGATGAAAATCATTAACTGAGGTGATAGTGAAAATCTCAAGGATACAATCAATCTCGGTAATGTTTCATCTAGGTTTTGTTGACATTTTTCTTCACTCCAGCCAATAACATCCTCTAAAAATGCTGTCTGTGACATTATTTACTGTTCATAAGAAACTCAGTAAAATAAATATTTATTAGAAATAAAAATGTCATACTATAAATTAGATACTTTGAACCGTTTATAACCTTATGCAGTTTTAATGTTTGCATTTTGGGGGATATAATAAATTAATATAGTATATCACTGTATCATCATCATGTATGATGACATAACTTCGTAAGTCACAGATCATCATGATCGTGCATCAATCTTAGAATCTATCAAAAAAAAAAGTATCATGTACATGTTCTTTTTTTTCCGCTATATTTATTTAGTTCAATAATAACTAAAGGAGTTGGTAAACTTCGTGAATGTTGAATATTACGAATTAATAAATCAGTACAAGTTAGACTGGCGTACATTTATCACAAAAAAACATTTCTGGCAACCAAATTTGCCGCCTGGTAATAATTCTGTTTGTCGTAGTTTTCTACAAAAATTGTGCGCACCGCTCATCCGGAAATACTCTTAACAATTTATCCAACAAAAACAATAAGTTGAATTAATTAAGTTAATTTTAATTTTGGAGGTGCATTGAATTCACTTACAATATGTGACGCTACAGTTTATTTATGACAAATTACTGAAATTTGATTATAATTAAATCTTCATTACTCCAAATTTCCGGAAGTAGCCAACTTTGCGGGAAAATAGTTCGCGCCGTTTTTTCATCTGTTTGACATAGTTGTTTGGTAGATATAAAGAACTGTTAAATAAACATGCCAGAAATATTATGCGAAAAGAATAAGTGAGTACTTACAGAATGCAAAAATAAAATAAAAAATCCACAGATCAGGTTGTCTTTTTAATGAAGTGCCAAATATCGACAGGATCGTTTCAATTCTGTTTGATGTTACTAATACTAATAGTAATACAAAGTAATACTACTAACACTGTTAAGTTATTTAAAGTTGAATAAATAGGTATTATTAATGACATCGACAAAAATAGTTATGAAAAGCTACAATAAATTTAATTTAATTATTTAAATGCAGTTATTTATTTTGAGGTTTTAAAGACTTAATTATGAATAAATAACAAAACCACTGTGACATTTTAATTTTTTTTTTTATAAAGTGTCTTTATTTAGATCATGTATTAATGTGTGCATATAATTCAATTTTTTTTAAATTGTTTTTCTTTAAAGATGTCATAATGTAAACTAATAAAATCCCATATTAAACTAAAATGAAATACTTGAATAAGAATTTTAATTTTACCAAAATTTTAATAGTATTCTTATTATTATTATTTTTTTTTTTTCAGTATTGAACAGAAATGCCAAAATGAAGAGAAGGTATATTATAATAAAATGTGCTGTCATTGTATTAATATTAAAAATATAATAATAATAATTGCACCATTTTTCAACAACTTAAGTTAATATGATTCATTGAAACAATAAGTATAAAATATAATTTATAAATTTAATTCTTTATAAACTGTTTTTCCTTTCATTCTAAACTGGTTTCAGATTTTTAAATTTCAATACTTTCTATAATACAAAATTATTTTATCAGCTTAATAATCAAGTTTAAGGCAAACACATCACAATTGATAACTATCAGTTAAAAAAAGCCTATATATATCCATGTGTATGTATGTATATTCAGTACAATGTATTTCAGAGTCTTGTTACTGAAAATGAAGATGTAATGGAAGTAGATGAAAATTCTTTGAAGAAAAATGGAGAGGACACCATCTTTGATGAACCTGAGAAAAGAGAAGATAAATTAAGAAGGCGAAGTTAGTCCATTAACATTCATCTTCTTTTTTTTTTTTTTTTACAGAACTCCCAAAACAGTAACATCTCATTTCTGAATATTTAATCAATATAAAACCCTTAATTAGCTTCATTAAAGTATATTTTCTTCAATTTTTTTTAATTATTATGATTATTATTATTATTTGTTGGAGTAATTAATTTTTATTTTTACATTCCAGTGATATTTATTTTATGTTATTTACAGGTAAATCAATGGAAAAGAAATCAAAGAAATTATCCAATGGCCTAAACCATCAACCATCAATACTATCTATGTTCAATAAGGGGTGAGCTTAAACAAACATTAAATACTGATGTTATTATTTTTAACAAAAAACATTCTCTGCGTGTTAATTTACACTGAAAGAAATGAAAGAAATCAAAACACACGGGTGGAATATTATCTCATTTTCTTTTATATAGGACATTGTTTCCCTACAGTCTTGTTGTTTTTCAAAATCATTTTAAAAATATTTGTATTTTACTAGGAATATAAAGAAAAAAAGCCAATTCAGTAATTAAGTAGATTAATGGTAAGATTTGTTTATTTTTTTTGTTTTGTTTTTTTAATTTAATTAAAACACCAATGTTTAAACAAAACTTACTTTTATTTTTGACAGGCCTATGAAAAGAAAATCACTAGCTGATTCCAATGGAGAAATCATCAAAGAAGATGATTCTGAATTGAAGCGAGCAAGAATTGATAATGACGATGTTGAAAAAGAAAACAGTGAGAGGTAAGTAATTAGAAAGAACAAACATACCTTTATCTTCCGCCTTAATAATGTTTTATTAAAAGAAGTAATTTCTACAGTTTCTTTGATAGTTTTGATGATTTATTTATTTGTATTTGTTTTTGGCTCTGCAAAGAAATTTATAATTATTAAAAAAATGTGAATAGCTATTTTAAATCAAAGTATATATTTTTTTTATATTAGTACATGCTGGTTGTCACAGCACATTTGGTTTTTGGTTGTGACACATGTATGCACATATGCAGGATGCTCAGAGGCATTTACACATGGTCTACTTGGATACAGTCAGAAAATGTAAAAATATTAATATTCATATTTTAGAATCTTGCCAAATATTTTATTTTATTTTATTTTATTTTATTTTATTTTTTTGCTATTTATAAACTTTATTTATTATGGCCTTTCTCTCTTTTTAGTTGTAGGATTTTAAGCCAGAAATATGAAGAATCGACTGTAAGTCTGAAAACTACAATCCCTAAAAAATGCCATGAGTGTAAACAGCTGCTTGACGATCCAGATCTGAGACTTTTCCCTGGTGACCCTGAGGAAGCTGTGAGCTTATTTATTTAATTATTCATTTTAAACAAGGTGCCTCAGTAATTTACTAATAATTAGAAACATTTCAAACACTGAATTGCAAGAAATTAAACATTAAATTTGTTTGTTCTCAAAATGAATGTAACCAGTTATTTGTTCTCAATGAAATTGTCGATTTGTAAGAAACCAAATTTAATTTTTGTCCTTTAACAGTAATGATTCTTTTTCAATACTGATGTACATTTTAGATTTTTAATAAAAAAAAAAAAAGGGATTAGATTGTTAAATTTGGCTGAAATAATTAAATTTGAATTTTTACAAAAATATAACAATACATTTTCTGTTCATCTCTCTTTAAGTTTTTATTATTTTTTATTATTTTATTTTTTTCAATTTTTAGGTTGAAGAATTTATTGCTTTAACAGATCCAAAATTGCAGCTTTTCACAGGAGAAGAGGAAGAAATAAATTCCCATGATGAGCGACCACAACACAAAGTGACCAATTTTAGGTTCTTTGCACTTTATCATATATACTAGAACAGTTATTTAATCCCTATTTTTTTTTTTTTTTTTTTTTTTTTTTTTTTTCAACATCCTTTTGGTGCCTACTAGGTTAAATTTTAAGCTGGTCATGGAAATGTGATATGGATGCTTACATATATATATATAAAATGGTGAATATTTAGAAACTGTAGATTTTGTAATTTTAAACTGGTTCATTTTTTTTGTTTACATCATCAGTAAAAGTGTGCCTTTAAACATAATAGATAAAGAAAGGTTTTATTACACAATAACTTTAAATTTAATATCCACCTGGCATGAACAAATACATCTGAAAGTGTATATAATTATTAATTTAATTTTTTTTTTTCTATTTTATAGTGTTTATGACAAGAATACACATTTGTGTCCCTTTGATACTGGATTAATTGAGAAGAATGTGTATCTTTATCTAAGTGGAGTTATCAAGCCAATTTATGATGAAAACCCATCTCCTGAAGGTAACAATAACAACTGTCAGTTTTTCATGAATATATTCAAACGTTTAATTTTTGTACACCCTTTTAAGCCTAGATTTACATATTTTACTTTTTTTTATTCATTAATTTATTTTTTATTAAATTTTAATAAAAAAACCACAACATTTTAAAGACTAAATATACAATAGTATGTTTTCTTATATTTATGACATTTTATTTCCTTTGCTTGTTATATTAATTTATTCTCAGCTCTGGTCCTCCCTGTTATTTTATCATGTTTGTGATTAGTTAGTGAACTGTTTATTTTAATTCTTAATTTGTGATGGAAAAAATCCATTTATATCTTTCAGCCAAAGAAATATTTTAATTTTTTTTTTTATGAGCAAAGCAAACTTATTGATGTTTTATTACCAGAAATGATAAGCTCTTGGCAACATTATTTAAAAAGAAGAAAAGAATATAGTTTAGATAAAATTTCACTGGGAAGATTAAAATTAACAGTTTAATAAAACATTTTCATCCTTTTATTTTTATTTTTTATTTTTTTTTAAAGAACATATGGTGGTTATATTTTTTGTTTTAATGAGTTTAAAAAATTTTCATTTCATTTGTAGGTGGAATTCCGTGTCGCAGCATGGGACCAATTAATGAATGGTGGACGACTGGTTTCGATGGGGGAGAGAATGCTTTGGTTGGATTCAGCACTGCCTACGCTGACTACTTCTTAATGACGCCAAGTGAAGCCTATGCTCCATTCATTGCAGTGGTGAAGGAAAAGATTCACATGTCTAAAGTGCTGATAGAATTTCTTCAGAATAACCAGGATGCGACTTACGAAGATTTGCTAAATAAGATACAGGTAAAGTTCAGTCAGGAGACACTATTTCAGAACTTTGCCCTGATATATGTTAATAAATATTTTAGAATTCAGTCTTAATTTTAAATATTACTGTCAAAATCTTTTGAAAATATTAGCATTAATCGATGTTATTATCAATCTCTATTACTTTTTCTAATTATGATTGATAATCATAAATTATATCTATGTTTGGTGCATCTTATAGATAAAAGAATGTAACATTTTAACTTGTTTAAAAACAAAATAACTGATGTAATGAAGGTTTTTATTTAAATTGTATTTCAAGATAAATGAATAATTACAAAAGCAAATATTGAAAATACCTTTACTGGTTATTCCTATAAGCTGTTAAAACCTGTAAGAATCCAATATTGTAGAGTTTTCAAATTCAAGTACTTACATATCTTTAAATTTCATGAAAATGTATAAAAGTCCATAAGAAAACATGTTTTGGTGTTTAATGGAGTTCAGTTCTTCACTTTTCTCATATCCGTATATATCATTCAAAACCAAATTTTGTTGGAGCTCCAATAATGAATGTCCTATATATAGTACTGGGTACAGACACAATTGTATATGTGAATCAAAACAGTCATTATTGCCCCACAGAGATCCATAAAGTAGTGTTTGTCCTTAAAACTACTTAAAAAGTCCAGAAATTGTACTCAAATTTTAACTAATATTTTTACAGACGACAGTTCCTCCTGCAGGTGTCACTAGTTTTTCTGAAGATTCGCTCTTACGCCACGCTCAGTTTATTGTTGATCAGGTAATTAAAATAGAAATAATTGTTTTATTTAATAATTAGTGCACTTATAAACATTTGAAAAAGACCTTGAGACACTCTTTACACTGGAAACAAATTTATTACATAAATTTATTTTCAGTGCTTATTGAGAATAAAATAATTTCTTAATCTCTTGATATTTTTGTAATATTAGATTTTAAAAAATATTGAAATCTGATGTGCAGCCAGACTAGCAGCTAAAGCAGTTTGGAATATTTTTCCTTTAAAAGAAGCAACAGTTTCAAATTGAAGTGTACTGTAGCTCAAGGGATGTGACATGGTTGTTATTAGGATCCATCCTTTTGGGGTTATTATTAGTTATGTCCATAGTTTAACATCCAGTATATCAAATTTCATAATATGTGTGTTCCTGTTTGTGGAAAGGTATAAAAATGAAAAACTTTCTGCTCTGAGATAAAAATGGTCCTCGAAATGAGGCAGCAGCCTTTCTTTCTCATCTCAGATAAAAACTCTTCTTTGAACTACATGATCTATATCAGGATATGTTGAAGGGTTTTAAACAAAAACATGATTCATTCATTTGTGACAGGTTCAGAGTTACGATGAATCTGCCGATCCTGATGAAGGTTTACTTATCACAACACCTTGCATGCGAGCTCTAATCAAACTAGCTGGCGTCACCCTTGGAAAACGGTATTTTCATTGTTCCAGTTGTTGTTTTTTACCTTTTGGATATTTTTTTCATATCACATATTTCAAACTAATCTTTATTTGTCTGATCAAAGCATAATGCAGTTATGATTTTTTTTTTTAACTTATTTATTCAGGTCAAAACAGAAACTGAGTAATGTATGTGTTGTTTTTTGTCGTTTTTCTCACTTTCTTAGAAAAAGAAGAAATTATGTTGAATATCCTAAATGAGATAGGTTGATGGTTTTATTTATGTTACAGATCCCATGTTTTTATTATTTTACTATTATTATTCTTATTATTATTTGGTCTCAGTACATAAACAAACAAATGTTCTCCATTTCTTACAGACGAGCTATCCAAAAACAAATGAAACAACCCAGAGTGAAAAAATCAACATTTACTCTGGCTACCACAACACCCCTAGTGCGAGGTATCTTTGACAGCATGTTCCAGGATCAGATTTGTGAAAAGGGTCAAAGTTCAGGAAGAAAACGAAGATGCGGAATCTGTGAAATATGTCAGCAGCCAGACTGTGGAAAATGTGCATCGTGTAAAGACATGGTTAAGTTTGGAGGAAGTGGCAGGTCCAAGCAGGCATGTCATGAAAGAAGGTTAGAAGAAAAATAATACATTAACTTTTAAATGTAACATTGAAAAATTATCAAGCTGGCCCAGCGAAATGATGTCAGTTTCTGAGAATTCTTCGGGTCATTAAATATTTCCATGCTGATTTGATTTTAAACAAAGATAATATTTAATTTTAAATGTTAGCATTAAGCCACCTTGTAAGATCACATAATTCATTAGGTTACTAGATATTTTTCTATGCCGATGTGATTAAAAATGTATCAAAATGTTTGACTGAGATTTTAGCTTGTCTAGAAATATAATTTAAGATCAGTTCATGGAGTTTTATAAATTCAAACTTAATTTAAAAACATTAATTTTGCAATAAGATATTTAAATTATTATTATTATTGTCATTGTCATCTCTTATTATTCTGGTATTTATAGATGTCCAAATATGGCAGTGAGAGATGCTGATGAAGATGATTGTCTGGATGATGATGTTGATGCTGTGACTGATGATAAGGTATTTATGATGAGCAGCAACTGATTAATTTTATATACCTTCCTATAAACAGGAACAT
This sequence comes from Chrysomallon squamiferum, assembly GCA_012295275.1. Classification (NCBI taxonomy): domain Eukaryota; kingdom Metazoa; phylum Mollusca; class Gastropoda; order Neomphalida; family Peltospiridae; genus Chrysomallon; species Chrysomallon squamiferum. The sequence goes on along the minus strand of CM022672.1, from coordinate 11,586,916 downwards.
ACATGCCCCAGGTTTTGTTATACTTGATATTAAATTTATTTACTTTCACTTTTTTATCTTTTTTTTCAAATGATTATAACAGACATTCTTCTTTTGCATCATTTCAAACTGCAAATAAACTGTTGCTTATTTTATTACTGCTGTATACAAAATTTTGAAATACTTTTTTTTTAAAAATACTTCATTGTTTTTAAATACTTTTTTTTTTTTTATCCGTTTTTATACTGGATTTTGTGTAACAGTTTCTTATCTTTTTGAAATAGGCATCACCACCTACGCCTAAGAAACACAGGGCTGTTGTAAACATAAAGGTATTTATAAAATTGTTTAAACTTTAACATCCATGATTTTGCACCATAATGGTAATGTAAACGATTATAATCTGCTAATCAAAGACTTGCTTTGTCAGCTTTTTAGAATGTATACTCCAAAAATTAATAATAATTAAAATTTACATGCGTAAGATATTGAAATATGAAAAGAACATCACAAATTATTAAAATAATTTTGTGTACTTACTTGCACTGTACCCATGTCTGGCTGAAAATGTATATATGAACACTGGATCTTGTTTTTCAAATTATTTTTATAATATGTAATTAATGCTTTTATTTCATTTGTTTCTTATTATTATTTTGTTCTTATTCATACAGAATACAATTACATGGAGTGGGAAGCCTGTAAAAAATATTTCTTCAAAGATTTTCTATGGTGCAGTCAATGTTAACAATGAACTTGTAAGTAAATACCCTGATTTGGATTCCTTGATTTAATATAGACATTATTAATTGTTTGTGTAGCAAAATACTAATACGTTTTGATTATTATTATTATTAATTTTTTATTTAACAAAAAAATTTATTTATTATTTTTTGTTTTTATTTATTTATTTATTTTGTTGATTTAGTGGTTTTAGAAACATGAAAAATCAGTTACATTTTAATTAATACAGGAGATATCTCCACATATTACACTAGCTTATGTGACACTGAAAGGTTTAAAGATGCTGTATAGTTGCAGCAGAGTCATTGTTAAAATTTTCAGAAATGAAGACATATAATTTATGTTTGTTTATATTTAAGCCTTATTACTTCATATTTTTATAAGTCTTATTTTGTTTTATGATAACTGTATGAGACATTTAAATGTTCTGGAAATAATAAAAAAATCTGTGCATTTTATTTTTTTTTGAACTTTTCATCTTAAAATTAATTTTGTTTACCATATTTGATAAAAGACCATCTCTCTTTGACAAATTCCATTAGCAGACTGTTGTTGTAAGTTTTAACTGGAAAATATATAATAAAATTAAACTGAAAAATTGATAATTGCAAATGGTGTGAAATGTATTGAGAATCTGTTTTTATAAAACGAAGCAGTTTTTGTAATAATAAACAAAATGAGATTTTTTAATTATTTGTAGATTGAAGTTGGAGATTTTGTTTCTGTAAAACCACAAGATCCAACATGTCCATTGTATGTAGCCAAAGTCTGCTACATGTGGCAGAATTCAGATGGGAGAAAGAAATATCATGCTCACTGGTTCAGGTAATGATCAAGCAGACTTTTATTGAAAACCGAAATAATAAAATAACATAATTTTTTTTATATATATATCACATTGAAACTAATTTACATTCACAAAATTTTATTTATTCTTATTCCAATTCCATGTGCCTTTTGGAGATAAATAAAAAGGTAACAAGTTAATATTTTGTTTGTTTCTTAATATTTTTGATAAAGTAATAAACATTTTTCTATGACTTGTATATTTTGGTCTGTTAATCACTTTCATTTTAGTTTCTTCTCCACCAACTCTTCTGCTTTTAATTATATAGTTAATTTTAGGCTGCAGTTCCCAACCCCTCAAAGGTTTTGGTGTCCCCTTTGACATAAAAGCCAACCAAGTTCTGGAAAAAGTTGATTAAATTCAGATACATTAAATAAAAAAAGGAACTTACTTTATTTTATTTTTTTTTATTTTACTTTCTTTAACGAATATAATCATATTTACAATGTTTAGTTGTTATGATTTAAACATTCTTAGTTTACTAAACATTTAGAATATGTACTAGACCTGTATGATTGTATTCCTTAATATAGTTTATAAAACAGTTCAAATTTAATATTTTACTTACTTTGAATGACAGAAAATACTGGCCATTGCTGTTAATGGGTTCAGAAATCTTTTCCTTAATAGATCAAATTCAAATTGCCTCCATATGTAAAGAATTTGTGCAGAAGAAAAGGGTTATATTTCAATAATACTTAAAGCTATTTGTGAAAAATAATTATTTACTATTTTCAGTCGAGGTAGTGAAACAGTTCTTGGAGAAGCCTCTGATCCACTTGAGTTGTTCATGGTTGATGAATGTGATGACACTGATTTTGAAGGAATAATTGGGAAAGTTAAGGTAATGTGCATATCTTACTACATCATCACTGTCTAAATTTGTTTAAATCTCTGTATTTCTCTTCTGTGTTTTTTTCAGAGATTTTATTTTAATATCATTGCTCAGTATATGTTTAGTTATTGTTTTAGGATAAAATATTGGTTTCATGTTCTTTTTTTCTTTTTTTTTTTTTTTTTTTTTTTTTTTTTTTTTTTTTTTTTTAATTCTTATAATCACTTCATTCTGTATTTATTGCAGCACAGTGAAGTACTCCATGTTTTAACAGTATTATTTTAGCTGACCGAATTTCTTGAAATATATCATGATAACAAATTATAGTAAAGAGAGATTTTAAAAATACACTTAATGTTTCTTGCATTTTCCGAATTTTTCGTATAACTCTTTTCTATAATGTTTAAAATATCCTGATGTTTATTTTACAGGTGATTTTCAAAGAGGTGCATTCTGACTGGCATATGAGAGGAGGTCTGGGGCTTGATGATGACAAAGTCATTACAGAAGATGATGGGAAGACTTACTTTTATCAGAAATGGTAATTTATCTCTGTGATACAAAACTAATCTCACAGGCTGTGGCTGTGAAATGTAGTTTTGTTTATTGAGAGGTCATAACACAGTTCAGCTGATCAGTGGCATAATTTGTAATAATCAGTCCCATTGATATTTAATTATATTATTAGTGTATATATCCTGATACATTGCTAAGTTAAGATAGCAAACAAAACAATTTACATATATGCTATATTAAATTATTTTTTTTAATTTTATGCTTTTGGCAAGGGACACTGGTTAATAATATAGATGTAAATGTAACTGGTAAGAGATGCCATCTTTTTTCTGTTTCATAATTCATTTTTCTGTTCTTTGAAATGTTATTACTGTCTGTTTTAGGTATGATCCTGTTTTGGCCAGGTATGAAGATGTCCCAGAAGAAATGGTTCCTGAGGAAAATGTTCGACATAAATATTGTCTTAGCTGTCACAGGCTGGAAGCCCTTAGAAAGGTTAGCTTTATTAACACACTGTTTATATCTTTCTCTTTTTACATTTGTTTTCATTTAGATTTGTTAACATACTAACAATTTTATGCTCCTATCTTTTTAAAGATGAAATTGAATGCATTTTTGCTAAAAATTTAAAAGCAGATGTATCCAAATGTTGGGAATGTTTTGAAAATGCACATATTAAGTTCCAGTCATATGTTAATGTTTTTCTGATTGTTTGGTTTTCTTATGGTTAAATATTCTTTCAAACAAATAGCATCCTGATGTAAAATTGTAATTTTCTGTTTATTCCACATTAGAGTAATTGCAGCACTTCATTTTTTGTTATGATCATGTTTAACATAAAATACTAAATTTGTATTTTGATTTCAATATTTTTTTAATTTTTATTTTCTTCTTCTTTCTTTATTTTTGACATATAAAAGTAATTGAAAGGTCACAGCTAGTGCTCGTCAAATTTAGACAACATCAGATGGGAATACCTTTAGCAAAGATGTTAGTGATAAAATAAATTGTTTGTTAAAATCTTGTTTACAGAGAGATACAATTGCTGTTGGTGATGAAATTGAGTCACCTGATGGTGAGTCGAAGAAGACATTTTACAGCAGTGTGCGGAAAAATGGTGCTGAATACAAGATTGGCGACTGTTGTTATCTTCTTCCTGATGCTTTTAACTTTGCTATCAAACATGTCAACTCTAACAAAAAGAACAAAAATGACACCAAGGTAGGGATGTAGGGATAGGACTTAAATCAGTTATTCCATATTTATACTTTAAAAATATATTTTGTATTTAAATGGGTTTCTTATGCTCTCTCTCTCTCTCTCTCTCTCTCTCTCTCTCTCTCTCTCTCTCTCTCTCTCTCTCTCTCTCTCTCTCTCTCTCTCTCTCTCTCTCTCTCTCTCTCTCTCTCTCTCACTCTCACTCTATCTATCTAGCTGTCTCACTCACTTGTTTTTTTGTATTCTCTTCTAAAGGTTGATGAGGAAATTTACCCAGAGGCATACAGGAAAACAGATTACATAAAAGGATCAAATGAAGCATGTCCTGAACCTTATAGAATTGGACGCATCAAAGAGATCTACTGCAGAAAGCAGCAGTTGTCATCAAAATTTGTCAATCTTGCAGACATCAGACTGAAAGTTAATAAATTTTATAGGTTAGTTTCACTTGTATGTTTTAAATCATAAGCATTAAAAAGGTAAATTGATCTTATATATTTTAAATCATAAGAGTTAAGATGCATCAATCTTATGTATTTTAGATTACGAGAGTTAAACATAAGGGTTAAAGCTTCATCAGACTAATGTAGTTTAAATAATGAGAATTAATTATGCATCAGTCTTACCTATTTTAAATTATGAGAGTTAATGAAGTATTGAAAATTACTCCCATTCCCAAAAATGTATTTCATAATTTATACTAATAAACATAGTAATAGAAAGAAAACAAAAATTGTGCTGGTTTTATTTTGTATTCATTTTTATTTATTTATTTATTTATTTACATACATACATCTAAGTGTAATAGATTACTGTTATAATTTTATCCTAAATGTTTCATAATACATTTTTTTCAGACCTGAAAATACTCATAAAGGAAATCAGGGTTGCTATTTTTCTGATTTCAATATGTTGTATTGGTCAGATGAAGGTTAGAATTATTATTGTTATTATTATTATTATTCTATTATTATTACTATCACCATTACTATTCTTAATGTTATTACTATTATTATTATTATTGGGTGGTTCCATGTGCTTAAGTTTAGTTTGCATTTTCTTCAACTAGAGGTTTAAAACATTTCTAAATTAACAGTTTATATGTTTTCAGTATAATCTGTCTTGAAATTATAAATTTATTCCTGTTATCTGTAATAATATTTAATTTTTATTTATTTAAAATGCCTTATTCACATAATGACTTAATATTTATGAAGATTAAAAAATATTTATTTATTTATTGTTATTATTATTATTATTACTGTTATTTTTGTTTGTTTATTTGTTTATTTGTTATCTTTGTGAAAATCTGAAGTATAGTACTTGCTTGCAGAGGCCATTGTTGATTTGAAGTTGGTGGATGGAAAGTGCACTGTTGTGTACGGTGAAAATTTAACAGAGGACAAAGATGAATATTTTATGAAAGCTCCTGACAGATTTTATTTCAATGAGGTATTTATATGATATGTTCTTTCAGTGATATTAATATTTTACATGTAAAATAGATCCTGAAAGATGTATGTTACCAGGTTATCATTAGCATGCAATGTATATATTTATTTGACATAAAGTTATTAAAATTATTGTTACTCATCCTTAAACTTAAGCATCCCAGTCAAAAATAACAAATTTGAGAATACTTTTCACTTAAAATGTAAAATGTAAAATACTAATTTATTTTATTTCAATTTCCTTATTATTATTTTTGTTTTGATATTTACATTACATTTTGTATTTAATTTAGTAAGTTATTAATGATATATATTTATTAAAAGCTTTCTTTTTTTCTCTCTCTTTCTGTATTAATAATATGTTTTTATTAAACTTCCTGGGTTTTTTTTTTTTTTTTTTTGATTTTGAACACCACAAATTCAGTCTTTAATTTATTAAATATCTTTACAGTAATGTGAGCAGATTTAATAACTAACTTATATGGATAAAGAATATTTTAACAAAATTGTGTTCCAGGCCTATAACAGCAAACTAAGAACATTTGAAGAACCCCCATCAAAGATTCAACTTATGGGAACGAAAGGAAAGGTACACATTTCTTTCTTTTTTTATTTATGATGTTTATATAACATTTTATTTCTAATTTACTTGAAATATTACATACAATTACAAAATTCATAAAGGAAATAATAAATAATTTTTATTTTATTTTTTGGTTTTGGTTTTGTTGTTGGTACAAACAGTGTTTCATAAACTATTTCTATCATTCATCTTCAAATAGCTTATTAGAAGGAATACATTTTAATTTTGTATTAGTATTGTTATTATTATTGCTATTATTATTATTGTCATTTTTATTGCTACTATTGTTACTGCTGTTGTTGATGTTGTAGTCATTGTTATTATTATTATTACTACTACTCAGGGAAAGGGAAAAGGTAAAGGGAAGGGAAAATCTACTGTAGTTGAAAATGAACAACAAAAGGATTCTGTCCCAGTTCAGCGTCTCAAAACTTTGGATGTATTTGCTGGTTGTGGAGGTAAAAATTCCTTTTATATTTTTTATCAGCTGAAAATCTAAATTAACAAAGTTAGTGGTATATCATTGCATCATCATTTTGAAATGAATAATCTTTTGTTATGTTTATTCTATGAAGTAGCTCATCAGTTTCTAATTCATGGAATATCCAGTCACAATTTTAAGAGATTTTAATAAAAAAAAAAAAATAATTTTTTTTTTAATTTTTTTAAAAATTCTTCTGTTAGTTCCAAGTTGTGCAATTACAGTTCATTGATTGTGTAACACCAATAAAAAGGTTTTGGGTGTATTCATGTAAATGTTAATAATTGTATATCATGAAAGATTTCACTTGCATATAACTGAGTAAAAAAAAATATATATGTGTGTTATCATTTGTGATGTTTTTTATCTGGGCATTAATTACTGTTAATATTTTAATTGGTCAGTGGGTTTTTTTTAAAGTCAATTTTGAAAAATTCACTGGTTCTTATCTTATCATTTTTTTCTAAAATTAATTTAAATTTTACTTTTTTGTTCAGATAAAAATCAATCAACCAAAATACTAAATATTTATCTTTTTTCATTAATTGATAATTCAGGTTTCATTATTCTTAAGAGTATATTTGAAATATACAAAATATCATAAAAATGCAGGTTTAAAAGAAAAATTTCATCTCTTCAGCTAAAACAACAGTTCAGTATAAAATGTTTAATAATAATTTATACAGGACTGTCAGAAGGTTTTCACCAGGCTGGTGTTGCTGAATCTCGCTGGGCTATTGAGAAAGAAGAACCTGCAGCTCAGGCTTTCCGACTCAATAATCCAGGTTGTACAGTTTTCACGGAAGACTGCAATGATCTCTTGAAGAGAGTTATGAATGTAAGTGATTTGCTCATAGGAGTTTTTATACCTTTAATTATATTTTCTTTTTTAAATAGATCAGTATGAGTTTTATATGATTTTCATTTTTCTTTAAGACATATTTCTAGAAATTCAATAAAATTTAAATAGATGAATTTGATGTTTATATATTTTTTCTTTTTGTAATAACAGTTTCAGAAATGTTATTTGTTGCTAGACCAGTAAAAGTTTTATACTGTTTATGTTATTTTATAATTGAATTAAAATGTTTATTTTAAATAGATTAATAAACTATTTTTCATTTTTATTTTATTATTATTATTATTATTATTATTATTATTATTAGTTATACTTATAGATTTAATATTATATTTTAACATATATTTATGTGAAAATATTGTCTCAAAGGTTTCATTAAATATGAAAATGGGTAATGAAAATTGAATAACAAGCATCAACTATTTTTGAGGTACAGAAAGATCTGATATCAAAGACCTAGATCATTTTTATATCTCAAAAATAATACAAAAGACTATAACACTCATAATGTAAATTCTTGAGACCTACTCACCCAGTGGCATTCTAAAAGTTTTGTTATTAAAAAAAAAAAAAAAAATTATAATAATAGAATAAAAAAAAAAAAAAAAAATAATAATAATAAAAATAAAAAAAAATAAAATAAAATAAAAAAAAAAAAAAAAAATAAAATAAAATAAAATAAAATAAAATAAAATAAAATAAAATAAAATAAATAAACTAAATAATAATAATAATAATTAAAAAACATTATCTGAATATTTCGTGACCATATTACAAATACCAATTTCAAACCTTGCTTTATTTCCATCACCAAATTTTTTAGCATTATTTATTGGAAATTTGATACTAGGGAAACCTTTATTAAATAAATGGTAAACTATAACCAATGTTTATTTAATAACATTTTGAATTTAAAAAAACATAACAATTATTTTAGGGTGAATTAACGGACTCTCTAGGACAAAAACTACCTCAAAAAGGAGAAGTGGAGTTATTGTGTGGTGGTCCTCCATGTCAAGGATTCAGTGGAATGAATCGTTTCAATTCCAGAGAATATTCCATGTTTAAGGTAAAATGATGGTTATATATTTTTTGTAAAGAAAATTACTTGGCATTTTACACAAGTTATTTATTTATTTATTTGTTTATGTATTTATTATTAGTAGTATTAGTGTTGTTAGTATTATCTTATGATATCATGTAGATGTCAGGTAATCCTTGACAAACTGGGAAAAAGAGCCACATTTCAATGATTTTCTTTAATTAGTTTATTAAGTGCTGTTTACTGTTTTGGTTATTATTTATTTATTTATATATATTTTTGTTGTAATTATTATTATATTATGATTATTATTTTTAATAATGTTTCTATATATGAAATGCTGTTACAGTAAAAACAAAATATTATTTTTCATGCATCCTAGCTAGCATTTTATTATTAGCAAGGATTCAAATATAACAGTAAATTGTATGTATATACACATTTAATCATGTAAAATATGTTTACCTTTCAGAATTCTCTCATCTCGTCATATCTCAGCTACTGTGACTACTACAGACCTCGTTTCTTCTTGCTGGAAAATGTCAGAAATTTTGTGTCTTTCAAACGCAGCATGGTGCTAAAACTGACTCTTCGGTGTCTAGTTAGAATGGGCTATCAGTGTACATTTGGCATTCTTCAGGCTGGAAGTTATGGAGTTTCTCAAACTAGGAGAAGGTTTGAATGATGTTTTGTTAAATCTGAAAACATTTGGGGATTTGGTTTTTTTACACCATCTGACAAATGAAATATAATTTGCCAAACATAATAAATGGAGGTTTTTCTTGTTCTCATTTTTCTTCAGGAGATAACTTTTTGATAACACTGAATCAGATAGTTATATTTTGTATTGAACCACTTGACATATATATATAGTTTAAAATATTTTCAACATATACTTGTCATATTTAAAAGAATTTAAGAAAGTTGATTTATATCAATAACTTTAGAATACCTGAGAGAGTTTTTAGTCTTTTAATACAGTTCGTATTAATCATTCTGATGTTTCACAGAGTTATTCTTATTAAATCCATTCTGTTTGCAAGCAACCCATTTTAAATAATAATCAAAAATAATAAATAATAATCAAAAATATATATATTTATTTTATTACAGAGCTATTATTTTGGCAGCAGCACCAGGTGAAAAGCTGCCATTTTACCCAGAACCCTTGCACACATTCTCACCTAGAGCTATGCAGATTTCAGTGATGGTTGATGAGAAAAAGGTATTACTGCTTTGCAGCTTAGAAAACATTTTAATATTTACAGGCTTTAAATATCTTTTACATAATAATTCAATGTCTTATATTATAGGGGTTTTCATAGTCATTAGTATTTTGCTTTAATTGTCGGATTTGTTTTATTTATCTTAGAAATTATTACTACATGAATGATTAAACAAAAATAAAAAAATAAAAAATCAGATTATAAAAATAACTTTCTGTATTAATTTATTCACGGCTACACTGAAATTTTGTTTAATGATACTTTTTTTTTTTTTCAAATTTCATCTATTTTTTATTTTTAATTACAATTGTATAGCTTTATTTTGTGTTTCTTTTTTTATCAGTTTAGTTCCAACATCACAAGAACAGTTTCGATGCCATTCCGAACTATCACAGTAAGAGATGCAATGTCTGACCTGCCCGAAATAAGGAATGGAGCAAAGAAAGAGGAGATATCTTATAAGGGCGATGCTCAAACACACTTTCAGAGACTGGTAACGTCAGTTTACTTCTACTATAAATGAACTTTTAAAACAGCTCATTTAGTTATTTATTTATTTATTATAATTATTATTTTTTTTTTATAATTATATTACAAATTTTTCATATACATAAATATTTAGGAAGTAATAAGAATATGGAATTTCTAATCTCACTTTCTTAATAAAGCCTTTTTCAAGATGTATTAAATTTTAAGGGAATTTGTTAGAGCACAAAACATGATCCAACTTAATATACAGGATCAATCCATTTTTCGTGCAGCCATTTGCCTCCTTCCCAGGGACTAACTGGTTTTATCACATGCAAGACGTTTTCATTGGAAAGTGCGTACAAAAGAAATGAAATATGTCCACTTTCTATAGCTGTTTTTTCTTTAAATTTTAAAAAATTTCTCCCTTGCTAATGAATTACTGATGATAATGTACTAATGTTTAAAAAACTTGTCTCAAATTTTGTATTTTGTTTTCCACAGATGAGAGGCAAACAGCACCAGCCCATACTTCGAGATCACATATGTAAAGAAATGAGTCCTCTGGTTCATGCACGCATGCATCACATTCCACTGGCCCCTGGTTCTGACTGGAGAGACCTGCCAAACATCGAAGTACGACTGTCAGATGGAACAAAAGCTAAGAAACTGTATGTTGTCTCGACTTCTCTTTTGATATTTACTTGTTTTCAATATCAAAAATAACTCTTCTCTTTAGATTTATAAATGCTAATTGAGAGATTGTCTAAAATTCATTACAACAAGTTAATTTAGCAGCAAGTTGATTTAGGAAATTATATTATAAGAATTTGTTGGGGTTTTTTAAAAGAAAAAATTGTTATCATAAGCTAATATTATGAAAGGGGTAAAAACAAAAAAAAAGAAAGAATATGATGTTCAAAAGTCATCAATTTAAAATTGTATCTTTGCAGTTTCTTGGAATAATAAAGAAAGAATATACTGATAGTAAAAATGCTAAAATTTCTAGATTTAATGAAATACGTTTAAAAGGAATGGAGAAAAAGGAGATTTCGATATGTTAAAAAGTTTGATTTCTGTTTCAGCCTCTACACTCACCATGATAAGAGAAATGGTAAGAGTAAGACCGGACAGCTGAGAGGGGTGTGTTCCTGTGTGGAAGGAAAGGCATGCGATACAATGGATCGACAGTTCAACACACTGATTCCTTGGTGTCTGCCACACACTGGCAATCGCCACAACCACTGGGCGGGACTCTATGGAAGGCTGGAGTGGGACGGTTTCTTCAGTACAACTGTCACCAACCCCGAGCCAATGGGAAAACAGGTTATTTTAAAAGCATTTCTGTTGTTTTAAGATTTATTTTTTCTCATTGAAATGTTGGTTATCATTTTATTTCATATATATATATTATTACTTATTGTTGCAAAAATTGTATTCCTATAATACATTTCTTTGAGAGTTTAAATAATTTATTAAAATGAAATAGAAAAAATTAATATTATTACTGTTTATATTTTATGCTGACATTAACTTTTACAAGGTTTGAAGGATTTTCTGGATGTTTTTAATGCATAAATTTTTGTATTAACCAAATGGATTAATAAGTATTTTTATGATAATACACTTTTAACATAAAATCTTAAATTTTATATTGTGTCATTTACTGACCATAGTATATATAATTTTAAATTTTAATACTGCAGTTATTGTGTTTTAATATTACACAACTAAATTTCATTTTTTTTAATCATTTATTTTAGTAAAATATTGTTCCATACGAAATAATACACCATTTATAGATGATGCAATTAATGGACTTCTTAATTGTTTATATAGCTTTCTGTCTCTGTTAGTCTATTAATTATGCTTTTATGTATTTATATATGTATGTATACTGGAGAAAATTTAAGATTTCAGAACTTTTTGGATTCAGTATTTCACATAGAGGAACGTCAACCCATATAAAAATGTTAATGTCAAAATGTATGTATGAATGTATTTATACATTTAATGATTGATTGATTGATTTGTTATTTGTGTTTACTTTACCTGCAGGGGCGTGTACTTCACCCAGAACAAGACAGAGTGGTCAGTGTGAGGGAATGTGCCAGATCTCAGGGTTTTCCTGACACTTACAGATTCTTTGGAAACATTCTGGACAAGCACAGACAGGTGGGTTTCTTCAGAAATTGTGTAGTCCAAATAATATATTACATGTTCAGGATCCATTATCCTAAATGTTTGGGACTGGAAACGTTTCAGATTTATGAGTATAAGCCTTAAAATATGATCAAATTCTGAGCAAAAAACTCATTGATATTTCGTGTATAGCTTGTTCCTTATTCTTCAGGTACTTCATGTATTTTTTATAAAAATCATAATTTTGGCTTCTGAAGAAAGTTTATTTCCCTTCTTTCTTTTTTAATGATATAATGTCAGTTTTGACACTGACTGCATTTTATAAATGGATATGTAATAAATACCATTTCTTTTTAAAATAAAAGATTTAAAAATAAAAGCTGCAAACAATATGTTAAAATAATCATATAGTTTTTAAACCCTAACAATGAATTGTAAAACCTAAACGGATACATTTTGTATTACTTGATGAGAAAACAGTTGAAAAACCTAAGACAATAGAAGAATAAAAATAGACAATATAACTACACTTTTTTATTTTTTATTTTTTATATTTGTAGGTTGGAAATGCTGTGCCCCCTCCAATGGCTAGACAGATTGGTTTAGAAATCAAGAAGTGTTTAGTATGGAAAACAGAATCAGTCAACAAAGAATCAGAACAAACAAAACAGGAAACAAATATTGACATGAAAATAGAAAATGGTCAGTTTGATCAAGCAATAGAAAAAGAGAAACTTGAGACGTCAAAAACAGTTGTTTCCCCTGTGAAACCTGGCTCTTCTGGATTGTGAAGAATTTCATTTTTAGGCAAAACAATACACAAACCTTCTCAGCTTAATAGTGTTGTTGAGAATTAACTAGTTTTCTTATAGATTCTTTTTATGTGAAGTTCTCTATTTTTTCATGCATGGCTTACAATTTAATATATATTTTCCCAGTAGTGTATTAAATATGTAGACCACAAGGTGAGATATTGAAAAACGGAGACTTTCAAATCATTGAAAGATTTAAAAAAATAATAATAATTATTATATTATCCAAAGTTTATGGTTTATTATGTTTATAAAGAAATAACTCAAATTGTTAATGAAATTTTTTAACATTATTGCAAAATGAGTTACAACATGAAAACCCCCCAAACCCACACACCCTAATGAATTTGCCAGTTTTTATCCTATTAATATATTTAAAAGAAACCCTCAAAATTAATTCTTTATATCATATATTTGAAGGTTCATCTTTTACTAATTGATCATATATTAAAATTGTACATATTTACCATCTAGTAATGTAAATGAAATCTGAGCCTGCCTTCTGTCCACATCTTCATTGTTACTATGAAATATTTAATATTACTGGAAGTGGTGTTACAAAAATATTTTTAATTAAAATTCCAAAGAGGTGGGGTATGAAATCTGGATAAATGTATTTTTATTTAATATAAATCTGATATTTATAACATCCATGTACATGTATTAATTTCAAGATGGAGAGAATTTGCTTATTGTCGTTTTTATTACTTGACATTAATATTTTATTGCATTTTTTCATAAATCATCATTTATTTTAATAAATTTTATTTAATATTTATTTCTTGTTTATTTATGAAATTAATTTATTCACATTAAAACAAGAAGAAAAGATTAATTTGAGAGAGTAATGGCATTAAAATTTCATATATTTATGAACACCAACATCTGTATTTACATCAAAAAACTAATATTTTCTCTTAGAATTTCTATGCCAGGTGCATTCTTTTCTAAATAAAAATATTGGACATTTAAACTTAAAATTGAATAAAATTACTTATAAAAATAATAGAGTGAACTAATTTGAACATATTTATGTACAAAAACAAAAATAAATAAATGAAAGACCTTTTATAACGTAATTTTAATGGAGTCGGGTGACTTTATTTTATGCTGATAAAATTTAATTTTCAGATAATTGTTTAAAAAATAATTAGATTGTAGTATTTATGAGAGACATCATTGCCAGACTTAATAGTGCTTGTTCATGAGATTATACAAAATCTAAATGAAATTACAAATGTTTTGTTGATATCTGGAATTTGACATCTTTTTCAGAATAAATATTGATCTATAAATGTTCATTTATATTGTCATTATTCATGTTATGTAAAAAATAAATAAAATTAGTCTGAAAAATTTATTTCAGTTTCTTTTTTGTGCCTTGTTATTTTAAGCTTTCAAATTTATAGGTATATGTCTTTTCTGTTGAGAGGTTTTGAAAAATTATTTTGTGGATGTGAGAGTTCTTTGGATATTTTTGGTTCTGTTTCTAACCAGATTCTTGATGTGACTCTTTTGATCAAAAATTTAGTTGATATAAAGAGAAAACAAAAGAAACACTTTAATATATTTCATTGTTTTCAGCTTTCACCTGGATGAAAAAAAAACTGAATTGGAAGTTTGTTTTACCTCCAAACAATCGATTACAAATTCGTAATTAAAACAATAATTTAGGAAAATGGAGATTAATTTTTTAGATTCTTTTGACAATTAGCTGTAATACTAAAGTTACATATTTGAATAGTGAAATAAATATTTTTAAAAAGCAAAAAATTCTTAAATATCTTCATTTCAGTAACTGAATTTGATTTGCCAAAACAGCCTTGCTTCTTCATGATTTGTATCAAGGATGAGGATGAACCATAATATCAAAATGTTGTTTCAAAGAGGTTAAGAATAATTATACTGGAAACAATCTCCATATTGACTCATTTACACACAGTTTAGCCTCAGCTTAAAGATGCATTACTTGTCAGTTCATTTCTTTGCTTGTGCGCCAATAACAACATCTGTAATCCACTGAAGATAAGGTGGATTTCCATTGTCAATCTGAAGGAAAAGAAATATGTAATTAACTTAATGGAATGAGGTATAAATAATCAGATTATTATTTACTGAATCAAAATTTAAGCTGCTATTGAGGCAGTATAAAATCTTATTAAAATTTCTAAAAGAAAAATGATTCCAGATATACATAGATTTTTACATTTTTTATTATTATTATTAGTATGATTATTATTTAAACTGTTAAAGATATTAATTCTATTACAGTATGTGAATGAATCAATTTTTAATTAAAACAACAAAATAAATAATTATCAAAATTATCCAAACAGAACTCTACACATAGCGTACTTAAAGATTTAGCTTTTTCATTTCTTTGTCTTAAGGAGTTGAATTTATCTGTAAATGACAAGTTTACAAATACCTTTGAGGAAATGACTTCAGCCACATCATATGGATGATTTTTCCTGTGGGGAGAAAACAAAAATATTTAACTTACATTGTATTATAATCTATAGGTATCCTTGTTTCTCATGAATTTACAAAACACATTATAATAAAACAAAACCTAAATTTAATAAAAAGTTTAAAATCAAAATCAGAATAAAGATGGTTTTCTATTAGCAAATTACCCAGTTAATTATATTTCAATGTTAATGTTGCAAACTGCAGTTAAATAAACATATTACAAACTAAGTGAAAGAAGTTTACTAACAAATGTACCTGACATATTCTGACAACTGATCCATTTTTGAAGTATGTGTTTTAATCATCTGCAATTAGTGAAAATTCAATCAAACTATAGTATATTATATTAAAATTTAAAGATCACTAATAATTTGTAATAATTCAAAATGATTTTAGTATTTATACATTTTATATAACTGAAGTATTTAATAAATAATTAAAATGTTATTGTTAATTAGTAGATACCAGTACTTGAAAGTAACAAAAATTCAGTCATACCAAAAGTAGTTCAGAATCTTCATTTATTTTGTTCTCCCATTCATATCTAAAAATAAAGAATTTTTGTATGAGAAATGAGCTTGATAATTACTTTGTTATATTTGTTTCAGTATGAAAAAATATATATCAAAGAAATGGAGAAATACTGTGATAACAACAAAATGATTTTTAAAAAATGTTTTTTTTTTTTTCAGGATATGATTCATTAATATTATTATTATTTTTAAATGGTTGGGCAATAATTTCAACAAATATATATATATATATTTTTTTTTTAATTATGAGAAAATAGTGTAAGCTAATTTAAAAAAAAAAAAAAAAAAAAAAAAAAGAACACACCAGAAATAAAAATATTTTTAGAAGGCTAATACAATACAGGTCTGTTGTGGTATGTCTGGTTTTCAGGACATTGTCAGTATAATAAAGCTACCATAATAATAAAGAAATTCTAGAATAAAGTGACTAATCTGTACATACACTGAAGTTAATCCAGATATAATATTTACACAAGCTGCAAGTTTTTCTTTGACAAGGCCACTGAAACAATGAATATTTGTAAAAATAAACTTTTGTAAATTTAAATAATACTTTGTGTATGTTTGTTTTTAATAGATTAATTTAAAAAATTATCTTTATGTAGGAATCAAAGTTATCTTTTAAAATTAAATAAAATTAAATAATTTAGATGATTGTATTTAAAAGAAATATTTTAGTACTTACTAATAAAATTGTTACTTTTTATTACAGAAAATTATTTTTATAAATATTTGTTTATTCATTTATGAAAATGTTCAGATAATTAGAACATACTGAGATAATTTTTTTGCTACTTCTATATTTGGGACTGTAACAAATGCCATTGAATGTGTGCCAGCAACATATGAGTCACCCATTGCTGTAGAAAATACTCGACGGACTATGGATAATAACACTGGCATAAAGTAACTGCAAGTTAAAAGCTGAAACAAGAATAAAGGAAAATATTTTGAGATAAATTTCATACATTTGTGATTATGAAAACTGATTACCTAAATATAGTTTGCATTGTTTCAAGTAACTGTTTTATTTATTGCTGGTGACCACTCTTTGTTAATAATGAAGTATGACAACAAATTAACAAACATGAAGAGATGTATAACCGGAATTTTCTTTAATAGGAAACTTACTGTATAAATAAATTAATGTTTAAAAAAATTATTTTAAAAATGCAAGTTTGTATATTTTTTTTTTTTTTTTTTTTTTTTTTCGAATTAGATATACTCTGGTTGTTTTCTTAAACTGATTTTGCTTCTAATGATAATTTGGTTTTTGCTTTTGCTACATAACAAATCTGACAGCATATACGCTGTACACAGTATTATGAGTATAGGGTGCTGTTAATGACCACTTTGGAAACAGTGTGACGACAACTACGATCTGAACAATATTTCTCCACGTTACTATAATATGCCATAAAAACTTGATACATGAAATACATCTATAATGAAGTAATGAGAAGGTCAGATTACTTTCTGTAAATTCTAATGATATCATTATTTCTTGATCACAGTCGCTTCTACTGACATCAGTTTCCTAATATCCAGCACCTTTGCGTCTAAACAATAATAAAAAATAATAATTCAGTGACATGACAGTGTTAACATACATAACAGTTTTCTTATTCCGCATGAAAAGATTTAGTTACCAGTACCAAGCAAGCAACTGCAACCTGCTTTTTGCTTTGCCAAAACGATCTAAATACCAAATCCAACTTTTTTTCTCTCGACGAATCGGTTCCAGGAGTCATTCCGTCTTAATTTGTTACTCGTTATTTTATTGGATAGATTTCTGACTTTATATGTATCAGGTAATTTTATTGGATATTTGACAAGGATTTTCGTTTTACGTAAGTCTGTGCTCCAATTATGGTTTCATCAACGTTCTCAGACAGCTGAGTTGCAGCGTATTATTATTATATAGTTACTAGTTTATTTTTTTCCCCCTCCAAGCTCAGCTTTCGTTTATATTTGTTTTCCTTCAAGAATACTGCGCGCACTTGTACTTAAGAACTAACAATAAACAGAACCATGCTTGAAGAGTATTATGATTGTTTGTTGGGTTTTTTTTTGTTATTTTTTTTTGTTTGTTTGTTATTTTATATTTATTAATTTTTGTCAGAATAAAGTTCAAAAAACAAATTTTACTGACATCAGCAAAACCGTAAAGGCCCATGTGAACTTCCATCGCAAATTTGAAATTGGACAATTTTATTTATTGCAATATATTTTATTTTTAATTATTATTTTTTAATACCATTCTGCCAATCTTTGTCAAACTTTCTATGCAATTACAGTTTATGTGTGTGTATGTTTAAAAAAAACTTTTAAAAGTCTAATAATAATAATAATAAAATAAATAACAAAAATACCCCCTGCTTACATAAGTAAATATTGTTATTATTATTTTCTTTCATAAAGTCAATTTTTTTTCTGCTTGTCACAAATTTTATGGTGCTTGCTGTTTTTGCTAAAAGTTGTTTGCATTACTTGATTCATGTTGTTTTTGTGTTTTTTGGCAATATTCATAATTTTTGGTGTGTACATTGTTATTGAAAGAAAAGACATACAAACTAAAACTGGGTTTGGGACACTCAAGTCCAGCATTGTTCCCCAACCTGTTTATTATTTATTTATTCATTTATATTTATTTATTTATCTTTTTTTTTTTTTTTTTTTTTTTGAAAGATTTCACAAATAAATTTTAACTGTTCTACAGTTGTTAAATTTGTATTTATTGTTTATTAAAATAATTTTACTACACAATCTAGTTGTAGCTTTAATAAAATACTATTATTATTATTATTATTATTATTATTATTATTTTATACATGAGTATTAAATAAAATTTAAAAAAAGCAATACACAGGACAAATAACATTTATTCACTCCAATGAATAATTTAAAAAGTGTATGACAATGTAAATATATATATATATGTGTGTGTATACTAATTGATATAAAAACAAAACTTTCTAGTGAGCCTGTATTAACAATTTTGTACATCTAAGTCTACAAACTAACACTTTTGATTTTCTCTTCTTCTACAAGCATTCTAAATAGGAAAGTGTTAACCAGATATGGCAAGATAAAAAAAATTAATATCTACAGATACCTTCACATGTATTTATTTTTATTTTTATAATTTTTCTTAAATTTTTTCATTAAAAAAAATAATAATTTGAGGAGTTAAACATAAATGAAACAAACCTATGAAAAAAACTTTTTGATCTCACTGACCATTGAATCTTCAAACAACCATCTGTTCTTATCACCTTGAATAATATTTACAAATTCTCACAACATTTTATCACAGCCTTTATGGATAAAGCCTTATTAAAGGTTTATCACCACAGAAAATTAAAACATTAGATATATTCCAACATATAAAGTATTGCTACACTTCAACACCACAACGAAAAATTAAAAAAAAAAGATAATAATAATTAAATTAAAATTTTTTTTTTTTTTTCATTATATCAGTTTTTTACATCTCAACAGATTAAAAAACCTATTATCCATCACACCATTTTAGACTGAACTCATATATTTACATCAATTCCGTGTTAATTAATCAATATAATGATAATAAAACCATTATATTTATATGTATTTTCCTATCAGTGAACACAATCCAAAAAGAACAAATGGTTGTCATATTCAGCTGCGTATGTAATGTAGGAAACCAAGCAGTACTTTGGAAATTATCTTTTATTTATTTATTTATTTATTTATTATTATTATTATTATTATTATTATTATTATTATTATTTTTTTTAATTTTTTTTTTTTTATTTTTTTTTTTTTTTTTTTTTTTAACATCAAAATTACAAAATAAAGGGTGGATGTAATGTTATTATGCAACTATCTGCATATGAATAAAATTTGTAATTTACCAGATAGAGTATCCTTAATATAATATCAAATACTAAATATAATTTTAAAAAGCAATCCTTGAAACAAGGATAACACACTTCTATTTTAATAATAAGATATAAAATGCTGGATAAATTAAAAATTATTATGATATATATTCTATATAAATATAATTTTTATAAGTTTTAACATAATAAAATGTACCCTTGCACAAAAATAAAAATGGGAGACATTTTATCCTCTAAAAATAAAATAAAAATATTATATATATATAAAATCTCAAATATAATTTTCTAATTGTTTTAATATACTGTAAGACTAGATCAGTTTTAAAATGGACACACTAGTTTATAATAATAAATATATCCTGAAGATATGTACATGTAGTTATAAAGAAAATATTAAAATCATGTAAACAAATTAAAGCATTTATCAAATAATTTGTTCTGTTAACTGAAATGTTTCATAATCAGAAATGTACAGTTTTACATAATATTAGCTGAATTCTTTAAGTCAGTGTGCTTATGAAAAATATGATTTCTATTATATTATTTTATTTAACAAGTTCCCATAAAACAAAAATTAGTATTAAATGATGTTTTCATAGTTAAAAGGTTAAAAAAATAAAAAGGTTTATGATCATACCAATTTTTCTAGGTACATGAAATGTGTACACACATGTTACATATATAACTTGCAACATTTGGGATTCATAAAGTATACATTTGATTCAGCAGCTATCAATTAGGATATGACATGTCTACAATATTGTGAAATATTTTTGAAATACAATTAATTAGGAAATAAATAATAATATTAAAAGTCTCTTCCCCTATGACATTAATCAAAATACTGTTTTCTATTAGGTTGATCATCATTTTTCAAAACCTCTGAAATGCACATATTTGTTAATGTGAAGGCTCCAAATGAATGTAGGCACAAAAAATAAAATAAATAATAATAAAATAATTTTAAAAACATATAAACAATAATAACAATAATAAAAATAAATAATAATAAATAAAAAAAATAATATGAAAACACAAGCTGACATGTCTTGCTTATTAATACTGAAAGTAATTCAAAAATCGATAACAACAAAAAAAAAATACCAGCTAAACAAAATAGTCTGCATAGAATTCCAACAACACATGGTAAAACAACAACATATTTAAAAAAAAAAAAAAAAAAAAAAAAAAAAAGTGAAGATCAGCATATGGAATAAGAAAGAATACTGTTTGAAATTTTCAGAAATATAAACTTGGTTTTAATGGCTGTACTCAGTTGACTGCAGATCTGTAAACTCCTTGACCTATGTCTCCTCTTCGGGATATTTTATCAGTCTGGAAATGTTCAAATGCTTCTTTCTTTGCTTTTGTTCTCCTGAATGTTTGAAGGTGTGCTTTTGCCTGCAAAATTAATATACAAAGTCTTTAGTAATACATTTAGAAACAAGCATCAGTTTGAGACTGCAACAATTATTGTTTTCACAATGAAAGAATTATCATTTAAATTAAATTTTATGGTGAATTTCATAAATTTATATATATATATATATAAAGTGCAGTTAGCTCCTGCAGTCATCATCTTTGATAAAGAAAAAAAATAGGAACTACATTCAAATAAAAATTCAGGTTGTAATATTATTATTTCTGAAACTGAATTTATATCTCCTTATGCTAATTAAACTTCATTTAAAAAAAGAAAAAAAATATATATAATAATAATAATAATAATAATAAATAATTATAAAATAAAAAATATTGAAAGTGAAAATTAAAATTTCTGAACTGTTAGACTGAAAATAATATAAAACTTTAAGTTCATGTCCTGCATTCAAATTAAATAGACAATATAAACTAGAGATCAATGTCTTTATAATCTGAAAGAATTATTATTTTTTAAATCCAAAATTTGATTTCACTTGGCATATAATAATACTTTATCAGAATTTGGACCTCATTTAGTTTTATAATAATATTTTCATTCAGTTCTTACAGGATCAGCAAACTTAGGCATTTTCCAGAGAGGGGCAGGGTCAACTGGATTCTGGTATGTTCTCAACAGTGCTGTCCTTGTAACATAACCTCGACATTCTTTTTGCTGTGAAAACAATACATGAAATAATTAAGTGGTAGTAATTGTGACCATGTATTAGCACAAATAAATGATGTGAATAGCTTATGATAGCTAGAATACAGAAATAATTGTTTTGGTTTTGTTAAATAAAAAGAAAATTAAAAATTAAAAACAATTAAAAAAAATTTTTAAAAAAAAGAAAAAAAGAAAACAGTACCAGTAATAATAATTATAATTTAAAAAAAATATGCAGACAGTTGATATCCAATTCAGCATAATACTAATATTAATAATAATAATAAATAAGATAATAAATAAATAAATAATAAAATAATAAAACAATAAATACTATTTGATAAAACTCTTCAAGTTAGAATGCAGAAATATTTGATTTCCTAAGTATAAAAACCATCAATAATAAAATCAGCATTTTATAATTATAAATATTTCATTATATTGAAACATTTAATTATTCTTTTTTTAAACTAAGGTAGCTGAATAATATAATATGAATTTTATTTATATAATATTGTTTAATAAAACAACTTTCTTGTTCATTAGATTTGTACTATTGATTTTCAGTACAAATTTCTCTGTATCCAGAAATATGGTGTTGTTTTTATTAATAAAAAATATCATTAAATTATACATTGTTATAATCTGATATATAAATATATTATCATGTTTACAGAGAAGATACCTTCACCAGATGCATAAGCTGAGTCCAGAATTGGAATCACCAGAATAAGTAAATTAATTTATTATTGGTTGAAAGTGAAAATATTAAAAAGAAACAAAGATTATATTCATATATTTTTGTCTGGTGACAAAGATTTATTTAAAAATTTATTTTCAGATCTATTGTTGTTTTATTTTATTTTTATTTTTTGTTGTTGTTGTCGTCTGAATTAGTCTAAAATAATATATTCCACAAAGAAACTTGATTACATTAAATAATAATTAGTTAGGAAACAATTCCATGTTAAACTAATCAGCATAATTGTTAGTGGTTCAAGCAGTGGCCAATAAAGGTGATAATGTGTGAAAGTTCACATCTTAATATTATTATTTATTGTAAATGAAAGTGTTACTAATAATTTACATTTATATAAAATGTACAGTTTACTTCATGTACTACACAAACAAATCTCCCAAAACTTAGGTTTATAAAAATTATCTCACAAAACAGCTTGAATGTGGAGAAAACAAATACACTATATAAAATCAGATGCTGTAAATCATATGCATAATACGAAAAGATTAAGACCTAGAAATACATTATATGGTCTATTATACACCAAATATCACATATTTTATACAGAGAAGAACCCCCCAAAAAAAAAAAAAAAAAAACATTTAATTATTGTATTACAAAACAACTTCAGTAACAAGGTACAATGGGAGACAGGCAGAATCCCAAGTTATAATCCTTTGTAGAATAATCACAGAAACAGTAAATAGCTAATTGTCATATCTTAGATGGCAGAAAAAGAGCAATCAAAATTTTCCAATCAGTAGAGTGAATTGCCCTTGATGATAGAAAAAATAATCGATGAGTGAAAAACATACATGATTAGTTTAGCTGATATAAGCAAGCTGGGTTGAAAGTGAAGCCAATGATGTTCATATAGTATAATATACTGGTGCTTTTAATCAACTTACATTTATACATCCATCAGTATGTGGCCTTTCCTATTAGAAATCATTACTATTAATACACAAAATGTATATATATACATTTAAAAACTATAAAGAAGACGCTGTTGCAAACTGAGATATCTGTTCCATAATTCAAATTTGCTTTTGTATTGAAATTATTCTAATTATTATTACCATTCAGTTTATTTTTGAAAAATAATTCAGACCTGAAATATTTTATATTATTGAATGATTGTTTAACCCTAAACAAATATAATTTCGCAATTAAAATTAATAAATGAGAAATATAAATATACATCAAAAATTTATTTACATTTTTGGAAATGAAGTATTTCAACAAACAATCAATAATTTAGATGTGATGATTACTGGGTGTAATGTAATAATTTAAATCAATGGCACACATTTCATTTAAAAAATATAAATATAAATTCTTTGATGTTATTTTTCTGTTCCAAAGATACAAAATATTTTGTGCTTGTACAGTTTATATGTGGAAATAATACACACAGGTTTGCATTTCTAAGCAAAAATATTGCAAACTTGTATTTCTAAACATCTTTTTTTAATCTTTTAAGATGTCATTTAAATTCCTTCAGTTGAAAACATCTTTCCATCTCAAATCAAAGCATCGCAATATTTAATTTGTTATTATATATATTCACAATGTATTTATTTTAATAGTATGCATTTTGATAAAATTTGAAATGATTTAAAACATTTTTACACATTTTACATTACAGAAATTATTATTATTATTTTTTTTAGATGTTACGAATACCTTTTTTTGATAATTATAAAGTTTTTGAAAATGAATTTCTTTTTATTAAAGTTTGTTGGCCTACCTTTTTTTGCATATTTAAGGATGCAAGTTCTTGTTGTCGGCGTTGATGAAGCCAGCGTTCCTGGAACTTATGCTCTAGGATGTCAAAAATGGGAGTTGATGGCCTGCAGAGAAACAAAAATACATATGTTTATCTTCATTGACTGATATAGTCGACATGATGTGTAACTACTGAGTTTTATAATCAGTCAAATCTGTTATATATTAATGCATATATTTATTACTCAAATATTGTGTTATAACAGTTTAATATTATGGTTATAATAGTCAAATTGTGGTTATAACAGTCAAATTATGGTTACAGTAGTCAAATATGATTAAAACCAATCATATATTATGGCTGTAAAAGCTGAATACTATGATTATAACTATCAAATATTATGATTATAAAAGTCAAATATTTTTGTTATGACAGTTGAATGTTATAATTATAACAGTCAAATGTTATCATTATACAAGTGGAATATTAAGAAAATATTATAACAGTACAATATCACTGTTATTAGAGTCAAAGTGATGGTTATAAAAATCAAATACTATGATTGTAACAAGATATTATCAATACAACTGTGATGTTCACCTGGTTGGCATTCCATAAACTTGAGTGTAAAGCTTTGATGCTTCTTTTTCTGGCCGAGGTTCATTTACTTTACAGCGTACATCATGAGTTGCTCTGTATACGTAATGTTCTGGAGCTGTTACGAGACCTGCATGCACTGCATCACGATTCAGGGTCATGAAATCTCGGTCTGGTGTCTTCACTCTCAGATTGTGGGGCAGGGTCAGAGGAGGTAAGCCAGGCCAGCCCCTCAGGGCTGTTTTATAAGAAAAAAAAATAAAAGTTTTGTTTTTGTTTGTGTGTGTGTATACACATGTATACACATGCACACACACACACACACACACACACACACACACACACACACACACACACACACACACACACACTAGGATATGCAAGAAGAGAACAATCATCAATTTATATTTACAGCTTTATTTGTAAATTTAAAGTAGAAAAAAAAAATTGAACAGCAAAAGTAAAATTTTATTAATACTTCACTGACTTTCTTTTAGCTGCTTTAACAAATGTGAAAAAAAGTTGTTTGTGTGATATACAGGTTTTTATTTTTAAATGACCATGTTACAGAATAATATATTTAAAATCTAATAAAGTTGAATATTTTATGTGTGCAGAAAGCAATTGTACTTGTTTTTTTTTTTTGGGGGGGGGTCTGTGATTTAAAAAAAAAATTGTTTTCTTAAATACCTTCAGCTGCTGTATTGCCATGTGAATCAGTTGATACACCATAAATAAAACCTTCTCCTGGAATTATTAGACCTCTGCTTCTAGGTTCACCTAACTTAGGCTGAAAAGAAAAATATCCTGTAAAATGTCAATGTAACTAAGAGTATTCCCAAAAGTGTTTTAATAGAAAATAGGAAAATTAATAAAAAATAAACACAAACAATTTATATATTTTAAAATAGATAATTAATTTTAAAAAATCAAAACAACAGTAACAGAAGATTGTTATAATATATATATATATATTCTTTTTTCTTTCTAAATGCACCAACCAATGTCAAGATTGTTGTAAACAGAATAATGACAAGCTGCTCTAAATAAACTTTGTATTAATTATCTTTAACAATAAGGCCCATAGTGTATGGACTAATTAATCTTTTCTGCTTCTTATATTTAATTCATTTATTATTATTATTATTATTATTATTATTAGCAGTTGTAGTAGTTGTAGTTGTAGTAGTAGTAGTATTTGTTTTCGTTTTGAACAGTCTGCAAAAGTTATAATGAAGGTTTTATTACTTTTTCTTTTATTAGTTTTTCATTAAGCAGTATTTTTAAAAATATAAATAGTAATTTTAAAATATTAATTTAAAAAATAGTTTTCTTATGACTTACCCTCAACAGAAGTTCATTCTGAAGCATGGTATCACGTTTTTCACCCAAGAAACCAGTAGCCGTGTGCATAAAAGGCACCTCTTTCTTTCTAAATGCAGCGGCAGATGTCATGATTGTAGTAAAGAATTAATGACCGCCTCCTAAATAAAACAGTAATGTCTAATGTTTTGTCTCTGAATACTGTAGTGCTGTATAGCCCAATACTGTTGTTGGTCTCCAGGACGACACCGGTTTTATTTCTTACGCTCGAAAGAGTTTCAAAGGAAGGGACGTAATCCATTTGTAACTATTCAGTATCGATTGTCAAGTACCACTTTCCGAATACCTGTACAAATACTCTTTGCTTATACTTTTATAGTTAGCGTATTTATTTTATTTGTTATCGATATTTCGTATTTGTTATGTCTATATATCATTGAATATATTCTTCACTGCGTTAATTTGTAAAGAAAAAGAAATATCTAAGTTTGCGACAACCACGCCCATATATTTTGATATGCCATTCTCTCAAAGCGCCGTATCTGTGTAATGAATAATAAACTAACCATAGCCTGTAATATTTCTCTTATTAATATATGTAATAAAAATGCTATAAAACGCTATATATCGTTTTAATATATGAAGTTCTATAACCACTGCCTAAATAATTGTAGTTATTTCCATCAGATTATAAAGCAAACTTTTAATGTTTAATTCATTAAAAAAAAACAAAAAAACACTACTTCCAGCGCTTTGACTGAGCATTTATTTACATATATACACAGATAAAATCGACACACACACACACACACACACACACACACACACAAACACACAGACACCCATGTACAAAAATCCCGTCAGAGAACATAACTAATCTGCAAAGATTTATGCTATCGTAAAGATTCCATTTTTTTTTTTTTATTTTTTTTTTCTTTTTCTTTTTCTATTCAATTATTTTTTTATTATTATTATATTTTTTTATTTTTTTATTTGGAGGAGAAACATAACGACTTGTGAACGTAATATCTTTACTCAGTAGTATGCAAGATTCTTTTAAAATTAAATTCCTCATACATTAGATTCCAGTGCTGGCTGATAGAGTTTTCGGCAATGGCTAAGAAGGTTGAACTGAAATTACGATGGACACTTGGGTGGCGATTTCCATATTTCCAAAAGGAAGGATATTTTTTAAAATTTTGTCACACTTATTTTTAACCTAAATTAAACATGTTTAATGATGAGTTGAAATATAAAACATAGAAAATATACTTAGAAGTGATGATTTGTCAAATATCACTATAATGTAAAGAAGGCTGTTTTGTTGTTTTCTAAAATTTCTAAAATTTTTAAAGGCACTATATATATTACACACATGATGAATGCATTCATACTGTATCAGTAAAGAACTGAAAGAAATTAATATTCCTTTTTACTCTAGCTGGAATATCATACTGTTTGCTAACCAAATCAATTTACTTTACAGACTAATGGAAGTAATAGCGAAAAATGCGGTTTTATCATATATTTACATGAAATAGTTTACCTATTACTTTTTAGACAGCCCCCCCCGTCCCCCTAAAAAAGAGACAAATTTAGGCCATCCTTGAGGTGGCTCAAAACGGAGGACATGGTGCTCAAAAGCAGGACGTCTGACCAGTATAATGGATTCATCCTTTTAAATAAAAAAAAATTGTAATGTGCTTGTCTGTTCGATAACTAGTTAGCTATAACCAAAAAAAAAAAAAAAATGATTTTGGTTCCTTGCACCTTGCAGAAAAATAAATATGAAATTTATTTTTTTTTTTTTTTTTTTTTTTTAAATCAGTATATAATTTCTTTTTTAGTTCAGTATAATAAAGCCTTGTCTTTTTTTTTTTTTTTTTTTTTTTCCTTTTGTATTACTATATATACAGTAAAAAGTTTCATTTACGGTTCAAGTTAAGCGATATATTATTTAATTAGTCTCGGTGGCTTGCAGTCTGTCTGACCAGTACATGTGCGAAATCAACCATGAAGTAAATAATTATCTGCGTTAATTGTCCTTAAACCTTCGTAAATGTTCTTTTAGAGTATTTTCAGTTACAAGCAGTTTGAAGGTATTATATATCATTTTCTACATCGCTGTTTGTTGATAAAATACGGTCATCGCGGTTATTAGTCCATGATGGTGATGATAATCACGAATATGATAGGTATAGTGGTGATAGTTTTTGTTTAATAGTTATGAAACAGTAATAACACACACATATAAAGAGAGAGAGAGAGAGAGAGAGAGAGAGAGAGAGAGAGAGAGAGAGAGAGAGAGAGAGAGAGAGAGAGAGAGAGAGAGAGTAAATATGGATGTAGGTGTCTGTTGGCAAATCAACATATACCACACATTAACATCATTTGTTATATGATTTATTTACATCTGTTTTTAATCTATAATATAGATTTATTTAGTTCTGGTACTGAATATTTGTACATTATTTTAAACAATGATAAGCGCTGAAACTGTGTTCATTGTGATATTAAAATGAAAGATATATAGAAATCCAGGAGCATTTTCTTTCAGTCGAAGTAATTTATACCGCAATTCTTGTTCATTTATAAACAATAAATGAATCTTATCTTAACAATTTTGTCATTTATTTCTCAATTTATGACTAAAGTCTGTAGAATTATTTCTAAACGGAAATACTGATACATTTACTGTCGTGTCCACTGAGATGGAAATATCATCTATGAGTAACGAAAAGTGAATGAAATAGCAACTGTCACTAAAGAGTTAGGAGTTTGGAAGACTGCAGCTTTGTGTTTCTCTGCGAAACATAGACATGGGTTTTCAAAATCACTGCTGAACGTAAATGAAGATTGTGGATTAAATATTCCTTGTTTTATATAAGGCTTTAATGAAGTTATACATCAGTTTTAACAAATATTTGAAATTATACACAATTTTTAAAAGATTTTAAAATGTGATTCTGGAGATATATCTCGTAAAATTTGTAATGATTGAGTAACAGTTTGGTTTTGTCGATGATAATCTCAAATTTGTGAAATCATATTTTGAAATATCACAGCCTTAAAAATAAAAAATGGCAAACAAAAGTTCTTTTCTTATTGAAAATATACTGAGTACAGTTAACTCCACGACAGATAAATTAACCAAATATGAAAAACAGTTGGATACAGACGAATACACGAGCAACGATGGAGAAAAGACTCTGAAGAATCAATTTTTGACTGATGATGTTTCTCGGATTTGTGAATCACGACGTAAGGAAATTATTTCAGTTTCCCACAAAGGTTCTCTACAACATAATTCAACGAGCAGACTTCAGCGCAGACGTCGCACAGCCTTCACCAGTGAGCAGCTGCAAGTTTTAGAACTGAGATTCATTTATCAGAAATATCTCAGTGTTTCTGACAGGTGCCATCTTGCCCAGTCTCTCAATCTTAGTGACAGTCAAGTAAAAACATGGTACCAGAACAGAAGGTAAGTTCAGACATACACATTATATAAGATCAAGGCAGGATTTTAATGTTGCGAAGCCCTTATCTTTTGAAAATCTTAGAAGCCGTATTTGATGAGTGTTTACAGAGAATAATGTTGTGTAATGATGGAAATGTAATCCATAAAGGATTATTGTGATCTTATGAACCTAAGTAGCAGTTTTTATTATTAATATATTTTTTTTTATTCTTATAGGTTATTTTTAAAGAATATACCACAAATGATATATAAAAGTGCAGTTTAGTTTTAAAAATAATTAATAATGTTATATTAAAAATAATAATAATAATAATAATAACAACAACAACAATAATAATAATAATAGTAATAATAATAATAATAATAATAATAATAATAATAATAATAATAATAATAATACATATTTTCATTCCATTGGTTAAACGCTGACTTGTTCGAATTGCTATGGAACAATGGAAGGTATCAGTCTGCACTTGTTTCTTAACGATCGTTATTTTAAGAGTCAGGTGGTTGGCATTCTTCAGATTAACGCGATATATACCGTTCTGAAAATTTAAACATTTTATTTTTCATTAACATATGTCTGAGTTAACAGTATAACATTAAATGCAATCCTACGATGGTGTTAAATACAGTTCCCTCTTTACATCACAAAATTGGCGAATCATCCACAAGACAGATACACTTTTGCTGAACGGACTGTCATGCACTGGATTCAGTTACGGTATTAGTTTGTTTTATACTTTACTTATACTACAAATATGTAAAGGAAAGAAAACAAAAATAATAATAAAAGATACACCCGGGTCTGAAAAGCTTTAAGAAAATCGATTGGAAAAATATTAATGATTACATTTTATTAAAATAATTTATTAAACCCTAAACAGATATTACAAGTTTTGTCCCATGACGTATATTTTTGTTGTTACTCCTTAAATTTTGAACGTTGTTGTTGTTGTTATTATTATTATTTTTTGTATTATTTATTTATTTGAATTTACAGTTTTAATTACTTACTTTGCAATGCATTTATAGTCAACAAACATATAATAAATATAAACGTATGGTGTTTTATATTCGCTTTTCACTTGTTTATTTTGCTATATTCAATTCTTGTCATTATAATAACCATAGTAAGAAACCAATAATCAGTTATTTTCTGCTGTGTTAATATAATAATTAAATCAATTTGTCTATATTCGCTGTGTATCTGAATGTTTCTCTTTCCCATGAAACAAGGAAAGACAATCTGTTTTTAATACCGACGAATTGTTTTTCAGGACAAAATGGAAACGAGAAACTCCAGCAGCTTTGAGAAAAAATGATTTACGATACAGTTTTCGAAACCAGATCGACTTTTCACTTCTTGGAGGAAAAACTTCAGAAAAACAGATCATGGTTAACAATATTCCAAGATCCATCAAATTAACTTCGTGCACACATCCTTTACCAAGAATTTATTTCACGGAATCATGGTCATTTTAAAACCATTGTTTATTGTTTATAGTCATATCGAAACAAAATACGCGTACAGGTAACATAAAATCTGTCTCAAAAATTACATAAAATTATATATGTGTGTGTGTATAAACACAGAAACACACACATATATGCCTACATAAACACATACACATCTGTGTGTGTGTTTGGGAGAGCGTCACTGATAATCAAGAGTAGAATGTGTGGCTAAAGTTTCAATAGACGTAGAATGATAATCAGACCTTGCATTAATTGAAATAAGTCATTTTTATATGAACATTCATTTTTAGTTATTTAATGGTATTGCAGTTAAGTATATTCGAGCAAACACGTTAATGGTTTAACAAACAAAAAGTTTCAACACTGAAGCTATATTTTATTTTGGAAAACTGCATTTCAACCTTTCGTACACGCCCTAATTATCAGTAAAGCATTGAGGTAAATTAGGGAAAAAAAAAGAAAAAAAAAAAAGAAATTTGTCCTTGTTTT
This sequence comes from Chrysomallon squamiferum, assembly GCA_012295275.1. Lineage (NCBI taxonomy): Eukaryota > Metazoa > Mollusca > Gastropoda > Neomphalida > Peltospiridae > Chrysomallon > Chrysomallon squamiferum. The sequence continues at coordinate 11,554,904 of CM022672.1, read as the reverse complement.
CCACCTGCATGAACAAACCGTTCTATCCCCTTAACCAAAGCGTCTGCATCCGCCCATGACAAAAACTCACTGTTGTTTAGCCTTCACTAATTTAAGAAATAAATGATCATATATTCCGAAAAACAGAGTTTGTATTTGGGTTACAAATGTTAAAAAACACACACACACACACAAAAAAAACCCTTACAAACTAACAACAAAGCAAAATAAAACAAGATCAAACAAAAACGTAGGGGGAAAACAAAAATTCGTTCTAAACTGGATCGGTGGTAGTTTCGTTTTCATTTGCGTACACCGGGTTACAGAATCCGACATCATTGGACTCGCCCACCGAACTGTAAACGTTCGAACACGGTGTTGACGATCCCTGTGTTAGATTTAGATCATACATCGGATTGGTCATTGCCGTGTTATTATTATCCCCGCGTTCACTGATTCCATTACTGAAAGATCCGAACAGTCGTAGCCGCCACAGTCGCCATATTGCCACGCTCAGTATTACAATAATAATCAGTAAAATAACCATTGGTATGGACACGCCGATTATAACGTGATTAATGTCTATCGTAGCTTCCTTTTCTCTGTGTAAAACAGGCATCACGTGCGTCGTGTTGGAAACGTATGGGACAGGAAGTGATGTTGTTGAATGATGATCCTTCTGAACGGATGCATTCCTGCTAATGGATGTCACGTTTCGAAGGAACTGTGTCGTCGATGTTGCTGTTGTTGTTGTTGTTGTTGTTGTTGTTGTTTTAACTGTTGTTATTGTTGAAGAAGTAGACGAAAATGTATAGTCTTTAGGAGTTACGCTTGTAGCTGAAACTGAAAACACAGAATTATTGTTATTCTGCTAAATATAATATTTGACGATGTATTATGATTATATGAAGGAGGAAACAAAACAACCCTCTCTGTTTTTAATAACTAGAAGCAGCGAATATTCTCCGACAAACAAAAAGGCAGATGATTGGGCCACTTCCAAAATAGTTTTAGCATTCCAATTTATTTTTAATTTCTTTGGAGCCAATTTCACAATGACCCCAAAATCAAAGAACATATATAAAGGAAAATAAGTATCACCCAAAATTAAATAAAGTTTGTAATTAGATTACAAGTTTGTAATAGTTAAATAAATTTTATAATTAACATACTTCTTCCGCATATCACACTGGCATCTTCATCATGGTGGCAGTTGTGAAGACCCCAGCCGTTGTGTTTGCAGTCAGCAATGCTGGATTCTCTGCCGGTACAACTTACACCATCCATCAAAACAGGTACACGCCCTCGACCGAAGTATGCACGAGATCTTGCTTTAGCACCAATGCTGTATGTAAAGAAAACACTCTAAATTAAAATAGGCTGTAAATAAATAAAATACAAATAAATGTTAGAATATTGTTTTAAAAGCTTTACTCACGGTCCAGTAAATATATATATATATATATATATATATATATATATATATATATATATATATATATACAGTTTATAATGAAAAAAAAAAAAAAAAAAAAAAAAACATTTTTTTTTAAGGAAATAAAATTACGATATAAATCATTTCAATAATAAACAAATGTAGATTCCGATCTAACTTTCTGTAGTTTGTGTCGGAGATGAGATAAAAGGTTAAAATAAATTTAAATTTTTTTTAATAATAATAAGTAAATAAATTAATTAATTCATTAAAAAAATAATAATAATAAAGAAGACTATCATCATTCTATCGCATTTATCTTGACCATATATCAGATTATTCCATTTTAAATGTTAACTAGAAACGAAATTTTGTTTTTATTTTATTTTATTTTATTTTTCGCTTTTAAAGCTCTGGTAATAGTAGAATGGTATTGTAACAGGTGTTACTAACACAGGGAATCCAAGCATTCTGCAAATGACCTTAGCTTCGTCAGTACCCCAGCCGTCATCGCACACAGTGCCCCATTCTCCTTCATACCGCACCTCCACACGTCCCGACGTTGACGTTGTTCCGTTGACAAGTCTTACAACAATGTCACTGTTACTTGACGCTGAAATACATTTCGTAAAAATTAAAAGATTTTAAATCTTTTGATTTTGAACAACAGTAATATAATAATAATAATAATAATAATAATAATAATAATAATAATAATAATAATAATAATAATAATAATTATAATAATAATAATAAATGAGTGCAGTGAACTATTCTTCACTGCTCTCAATTTCAAATAGATAAATATATTTATCTCTAAATTATAACTACAGGAATCTACTAAAAATTTATACACAGACTTTAAAAAAAAAAAAAAAAATACCTTCTTTACAGAACACTCCGGCATCCTCACCATGGTGACAGTCATGGTTGCCCCAGCCCAGATGACGACACACCCCAAGATTAGTTTCTGTACCCTCACAGTCAACACTGTCTAGTACGATTGGAACTTTACCACGCCCGTAGTGCGCCCTGCGTCTAGGTTCTGCGCCCTGGCTGAAAGGAAATACTTGGTTATAATATATGTTCTGTCTTCTTTTTTCTTTGTTAATTTTTATTTTTGTCTGTCTGTCTGTCTGTTTGTTTATTATTATTTATTTTTTTCACAAGGTAGCAGTTCGTTATTAAAGATTCTGTTCCGAACTCAGTCATATAAAATATATATATATTAGAGCAGGTTAAAACAAAAAAAACTAACTAACAAACTAAAACAAACTAAATAAAATAAATAAATTAATTAATTAATTAAATGAATAAAAAATCAAACAAACATCACACAGAATAAATAAATATATAAACAAACAAATAAATAAATAAATAAATAAATAAACAAGGAAAATCCACATGAATATATCAGAATATGTTTTCTTAGTATCGAGATAAGTTTAATAAACAAATATATATACGAAAAAGCAAAGAAAAAAAAAACGAACACACATATAAAAAAGTAAATAATGAAATATAACCCTACCCACGAAATATTTTTTAAAAACAAACAAATAAATAAACAATAATAATTTTTTTTTGTAAAAAATTAAAATAATAACGAACCAATAAATCTGAAACAAATAAAAACAAACAAATAAATAAACAATAATAATTTTTTGTAAAAAATTAAAATAATAATGAACCAATAAATCAGAAAAAAAATAAAAAAAAAAAAAAAAAAATTAAAAATTAAAAATATAATAATAAAAATACACAAATATACAACGAAGCTAGCAGTGTGCACTCACAAGGGTAATCCAAGCATTCTGCAGACGACTCTTGCGTCTTTCGCGTCCCAGCCATCATCACAAATGGTGCCCCACTTATTTTTTCTGAAGACCTCCACTCTGCCCGAAACATTCGTCCCTCCTACCAGCCGCACCGTTACGTTTTCTCTGTTTCCTTTAGAAACCATATTAACAAATGAAAATATCTTCCAAAAATGTTGAGTTTTTTTTTAATTATTATTTTTTATTATTATTATTATTATTAAACTTTGATTTTAGTAAAATTAAATATATATATATATATATATAATTCATACGCCAAAAGATACTGCTTGCATTATTCAGATTTAAATGAAAGACAAACTGAAGTTCATTGTAAATGTTTTAGTATCAGTTTTTTTTTTTATTATTAGTGTTGTTGTTGTTGTTGTTGTTTTACACACACACACACACACACACACACATATGAATGTTGTAATTTTCGTATGTATATACTTTTAAATATTAACAATATTAAAAATTAGCGATAATTAGCTTTCTTTCATGGTAAGACTGGTTTATATATCATTCACATGTGTGTGTGTAAGTGTGTGTGTTTGTGTGTGTGTGTGTATATATATATGTGTGTGTGGGGGGAACAGGGTGCAATTTGAAATAGCCCCAATGATCCAATGATTGGAGATAGGTAGATTGATTTAGCAACTCATCAGGTTTCTGATAACCGACGAGGAATCAGTACTACAGATATAAATATTATGTCAGTGGTTTTTTGCCTTAGCCCACCTTCACCGCATATGACGCCGGCATCTTCTCTGTGCTTGCAGTTATGAGTTCCCCAGCCAGAATGTCCACACTGGGCTATACTTGTCTCCCAGCCGTAACAGTCCACGTTGTCCAAAAGAATTGGCACAGTCCCTTGACCGAAATGTGCCTGACTTCTTGCTTCTGCTCCTTTACTGAAGAAGAAGAAGAAAATAAAAACTCCATAGTTTTCTTTATAGTACATCAGTGAACACGGCCGGTTTGGTTAAGTTTGTCTGGGACTTGAAAATATATGCCAGACGTCGTATTACGTGTACTGACGAAAATTATTTTAAAATCAGACACATGTGGTACAAGCAAATAGCCTAAACAGAGGTGGTATACTTACAATTGAACGTTATCATTTTCCTCAATTCCAACTTTAGTTGTTATGTCCTATCATTGATTGTGGCTGATTATATATAGTGATTTCAGGATATATATAAAAGAAACACAAAGAAAGAAAGAAAGAAAGAAAGAAAGAAAGAAAGAAAACGAAAAACGAAAAACGAAAACAGAAATAGTATAAAGTGATTCGTACAATGGCAAGTCAAGCATTCTGCAGATGACCTTAGCATCTTTGTTATCCCAAGCATCATCACAGATAGTTCCCCAAGTTCCGTTGTATTTAATCTCCACTCTGCCAGAGTAATTTCCATTTTGGGGCAATCGGACTTTGACCCGTTGTTTTTCAGCTGCCATAACGTAATTAGATATAAGAAACAATAGAGATAAATTTAAAAAATAATTATAATATTATTAAAAAGAATAGCAGTAGAATCATAAAAGTTTTCCAAAGCCGACCACCATATACAGTGACACAGAAATATATATACATACACCGACAAACATGCATTTTATTTTAAAAAACGGTTGGGAATGGTGAAATCGTTTTATGATTCAGTATAATCATTATGCATTTCCTTTTAAAATGCATAACCTATCTATCTCTCTCTCTTTGTGTGTGTGTGTGTGTGTGTGTGTGTGTGTGTTTCTGTTCTCTCTCTCTCTCTCTCTCTCTCTCTCTCTCTCTCTCTCTCTCTCTCTCACACACACACACACACACCTACACACACACAAACACACATATCCAAAAGAAGACGCATATACAAACACACTTAAACACACACAAACCAATTAGATAACTAATAAACTTATACCTGGCAGGCAAATTACACCGGCGTCCTCATCGTGGGCGCAGTTATGATGTCCCCAACCTGCGTGACTACATCCGGCAATAGAATCCTCCCAACCGAAACACTCAACGTTGTCCAAATGAATGGAGTTGTTTCCCTTACCAAAGAAAGCTTTCTTTTTGGGCATAGCACCTTCACTGAAATATATAAACATCCATCATAATTATTTATTTTAGTTAGGCTGATAATTAATATAAACCGTATTTATGTTGAACATTTTAAAACCTGTATACTCAGCCATACAAAGTTAGGGATAATAAAGATATTTTCATATGTAAAACTCAGTGTTTATTCATTGTTTTTAGATATGAGAGATAAGCAAAGCAGATAACCGTGTGAACCAAGAAATAATTGTCACTCACGAGAAAGCGTGATATAGCAAACCAAACTGAACAAATATGCCAGAACCATATTATTTTTCGTTCAGTATATTTTCCATTCATTGTACAAATTCTTCTTTACACATGAAGTTCTTGTAGGATAACTATATGTTCATGTTTAAACCTCCGAGTAAATAAAGTTTTTCCAGTGGTTTATAAAATTCGGTTCTTTATCAGTCGTGGGCAGTTCTGATCACTATATTGGTAAATATAATCAGTTTTGTTTCTATCAGGCTCTGATCATTATACACTAGCACACGCACTTGGCCAGTAGTCACTAAATTGAAATTGTTTGGAATATCAAGGTTTTGTTGTAAACAAGGCTGGATTTATTTTTAAGCTAAGTTGTGCTGAGCATATTTAAATCCGGTTCTTAGTATAAACTAAACGGTAAGATATTTACACGTTTGTTTATTTATTTATTTTTTTTTTTAAATTAGTTATTTCAAGTTTATTTCTTATTAATTTCAAGGGAACAAAAATCTTCAAATTGTGTTGAAAACCTATATAATTTATAAATTAATTTATTAGTAATATTTGGGATGTCAAAAACATTCATTACCGTTAAGTCAAATTTAAAAGAAACAAACAAAAAAACCTAAAAAACAAACAAAAAAAACAACAGTTAGTTAAATAACATCAGACATAAGAAACTGCTGAACTAAAATTAGTAATCTCTTCATACTAACAAAGGCAATCCCAGCATTCTGCATATTACACGTGCTTCTCGTGAGTCCCACTTATCATCACACACGGTCCCCCATTCACCGTTATACAGCACCTCCACTCTGCCTGATATAACAGAACCATTGACAAGCCGAGCCGTTATATTTTCAGTGAATTCTGTGGAAATCAAAAATATTTATAATATAAAAGATCATTGCAGGCTAATCGATAAAACTGGAATATCAAGAACGTTGGAATATCAAGAATATCAAGATGTATGGCGATGGGTTTCCTCCTCTGTTATCACCATCATTATCGTACAAAACTAGACAACAACAACAACAACAACAACAACAAAAAAAATAAATAAATAAATAAATAAATAAATAAATAAATAATAATAATAATAATAATAATAATAATAATACAGGACGAAAATCCTTTATTCGAAATGCATGAGTCCGAAAAGGTGTCGGATTTCATAATTTTTCAATTTTTTTTTTTTCAATTTTTCCTGTACAGCAGCTTATACTCAAAGCTTCCATATAGTTTATATAATATTTCAAAAACATCTGGACACAGTACTAATCTCTAGATCTAAGCTCTATTGCTTTCAGATAAAGTATCCTCTGCCATAATAATAAATCAAATAATAATTATATTTGAAACCTAAAAGTCATTCGTGCAAAATAATGCTTAAGATTTCGAAAAATATTCATTCATTTTCATTCAGGATAGAGTCCGCCTTTATCTTACACGTTAGATAACCATCATGACTTGTGTAAAAGTCTGACTCACCGTTTTGACAAATCACACCAGCATCATCTATGTGAGAGCACTTGTGTATTCCCCAACCTCCATGTCCACAGTCGTCAAGGCTACTCTCGTCTCCATAGCAACTGACAGAATTGACTAGAACAGGCGTGTTTTCGTCTCCGTATCCAAACTGACCCCTGCTTGCTGCCTGAGCTCCGGCACTGTAAAAATATTATATCTTTCTTTCTTTCTTTTTTCTTCTTTATAAAAAGAAAAACTGTTTCCCTAGTACGGTTGCGCTGAACCACAGAGGATATGACATAATATATACACTACACTGACGATTTTTTAATTTTTATTAAATTGTTGTTGTTTTTTTGTTGTTTTTTTATACAAGATTTTATTTACAAAATATAAAATATAAATCTCTATAGAAACAATATCCGCTAAATTAATTCGTTTATGTCTACGGTTACCGTTTGACGTCTTCCGACATCGTTGCGATGAAAGACATAACTGACTTCAAAGACATCAGACATCAAACAGGTTTATCAAACAGCTTATGATTTAAGACATACAGCATCCTTTTCACACGTTTCAATCTTAGCCCGGTTTTTGCCCTGATGCAATGTATATTGTCATTTAGCCCCCGCTTTTTTTTTTTCGCCCCGCTCGGCGATAAAGTGTTTTTGCCTTATTTCAAAAAGAATCTAGTTATGGCCATGTATTTATATATTTTCACATATATATATATATATATATATATATATATATGGGATTAATTAATTAATTCGATTACATACTAATTTCCCTAGTATTAAATTTTGTTTACTTATTTTTTTAAATACCTTTATTATTATTATTATCTTTTTTTTTACAAACAAAGTTAATGATAGATCAAATAAAGAAAGAATGCATTGCTCATATGCAACACACATATATGTATACAGACAAATATACAGATATACACACACATATACACAATTACACACATATATATATATATACACACCACACACATACATACCAACACACATATACATATACATACATACACACATACACACATACATATATACATACAGCAGACATGTAGTTAGATATTGTTTTTCTGATATTTTTATAAACTTACTGTGGCAATCCAAGCATTCTGCAGATGACTTTAGCAGCTTTATTATTCCACTTGTTGTCGCAGATAGTTCCCCATGTTTGATTGTGAAATATCTCAATTCGACCTGAGGTGCTTGTTCCATTCACCAAACGTATTTTTAATGTTTCATTCAGACCTCCAAAGAAAAATAAGAATATAAAGTTACTGTTATAAAATACGTCTGTGTTTATAATCTTCAAATTTATGTGAAACTAATTTAGATATAAATACAAACGTAAGTTCTTAAAGTAATGGGGAAATTCAAGTTATATTTTCTTTCGTTAAATAAATCATGTTTATCTAAAGATCTCTTTCACCAATAATAGCTATTTTGATTAAAATTAAGAAAATAAAATCATTTTGCCTCGTACAGTAAGCCCCGAAAATATTAAAAATAGCATAATTTGAATACACGAGAAACAAATTTGGGCTACTAATTCTCTGTCTATGAAAATCCTCTGTCAACAACCAAAAAATGACGTTCATCTAATTCTTTTATACATTATTCATTGTTGTATTTTATTATTAGTCATAAACAAAAACTCTGCAATATACTAAATTCCAGTGTTGAAAGTACACTAAATATATTCAGGGTCATTTATTCATTTGAGGTGATTAATTAACAAATACTTAATTATACATTTTTTTTTTATAAATGATTAATTTCTTTAATCTTTTACCTGGTTCACAAACAACTCCAGCATCTTCGAAGCTGTCGCAGTTGTGGATGCCCCAGCCGGAGTGACGACACGACATCAACGATTCCTCTGTGCCGTTGCAACCTACGTCATCAAGCAGTATTTTCTTATTACCTTCCCCGAAATGTGCTTCTTGGCGCGGCTGTGCACCTTCGCTGTGGATGCAATGTATACGTAATAACTGTTGCTTCTAAAATCAGATAATGGTTTTCCAAATATTAATGTGTGGATTGTGGAAATCTAGAGAAATTATCTGAGATCTGCAGCGTAACTGACAGTTATTAGAATCATGACTATTAACTTGGCAAATGACATACTCTTTTATTAGCATTAGCGTCAGCACACACGTTTATTTTTTGATCAGTATGATTGCCATGAAATTCCCTTTCCGCCATCCATCAACAAAAATTAATATAAAATTATAAAAATAAATTAATAAATTAAAATATTATATAAAAAATAAATAACAACAGTAATAATAATAATAATAACAACAACAACAACAACAACAACAACAACAACAACAACAACAACAACAATAGTAACAACTACAACAAAACATGAAATAGAAATGACGGTATGTTGTTATTTGTATGTGCGAAATAGCTGAATTTTTCAGCTAATTAAAAAGGCATTATACTAACAAGGGCAGTCCCAGCATTCTACACACGACACGTGCATCGCGTGTATCCCACTCATCGTCGCATATGGTTCCCCACACACCGTTGTGGTAAATCTCCACCCTACCATACTCGTCATTACCCCCTGCCAGCCGAACTGAGATGTTGTCTGTTCTTTCTGGAAGTTATCAAATAATAATAATAATAATAATAATAATAATAATAATAATAATAATAATAATAATAATAGTAATAATAATAATAATGATGATGATGATGATGATGATGATAATAGTAATGATGATGATAATGATGATAATAATAGTAATGATGACGATAATGATGATACTAGTAGTAATAATAATAATAACAATAATAACGGTAATGATGATATTTTTATGAACATTTGAATATAAAATGTGTGTTTATATAATAGTATGTATGTACGTGTGTTTGTGTGCGTGCGTGTATGTTTGTGTATGTATGTACGAACATATTCCCTTATGCGTGTGTGTATATGAATGTGTACGTTTGTGTGTATGCATGTATGTACCTAGGTGTGTAATTGTATGTAATCATTTATATATGCCTCCATGTATATATGTATGTATGTTTGTATGTATGTATGTATGTATGTATGTATGTATGTATGTATGTATGTATGTATGTATGTATGTATGTATGTATGTATGTATGTATGTATGTATGTATGTATGTATGTATGTATGTATATATGTTTTGTATGTACGAATGTATGTATGTATGTTTCTATGTATCAATACTTGTTCGTAAAAAGCAGAATACCTGACTGACAAATAACACTGGCATCTTCGTTGTGTTTGCAGTTGTGAGCACCCCATCCAGAATGTCCGCACTGATCCAAGGACGTCTCCCACCCGAAACAATCCACATCGTCCATGATGATAGGAAGGCTTCCCTCGATTACATGTGCCTCGGACCTCGCTTCTGCCGCTTCGCTAAACGAAGTAGAAAATAAAATAGTTTCCAGTGGCAGGCAGGGCGATTACATGATCAATTAAAAAAAATAATAATAATAAAAAAAAAAAAAAAAAAAAAAAAAAATAATAATAATAATAATAATAATAATAATAATAATAATAATAATAATAATAATAATAATAATATATAATATATAATAAATAAATAAATAAATAACAAATTACAAAAACAAATTACTGTGTTAAAGTCCAAGCTCTCTCTCTCTCTCTCTCTCTCTCTCTCTCTCTCTCTCTCTCTCTCTCCTCTCTCTCTCTCTCTCTCTCTCTCTCTCTCTCTGTATTATGTTCATGCACATATGTGTATGTTGCTGGATGTGTGTATTTATGTTTGTAAATAATTTTGACGTTAATACCAATGTAAATACACATTATATTATATTATATTATATTATATTATATTATATTATATTACATCTTATAGTACATAACATTGTGTTACATTATATTATATTATATTATATTATATTATATTATATTATATTATATTATATTATATTACATAAACTAACATAACATAACTTCACATTATATTACATCACATTACATTATATTATATATTACGTTATGTTATTTTATGTTATATGTTTTAAATGTGAAGATTTAATAAATCAAATGAAAACTTACTATGGTTGGCCCAGCATCTTGCAAACAACTCTAGCAGCAGCATTGTCCCAGTTGTCATCGCATACAGTGCCCCACGATCCATTATAATACACCTCCACGCGGCCCGTCGAAGCGAAACCATTAATAAGTCGTACAGAAATGTTACTGATTCCCTCTGTGAAACACAAATTTAAATAAACTAAATACAAGTTAATTAAGTGCTATGCAAAAAACACACACACATACACACATATAAAGAGAGAGAGAGAGAGAGAGAGAGAGAGAGAGAGAGAGAGAGAGAGAGAGAGAGAGAGAGAGAGAGAGAGAGAGAGAGAGAGAGAGAGAGAGAGAATTTCATAAAATAGAATATTGTATGTATTGTTTTACCTGGACGACAAATAACACCGACATCTTCACCATGGACGCAGTCATGACTGCCCCAGCCAGAATGACGACACTGTGATAAACTTGTCTCTGTGCCATTACACTGAATGTCATCTAGAACAATGGTCAGATTGCCTTTACCAAAGTGAGCCTGTTTCTTGGACTCGGCTCCGTCTCTGAATAAATATTACAAATAAATAAATAAATAAATAAATAAATAAATAATTAATAGAGATTCAACTATCACTGAAGTCAAAGTAGTCATAATTGTAATGATGGTGGCTACATCATACAATAACATTCTTTACTTATACTTTACTACAGTTTCACATATCTAGTAAGACATTTTAATGGTTAAATGTATTGACAACTTTACTGCTTTTAATGTAATATGATATGTTGATGTTATTGGTAACAAACCTTTCTTTTTTTCGTATTAAAATAATAAAGATAAACAATTATTGTAACCGATGCCGGATTTAACCACAAGGTTAGAATTTCGCTATCAGTCTGGGCCTCTCTTGATTTCAATTCAGTTATTACATATTTTGTGTAACTACTATAGGGCGTTTTCATTTTCCCCATAGCTCTGTGACTCTCACCAAATCTAAATCCGGGTCTGACTGTTGTTTTTATTTATGTTTCACTAAAACTGATGACAATAAATCTTGAAATACATTAATAACGATGTCACGGCTGTGCGACAACAACGTGACCTGTACATCGTTGTACTCTCTTCATGTAATGTTTACTAAAAGCTTAAGATGGTCATAAATAATACTCAGAGTGAAAAACGTACGTTGGCAAACCAAGCATTCTACAGACAACCTGTGCCTCTCTCGTGTCCCAGCCGTCGTCACACACGTTGCCCCAGTCGCCATTGTGAAAGATTTCCAGTCTGCCAGACGCGTTGTTGGGACCATTGACAAGGCGAACAGTAACGTTACCGTCACTGGCTTCAACGACAAGAAATTACTGTTAACTTCTCTGTTACAGTCTTATTACTACTAGCACTACCATTAACACCACCACCACCACAACTACCACTACTACTACTACTACTATTACTACTGTCTTCAGCACTACTCCTAAAATTTCTAATTCAGGTTGAGGCTCCTTTATTCGAAATTCCGAAGTCCGAAAAGCTTCGAGATTGTGATTTATTGTATTTTCCAAAAAGATGTAGCATTCACAAATTTGATTTATTAAAAATATTATATAAATATCGGTAGACTCTTTCTCTCTCTGTACAAGCTATATTCGAAATACCAATAAGTTTCGTGTTTAGATTTTGATTACATTTTAAGGTTATCTCCTTATACTCCAAAATCCAAAACATTCCCAAATACGAAACATTTCCGGTTCCAGCGTTTCGGATATGGGATTCTCAACTTCTACTGTTACAACAACAACAGGAATCACTATTACTACTACAAATATCTCTTATTTATTCAAACAAATTGATTTAATAATAATAATAATAATAATAATAATAATAATAATAATAATAATAATAATAATAAAAGTTATATCCACCTGCAATTAAATACATCACGACATATAATGTATGTTTAAACAACATAATCAAAATTAGTGTTGTAATTTACAGCCTAAATTTATATGACGCATGTTAATATATGTCATTTCAAAACAAATAGCGGAATATCACAACGTATTGTTTACACTATATATTTGCTCCTACCTGGCTTGCACGCCACCCCTGCGTCTTCTCCGTGTCGACAGTTGTGCACACCCCACCCTGAATGTTTGCACTCTGTTATGTTATTTTCGTCGCCGTTGCATTTGACTTCATCCAGAATAATTGGATGGAAACCGGGGCCAAAGTGAGCCCCATTCCGAGGTTCTGCTCCTTCGCTGTGAAACAGATATGTAATATATTAATTACAATGAATTACTACTACCATTACTATTACTAATACTACTGTCATTAGGACTACTATTATTGCTACTACCACTACTGTTACTGTTACATTACTACTACTTCTACCACTACAACCGCTTCTATTAATAGTCATGCTACTTTTATTTTAATTAAAAACAAAAAGAACAACAGCAGCAACAACAAGAACAACAACAACAACATTATTATTATTATCATCATCATCATCATCATCATCATTATTATTATTCAATAAACTGCTGAAAAGACGTACAATGGCAAACCCATCATACGACAGATGACTTTGGCGTCATTGTTTCCCCATCGGTCATCGCACACAGTTCCCCATCTTCCGTTGTGAAATATCTCCACTCGTCCCGATGTGCTAGTCCCGCCAACCAGCCGAGCCAACGTCACGCCTCGGTGCTCTTACAAATATAGGAGGAAAATAAATGAAAACATATATTTTAATTGCCCGTTCAGAGAGCCAAATAATTATACTTACTGTATTTCAAACATACTGTTTCATTTGTTTCTAGTGGTCGTATTTTTAAATTATATTTTATTATTATTTTTTAATAATAAAGCATGACAATAAAATAAAAAGTTTATGGTAATATACAGCTGCTGACCTTTTTCTTTTTATTGTGACGTCATATCGTACAGACAGTTAATATTACTTAATGACATACGCTATTTTTACCGGTACTAGTTTTTTCTTCTTTTTATTAAAAAAATAAGAATAAAAATAAAAACAATAAATAAATAAATAAATAAAAAAGAGAGAAAAGAAAGAAAGAAAACAAAACAACATCAAATTAATATTTTTTAATATTTAAATTTATTGTGTTAATCTGTGTGTTTGATTTTAAATTCCTGTTAAGATACTCCTACGCTTCTTGTTGAATATAACCGACTTTGGAAATCAGGTGCGCATTAGTCATTATAATTATTTATGCTTCCTGCATTGTCATGACATACACACCTAATTTATATTTTATTCTATTCGTTTACTTTTCCAGCTTTTGTTTTCTAAAGACAAAACAAATATATAATAATTACTACGTTTTCCTTGTTTATTGTCTTCTTTTTTTTCTTTTTTTTTCTGAAGCAATAATTTAAAAAATAAAAAATAATAATGCCTGAGGGATTTTTCTAACAGGATAACGGTTCTCGAATGCTGAAGACTTTTTCGTTTCACGTCACTGAACATGTAACAAAACAGACACAGCATTTTATTTGACATGACTGTATTTCTTCTGGTGTAAAATAACGTGTGTATATCTTAACATGTATGCAAGAAAATAAATTAAATAAATATTACTTAACATTCTTGTTATAGTCCAGCCCTACAAAGTTATTACTTCTTAAAATTAAATTATGAAAATAATTCTCTTTACTCTTATGTGGGCCATAAAAAAGAAGTTATTTTAAAATTTATGTCCGCGAATCTACGAGAATAACTGAAATGAAACGTCATTGTGTGTGACTGTATATGTATTTATGCGTGCGAATGTGTTTGCGAGTAAGTGTGTACATTCAGGAATAAATCCAGTTTTCAGAAGTGGTAAAAAGAATTAAAAAAAATAAAAAATAATAATAATAATAATAATAATAATAATAATAATAATAATAATAATTACAACAAAAACAACAACAATAAAATTAAATAAACTAAAATATATTTTAAAAAAGTTTAATTTAAAAAAAAGAAAAAAAAGTAATAAACAGGTTTGCCAAAAAAAGAAAAAAGAAAAGGGGGATTTGTATCACTTTAAACAATATATAATCTTCAATTTACCGATCTGTTATTATATAATGTAAGTTTTGTTATCTTCAGGTGTGGGTCCATAAACGAAGAAAAATAGCCGTCTGCTTATTGTCGAAAATTCAGCTAGGCACGTGACTAATTTATTAAGTTCATTGCATGTCACTTGTCTGTGACCTGTCTACAAAGTGACTGATAGCATTGTTGTTCGTGTCACATCGCCGGCCTAGGCGAATATTTCGAAGTCATCAGTCACATGCATACAATGGCCGGCTCTTTTAATAATAACACGTCAGTATCTTGTTACTTTTGTTTTCCACAAAGTAAATACGACTTTCATTAAGTAAAAAAAAAAAAAATGTGTTTTTGGAACGGAAAGGGTTTTGTTGTAAGAATAATATATGGTTTGAGTAAAAAGCTGACCTATATCTTGTTTCGGTGTGTTAGGTTTTAAAGTTGTTAGGATTTTTTAACAAAACAAATCCTGATTAGGTTGACAAAATGAACAAATACTGCATTATACATTTATAGAAAGTTTATAATATATGATATTTCTGTAGCCTAATATACATGTAAATTTCAGATGTTATTTATTAAAAATATATTTATATATTTCTTAAATGTGAAAAATAATTTTCTATACAGGTATATCTAAAATAATTGTTTTGCGATATAAACGCAAGGTTTACATGTAACAACATATTTCAAGAATATGACAATATCAGTGTGTTAGATACTTTGGTATTTTGATAGTGTATGAAATTAAATATTAAATATTTATATGTTTCAAAATTACATTTTAAATTATTTAAGGTACATAGTGTTATAACAGACAAAAAATTGCACAAAAAAAAAAATTATCTAAAGACTCAGACTGAAAATAACTTTTATATATAATATTATAACAATAAATATTTCTTTCAAATAAAGTCATTTCAAAGCCTTTCTGATGGTGGGATTTGTTAACTATATTAGCTATTAATTTAAAAGACGAATAAAACATACGTCATATATCACTCGGGTTTAAAAAAAAAAAAAAAAATCCACTTACCGGGACGAGTATCGTTCTTTGAAATCCCCTTTACCGCATCGCAGGTTAGCAAAACTAAAATTATTAAATAAGCATTGTCCATTTTCGGCCACCTATTGCTGCCCCCACGTTCCTAGCGCGAATACGTTAAAATTTTAGCGGCATGGCTAAACAACAGCAGGTTGGTTCACTGTCGACCGGGAAGATGCATTTGACAAGGGTATTTGTCTTTATGATGTGTGATGTATACATGTGTCAGACGTGTGGGCCACTTTCTCTCATTATTTCTGAAATGTTAATGCCTGTTACGTTAAGCAAGGCGGTTACAATATTTAATTTCCCAGCAAGAAGTAGTGAAATGTCATCTTAGATAAAAATTATTAATAAATTACAGTAATGAATTTGAACAGTGTGCAGACTATATGGACTTCTTAAATTAAATGAAGTTTCCGATATAATGAAAAGTTTTGTTAATTTAAACAAAACAAAAAAAACTTAGCCAACTATAATGTGTTATAATTATTATGTTCAAAATACAGATAAATTAAAGTTTTATCTAGTAATATAAATATTGGTTTGCCGATGCTTAACAGGGTCATAAATTGTATTCTTAACGTGATGTTTTCTGAAGTCGGATAGCGAAAAACAAATCCCGAACTTAATTTATGTTTATATATTTAGCTCAGAATATTAATATTTTAAAGAAAATTTATAAAAAAAAATACAGATTCAAAAAAGAAGAAAAGAAAAAGAAGAAGAGGAAAATTCCAAATGCTAGAAATCAGTTTTATTAATTATGTTACTTGCCAGTATATCATATGTATTGCATGTACATGCATATACCCTTCATAAATCATATGTATTTAAGACTGATTAGAAACTTATTTAATGAATTGTTGGAACTACTGCTTTCGTTTACCATCTGGCCTGGTCTGTTGCCAGCTTTGGACGAACCTAGACACTATCATACCCTAATGTTTTCACTGGCACGCTTGATTATAGAATATTTTTGTTGTTGCAAAGGGCCGTATCTTCAATGTATAAAATGTTGTATTGTACAGAAGAAAATGAAAAAGGTTTACACATTTTTATAACTTATGAGGTCTTAATGTCTTGTCAAAGGGTGTTTTTTGGACTAGTCCGGATCTGCTTCTATTACTGTTATAGTATTTATGTCGATGCTTTTTCCTCCATATTTATTACTCATCATTCGAAGAGAGAGAGAGAGAATTGTCTCGGTAAATTTTAACTTTACAAAGAATCAGTAGAGTTATCCTTCAAGATGGCGGCACATTTAAACAAACCAACTGATTTCATTACTGGAAATGAAAAAATTGGTAACAGTTTAGCTGTAAAAGTTTTAAGCACATGAATAATTTATGCATATTAAGTAGTGACAATTAAACTATTTGCAAAAGTAAATTTTTAAAATTAAGAATTAATTTTAGTTGGTGTTTTTACGCAATTACTGGACATTTAACAAGTTCAAACATGCAGGATATAGCGTTATTAGATTATTGTTTATTCTTTATAGTGAATTAATAAAACAGTTTGTGTTTCAGTTGTTCATAATATTCAGTGTTATATAAAGCAAAGTAACATGCTGTAAAATGCATCTTATTTTAATAAATAAATAAATAAATAATAATAGGCCAGAAGAATTATTTACTTACAACAACAACAAAAAAAAAAAAAAAAAAATAAAAATAAAAATAAAAAAACATAAATAAAAAAATAAAAAAAATAAAAAAATAAAATAAAAATAAAAATATAAAATAAATTAAAACACAACAAACAATAAACAAATGATACAGATTTTTATTCTATTGTTTTAAATATTTGAAAATTACAATAATGTACTTTTAGTAATAGCTATCTCCTTTATTTTTTTATTTTTTTATTTTAAAATTCATTTAACACATATCTTTTATTTATAGGTTCCCATCATTCAGTAACACAAATGGAGCTGATTCCACCATCAAAATTCCAGGCTTCAAGAATTAAACCTGAAGGATGGAAAGAACTGGCTAAAGCTACAAATGAAATTATGCAACTTAAAGATGAAAATCAAAAATTAAGGTTACCTTTGGATATTTTTACATGTATTTTGATTTGTAGTTGAGTAACCACTTCTGAATGTGCATGGTATTGACAAAATTTGTTATTACCAGTGTGCTGCAGCTGCCACCAACCTGTTATTCATTTATGTGCTGTCTCACATAATCTGTAATTTAATTACTTATTTAAGTTATTATTATATATGTATTAATTAATTATATGAGGAATTATTTACAAGCCAATAATCTAAAAAAATTGGTTGTTATTCTCCTAGTTATTTATGTTTAATTTGAAACAAATGTTTGGGTTTTTTTAATGCTTTTGTTTTTATTGAAATAGTTATTCTCAACCTGTGAGCTAGCAACCCTTTCAAGGGTTGGGGATTGTTAGATACACAATTCATTGTCATTGTTCTTCAGTAACCAGCATAAAATTTAAGATCATTTGTTTAAAACAAGGAGCACATATCTTAGAATTAAAAAAAAAAAACGACACCAAAATCTTAAAGATATTTTTTATTTTACTTCTTTCGTGTGAACTATCTTTTTATTTAATATTTTTTTTAGAAAACGTTTTATTAGACATATTGATTTGAAATTATATGTATTTTTTAATATAAATTATGCATTACATAGTAGTTATATTCTTCCAATATAAAAAAAAAAAAAAAAAAAAAAAATTGTTTCTTTAATCAATTTTTAATTTATTTTTTTTGCAGAATGGCTAATAAAATTGTTTTACCAACAGATCCAGAAGTAAGGTTTTCACTGATTCTATTCATACCAATTTATACTCTTTAATATTTGGTTAGGTTTATAGAAACTATATATTTAATTGAGATTTAATTTTAGTTTTTTTTCTGTTTTTGATATATATATGTGGGTAAATAAAACCCACAAAACCCACATTCACAGAAACACACACACACATACAAAACATGGGGTAAAAACCCAAGTTATTTTTAGAATATTAAAGAAAAAGTAAGGAATGCAGAATTATTATAGAGTTAGTCTTTATGGGTGTGTTGAAATCTTCAGCACACCTTTCTTATCACAAACTGTGCAAACTGGACACTTACCTGCACTTTTCAATGTTTTAAGATTAATGCCAATGTAAAGATTGTGAAGCAGACATCAAAAGAGGACAAGAATTATGCAGATGAACTGATAAGTCGTCAAGCTACAGAGATTGAGAAACTGAAAACTGAGTTAAGACGTCTGCAGTTTGAACACAGTGAAGAAGTGAGTGTGCTGAAGAACAGACTGATAACGCAGGAAAGACAACTCCATCAGGACATCACATCACTGAAAGAATCTCTCAGAGAAAAGGACCGCAGACATGAAGAACAGGTTAGAAATGAAGATGTTTTCATCTGCATTCTGGGTTTGAAAATAAAATGTAAAACATATTGAGTTGATAAAATATTAACTTTGTTTTATATTCTTGAACATTTTGGTACTAAAAGATGATAATAAAAATAAATAAATAAATAAATAAATAAACAGAAATTAAACATGAAGTAATGTTATTTGATTCTGTTTATTGTAATTGTGCTTGTCTAGAGTCTTTATTCTAAATGTTTAATAATCCTTTGTGTTATTAAATTGTTTGTTTTCATGTGGAAGTAAATTATTACATGTAATTATAGCATGTTCTTTGGTTATTATTATTATTATTTTTTTAAATTCTTTTCTGTAAGTTTTCCTTTTTTTTTTAATAAATCATAGCATTATGCCATACAAAGAATCTGTTCCAGCCAATCCATAAAAATAATCAATAGTTACCTATCTCAAATGATTTTCACAGTTAACTCCTAATAAGTTGTTAGAAATAAACACATTGTGATATCACTAAACATAAAGTCATTCATTAATATGTTGCTGTAATTGTATTATTCTTGATCATTAACTAAAATTTGGTCATATTTGTCAAAGTTATGCTTGGAGATGTAACGTTGAGATATTTTGTCTCACTCATTTGCATTGTAACTGTTGAATTGTTAGTTAATTTATTAACTATTATGTCAATAAGTATATATATTATTAAAATTATAAATTGAAGCAGGTTTAATAGCTTTTAATACTGACATCAGTTTAAGGTTTCAACAGCACCTCAAAATAGATTTAACACTGACTGTTGTAAAGCATCAACATAAAACTAACCACTGTTCTTTATTGATAAACTATTCCCTGTCGTTATCAGGTTGATCGGTTGAGCATTGAACATGAAAAAGAAGTGGAAGAATTGACAGCAATGCTTAATAACATCACTGCACAACTGACTGAGTGCAAGGCTTTGTATAATAAAAGAATTCGAGAACTTGAAAATGAAGTGGAGTTAGTTCAAGAGCAGGCTGCTTCATCCATCCATCAGCTTGAAACAGAACTGAGGTAAATAGGAAATCATTTATAGTATCTATCAGTCTGTCTGTCTGAATATCTAATCTCTCTCTCTCTCTCTATTTCTCTGCCTTTCTATCTGTCTGTATCTATGTCTGTCTATCAGTTTATTTGTCTATATCTATATCTGTCTGAATATGTTATCTGTCTCTCTTTGTCTATCATTCCGCCTAATATCTGTTTGTTTCTCTAGTTTTCGATTTGTCTATCAGTCTATCTGTATCTGTCTGTCTGTCTGTCTGTTTGTCTGTTTATCTCTATTTATATTTTGCTGGAGATAAATTTAACAAATTTAAACACATCACTGAGTTAATATTTTATTTACAGATCAAAGACTATAACATTAGAAAATCAAGAACGTCAGATACAACAGATGAAACTGTACATTGGAGAAGCAGAACAAACATACAAACCAACCGAAGCATGGGTGAAGGAAAATGAAACTCTTAAAAACAAGCTGAAGGTATGGAACTGACTGTCATTTGAAAACAATAAATTGTAAAAGGGATGATTTGATTATGTAAGGATATAAAACCATTTAACTATGGATCTTAAATCTGGCTTTCATTTCAGTTCTATTCGATTAGGACTTTTTTAATAATTTATGTCACAACAAATTATGAATATGGTTCTTATAGGATTGCTTACATTTCTAGAAGGATTTTTATGGTAAATATTTTGAATACTGATAAAGAAAATAAGACTATCATCATGATCTTGAAAATACTTTCTTTAAGTTCTTATGACTTTGTGGCTGATACTTGATGAAAAATAAATACAAATTTTGACTTTGTAACTTAAAACAAATGAAAAACTTTATGATACTGTTTACTAAATCAGTAAACAATATATTTGGTATATTTTTCAATGATATTCTAATTTTCTGTGGGTTATTTTTGTAACATTTTGTCCTGTTATTAAATTAAATTTTTCATCTTCAGATTCTCAAAGCAGAAAATGAGAATTTGGAATCTAATATAGAACTGCTGAATGTTCGTCTTTCTTCAGTAACAAAAATACTTGATGTCCAGGAATGTGAAATATCAAAGGTTTGATAATTACTGAGGGGAAGTTTAGCATTACAAGGATCTGACTTTGTTCGTTTGTTATACAAGAGAATGAATGAATGTTAGTTGTTGAAAGAAATGGAGAAATAAAAATATTTAAGAGGCGGAAGAAATATAAAATGGAAAGAAGTTTAGTTTATTTGTATGAAATAAAAAATCTGTGACATCAAAAAAAAAAAAAAAAATAATAATAATAATAATAAAAATATGATAAATAAATAAATAAATAAAAGAAAAGTAATAATAATAATAATAATAATAATAATAATAATAATAATAATAATAATAATAATAATAATAATAATAATTTAAAAAAAAATATATATATTATTATTATCCTCTCAATCATTTCTATAATGCTTTTGGTGTTGTCAAATTATGTTTTTTTTTTTATGTTCCAGGCAAAAACGAATCACCTAGATAAAAATAAACAAGAGTCTTTACTTGTTAGCCGGTCAGTTGATTTATTTTTTATTTTTTAGAATAAGTTTGTACTTAACTAGTTTTTCTACATAATTCATATTTAACACTTTAATACTGAATGAAGTATAGTGGACATACTGTGTTTTTAAAAAAAAATTATTCTAATTATTTTAGAGCATCTGCCTAAGAGCTGTTTATAACAGATCTCGTTTTATTTTAAATATCACAGGTGTCTGATATTATTTTCTGTAAAGTATTTAATTCTTGAGTATTGATTGTAACCTACATCCAAATTAGTGGATGGTGTTGCTCTTTAAAAAAATAAATTAATTTAATATTTTAAAACTTCTTCTTTAAAAAACTTGTGATAAGCAGAACATTGCTGTTGTTTTATTTGTAATACCTGAAACATCCAGTATCAAGGTTTAGCAATATCCATAAAATGTAAAAAAAACAACAACCAAAAAAAACAACAAAAAACCCAACAATCTGTGAAAACATAAAAGTGTTTGGATAGACAAGGACTACCCTGGCCTACATCTATCCTGTTGTTTTTCTAACAATACAAATTTTGTTTCCTTCATAATGAAACCATAACCCGTTTTTCCAAAATCTTTGACATGTCTGTGTTAAACTACATCTTGTTTAGAAATGAGCCTTAACAATTCACATTTCAAAACCAAATTTAGGTTTAAATGAAACAAATCTTTAGTTCAGTGTTTATCTGTTAAACTTTGGTTTTTGTACCTGTAACATTTGAAATCATGTAATATGTCTATCAGGTGGAGAGAGAAAGTGTTTGCGTTAATGGTTCAGTTGCAGTCAGCTGAAATAACGAGAAAGAAGAACGATCAGAACTGGTCATACAGAGTGAGTAACATAGTCATTTTTTAATAAGATAACTTATTTAAAAACATAAATTCTGATATCATTTAATTAGTGTGAAACTGATAAATTGTAATGTATCATAACTGAATTTTGACGTTAAAACAGATAAATTGTGATATATTGAAACATAATTACAGTGATAAAACTGTTAAATTATGATATTAACTGAAAGTTCTATTCGTTTTTGCTAAGAAATAAATATTATTTATGTTTTGCAGTTAAATGCCAGATCATATTAATACAAGTAAGATAATGTTATTGCCATCATATGGAATTATTTAAATGTGAATCAGTGTTGTTGTTGTAGGTTTCTGATCTAGAAGAAAAACTGTCTTCATCAGAAAGTAAAATCCAGGTATTGTCACATAGCTTATCTGAAAAGACAGCAGAACTTCAAATGGAGATTAACAACAACAAGGTAAGAACATATTACAAAAATACTTTAATCCAAAAATTTTATTATTATAATAATGTTTTAGTCGTGTGGGTTTTTGGGGAGGGAAGGGATTTTTATTTCTGTTCTTTTATTTTGATATTTGATTTAAATGCTAAATATATTGTAGATATTATTGTCTTGAATACTTTTTAGATTTTATTTTTGAGATTTAATGTTAAGGTTATTTTTAACACTCTATTTTTGGATTGTAATTGTTCAGTTTGTAATTATTTTTTGAACTGTTTAAAAAAAAAATAGATCAGTGTGAATATTACTGGACTTACTTGTGGTGTCCAAAGATACCTTAATGGTTGATATTTCTTAAAAAGTTTACTTTCTTTTATTTGTGGCCTCTCCCTGTTCAGAAATTGCAAGTTGAAATCAGCCAGGCTCAGCAGGTGGCATTGACTCTGGATGACAAACTTAGAGAAGCCAGAACATGTGTTGAGCAGCTGGTGTCATACATACAAAGGTATTTGTTTATTACATTACTTAACAAATTAAGATTTTTAGGATTCAAATTACAGAAGAATAAATATATGGCTACACAGTAGCAAGTAAATTGTTTAAAAAATAACCATTACAAATTTTACTTTTATATAAATGGATATCTAATTTAATTGTGTGGTGTTATGAAATAGTTTTATTTAATATTAACCATCCAACCTTCAAACAATCAAATAAACAAATGAATAAATAAATATCATATTCTTTTACAATGACATTGAGAAATTCTGGTTTTGTAATATGCATCATTTTGTGATCCCTAATCTTTTGTTGCAAGCAGAGTTTTTGATAAGATAAATCTTTAATCTTCTGCTAACAATAAACATGTATTTTAAAATTAATATTTCTTTTAAAGATTCAGTTCATCCATCTCTAAGCTGTTTTTATAGAAATATATACTGTTTGTCCATGAAGTCAGTGTGTATTTTAAACATAACTTTAAAACTGAATCCAGACTTTATGGACCCATTACAGTTTTTGTTTTATATATCCAGACACACACATATCCTGTATGTTACAGTGTTTGCTTTGTCTATGGTTTTTGAATCTAGTATTGATAACGAATCACAGTCCACATTTTCTCTGCTGAGCTCCACACTGTCGACACTGAATACGTACAATCAAAGAATTAGTTTTGCTGCTGGCAGAATAGAAATGTTGCAAGGTAAATTGTTTTCGTTTAAAACAATAACCTACTTTATTTTATGTTTTAATTATTTTAATACTTTTATATTTTCAATGAAACTTAAATTCCATGTAAATGATAGTAATGATATATAAAAAGACAACAACCTAAGACAAGAAGACTTAAGTTACTAGAAAAAAAGAATTCAGTCTATTCCTGCACACCATATTTATATGTTTAGCTACAATATGTAAATAAATAGTTAAAATACACCAGTCATTAATAAAAATGAATTTTATTTAAATGCAGTATTTTTGGCAAGTTTTTTTGTTTTCATTCTGCAGGCCAGTTTTCTAGAAGAGATGCTCTTATCAAACTACAGTTAACAGATAAACAAAAGTCTGAGCAGAATGCCCCCTGTGTGTTACCAGATTCTGCTCCAGTAACAAGGTTTGTTGTGTACCAGCCTTTACAGAGTTGTGTTTTGGGGGGGTTTTTGCATTAATTTCCTTTATTTTTCAAGCAGTCAAAAAAGGATTTGTCCAAAAAAAACAACCCCAGAACTTTAGATCTTTGATATACCAATTTTGAAAAATCTCTGGAATTAAATCATATTGTAAAACCAAAGCTTTAGAATATTAAGACATTCTGCCATTCACCTTGTTGATAATATTATATAACCCTGAATCCTATTATTAAGTTGGAATTCTGACCCTTGAACTAGGAATGAAAAATGTCAAGCTGCTGTAATGTTTTGGATTTTTTGATAAATAGGGTATAATATTAATAATAATAATACTTTTTTCTTTAAATCAGGAATTCATAATGCAACATATTTTCTAGATGTTGTGTACAACATTATATGTAGTAACAGAATCAGAGATTATGATTATTTTCAAAACCACTTGACTGCGAATTACATAAATGTACTTGGACCATTTTGTATTATATGCCATAACAAGTGTTGATATTTTTCATTACACAGTGCTAGTCTTTTAAATGAGGAACTTGACAAAGTGACTAAGGAGAGAGACATGTTGGCAGCACAGATGAAAGACGATTCACTCATGTGGAACAGTAGACTTGATGATGCAAGGGCACAGTGTAGGTCATTTACAGTGGAATATCTAAAAGTGGGACCATACTGCCAAAAAAAAAAAAAAAAAAAAAAGAAACAAGATTTTTGCATCTGATTTTATCACTAAAATATAAGTTAACAGAGCACCTGTCTAAACAAAATCTTTTTCATGACACTATTCAGCTTTGAGAATTTTCATTGCATCTTATTTAATATATAATTTAAGGAACTAATAATATCAAAACATAACTTGTATTAAAATTTTTACATGTGAAAGAATGTATGCAAGTTTTTGTTTCATGTTATTAAATATATTTTTACATTCAGTCAGAATTTATTTTATTTATTGGTAGATAAAAGGTATTTGCAAGATCAGTTCATATATTGTTAATTTAAACTGTTCTGGTATACTTATTTTTGACAACAGAAATGATTAAAAAAAATCAAACACTCCCTCCTGTTTCTTAGTTGTGGTAATAAACCTTTAGCAGATATTAAAAAAAAAAAAAAAAAAAAAACCCCAAAAACAAGGCTGTATGAAATACTTCATGAAAGAAAAACAAATAAAAAATAAAAAATTAATATATCAGTTTTGGCATACTGTCATAATTATGTACAAATAGACCATATAATTTAATTATAATCGTTTACATTTATAAAGGAAAAAAAAATTCCACTTCTCACTAAAGATGAAGAATGAATGAAAACAATAGTCATATTGTTTTTTTTTTTAAATATTGGTCATAATCATACATGTATATAAATAAATCGTAATTTTTTACATTTCTTTAAAAAGAGAAGTAAAACTAGACAAAATGTGTTAGATTCTTTACAGAAAGTAATGTATTTGATGTAATATTTTAGATGAAAAGGAAATTATTTCACTGAAGAATACTGTAGAAGATCTTGAATTTACAGTACAGCAGAAAGCACAGGTATAAGACTGTTTAATGTACTTGAATTTATAGTTAATTCTGAAAATTTTGTTCCTTTTTTAATTTTTTTTGATACTGCAGATATTTAAAATTGTTTAACATACTTGAATTTAAAATCAGCTTTTCTTTTAATATCAAAAAGGTTTGTTCTAATCACTGTTAATTAATGTCATAATAATGGATTTCAAAATGAATCTATAGCTGTCATCACAGGAAATGTTTTCATATCCTAAAACTAGATTTTGGGTTTCTGTATACCTATATTAATGCTTAGTAAAGGGGTAAAAAAAAAAAAAAAGTATTTTAAAACCACTGATAATTTCAGACTTGTACGAGTCTAAGTGAAAAACTGGAACAGTGTCAGACAGAACTGGAAGAGTTGTCACAAAGAAATGAAGACTTGAAAACAACTTTGGCAAAACAGCAGTATAATACACAGAAAGGTACATGTTACATAATTTGTGGATTAGTAATAATTACATAATAAAATAAAATAACAAATTTTAAAATTTTATTATCTAGTAATGACAAACCCATTAATTATGTTTGAAAAACAGAACTTGTTCATAATGATGACTATATTTATCCCTTCTAATATATGAGTTACTGGCCATTTGTAAGTTGTGCAATGATTAACATACAAACATTTTATTTCATTTACTTTTTTATTATTATTTTTAACTGATTTAAGTGTAGTGTAAACATTCCATTTGTTATTGATCATAATCTTTCACAAGGGATATTTATATTTGTAAACTCTAAAATTTTTAATTGTTCAAAATTAATAGAGATTTGAAAATACAAAATGTATTTCAGTCTAGTGTTCATAATCATACTGTAAGTGGTACAGTGATTTTAATTTTCATTATAGAGAATATATCTTTGTTGGTTTTTCAGTTTTTGTAAGATATATTCTTAATCAACAAACACTGTTTATTACAATATCCAATGAAAAGCATTTGTCAAAAATAATCAATCATCTAATAAAAAGTTTTCCTTTTTACACAAAGACATTTTGAAACACTGAACCTTCCATCTAGATCTTGTTTCACGATCAGACAGTGCATCTGTGACTAATATGATTTGTTTTAGCTCTTGAAGAGCAAAGAACAGCAGAAGAAGCCAGGTTTGCTGAAGTACTGGCAGATTTGGATAGAAAACTGAGTGAAGCAAAAAGAGAAGCGACAAAAACAGGTATTTTAACAATTGCTGTTATTGTGATTAATTATTTGTTTACAGGGCTTAGGAAGTGCAAATTCAGCTCTCATTTTGTTGCTTGCTCACATATATTATTTGTTTCAGCAGATTCTTATTATAAACATTATAGACTTTCATTATCTTGAATCAATAAATATTTACTTAATGACACTTCATTAGATTGTAGTTAAGAGGCATCAGTCCTGTTTCTGTTGCATGATGGTGATGATGCCTTCTGTTTGACCTACATTTATTTATTAGCAGCAATGCTGATTATATTTAATTTTTATTTAATTTTTGGTTTTATTCTCCTAAACCAGGAAATGTTTCCACCAAATGTGGAAAAAAGTAGTAACTCATGTTCAATGCAGTTATTTCAGCATTATATGTAGTTTTAAAACTGTTTCAGTGATAAGCCTTCGACAGCTGGAACGACAGAGTTCTCGGGAGAAAGAGCGAGCAGCAGAACAGCTGCGAGTGACAGAAGAGCATTACAAACATCAGCTGGAAAAACTGGAGGCAAAACTGGTTGCCATTGAGAAAGAAAGAAATATGCTTATGGTATGTATCATTTGAACCTGTTCAGAAATAGTCCAGTTACGTTAATCCATTACTACTACATCTCCACGCATGTTAAACACAGTCGTTAATGTTTTATACCATATTTTTGCCATTGTAAAGATTTTTGCGTTTTCTTCTATTTTTTTTTTTTTTTCAAATATTGTCCTTAATATTTTTTTCATTTATTTCACAATTTGAAGTTTTTGGACAACAAAATGTGCTGCTAAAAGTTTCAGCTTTCACTAGGAAAACTTTAAAAATAAAATGTCTTAATTTATTTATGCAATTACTCCCAAAACATTTACAATTCCTGTCCCGATATCACACACTCTGTACTGCTTCCCTTTAAGGTTTCTGCATTCATTTGTTTATTATTATTTATTATTATTGTTGTAAAATTGTGGCCTGACGAGTTGTAAAAGTTAAAAATGTTTCTGTTCCAGGCCACTCTGAGACAGGAAGGTCTCACTAGCAAACTGAAGTTGGATCGAGGGGAACCTGTGAATCTGGACAGTGATAATACGTCTGAAGGACAGACAGGTGATGCAAAAGAATATCCACATCCACAAGGCACATATATATTTTTTTGTATTTCTTTACTTTCCTATTTTTTTCAGAATAAGACAATACTTTATCTAGTTCGAAAAAAAAAGAAAAAAAATTCTAAAAATAATAAATAAATGCCATTTAAATTAATTTCTCTGAATATGTTAACAGGTAAAAATGATTATTCATATTATAGAACCACATTTCAAAGAAGGTGATTTGTGTTAATTTTTCAGTTACGCAGGAACCTCTTGAGTCTGTTCTAGAAGATTTGAAAGTTTTGACTGCAGCTGTGATGAATGATGATGACGACCAGTCACTGTCAGAAGTAGAAGATAACTCTAATTCTGATTAAAAGAAAAAAATATGAGTCTGGTTCATCTTAAGAGAACACAGCTTTCCTTCCCATCATCTTTAGCAAGTTGTAATTGGGTACTGAACTGGTTTTACTGTGAACTCGGATGAGAATTAGAGGACACAAGTGAGTTATGAATTATTCAAGAAACCGAAACTTTGCTATCATCTTTAGATGTTATAATTCTGATTAATATGGTACTGATCTGTGTTTATCGTAAACTCAGTACTATACTGTTCCAGAAGAAGGGCAAAAACTAGTTCTAACATAAAACTGAGACTTTCAAGTTACATTTAGTAGCTGATTATGATTTAACACAGAACCACAGCTAATCAGATCAAATGCAGCGGAATTTTTCCTTTTTGATACACAAGTGCCAGTATTTTATAGTGTATCTAAAACCTGAAGAGGTGACTACTGCTGTGTGTTGTTAAAATTATCTGTAAGGAAATTAATAAAAAATATTTACTACTGTTTGTCTTTTTTAAGGTTGTCTACATATGTAAATTTTATAAAATTGTCCTCCTTTTAATAGAAACCAAACAAAAATTCAATATAGCACCAAGAATACAACAAGTCATTTTTTATAATTGATATTGTCTTTTTATTTGTCACAAAGTACAGATTATATTTCAATTTCAATAATTCTCTTAAAAAGTTATTGTTCTTGCAAAGAACTTCTATACAAAAAGAAAATAGAAAAAAAAAAAAAAAATCCCATTTAAGAAATTCGGCATGGTATACTGCCACGGACAGTACCAATATTAAAGAATATCAATTATAAAAGCATTTACTGTAACAATTTCTAATATTATGTATCACAATATCTACACATTTGTAAGTAAACACACAAAATATAGTTTTAGATATTCAAACTTGTGCTTATTAAGAATCTTGGCAATGTTATGCAATCCCCCAGACAACACTGTTCTTTAAGGACAGATTTCTCCCAATTTAACACATGATAAAACAATGCCACAGAAAATCTTGTAATTACCTAACCTAATTCACTTCTTGCATAACAACTTCAAATTACTGCATTTATCAATAAGAATTTTTAAATTTGCTAATACAATTTGAAAACCAAAATCAAAAACTTAAAATGAAGTAGGAAAGAAAGAAAAAAATTAGGGTAAATGTTTTAAAAATATACATTTCTTTTTTAGAAAGCATCTGACTTGCAAATTAATAAATCACAGTGCTTCCAATATTGTAATATTTCAGATATTATTTGAACTGTAATATTTTATACCTACATCCTTTTTTCAGCAATGATGAGAATGAAAATATTTTTATATGACATCAATGAGCAATAATCTGTTAAAACCCATACATATAATTTCTTTCATAAAATGGTTATAACTAACACTACAAGAAACTCAGAATAAGTTGTTAATTCAAATGAAATCTGTGTAAATCCATGTTATTATCAGAAAATCTGTAAAGGTTGAAACATAATCAAAGTTCGATCATACCTCTCAGAACAACAAGTATTTATTTTATCACCTACGAACATACTTGTGGAAATGTTTGTGCACTGCCATATTAACGTAGAGAACACAAACATGGTTATGGTTACTTCCCAGGCACACAACCCAAAACAAATTATACAAAGGAAGGAAACTAATTTATTTGCATTTTCCATATTTAGGCATGAAAAGGATATTCTGCTAATGAGCTAATGACCATTAATGAATAAATGGACTGATCATGGAGGGGAGAAAAAAAAAAATTAGATATGAAATTATTTCTACTAAGTTTGCACTTACTGGAGATGAATTTTTTTTTTTTTTTAAATTTAATTACTGTACACAAGCAAAAAAGCACATTGGAATTAGGTTTAGTATCTTTATGCTGACCGTTTCCGGCTAAGTCTGGGTAATACTATATTTATAGAAGAGTACATCTCAGTTTTAGCACTTTTGGTCCGTATGATCAAGTTACACACAAACTGAAATAAATAGAAGTTCGTCGCTTGTCCCTTGTTTCAAACAATTTGATTTACACATGATGAAAAATGCCCCCACTTTTGAAACTATTTTACATCATCATCCAAGCAACTAATTCTTGTCTTCCTTCTTTCCTTCTTTGTCTTCTGTTGTTTCATCTGTAGAATCTTTCTCAGTTGTACCTTCTTTAGCTTCTCTCTCAGAGGCCATCTGCAAATATTTGAAAACCATTTTTATTTAACATATCTTAATAATTTCCAAAACACTGCTAATGATTCTGAAAAATAAAGATATCTCCAACATTTTATTTCATTACAGCTTCTAAAATAGTAATAAATTATTATTTTTTTACTTTTGAAGTCAACATATTATTCATATTTATTTATTAATGTTGGATCTTTAATGAAACAGTAATTGTATGGACCAATTCTCAATGATGGAAACTATTTGTAAATTTAAAATTATTTTTTTATTATTTTTTTTTTCCAAGAAAAATCAATACCATTCATGTTACTTCTTAAAGTCTAGTGTCATTACTTGAAAAATCACAAATTATGAAACGAATAATGGATTGTTTTCTCTGTTCTATTTTCAATCTGACCTGTTGATGACAGTCAACAACTTTACCTTTTTGTAGGCCATTTCAAAGAGTTTCAGAGAAGACTGCTGCAGATCGGAGGTTGCCGTCCTGATTGTGTCTGGTGACTCGGAATCCTTGTTGGCAAGAATCTCTCGCACTTTGGTAATCTTCTCACGCAGCTGATCGCACTGAAGAAATCACAATACCAAAATTTTTATTTTAAAAAAGATATATTTTCCAGAGTGTACAAAAAAAAAAAAAAGAAAAAAAGAAAAGAAAAACCCAGCCAAATTTCCAAATGAACTTTATAGAAATAATTTCTTTTTCTTGAAGATCAACATAACAAGTCCCAAAATGTCTAAAGATATTTTTGTTTATTAACATTTTCTGTTTGTACTTTATAAACACCTATGTTTCTATTACAAAACATGATTATACTGTGAAAATGTTTGCTTCCACATGCAAAAATATTTACTGTTTATGTGTAGGCCTATTATTTGATGATACTCTTATATATGGATCTTGAATAGACTATATATTTCTCTTTGAAGACTGGGAAATGTCATGTATTTATAAAAAATTTCCTAAAAATTGTTAAAAAAAAAAATTAAAAAAAATAAAAAAAAAACTTAAGTGAAAATATACAGATTGATGTTAAAATGTTGTGAACAGGTATGCTTGTATTAAAGACCAATTTTCATTCTCAAAGTATTTAAGAATAGTAATAATAATACATTTTTTTTTTAATTTAACCAAAAAGGCTCAGAAATGTTTTTCCACATCAATATTTAATATTGTATTTGGAGACGAAAAATATAACATCATGGCCTTTAATATATAAAATATACACTGATATAATTAGCTTTAAACACAGTGATTATCAAATGAACAAAAACAAAATGTGTTATGGAACTGACCTCTTCTTTTGGCAGCTGATCCTTGAATTCTTCCATCTTCGACTCAGTGTCATGAATCACACTATCAGCTTGGTTAACCATCTCAACAATTTCCTAATTAAAAAAATATTAAAAATTTATCTCTGCTGTTCTGAAGACAACTGATGGCATATCAGCTGAACAGTAGAACATACACCCACACACACACATATATATATATTCACACACATACAGTTATAAAAAAAAAAAAAAAAATGAATAGCAAAGGCTCAGAAATAGTTTTCCACATCAATATTTAACAACATTGTAATTGGAGACGAAAAATGAAGCATCATTGCCTTTTATATAATGTAAACTGATATCAAATGTTTAAAAATGCATCAGACAAACAAACAAAAACCCACAAAACCCTCCCATCCCCACCCCCAAAGCAAACAAATTAAACCCTGTAATGTATCTCAGTTAAAAAAAATAAAATTAAAAAAAAAAACGTAAAGGGAAATAATTTTGTTTATAGATTAATAAATAACTAAAAAGCAATTATTAAATTTCAAACAGCAAATGAGTTTAACAATATTTTATGTAGATATAGGCAGATATTTTATGCTGAATATGCTTGTATCCAAACTGATTTTTGGTCTTGCAAAATTAACAAAATAATGTATGTATTTTTTTTAAATCATGAAAAATCATTTGTTGAACTTAGACTAAAAAATTATTTTTAATGTGCATAACAAATACTGCAGATCATATGAAGCAATAAAATTATGGCTATTAACAAATACTTTCAAAAATAACAATGAAAATAAAAAAAGCAGTTTCTGAAATTTTACAATTTACAATTTTTAATCTGAAGGCTCAGACTTACAGTTCCTCAAAGTATTATTAGGAGACGAAAAATATAAACATCACTGCCTTCATAGAAATAATTTAAAAAACAAATCTTTTCAAATTAAAACAGCAACTGAATCAACAACAATACCTTTTTCTTTCTGTCTTCTTCAGCGTATCTTTCAGCATTCTTAACCATGTTTTCAATGTCATCTTTCGACAAACCACCCGATGACTGGATTACAACTGAAAAATAAACATAAATAAACAGCTTTTATAAATAGTTTTTAGCTAAAGAATATTATCCTTTCCACTGCTGACTGGAAAAAAAATGAAACTGAATACATTATAATCCATCATTATAGAAACAGTTTATAGAACTCGGCTTTGGATTAAGATTTACTTCAATACAGTTTCAGAAGTATATAGAAAAGATTTGGACATTTTCTTATAAAAACAAATGCAACCTCCACCATTTACCAATATACAGAAGGCTCAGTTATTTACACTTCCTCACAACTATAGGTGTCTAAGTACATAAACATCACTGCCTTCACAATCTGTTAATTTTCATTACAGAAGCAGTTTAAAAGAATGGAATGAAATTTAGTTTGATATAACTGAACAGTAAAATGTGGTAAAAATTTAAACTTATTTGATCAAAAACAAGATTTGATAAAAAATATCAGATTTATCTTACTCTGTTGCTCCTTGCCAGTTCCCTTGTCTCTAGCAGAGACATTGACAATTCCGTTAGCATCAATATCAAAAGTAACTTCTACCTGTGGAACACCTCTTGGTGCTGGGGGAATACCAACCTGTTGACAAAAAAAAAAATTAAATTAAAAAAATATCAGTGCACACTTTTTTTAAACTGCAAAATGTTTCAAAGATTGGAATTTAATTATGAAGTTGAAACAAAAAATAATAATAATAATAATAATAATACGTCAAAAAAAAACCTTATTAAAAATAAAAATTAAATGAAAATAAGGCTGGTCACTGAAATGTAAACATAAGCTCAAAACGATTTTTACTCAGATTTTTTAAATTTAATTATAAATTTGGAAAAATGAAAACAGTATTTTCAAAATATATTCACTCATTCTACACCGAAAACAATTCAAGTTAAAAAAACAACAACAAAAAGAAAAAACAATTATTAAAATAATTTTCATACAAGTGAAAACTGTCCAAGCAGTTTGTTGTCACTAGCCATCTCTCGTTCTCCCTGATAAACTTTAATTTCCACCTGAGTCTGTCCATCTGCTGCTGTAGAAAATATCTGAAACAAGACCAAGAAACATCTTAGAACTAAATAAAGAACATACAACAATAATAATTTAAAAAAAAAAACACCCAAAAACAAACAACAATAATAAATAAATTAAAAAAATGAACAAAATAAAAATCTAATGTTAATACTTAATTATTATCAAAATTTTAATATTTAAATATCTTGGTCATAGATTTTCATCTCCGTAAAAGTACAGAAATTAGAAATTCAGCTTCTTGGAACCTTAATTAATTGCATTTCAAGTTTAAAAAAAATATATAAAAAAAAGAAATCCAAACCTGGCTTTTCTTGGTTGGTATTGTAGTGTTTCTGTTAATAAGTTTGGTGAAGACTCCACCAAGGGTTTCAATTCCAAGTGACAGTGGAGTGACATCAAGCAGCAGGACGTCAGTGACATCACCAGCTAACACACCTCCCTGTTTAATAAACTTGTCTTGTAACAAACTGCTCATTAGTCTGACAAACATAACATTACATTTAAAAGGATATCACTACTCTTTTTACAGACCCAACTGCCAACTGCACTTTAGTTTTCTGTTAGTGCTACTTTATCTTTAAAATATTATGTTAACATTTCTTTAAAAAAAAAAAAAAAAAAAAAAAAAGCATAATAATAAACACTAAACTTTGTATAACAAAAAAAAAAAAAAAAAAAAAAAATAGTGTAATATTAATTTTAAAAAAAAAAAAAAAAAAAAAAAAACCTCCCCAATGATGTCCATTTTTATACAGATTACATCCAAGAAGTATTTTAAATTACTAAAACAAAATACTGGAATAATTCTGCTAAGAAAGAGGACTTACTTGAATGGCAGCTCCAATAGCCACTGCTTCATCTGGGTTCACAGATTTACTTGGTTGACGCCCGAATAGGTCTTGAACTACAGTTTGCACCTAAATAACAAATATATACAATTTTTATAAATGCAAATAGAATATAAACATTCACTGATTTTTATGAAAATCTGAATTTAAAATTACTCATTTTTTTTTTTTAAAGGGGTGGAGGAATTCAGTATTTGAATTTAAAAAAACAAACCAATAAACAAAATCAAAAGGTTAACCATAACTATTACTAAAAAGATGATCTTTCTCTGAACTTAACTGATATCTTACTTGTAACATACAATTAATTTAATAATTTCCTAAATTAATGCGTAATGCATTATCAAGCGTATCATCAAAGCAAAAGAATAAAAAATAATGAAGTCAAACAAGGTAAAAGAATTTAATACTAAGCTTAAATTGAGAAAAAGATATTTAATTCCTGACTTAAATTTATGAAGAGACTTTTTTTTTATATACCTTTGGCATTCTTGTCATGCCTCCAACTAGAATAACCTCGCCAATGTCAGATTTTTTCACCTCTGCATCTTGAAGAGCTTTCTGACAAGGGCCAACAGTTCTTTTGATCAAGCCGTCAACCAGTGACTCAAACTTGGATCGAGATAACTTCATGTTCATGTGTTTAGGACCACTGGTGTCCATAGTCAAGTAGGGCAAGTTGATGTCAGTCTAAACAGAAAAACAAATTTCAAAAATTCAATTCTGTTCAGACAATTAAAAAATTCAAAATATAAAAAATTCAGTTATCTGTAACCAATGCATGGATACACACTATTAGTGAATACGTCCCTTAAATATTCTGATTTTCAAAGAAATAAATACAAGTTTATTTTGAACCGTTAGCTTGGGTAATAATGTGTCAATGTTTCAGAAGTACAAAACACCAAAAAATAAATACATTCTAAGATAATAGTGTCAAACAATCGTTATCTGAAGTTACTGTCAAACAGAACTCACCTGAAGGGACGAAGACAACTCTATTTTGGCTTTCTCAGCAGCTTCTCTCAATCTCTGCATTGCCATTTTATCTTTTGTGATATCAAGACCTTGCTGTGAATACAAAGCATCACAAATTGAGAAGATTGTAAAAAAAACTGTCACACCATATCTGTATTTTATAGAACATAACTGCACATTTTAAAAATAAAAGCTAAAATCCTCTTGCTGTGATAATGCAGAATTAGGCAAACAGATAATTAACAAAGAAATTGACTATTATATTAATTCATTAAATATAAATATAAAAAAAAAAAAAAAAAAAAAATTATGAAAATAGAAAAATGTATTTTACATCTTTTCTAAACTCTTGTGCCAAAAATTGGACAAGAGAATTGTCGAAATCCTCTCCACCCAAAAATGTGTCACCATTCGTAGATTTCACTTCAAATACACCTTTCTGGATTTCCAGGATGGAGATATCAAATGTTCCTCCACCAAGATCATATACTGCAATCCTGTAACAGACATTTATTGTTGTATACAAAATGTATATACAGAAAACACAGGGAATAAAAAACTGTTAGAAGTTCTAAGCATCATACACACCCATATACAGAGTCATATATATATATATATATACTACTAATAAATTTCTGTATCATTAAAATATATAATTTCCAGTTAAAAAAAAATAAAATAAATAAACAAAAAAGTAAAACACAGTTCAGAGACTCATTTCAAATCTGCATCAACATTTTCTACCTTTATTTGCATCACGTTACAATACGTACTGAAGCGTCAACTACCAGTTATTATAAACTGTTTCTACTAAAATGTAACTAAAATGTCAGATTACAGCTTATAAACCAGATTAACTCACACTTTGTCATCAGTCTTGTCCATTCCGTAAGCAAGAGCAGCAGCTGTGGGCTCATTGATGACACGCAGAACATTCAAACCAGCAATCTGACCAGCATCTTTAGTTGCCTGTCATACAAAACAAAACACATGGATACTAGTATACTGACAGTGTTTTTAGTTACTGTAATTATAAAAAAAGTTCATTTGTTAAACAACTTACAAATGTTATTAATATCATTTTTGCCAAGTATATTAAAATTAGTTAAATTAATGGCAATAAAATACCTAAAAAAATAAACAGAAGTAAAAAAAAATCAAAAAAAAAATCTGCTGTCTGCAAAAAAACTCCCAATATACAACAGAAAGTTAATTTGAAAAACAATTCTTTATTTGAAGTTTCATCTTTTTCTTTACTATTAATAAATATGATTAACAATCTGTATCTTTCTGTCTAAATCAGCTCTTACTTGTCTCTGAGAGTCATTGAAATAAGCAGGAACTGTGATAACTGCATTTTTAACATTTGTTCCCAAGTAATCCTCTGAAAACAGAAAAATTACCAATAATTACTTAAGGTAGTTCATTAATTACTGTCAATATTTTTCTCATTATTTATTACTATTATTATGATTTCTTAATATGTACATCTGTATTTCTCACAAAAACAAATTTCTATCGCAACTTTTTCAAATTACATCTGTTTAAAAATCTGTCATAATATATTTCTATAAGGTTACATGCAGTTTGTTATTAAAATATTATGTACTAAATGAAGTAAAATAAAAAAGAAACCTGCTGTTTCTTTCATCTTGGTCAAAACAAAAGCTCCTATCTGACTTGGTGAGTACATCTTGCCATGTGCCTCAACCCATGCATCACCATTTGAGGCTTTGACAATCTTGTGAGAAACTGTTTTTCTGTTTAGAGAAGATTAATTGATAAATAAATTTAATTCAAGAAAAGCAAATAAGGGAATTTCATAGCGTGTATCACTATATAATGTAATAAGAGAGCAACTGCATGGACAGTTCATCTAAAATATAAATGAAAAATAATATCAGCCATTTAGAAAAAGAAAAAAAAGAGATAACTATGTCTAAACAAAGTCATTGTTTATATTTAGCTTTTTAAAATATAAATTTTAATACTGAAAACAGAAACAGCTAATTTTTTTTAAGAGAAAACCATGAAAAGACTTAAAACATTATTGATAAATATTTGATAACAAGCAAACAATTTACATTAGGCTTTTTAAAAACCAAATTTGGACAACATTTTTCTAAAACAGTACTATTATTACTTAATTATTTTTGTAAAGTAAACACACACCTCTCTTTCTGTACTTCAGCATCATCGTATCTGCGACCAATCAGACGCTTGGTGGCTGTAAGAGTGTTTTCAGCATTAGTGACAGCCTGGCGTTTAGCAGGCATTCCAACA
Source organism: Chrysomallon squamiferum (assembly GCA_012295275.1). Taxonomy (NCBI): domain Eukaryota; kingdom Metazoa; phylum Mollusca; class Gastropoda; order Neomphalida; family Peltospiridae; genus Chrysomallon; species Chrysomallon squamiferum. Next base: position 11,516,030 of record CM022672.1, on the reverse strand, counting down.
AGACGTTCTCCGTCCTTGGTGAAAGCAACAACTGATGGTGTTGTGCGAGCGCCTTCAGAATTCTCCAGAACTTTTGCCTGCTTACCTTCCATAATAGCGACACAGGAATTTGTTGTGCCGAGATCAATACCCACAACATGACCCTTAACTTTGTCTGACCTAACAAAATAAAAACAATATTTTCACTGACGACAGTATCAGAATAATGATGCTATCTTTATTTACGTGCAAATATATCTGTCAGTTAACCATCACAAATCAACTACAGTTATTAAATACACTATTTCATTATACAACTGTTGAACCTGGAAATTATGAAATGTAAAAACATGATATGGGCTGTTAATATATATTTTTTGATCTGATTTTTAAACAAGAGAACCCAGTTCAAGCTGATGGCAATCATCAAACACTAATGTGGTACTCTGTTGTTTCTAATGTATCTGCCAGTGAAAGAAACATACAGCTGATTACATCAACTTACTTGAATCTTTTATGCAGACTATTTCTCTTTCCAATGATATGTCGTAACAGGTTCTGAAATTGAAATTATAAAAATAATTAATGATACTGATGAAGTTTGAATTCTATAATGACAGTATTGCTTCTTCTCCCTAAGCTCTATCTCTAATGTAACTGAATTTTCATTACACAATTTGTTTCAAACAATGTCAAAATTCAGAAGTTGTTTCAATATTTGAGAACACCGTGAAGACCAGAGATATAATAAAGTCCTGTCAAAAATAATGATTTCTGAAAAAGAATTAGTTATACAACTTACAGTTATTTAATCTTTGCTCACAATTTAATCACGTTTTTACCTATTTTCTAAGCACATTAAGAAATGGTTTATATTGTATCACAAAGCAGTATAATGAACTCATGAAGCTGCATGTCTGAAGGGTAAACTCCAAGTTGCCACATGTTTGCATTTTACTACATTTTCAACAACTCAGAAATTTAAATAATGAAAAATAGCTAACACAAATTACTAGTAAACTTACTTTAGTGACATTTAACAGAAGTAAATGTAAAGATGGAGGTAAATGGGATGGAATAGAAGGTTCCACACTTTCATAATCATAAGGGAGATAATCTGAGGGTTCATCAAATTTGGTGGTGTTATAAAATCTGAAACCAAGGTGCATGCTATGTGATATATGCTAACTGTGCCATCAAATGACAGTTAGAAACTGGTAGACATGTTTTAAAAATGTTGTTGTACTTAACCTAAAAATTATGTATACACATAATTGTGTATTCCCTTATGAAATGAAGTTGTGATAAGTAAACTTGCATTGTAGTGGATTGCATATGAAGGTAATTTTATTTCCAGTTGTTATTTTTAGTGGTGAGCTAATTATTTAGACCTCAGTTGTTTTCATATTTAGGTTAGTTGTTAATTTCTTCTTTTTCTGATGGTACAAGATTAAAGAAATCACAAAACAACCAAAGTTACCATTAGTTCACAACGAGTTTGATTTTTATCTGAACACTTTCCACTAGATTTCACTACACTCATCAACAGATCACAACCTCTGAAACTTTTACTACTTATTTGCTTGAACTATAAAGTAAAGTGGTTAAAATTCAAATACTGATAAATGAGGAAATGGAACTGTTGGAACATTTTACCTAGAAGCTCTTTATCAATACTGATGAAACAGATCATAGCAACTTGTCATGAAATGCTTTTTAGCCAAACCATATATTAAAGAGTTAGGTTTTAAGGTGTTTTCTTTTTAATTTGTGAAAAGAATAATAAAAATGACCTACTGGTTGTTACTACTACATCAGGTTAATATGTTTTTTTTTAATACCAATAAAGTTGTATGAAATTAATGTATTAAACAAGTAAATGCCAGATTTGAACTAGAGGACATGTCCAGTTGTACTTTTGAAGTCAAATTCAATCCGTTTTATCTCATCTGATCAATTTCAGTATTTATTATTTGTACAGAATTACTTATCTTGCTCGTGTAAACATTTATTTTAATCACTGTTACATTTATTACGATTTCTCTCTCTCTGTATGATTGTAGTTGCTAGAGTAAATCGCCAACTTCTAAAATTGCATAGTAACATAGTTCTTTTCAATACGCAAAATCACAGAACTAGTTCAGAAATTTTTGAGGTGGCCATTTTGTTTTCTGTTCTTAACAATATATAATGTAGCACAAATATGACTTTATGTCAGTTACCTGTCACAAATTAACTCTAGTTATTAAACAAACTATTTCATGGTATGCCCTTGAACCTGGAAATTCTGAAATGTACAAACACGTGCTGTATTTCTGATTAAAAAAAATCATATACCTTTTGTGACATGTTCGTCAGTTTTCTTTCCTGGATAACTAGTATTGTATTTTGCAGACATCTGCCACCGATTCTCCCTGCGGAGATCATTTTTGAAGTACTTTTTTATCCGAAGAAGACAGAGCTAAAACACAACGTCTCGCACGTGTGATGTAAACGGAACCTTGCGCTTGCGTCAGATTATTTGACTTCCGGTTTGTTATTCTTACACTATTATCTCGCACCACATTTCATTTTTTTGTTTTAGTTTCAAAATAATAATAATTAGTTGTCTACTTGAATTAGAAAAACAGTCAGTGTCTTGAACAAAAGATAATTAAAAATAAAAAGAAGAAGAAGAAAAAGAAATTAACTAATAATATCATCATTAAATCCAAAACATTTTTAATTCAAATAAAACGTGATCATTTATTTTGAGCTATTCATTCGTTGTTTTATCTTAAATTTATCACCAAAAAACTTGATATTTGAGAGACAAAAAAATATTTTTGAGTTTTACTGATGAATAAGCTCTTCCCATTATTATGCTTTCTTACAGTTTAATTTTGTTATTTATATATGTGAAACTTTTTTCTTTTTTTCACATCACACAATATAAACATCACAGATAATAACATCTAAAGACAAAACAGATGTGTATAACAATGTGTTTGGAGGCGTGCGTGCATCTGCGCGCGCGTTACAGTGTGTGTGTGTGTGTACGAGAGAGAGAAAGAAAGAAACAAAGAAAGAATTGTTGCTATATTATTACTAAAGTTTAATAATTTGTCATATTGATTATATAATTATAAAATACGTCAAGATGTGATATATACGTCACACTTCATTAAATACATACGGTGCGTAATATAGGTCTGCTCTATTGACCTTTGCATCATGTATATCACAAGGGGAATAAATCTTGTCGGTGCAGCTATGTGACACTGGCGTACTTCACGCTGAGCACGTTCACACCGGAAGTACTAATCTTTGATATATATGTGTGTGTGTGTGTGTGTGTGTGTGTATAACTTCCGCCGTACATTTTAATATAAATAAATAAATACAAATTTAATTATAAGTAACTGAATTGGAATTTATTTAATGTTTAGGTTAATTCATCTAATCAGTTGGTTGTTAATATTTTTGTATTTTATAACATTTTTCTGCTTTGGATATAATATTTTACCAGGTTGAAATTACTGACCACTTAATATTAAACATGAATAAGGAATATTCTGTCTCAGGTATCATATTTATTTCATTTATCTGAAATACGTATTAACACATTAAACTAATATTTTCTTTTTAAAAATATTATCATTATTGTTACAAAGTATCCACTGAGTAAATAACTCTCTCTCTCTCTCTCTCTCTCTCTCTCTCTCTCTCTCTCTCTCTCTCTCTCTCTCTCTCTCTCTCTCTCTCTCTCTCTCTCTCTCTCTCTCTCTCTGTTTCTATCTATCCATATACGACAAAAAAATTAATAATAATAATACTGAATTGGATATAAACATGTAAAATTTGTTAAATAAGGAACTTTGAAAATGCATTCTGGTTAACAGTATATATAATATTAATAATAACTGTCTTTCCAACACGCCTGCAAAATATAACAGAAAAAGAAACACACACACAAAAAATAGTTGTCGAGTATCAGGGGAAGTAACTCTGCCTGGTCTGCTTACAAATGATTTGAAAATGATTATTATTCAAAACACGTACGTATTCGTGTTAAACGTTTAGCTGGAATATTTCACCGCGATTAGTTGACATGAATATTATACCTTAACAAGCTGAAACAAGAAAAACGATGAAATGTTAAAAATGTTAAAAATTTATATTATGTTCTTTTTACAAAATACTTCAGTCAGTTGAAATAACTGATGAACAAGTGTGATGAACATTAACAAGTGAATTATATGTAAAATACATACACATGTTTATAAAAAAATATTTATTTATTAAAGAAATAAAAAATACAGTAAAAACTTTAATGATATGATAATTATAATAATAATAATAATAATAAAATAATAATAATAATAATAATAATTGTAGTAGTAGTAGTAGTAGTAGGAGTAAAAACAACAACATAGAAACAACAACAATATGATGATATTTAACACACACATACACGTAACAAAAAATTAGAAAAATAAAAAAGACAAGCAAATAAAAATATACTGTTATATGTTTTTGTTTCTGTGTTTTCTGAAGTTAATCGGTAGGAATTGTTCACCCAAACGTTAATAAAATTATTTTGGGGTGAATGGAGAGTGAGTGTACAAAGTAAACTCTTAATAAATGGGTTAATATATATTTTATTTTGTGACAAAATATATTTTTTACAAAGTTATACGCAAGTGAAACTAAGACGAACATTACCCAAAGCATAAAGAAACGGGTGAATGAATAAAATTTCTTTTATAAACATCTGAGAGTGAGTGTTAAAAATTTTTTAAATCCACGCTTAATCACACAAATTATTTATTAATCACAAATCAACAGTGACTCTACCAATCAAAGTGCCATTTCATGCCCAAATTTATATTCATATAATAATAATAATAATAATAATAATAATAATAATAATTATTATTATTATTATTATTATTATTATTATTATTATTATTATTATTATTATTATTTTACTATTAAATTATAATTAATTTACTATTATTGTTGTTTTTGTTGTCGTTACTATTCCCATTGGTATTGCAGTATTGTTATTGTTGTCTTGTTCGCGTTCTTTTTCTTCTTTCTATTAATACGACACGTGACATTATTACAACATGAAGCAATCCGCAGTTAAGATAGTAAGTGAGTATATAACCCCTCCTACGTCCTTTCGCCTGATAATATATTTTTTTCCGCTTTTCCAAAGATTCAGTAGGATGGGCAGTATCCCGTAGCCGGATACAGACATTTTAATATTTGTTCAGAGCTTACTGTTGCTAATTTTGTATCTTGTCTCACAGTCACATCACTTTCAGATTACGTAAAAATAACCAAACGTTCTCTGCAGTTGGAGAATTATCTTCTGGTGAAATTATTTGGCATGCGGTCCTATCTTTTGCTTTATAGTGTTGAACGTTTTTTTTTTTTTTTTTTTTTTATCGCAATAATTATTTTTTTACTGAACATCTATGCATTTATATGCATACGGATAAATCGATTTTTGTACATGTTTTACGAATATTAATACGGTTTTGACCAACACCTATTTTTATCACTTTTTTTTTTTTTTTTTTTTTTTCTGCAACTATGCAATCTTTCATTGTGGGCGCGAAATGTAAAACGATGAAAACTAATTAGGATTGTTCATTGTAATAGACAATAAATAAAAAACAACAAAAAACAACCTCCAAAACAAATATTTAAATATAATGTATTAGACACGTGACACATACCTGCACGAAATGGAACAGCTGTAACACAAAAGTATTGACAGTGTGTAAAATTTAAGTAAAACCAATCAATTTGTGTATGTCGTCCAGTACTCATTAAACTTATTCATATTATTATTACTACTACTACTGCTATTGTTGTTATTATTGTTATTATTATTATTATTATTATTATTATTATTATTATTAATGTCTTCATTGTTCTTTTATTTTATGCTTTCTTTTATTAAAGTCAATAATCATATATCATTTTAGTTCATATCTGTTTTTGAAATGAAATCTCGACTGAACCCATTTTTTATTTGGAAAATATTTGTTTCAGACTGGAGAGGCGTAGGCACGGATATCCTTTGCTTTCAGTTTCTGCTGAAGATTATTATTGTTGTTATTGATTTGACTGGATTTATTTTTTCTTCTTCCTAATGATTTGATTTTATATTTTATATTTCTAATATACTAGATTGTTTTCATTTTATTTTATTCTTCCACTATTCATTAATTATTATATTTACTTTTATTTCATCAATATTTTGTTATGTTGTAGATAAATATTTATATTTACGAGTTATCATAACCTTAAAATTGTTAAATAAACAGAATAACGAAGTGTTTGTGATCGTAATTTAAGGAGAGGATTAGCCTGCTTGTTTTCTTTCTCTGTCATACACACTAACATGAACTCTGCTCTCTCTCTCTCTCTCTCTCTCTCTCTCTCTCTCTCTCTCTCTCTCTCTCTCTCTCTCTCTCTCTCTCTCTCTCTCTCTCTCTCTCTCTCTCTCTCTCTCTCTCTCTCTCTCTCTCTCTCTCTCTCTCTCTCTCTCTCTCTCTCTCTCTCTCTCTCTCTCTCTCTTATTCTTTGTCATACACACAAGCATCAATCTCTATCTCGGTCATTCTCTCTCACGCATAGAGACGAACTCTTTCTATAAATCGTCACGAATGACCTTTATTATTTTGTCATTTAAAAAAAAAAAAAAAAAAAATTCTCATTAGCATTCTGTTTTATATAATTATAGACAAAGCTTCTCATCTATGTCATAACGTCATTCGTCTCGCATACTCGCAGAGTCCTCGTCAGTAGCCCAAGTATAGGTCTAATTAGAACATAGCAGTTACTACCCTCTGGGATATCTCTTTGTACAAATATCACGAGTCTTACGACAATGTTTTTCCCGTCAGAGCTGTTAGCATTTTATTCTCTGTTATTTATAACCAAATACTCTGCAGGTAAAAGAAATACTGCAATAGATTCCATCGATTAGTATTAAAAAGTCTGGTTTAGTCACCGTATGAAAGCAGTAAGGAATTTCCAGCCACAAGGTAAAACCAATGACGATAGTTCTTTGTCAAAATGTCTCTGAAATGCCAGTATGATTATTAGTGCTTTGTTTCATTTTCTGCTTCTTGGTGTTATACGTACACAGACTTGTTTATGAATGCATCTTGTGAGATGTCGTTATCAACTCAAAATATACATCAACAGCAACAAATGCAGCAGCTACAACAACAATAACAATAATAATAAATCGAATGTAGATTTTAAAATATTTCTGAGAGATTTAACAACAAAGCCAGAGAGAGAGAGAGAGAGAGAGAGAGAGAGAGAGAGAGAGAGAGAGAGAGAGAGAGAGAGAGAGAGAGAGAGAGAGAGAGAGAGAGAGAGAGATGGGGGGTGGCAAAGTTAAATTTTGTTCATATACACTGGCATGTTAGATATAAGATAAAGCGCATTTATTTCATAAAAACTGAGGACAGCTAGTTCAGACTCGAGGACACATTGTACTGTATGTTCTGACAAGCTGCACGTATACATTATCATATTATCTTTTTCAGGCTATGTTAGCAAAGTCTGTAATACTTCGTTACGGTTGATGGTCCTGAAAAGAAATACACAGTGAAGTATCCAATTTTTTTTTCTTTCTTTCAAAGTGACAACAAAGAAGAGCCTCTTGTATTCAAAAGGTGAAAAAAAAAGAAGGTATTAGATTTATCCTTGAGAGACTGGAAACTGACCAATCGTTTTTAAGGTACTAGGAAGTTGAGGAAGAACAAGTTAAACATTCAGGTCAGCAACGTTAAAACGATATGAGACTGCTAAAAAAAAGAAGAACAAAAAAAGACATATTATTACCATTAGCTGATTAATAATGCATTATAGAATTGTGTATGATATCATCTAAAACGCACGCACGTAAACACACACAATCAGACATAAATATATACACGCACGGTCGTAAGGTCGCAGGAACGCACGGACACATGCACGCACGTCTACATGCATACAAACCTGCTTCATATATTGAATTTTTCATTAACAAATAAAAATTTCCGATCCATCTCACATTGAAAACACTAATATTCAATACGCATCAGTATCATATTTATTTATTTATTTACTAATCTATTTTTTTGAAGTCCATGGTGGTCCAACCATTAATTAATAAATAATCTGTTCACTGGTGCTCTGTTTATCAGTCAATCTTAAATATTAATTATAAAATAGAATAACTATTACATACACACCATACAGAATAGGCTTACAGATAACATAAAGTACACAGTCATGGGATAGGCCCCCTCTGGAAACAAATGCAGTGCGTAAATAATAAAGCAATGCATATGCAGAGGGAAAGATGAGGTCTGTTAATCGATAATATTAATTCACTCTAAACACAAACAGTAATTTCCGGAAACAAAATTCAGCTCAGCTGAAGTCTAAATGAGAATGCTAAGTTTATCTCTGTGATATGCTGACGATGATGGAATCAGAAATGCTACGTCATTGTAATCTATGCAACACAAAGGCAGAGTTGCGAGATAAACAATAATTATGAATGCAATCTTCGCCTTCAAATTACTTTTCCACATGACTGACGCTCGATAAGATAAACCACTGTGAAACAGAGGCTAGATCTCATTACAGACGTCATTATACTGCAGTCTGCAGCAAACATAACTTGATTTTCAGTGTTTATTTTTTTCCCTTGTTATATCAGTACAGCAATACAGTTCTGAGTTAACTTAGTTGTAACTTTTGGTAAATGCATGTAATGATGTAATGATCCTGAATTCCCTTACATTCGAGGTTAAGTGCCTTAACTGATGTTTACTAATGTTAATTATTACTAACATTTCTGCTAACATCTATGTATTGTGTAGAATCAAAGCACTGAAATAATAAATGTTAAGGTTGTAAAAAAGTATTCACAGTTTAATATTCAGAACTTTAGCATTGCTTCAGATTTTAACGAGATTACACAAGATAAAAAAAAAATGCAAATTTTAGTGAAGAGTTTTGAAATGTATATTATTAACCTTTATTTATTTATACGTATAAAACAATATATTTTTTTGATGAAGTTAATGAACACGTTATGACGTGAAAACTGTTCAAAATCCAATTTAGACATAATATATATATATATATATATATATATATATATATATAGAGAGAGAGAGAGAGAGAGAGAGAGAGAGAGAGAGAGAGAGAGAGAGAGAGAGAGAGTTTACGTTTAAGGCACATATTCTGTGAGATTTACTGGCCGTGACAACCAAATCGTACATTGTAACGAGCCTTTGAATGGCCAGCTTTCGCAATAAACTTGAAAAGGACAAAAGAAACTTAATACGTGTATGACGTTAGTATGTAATTTGATTCTACCACTCCTGTTTAACCTGTTAATCAGGGGCACGTTATCTGCCCATAAAATAAGTGTTCAGAAGGCTTCACCTTAATAAAATGTGTTTTAAACAATATATCCCAGGTGCTGAAGAAATATCAACCTTAATCTCTACCATATCAACCATATCAACAATTACGTCACAGTAACGATAATCTATCGTGATCACATGGCGTCGACGTTTCCTCTTATTATCACTATAATCCTTGGCCATTGATATGGAGCAAAAAAAAAAAAAAATTAAAAACAGCAATAGCACTGAGCGATTCATTAAATAATAATTTCTATCTAAGTTTCTCACTGCCATATAAGTGATACAGAATTACTATAAAAATTATTCTTAATATTATCATTAAGTCAGGAATTTAAATCTTGGATTTTTCTTCTTCTTCTTCTTCTTTGTCGTTTTTTCAGAAATTAAGAATGAAGTACACCGCTTGAAAGTAATGACGTCAAGTAACTTCCTCTTTATCTTACGGTCTATTTCCCGATTAAATTCAAGAACACTTAAAATACTCATCATCTTGCACTTTATAATAGTTTACAATTAGTGTGACAGCTGCGTCATCTTTCCTCGAGCCTGGGCGAATATTCGGAAAGCGTTGACTGAATATAACAAAACAAATCATTCCAGCGTTGAAGAAAACTTTGTTACCGTGTTGTAACGTCTCGTTAATTTGCTAGTTTTAAAGCATGTTTTAACAGACACAGGATAAATCTTGTTTTCAGGATAACAAATTTTAATATATATATATTTTTTTATTACATACAACAGTTGTAACTGAGAAAATATATAGTTGTAGTAATAATATCTAATTTCTTAAATTTATTATTTATTATACTAATACTAGATGCTATATAGAGCCTGTGTTTGTCTGTTGGTATATAATTCGGTGTGCACTTATTCTTAATGCGTATGTGATGTTTCCCTTTTGCCACTTATGTTAATAAATTTAATGGTCTGGTAACATTCCTGGAAGTAATATTTTCATGAGTTTGTTATTGATAGTTCAAATACAGTGATGATAATGATGATTATGATGATGATGATAGTCAACATGAAATGCACAAAGTATCAATGAAATTTGCAAAATATTTGTCAGTAACTCCAAAACTCAATAATAAATACTTCATATGGAACTAATTAATATTATTATGCTTTTTGTTGTTATTTACTTATTTATGATAATGATGATAATAATAATAATTATTATTATTGTTATTGTTATTTATTTATTTGCATATTTATTTATTTATTTATTTATTATTATTATTATTATTATTATTATTATTATTATTATTATTATTATTATTATTATTATTTGACATTGCTAAGAGAGCCAGACACCCAAACTCCTTTAGACTGCGTTAAACAGAGCATAACGTTCTGAACTACATGTCTGACATGTCAAAGTATCGAAACATCCAAGCGAAACGTATCCTTTTACGTGTGAACTGAAAAGAAGGGGATTTTAGATGTCTTAACCAGGAAGAAAATTCAGCATAAAATATGTAGCTTGATGTATCATGCCATCTCCGCCTTTGTAATCTTCTCGGAAAGTCCCGAAGCTCGGAGAATAAAGCAACAGAGATGAGATAAGCTAAATGATTAATCATTCCCTTCCAGCCAGGTTTTCCCATTCCAGATAATTTCCCTTTCTAGTCATTTTCTCGTTGTAGCCAGGTACCAGTTCCATCTATACACTGGATGCCTGAAAACTGTTAATAAGTATCGCTAAACAAATAATAAGTGCAGTTTTGATATTATCTCTCAGCGGACAACCCTGACCAATATTTATTTTTATAGAATGAATAATAACTTTGCAAGTCAAGCTGGAGATAATCTGTTGTTGTTGTTATTATTATTATTATTATTATTATTATTATTGTTATTGTTATTGTTATTGTTATTGTTATTGTTATTATTTATTATTATTATTATTATTTTGCCGGTTTTCCACCCTTGCCAGATGTTTCCATACAAATACAATGGCTGCTTGTTGTTATTGTCTGGTCCGGTACGTGTATTAAAAATTAAACTATGAACGGAAGATGTGGCTGTTAATTAATCTGATCTGCGTAGGCTGATATCTGATAACGCAGATGTAGATAGCGACAGCGAAAGAATGACAACAGCTGCTAGCAGATCCACTGTACATAGGGCGAGTAAAATAATAATTGTCTGTCCTGTGTGCTAAGAGTCTGTCTAAAATAATTGTCCGTGAGTTTGTCTGTCTCTCTTCGTTTCAGTGTAAGAATATATCTGTATGACTTTCTGTCTTTCTGTCTGTCTCTGCTTGTATATGAAAACTACTATATCCGATAACATCATTAATAAAATAAAATAGCAAGTTACCTCTTAGCAAATAAAATATCCTTATCAGACTCTATCTATATGTATCTATCTATCGATCGATCAGTATATGTGTATGTGTGGGTATTATATATATATGGATTTGTTCTTTGCATTGTCGTGGGGCATCATTTGAAATGAAATTACATGTATATGTTCAATGACCGTATGATTCATAGCAGAAAATGTCCCATATATTTCCACCAGTATATCTGGACGTCTTTCTTGTCATTTTTTTTTACATTTATTTAATTTATATTTTTTTAATTATTACATCTTTCTTAAATTATATTTTCTTTTTTAATTCATTTTCTTTTTAAATTCATTTTCTAAATGCTTTATTTGTGCATTTGAAGATCTTTATAATCATTATCGTGTTTTGCCTATCGACTGCTCTGATCTTCTGTTATTACCATCAGTTTTGAAATCTTCACACTTCTCAATGGTGGTTAAATAAAACTATTCAGAGTACAATAAAATAGAATTAAAAATGAAAAAAACAACATTACTTTAATTATTTTTTAAATAATTATTACTATTATTATTATTATTATTATTATTATTATTTTTTATTTTTATTTATTTATTTTTTAAAATCTCTTTTCAGAGAAAATAAAAATAAAAATACTAAAATGAAAAGAAATACTGATAAAAATGATCAGCCATGTTATAAAACCAGTATGTGACAACATTGCATTTGCCGGTGTGCACCATACTTTTGCTTACTTTGAAGTTCCTCGAGTAAGATTCCTTATTGTGAAGATGCCGTTATTGATTTGAAAATATCGTGGTGATCTCAAAGTAATTTTTATTAAATTTTAATACTAAAAGATGTACAGAGTCGCTGGTAATTTATCTTGAAGGTACCGTTATTGATTTGAAAATTATATGGTAGCTACAAAGTTACCGAAACTTCTACTTTGTTTATTTTTAATTTAAAACGAGGTACACAGCCGCTTCTCTCAAGGTCTGAAGCTGATTAATTATCGGATCCAATTAGATATTTACGACTTCTACAAATAACGATCGTCTGACGCACGAACATCAATGGTACTGCAATACCAGCATCGATCTTTAACAGCCTTCGAGTTCACAATCAGACGGTGAAAGACAACTATATGATTGCAACATTTCACCAACAAGATGATGTTATGAATCATATCTTTGGCAGAATTATTCTTTGGCAAACTTCTCTTGGTGGATTAGAAGATTATGAGAAAAGAAACTTCGGCGTAGTAGTATTTAAACCTTCTCGACTGGAAACAGGTTGCAAGACGTAATATCTAAATCATGCACATGTAACAAAAGATGATGTTTGATTTCGTCTGCAGATTGCCTGACATAATTACTTTGACGTCATTCTTCGAGGATAAATGAACATGCGTTGTAAACAAAATGAATACAGTAATTATGTATCAATATTTACCTTGCTTGTAAATAGATTTTTTGCTCGATGAATAATATTTATAATTTATTTAGATCTTTGTAAAGAAAATATGAGAGAGAGAGAGAGAGAGAGAGAGAGAGAGAGAGAGAGAGAGAGAGAGAGAGAGAGAGAGAGAGAGAGAGAGAGAGAAACAAAATTGATGAACAAAGAATGAAAAGAAAATCGCAAAATAAGAAAGAATTAGCCCGTAAAAGCAGATGCTTAATACCACTACCGGGACAGATTTAGTGTACTTTGAGCTGACAACAAAATCATACTTCGAAACGACCTAGTGCAGCCTTTGCTATCAGGCCTACATAAAGAAAAAGTAAGAGATGAAATAAAACCTTTGAATGACAAAAAAAAAAAAAAAAAAAAAAAAAAAAAATTGAAATAATGTTTTGTTACTCTAAATGTCTGACGTCAGTGGGTAATAGGAAACTTTGCTTCCCTTCCCGTTAATTCGTATCCGTTAAGCAGAAATTAAAAACCTTCATCCAAATGTATATTATTATTATTATTATTATTATTATTTTACAATATCTGTGTGAATTATATTTTAGTACTTACATATTAATAAGATTTATACGCATTTTTGTTATTTTCCTTTCTTCTTCTTCTTTTTTTTTTTTTTTTTTTTCGTAAAGTTGTAGTAGTTGTTGTTTTGTCTCTTTCGCAGCATGCTTTAACTACGAATAATTACACCAAGGGAGGATTTTTTTTGGTTTCGGGCAACATTGATTTTAATAACATGATAACCGTGACATATTGCAATAGCTGCCAACAGGAATTCATCATTGTTTACATTTTGAAACAAAAATCTCAAACTCACAAACATACACAGACACACAGATACATACACACATACATAAATATTTACATACATACATGTATACACACACACACACACACACAGTTCATCATTGTTTATTTATTTATTTATATATATGTTGTGTTTTTTTACAGCTAGACCTATTATTGAATTTTTATATAATAATAATAATAATAATAATAATAATAATAATGATGACAACAATGACAACAATTACAACAACAATTACAAGAAACCTTTAAGCATTTTTTTTAAAGTATTGTTTCTTATACCTGGAAGCATTTTTACATTGGAATTCCCCTTCATATCCCGAAAGTACATTTATTTTTTAAAATTTTTTTTTAATAACTGATAGCAGGTTACAGGACAAGTTCAAGATAAGGAACACACGTTTTAAAACCAATTAACAACCTTTAGTGTGATTTCATCATTCAGGTAAAACAGCGACCCACTTAGATGCTGGAAACAGTGACATACAATGCTTTATGAGCCTTGTTCGAGCGAACTCAGCCATGCGTACGACCATTAATTATATAAAGGGTTTTAAGTTACACGTTCCCGCTGTTATATCACAAGAACGCATTGTATAGATGGCTGCGTCTTCTTATCGATTTCTCGACGGGCTTTCCCAATTTGCGTCACACCGTCTGACGCTTTTGATTGGCTGTAAATGTGACCGGGCAACTTTAGTATCCTCGTAGCACGTGGTTTTGTAGCTTAGTCATTGGATATTATTAAATCCTGACGCAGGTATTTGACTTGTTTAAAATAAACTCTATCTGCGCTTTTCGTTTAGATACTGTGATAACCTCAGCTACACAAAATCGCTGTTCTTTGCTTGAAAAGAGGAAGATAACCGTTGTGTAAAGCACATTTTATAATAGTGTGTGATTTTTGTGAAGAAGTAATAACATTTTATTTTCTCGATGGTTCTTTCAATTGCAAACAAAGAAATGATAGTGGCAGAAGTCGTGCCAAGACGTGAACGCCGGAGTGGCATGGCGTACGTTTTTGAAGGAATTTCACCGGTCATTCTTGAAAGACTTGGCTGGACATCAGAACAAATTGAAGAAGCTGAAAAAAGCTTACAAATGAACGACGAGCAAATAACGGTCCGAAGTGAATCAAACGTAATTACGACAGAAACGAAAACAGTCGAAAACGCCCGTCCTTTATCCACTTCGTCCGAAGTAGACGACAGGACCAGTGTTGTTGAAGATTTTACGTACGACTCCGACGAGCAGACGACAACTTCGTCTCATGAGACCATGGTAGCATTCCAAAAATGCATCATTTCAAAGCAACGAAGAAATGCAGTTGCAGATCTGTTTTCTGGATTGTCGGAGCAACAAAAAGAACTTTTGCTGCAGCTCTGTGGACACTTTAGCAACGAGGACTGAAACTGATTTGGTTGTGACAATAACTGTAAGTTATAATAATTTATAAAATGGCCACAGAATGTGTTCAGTCTTATTCTGAAAAGGAAGAAAATATATTTCAGGTTGTCAACACAGCAACGGCCATATTTATTTTTATATAAATATTTGTCGGATATGTTTACTTTCGTTTCGAAGCCCCCAGAAAACATATCTGTTAAAAGACGAACATCATTTACCAAGCTAGACATGTTTTAATAAAAGCCTGAGATAGAAGAAAACATTACTGGCAATGAATCTATGTCATAAAAAGATGAAGATGCATTACAAGGCTGTTTCGCAAAAGGACCGGAGTCTAAAGAAAAAAGTTAAAAAAAAAGTAACCACAAACTGTGTTCAGTATTGGGTGCAGGTTCAAACAGAGACCAAAAAAAAAATGTGAACTGACGTATTCAAGACGTGAAACAAAATACGAAGAATCCTGATAACGTTACACCCCAGTGACGTGTTTACACTGAAAGGCTGCTCCTATGAAACGGAAGTTAAAAAAAAAGAACATTTATGGTTTCTTTTTGTACGTCAGAATAGACTTGTACTTTTTTGTTTTGTTTTACATGGTGACTGTCCCGAATTACGCTCACAGATCGCATTTATCATTGTTCGTATTGATGACTCATCTTTATTTAATCAGTTACAATGTTTGTTTTGACGACAGCTGTTTATTTATTTATTTATTTATTGTTTCCGTACATTAGTTCGGGATTGTCTTGATAGATGGTGTATTTTGAGAGAGAGTAATAATTGGGCTTAAATTTTATTTATCACCTTCTCAAAGATCTTTCCTTCTTTTTTTCTTCTTCTCCCCCTCCCCCGTCTTCGTCTTGTTAGTTTATTACTATAATTATTGATATTATTATTAATTATTTTTAATTTAAATGTGTAGCGTTAGATGTGTTATTATTTAATTAATTATTACCAAAATTTAAATGTACTTTTCATTAACATATTTTAGGAAGAAATAATAAATAATTAAATGACTTGCTTTGCGCCGACAATAATAATAAAAAAGATCACAGAATTCCATTTCAGTATTTATTAATCATTAGAAAACCATAATAGAACATTTTAATTTAATGTTATTCTTAAATTATGACACATAATTTACTTGTGTTTTATACAAATTGTGCTTTAATTTCACCTTGCTTTCAAAGTGGTTTTTCGTATTGTCTATCCAAGATTGTTTTCTAAAAGAGATTAATATATATATATATATTGTGTTATATATATTTTTAATATTTTGTAAGATACAAACAATAAATTCTTATGTAATAAATGTTTGTTTGTTTTATTTGCTAGAAATATATTTACAATGCCGATGCACTGAGAAAATTAATTATATACATCTATTTGATTAATTTATAAGACTTAGTACATATCTGGTCTAATGTAATAATATATATTGTTGTATTTCTATGACTGCCAAACAATTTACAGTGTGATTAAACAGGTGCTAAATGTAGTGAACGCACATAGATGCACAGCCTTCACGAACTTACATAAAGACATACGTAAGTACATAACTACATACAAACATATAATCATGCAAACACACACAGACCAGTTATGACTTAAAGAAAACGTAAAAATCTGAATAGTCTGTAAGTCCTTTTGCACTATCAGTAAAAATTCAATTTGGTTTGTTGTAGTGAAACAATGGTTAATCACTTTTAATCAATGCATCAAACTTTTTATATATTACACACACACACACACACACACACACACACACACACACAAGTTCGCACGCACGTACGCGCACAGATATATGTATTTCACTAACTGAACCTTGGTTCTTACTTAATAATTACAGTCAAAACATTATCCGCGTCTGTGGCAGTTATCCTGAATAATTTATGTCACTGGCAGGAAACACTGTGGTTCACAATTTGTTAATTAAAACAGACTGTTACGTTACGTAAAGTTAAATAAATTCTGTAATTACTGCATCTGTTAGCTGTGACCATATAGAGAGAAACAGTAGTAATAATATTAATAATATTAAGAAATATGTAATAATCTTTTTATTCTTTTTCCACAGTCTTGTCATTATTTCAACACGTATTGTTGTTGATGTTGTTGTTGTTGTTATTATTATTATTATATAATATTATTATTATTTGTTGTTGTTGTTGTTGTTGTTATTATTATTATATGTTTTTATTATTTTTATTATTATTATTATTATTATTATTATTATTATAAAATATCTTACACATACAAAATATTATCAACGGAGGGCAGGAGCACATAATAGCATTTGATCCCAAAGACCCGGAATCCATTCAGTCTGAAAATGGCACTGACGTTATTTACCAAGTCTCCTGACCATTAAGCTGATGTATTATCTGATATTAAAACTGCTGGATACTCCACTCCTATTTATTAACCGTATCGTTATTACTATTCCATGTGTCGAGAAAAAATTACATCAGAAACGACAACAGATGATTAACCTAACATTCCTTTTCTGTGAATTTTGACAGGTTACTAACGATGCTGTTGATCCATAGTTCGTTGACGTATATAATTAATATCGTCCGACGATAAAAATGAAGTCAAAACAAAGATGACCTACAGTCATAAAGTTCAGGAGATCAAACCGGAATGTGTGAATCTGAAACATCAACAACGACGCCAGCAATGATAATAAGTAAAATGTTTCTCAAAGGTGAAACGTTATAGTTTATAGACCCGAGATCAGAGACAATAATAATAATAATAATAATAATAATAATAATAATAATAATAATAAATAGTAGTAGTAGTAATCTGTTGCAGATCTCTTGACGTCATTATTACACTAACTTGAAACAGAATGCTTTGTTCTAGAGTCATGTGAGTCAAAGGTATGTGACGTCACAGAGAGCTCGGAGGTTAAATAAAACGATTTAATTACAGCCGTTCCACGTTTTTTTATTCATTTTCTTTTTTTTACGTGTCTTTGTTCTCTTATGGTCAGCACCGTAGGCAAGACGTTACGCACGATATAACATACGCGGGCATAATTAAATACATGAAATTACATGTTTTATTTTATTTATTTTTATTACTATTTTCGATTATGTCATGTATGTTATACGTACGAAAGTACTTATGTATGTATATGTATGCCTGAACACACGCATATTTGTGTATGGTGTATGTGTGTGTGTGTGTGTGTGTGTGTGTGTGTGTGTGTGTGTGTTTGATATTTGTATACATGAAAATGCATATTTGTATCTTTTTTTTTTTTTTTTTTTTTTTTAAATATCAGGCTGTGTTTATACAGAACTGATGTTTCTAAAATGCCACGATTACAAGCATTTATGTGTCATTTTACCCACATGTCAAATGTCACGTCATGAATCATGGAACGAGTTACACATTCTTTGTGACGTCAATAGGCAGAATAAAACGTAATTAATGACACGCGAACTTCTGTATAACCCGACCGAGTAATATAACTGCATAGTGAATAATAACTGAAATATGTACACTCAGTCTTCAAAGGAATTTGGCTTCGTGGAAATATAGCCAGTTGTCGTTATAATTTTAATATTTATTTATTATTAAATTTCGTGCTAAAATTCAATATTTTTTTTATCAGGACTTTCTTTTTAGTTTTGGAAAAATATGTTAAATCTTACTGACATTTTCAACAGTCACATCATAGTCCCAATAAATAAATAAATAAATAAATAAATAAATATAAGTAATTTGTCTTTTAAGTGTGCCTTTGGTGTGATCATCCATGGTAGTTACTTAATTAATAACGTTTGTTTACGGCGACTGTCTTAATAACAGTTAACCACGACATTAAAAGAACTAAATCATTGTAATTATTGAATGTAGCTGTTTCTCCCTTTTGTTGCTGTTCATAGATTTTTGCTCATTTTTCATAGAGAATGTCTGATTTCAAGATGTCGGGAAGAAATATTATTATTACTTGAGTAAGACGTGCAATCGAAAACGCGTTCTAAAGACCAATGTATTATTTGCTGAATTATTGCAAGAATTACAGTTATAGAGACCGGTAGACAAACGTCTTTATTAATACCACTAATGAATGAAAGTGAATGTAAATGGTTAAATTTTTAAAAAAAAAAAAAACTGAGATTTTGTATTAAGTTAAATCCAAATTAATCGAATAGTTAATTATACAATACATCGCGTTTTAAAAATTGTTTTTATACATAGTGAAATCAATTTAAAGTTAATTGTACTATGAAATAATATATTGTTTTATTTAAACAACAACAACAACAACAAAATAAAAACATCTTTTAAAACTTGATAAATGCGACCAGATATTTATATATTGTTAGAAATCAGGTTAAACGATGCCTTATTTTAATTTTCATAATATTATATAAGTATCATTCAAGTAATTTAATTATATTTTTCCTATGGTTCTGATTTTATTTATTTATTATTTATTTATTATTTTTGAAATACAGTTTGTAAGAGTAAACTCGGTTGAGTAAAATCAACTTAAAAAGAATACACTCCCAGTTATGCCTATCCGTAAACAGAATAACACAAATAGTCCTTCATTCACCAACCACAGTGCATTGTGTAATGCTGTATAATGTATTATTCCTAAAATAAAACAAAACAAAGTAAAATAAAATAAAATAAATATAAAATGAAAAGAAATAAAATAAAATAAACTTCCTAAAAAGCTATAATTATATAAATAATGTAATTTATTTTTTAAACTGTCTTGTACTTACATTATTTGTTGAAAGCGTTTAAAGTTTCTAAACACAAAATAGATAAATTATTAAGCATAAACATAAATTATTAGAAATATAATTAGACTGATAAATAAAAATTCAGTCGAAATGTGTACGGCTATCTATCAGTTTGAAAGTTAAATATTGCTGTTTGTTTATTATCGGACATAACCTCAAAAAATCTTAATTTATTAAAGGCTTCGTATCGTTATCACAATTTTAAAAGTTACGAGCGCGACGTTTTTTTATTTTTATATTTTCGGAAGAAATCATGAAGATATTTAATACATATCTATAATAATTATAATAAGCAGGTGATCTTACGAAATGGGGAAATGACAAACAGTATGATAACCACTTTTTGATAGTTGTCGTTAATCTGCATGATGAAATAGTACTTACAGTTTAAACACGATATCTGATAATCATTGTTATCTTAGGTTAATAAAACTTGCTAGATATGTATTTTTATTTTGGTTTTAATTTTTTTCGCATCTCAATTATCAATAACGGCATCAGGCATTTCTGTTTTGTAAATAAAATGGCGTCGTCGAAATCGTCCAGCCCACGGATGAATCGTTTAGAGCCTAAACAGAGGCCATTTTTGATCGGTGTAGCTGGCGGAACAGCATCAGGAAAGGTAATAAAACGATTATCGTTTATTATTTTGACAGAAAATTATACTGACAAGGCATTCAAAATAATTAATTATAATATATTGGTATAACAAGTGAAGTTTACTGTTTAGGCTAGGTCCAGGGCTTGGTTATTTGTATTCAGGCTAACCTGGCAGTAAATGAGTAATATTTTGCTGCTGACACCGTCAGTGGCTAATCATATATGATACCATATGAAAATAATTATCATGTAAATGCTAAAATAAATAAAACATTTATAATATAATATCAACTTGAATCTCTTAAATAACGTCATTTATTTGAAAGTCATTTTTCAACTTTTTGATCGGTGTAATTGGAACAGCATCCGGAAAGGTAATAAAACGATTATCTTTTTATTATTTGACAGTAAATTCGAAGTAAATAACTGTAATAAACGGCAATGGCATAACAAGTGTTTAAACTTAGAGCCTATACATAATACACAGGCCATTTTTGATCGGTGTAGCTGGTGGCACTGAATATACCCAAAGGAACAGCGAGATATGTTCCACATAAAATTATTTGTTGATACACACCCTGACACTAGGCTTTCTATTTAACAAAAATACCAAAAAAACAAATTTGATATATACAAATTAAAAAATAATAAAATTGATTTCTTTATTTTTTGAATGTTTTCATAAATTTATGTATTTCAGTTATTGAGAAGGCACCTAAATATAGTGTGAATACTCAGAGTTTAATTCTTTGCTCACTGATCATTATAGCTGTTTTTATAAATAACTGAAATAATTATATTTTGCAGGGAGGACTCAGGGCACAGAATATATCCTTCTGATGTTATTCTGTTTGAAGGAATTCTAGTCTTTTATCCTAAGGAACTGCGAGACATGTTCCACATGAAGTTATTTGTTGATACAGACCCTGACACTAGGCTTTCAAGAAGAGGTAAATATTATTTGAAAACTTGTACAGATAAGTATTTTCTTTAACAATTTACCTTTGGGTAGGCTGTATGAAGTATTTAAAATCACTTACCAGATATTTTTGTCTATTTTTGTAAACTTCCAAGTGACTTTTTTTTTTTTTTTTTTTTTTTAACCTACTAATAATGAATCTATGCTAATAATAAAATATAAGAATAAAATTTCTTAATAACACATTAAAGGTAACATTTTTTGGAAGTATGATTTCATACACTGAAATAGACAGTTGCACTAACAACAAAAACCCTCTATACACTGAGTAAATCATTGCAATTGCCAAATATTAAGTGTGAAGTATTTAAAAAAAAATTATTTTCTTTTCTTATTTATTATTTGTTATAATTGTTATTGGGTTTCTAACAGCAGGCTGGATCAATTCTTGATGATGGTCAGTCATGGCCATAACTACATTGAGGCAAATGCCTCATACTATAGGTAAAAAAAAAAAAAATATATATAAAAACATTGATTTCTTTTTTATAAGACTTTATTTTAAAAATATAAAATATAAATCTCTATTCCAATAGAAATGATATCCACTGAATACATTTGGCCCTGAAACCCCTCACCCTATTTTTTTATCCCACTCTGCTCAGTGAGTAACTGGTTTTGCCTCATTTTGAAAAGAGTCTAGTTACAGCCATTTCAGTAGTTATGCATGTTTAAGACAATCTTACAATTAATTTTTCACTCATTCTGTTCACTTGTTACACTGGTAGAGTATAAATTAAATGTAAATATATACATACATATAATTATGTGTACATGTTTGCTATCTGTCTGTCTGTATTTATCTGTCGATTTGTCTGTATGTCTATCTGTTTGTTTAAGTATCATGTATCTGTCTGTCTAACTATACATTGTGGAAAGAATACATACATTGAAAAAAATAATACTTTTTTTTTTTTTTAAATCATTATTTAATAAAAAATGCCCCTAATTTTTTATTATAAAATATTTAAAATTATGTCAAATTATTTATCTAAATTGAGTCATAATTTCATATTTTGTATTAAAGAATTTTTTTTTTTTAAACTAGTATACCACTTGTATTTTCTTTTTCAAAATAATCAGCAAATGAATTTAAATAAAAAAATAAAAAAGATGTTACCTTTTCCAGATCTTTTATCATAATAATTTATTTTGATGTTATATGTCTTAATGTATTTTACTTGTAGACAAAGAAATACGCAGATGTGATAATTCCCAGAGGAGCAGACAATACAGGTGAGTTTGTTCATCTCAGCTAAATGGTTAAAGCTTAAGTCAGGGACATGCTATGCCACAGGCTCAAACCCTGCTCTCAGTGCCCACAGGTTTATTAAAATCAGAATAATTGATATCTCACTGGCCTGTGTGCTGTCTGTTAATCATTTGAAGAATTTATTTGGTGGTAAAGCATCCATCTTAACTCATAATGTTATATAAATAAAACGTAACACAATGTAAGTATGTAACAGATAGGATAATGTGTAGAGTGATATAAAAAGAAAAAAAAAATCAATTATTTTTCAGGTCTGTTTTATTTGTTACAGCAATGGGGCTAAAAATAATAATTTTATTGTTTCATAAACAGAAAATACATATGTTTGTGGTGGGGTTATAATTTACAATACATATACCACTTAATTTATTAACAATGAAATGTTTTAGTTTACATATCAATTTATTTACTTACACACTTACTTATTAAGTAGAACTTAAAACAGCAATGCTAACCTTTAGTTCAAGGAGATGAAAGGTTTTAGGATCAGTCTTATAGGACTATTATCTGTTTCAGTAAATTGATTTAACATTACAACATGCTTTCTAATCTACACAAATGTGTGTACAAAAGATTCTTTGCTGCTGTTGTTAAATATAGATTTAAAATCTTTTCTGTGCACTGTTAAATTAAACCATTTCCTGGTTTTGTTTGTATTATTCTCAGTGTTTTGTAATTTAATTTAAAAAAATATTTTTTCCAGTTGCTATAGACCTTATTGTGCAACATATCCAGGAGCTCATGAGGCCAGTAAGTGCTTCAAAAAGATCTCGACACAATTCTGATTCATTTGTGGGCAGACCTCATTGATCACTGGTCCCATCTGTTATTCACTGCACTAAATATGACTTAGAAAGAACTGTAGTCCATTAGTGAGACTCAACACACAACCACAAAACAAGATGATAGCTTGGAAAGTGACAGCTAGAAAAGAAAAAAAGGAAATAAAATCAGCAAAGAGCAGAGATCCAGCTTATATCTTGATGCTGATATCATACACTGAATCTAAAATGTGTAATCAGCTAGTTACATCTATTTAACTACTTATAAAACTATGCTTATTTGTGGTGTTTTAACTAGTTACAAAGCTATGTTTTATTGGAATAATGTGTGTGGGTGTTTGTGTGTTAAACTGCTTTTTTAATTTTGTGTTAGCTTGTTTGTTTCAAAACCTTTAGGTCATTTTGTTTTCCAATTTTATATTTATCAGTAAGAATATCTTTTCATTCAAAGTGCTTATTATTTAAAGGGAAGTATTTGAACATTTTTATAATAGGATTCTCAGGTTAAAAAACACAACTAACTGCAATAATTTTGTGGATTTTTTAATTTTTGATTTTGGTTTATTATTTATTAATTTTTATTGTTGTTATTGGATTTTTATGTACTAAAATATATTAACAAAACTAAAATTATATTTTGTTATTAACAAAGATTGATCATTACAATCATTTGAAAACATCAACATGACTGGTGTGGCTGGTCAGAAACAGTTATGATTAGACCGAACCAGCCGTTTACTAGACATTGTCATATGGGCGTGCCTTACTGTCGATGCCTTATAAGTATCATTCAAGTAATTTAATTTTTATTTATTTATTATTTATTTATTATTTTTGAAATACAGTTTGTAAGAGTAAACTTGCTATCGCTAATTCGGTCGGGTAAAATCAACTTAAAAAGAATACACTCCCAGTTATGCCTATCCGTAAACAGAAAAACACAAATGATCCTTCATTAACCAAGCACAGTGCATTGTGTAATGCCGTATGACACGGTGGTATTAATACCTAAAGTCTGGCTCGTCCCGTCTAAAGGGTAGCAGACTATAATAACGTCGCGTGACAAGTTATTAATTGTCTGAGACAGCTTAAGCTACTAAATGACTATTCTCTATCCATTAAAGAACAATAAGGCAAATAAGAATTGAATATGGGTAATTGTTTTATATATATGTATATTCCACATAAATTAACCATCAATCATTCAATGGTAACATATAATTTAATTGTACGATTCGAACGATAACGTATAAATGCGAATAATGTTGATAAATAATACTACAATAATTAAGCCCCCCAGTTGGTTACTTTAACTTTCTAGCTTATCTTTTAGTTATTAAAATAAGTTATTTTAGTTTGTTACTTAGTTTTCAAGCGTAAGTACGTACCACGGAATAACACAATAAAATCCCCAACAGAAATATTCTTGACTATCTTTTATCCATCAACATTAAAAAACCCACATTTAAATCATAATTACCATTGCCTGAGTGGTACTTTGTGTTGAGCACACGTCCCTCGGACAACGTGTCGCAAGAAGGCGCACCAGTCAAAATATCTCCTTTCAAATAATTAATAACTTGTCTCGTGAAAAGTAGCTGACTGGATGGTCAAGTCCAATTTTGGCTTCTTGGAATAAGAAAGCTCTCGATCCTACTTGTCTAGCATCACAGGCTAGTTTAAAGGGACATCGGTAATTAGGTGCAGCCATTATGGGATTCGACAACATTTTTTTCAAGAGAAATGCTTTTTCACACTCTTCCGTCCAAAGAAATTTCACATCTTTTCTGAGCAGGGATGTAATGAGCGTGGCCAGCGTAGAAAGTTTGGTGTAACTTGAAACAAGTGAGTGATGCTCTCTGATTGGTTGAAATAGTTCTAATCGCTGTGTGTTGTGGTGTACCTGATGGATTTCTAACAGACCGTGACTTGCTGGAATAATTTTGACATGAAGTTACTTCCCCCGTCAGACTGAATTTCGCTAGATAGACTGGTCATTGAACAGTATTTAATTAATGTTTTAATGATTACGATCGCATTTACGTTACGCAAAAGGGTAGCATTCGGAAATCGGTTCGTGAAACATCACCGTCAACAGGGATAGTTTGCAAGGGTAGGGGTGAGATCTTTTGGTTGGGCTTCCCTGTGATCTGACACGCAACACGATCTCACAAAAATCACTCGTATCCTGAAACAAACCAGGCCAATAAAAATCAGCGGGCACTCCGGCATACGTTTTTGTCCTCCCCAAGTGTCCAACAAAGAGACTTTCATGACCTGAACTCAATATCTCTCTCCAGTATTTGCTAATTAATATGATTTTATAAGGTTCAGTCAACTCATAATTCTCGGCAACCACTTTTATTTTTTCTCATCAACACATCCTCGTTTAGGTAATAACATTCTTTATGCTTAACTATTAATTTGTAATCTATCACCTTATACCAAACACATTTTAGTGTCTGGTCGGATTTTTGATCTCTATGGAGACAAACTTTGTCCCAAGGCACACGCGAAATATCACACCTTTCTGGTTCCTTACCGCTTATTACTGGATTACGTGATCCCGACATATCAGCCGATACGCTAACATTACGCTTTGCTGCTTCCGTCTGTGCTGAATGACTGACAAACGTTTCTGACAAATCTATAAGTTCTACATCTGGCAATTTAACTTTTGCAGACCTGGATCGGGTAGTAACGCAAGCCGGATACAGTAACGTCTCGTTCAACTACAACAGGCGACTCCGCTACTTCTAAAATATCACAATCTCTGTGATAACATCTAACTCTTAAATCATTTCCAAGTAACAAATCTTCATTCACAAAAGGTAACTGAGCTATAACTCCTAACACTACATTACCTAACACAAATTTCGAATGCAGAAACACCTGGAACACTTGTCCCTGTCTGTGTATATGATACTTTATTTAAGGCATTTTCAAGAATTAAACTTTGATATGCCCCGGTATCTCTGAAAATCGTCAATTATTCAGTAATATCTGTTTGCAACATACAGAAAATCTCGCCACTAGACACATAGGCGTCAACTTTATTCCTACTTGGCATATCTGGCAACCTAACTGCCTCCAAATTCCTATCTCTCTGAATAAATCCAACAACCTTATCATTATCTCTTTTCAGAGGGTGCGTCTGTCTCAGAAAAAAATATTGGGGAAGGAAAGAGAAAGCGATTCTCTTTACGTTTGCATGACACAAGAGAGTTTTGAACAGATCGAATCTTAACGAACTGGTTGCGGTGTTTTGTTGTTGCTTTCCGCTCGTTGGTGCTCCGGGACTTGTGCAGTTCGTTCAATTTGTTTTCATCACCTGGTTCGTGAAGGTCCGGTCCTATTTGTTGTTCTGTTCTTGGGCGCTCTTGACATTTTCATCTTTATCATCCAACAATTGCCAATTTCTTTTTCTTTTTTCTTTTTTTGCCAATGTTTTTTCATACACGTGAACAACATGTAGTAGCCAGTTTGTGCTGAACGTATTTACAAGTGTTGACAGACTTTCATTTGACCTATGTTAGGTTATTTAATTTTTAGTTCCTCTTGTTCAAGCCTGAAATGATAAATTTAGTTCTGAACCTGAAAAGAATAAGAATAAGAAAGTAGTTAACGTATTTATATTTATTATGTACAGTTTTAAATTCCGATAGCCTGGTTAATATTTGGTCCTACAGTCTGAAAGTAAGTTATTATTATTTTTAATTTATTATTATTTTTTTTTTTCTTAGGTTAGTTTAATCGGCTAGTCACTTAATTCGTCAATCAGCAGATTCATCGGTAGATCAATCAGCTGCTCAACCAATCAATCTGTAAGTCAATTAATTTGTTTATTTATTGTTATTGTTTTGTATAGGGTGTGTTTTGATTGTAATTGTGTTTATAATAATAATAATAATGATAATAATAATAATAATAATAAAATCAAACTTTCATCTGCTTGAGTTTAAAGTTTGTATTTTGTGTTCACAATGTAAGTTGTTACTGCAGCGAGGATTAGCTCTCTATTTTTCATGTCTGGTGCCAAGGTGTTGGGTAATGTGGTGATTTTACATTTGAATCTGACTGCTTTTAGGTCTGTCGAGTAGCCAGTTCTGATTTTGGTAAGATTGTTGTTATGTAGTTTGTTAGTCAGAGTGATTTTAGGTGTTTTGATGAGTGGTTTAATATTGAAATGCAAGATGTTTTTAGTATTATTCCATTCATTTTGCCACCGTTTGTCGTAATGCTTGGTCGCGATGGATAGAATTTCATTTGTTTAATAGTGCATGATTAGTTTGTTGTTACGTAATATGTCTTCGTGTAGATGGTATATTTTGTCAAGTAGGTCTGGTTTGATGGAATGTCCAGATTGTATGGAGGTGATGGAACTGAGGCTGTCCTAGAATATGACTGTGTGTTTCTGTCACGGTGACTAGTCTGAGTGGTATTACTACATAAAATTTGGCTCGTCCCGTCTAAAGGGTAGCAGACTACAATAGCGTCACGTGACAATGTGTTAATTATCTGAGACAGCTTAAACTACTATATGACTATTCTGTATCCACTTGAGAACAATAACACAGACACGAATTCAGTATGAATAATTGTTATATATATATGTAGTTTACACAAATTAACCCTAAAGGGTAATATATAGTTATATAGTTAAAACGTACGATTCGACGATGCGTTATCAAAGCAGAGTTGACAAATAATACAAAACTAATTAAGACCAGTTGCTTCACTTGATCTTTCTAAATACGTTTTAGTTCTATAATACAGCTTCTAAACAGTCGTTGTACGTCTGCATACGCTCTGCTATTTAGTTTTTGTGTATTTAACCCCATTTTCTGTCTTTATTTAGGTAAACAGTTAAGAACTATAAAAATAAAAATTATAAACATGATTATACAAGATAGCTAAATAAATATTACCGTAATATAATAAGATATTTAAGATAACAGGTAGCATACATTCTGCTTTAACCGGACATATAAAATTAGGGATTTTGTGAATATTCTATAATTCACTACAAAGAAAACCAAATTACAATTAAAAACAAGTCTGGCGAAGAGGCACTAATGAGGTTCCGTCATTATTATGTTTTTACCCATAGCATAACTGATGATGGCAACCAGTTCTGAAGTGTAATCCCGAATGGCCGAATTGTATGCATATGGGTTTATTTGTGGAATTTTCGGCTATAAACTCGCTATGGATATAAAATAACGGAATTATATAAAACTATATAATAATTATATAATACAGCTTCTAATCAGCCCACGGACGTCTGCATTCTCTCTAGTATTTAGTTTGAGTGTAGTTACCCCCATTTCCTGACATTAATAAATAAATATTACCGTAATATAATAATACACTTAACATAAAATGTAGCAGACACTCTGCTTTAAATGGGCATATAAAAATAAGTGTTTTGTGAATATTATTTAATTTATTAAATAGAAAACAAAAATTATGATTAAAAACAAGTCTGAAAAAGAGGCACTAATGAGGCTCCATCACACAGTAAAATGTATTATTACTAAAATAAAAAAATAAAATAGAAAAGAAATATAAAATGAAATGAAATTAAATAAGCTTCTTAAAAAGCTATAATTATATAAATAATGCATTTATTTTTTAGACTTATATTTACATTTACTGTTGAAAGCGTTTAACCACTTTTTGATAGTTGTCGTTAATCTGCATGATGAAATAATACGTCCAGTTTAGACACGATATGTGATAATCATTGTTATCTTAGGTTAGCAAAACTTCCAAGATATGTACTTATATTTTGGTTCTAAATTATTTCGCATCTCAATTATCAATAACGGCATCAGGCATTTCTGTTTTGTAAATAAAATGGCGTCGTCGAAATCGTCCAGCCCACGGATGAATCGTTTAGAGCCTATACAGAGGCCATTTTTGATCGGTGTAGCTGGTGGAACAGCATCAGGAAAGGTAATAAAACGATTATCGTTTATTATTTGACAGAAAATTATACTGACAAGGCATTCGAAGTAATTAATTATAATAAAAGGCTTTGCCATTGGTATAACAAGTGAAGTTTAGGCTAGGTCCAGGGCTTGGTTATTTGTATTCAGGCAAACCTGGCAGTAAATGAGTAATATCTTGCTGCTGCCACCGTCAGTGGCATAGTCATATATGATACGATATGACAATAATTATCATGTAAATGCTAAAAATAAATATAACATTTATAATATAATATCAACTGGAATCTCTTAAATAACGTCATTTAATGTATTTGAAGGAGCCATAGTCAATAGTGATAGTTCAAAAACTAAATTTTATATTATATATAATATATATATATTATTAGGTATGTGACAAACGAGGTAACGTGCGTCGCTGCGGAAGGTCGTCTGATTGTTGTGACTGTTTACCTTGAACTTGAAGATGTTTCCCTCGTTGTCGTTTCTCTTTCGTCATTATTTTTGCATAATTTCCAAAACAAAATTTGCGATTACGTGGTATATAATAATCATCTTCATCACAGTATTTGTTTTTTGACATGTCATCTTTGTCAAACAACGGAGAATCAACAGACAAATTTACCGTTTCAAAATGATCGTCGTGTGCCCAAGGCAAGCTTACTTGAGACTTTAAATAATATACAAATAACAAATAATGCATCTTTCTCGTAGTCAGACATATTTCATACAAATACGTTGCAGATGGATATTTTTGAATACCAAAATGAGTGATGTCCTCAGCAAATGACGCAGCAACAGTCAATGTCTTACAAGTTCAATATTTTATTGAGGAATACGTTGTGTGAAGCATATAGACCTTTGAAATACTCCAATATCAGATATAACTGAGACATAGTAGTTTGATTTTTGTGAAACATTAGATCTGTAAAATGATGGCATAAGGCAAATTAACACTAATTAATGCTATTAATTAATTGGTAAAAAAAAAAAATGTTAACAAAATGCTTGAAATGTTGAATATGTAAAAGACCCTACAATTCTTGAAAAAAAGAAGATATTTTTGTGTATTGGTTTAATTTCCATTGAGTTTTTGAGAACTGCATAAATAAGGCAGTTTAGTGTTATTAATTAGTTAATTAAAATTGATGAGTATTAGCAAGTTGCTTAAGAATAGCCTACAGCTTTAGAACTTATTAAATGCTTCATTTTGTTATATAATACATACATTATGGATTAAAACTACATCAGATATTCAGTGTTTATGTTGCAAAATGACAAAAACAAATCCCAGTTTCTCCATAGTTTATAAATGAAAAATACCCTAAAAGTTTATTCAGATATAGTCATAACTTTTTTCATATCAAAGCTGTCAAAGAGATCTTGATGTCATTTTAATATGCATTTTTACTCGATCTAATAGTACTGATATATAATAGGAAAATAATATTTTGGAAAAGTTAGTCACACACACACACACACACACACACACACACACACACACACACACACACGTTAATAGAACTTAGAAAGATAGAAATTATCATGTATACAATGAGTCAATTACATTTAAAATCACTATATAATATATTCATTTCTTAATTACATAATGTGATTTGTATATTTTAAATTTAAGTCATCAGTATGTGCTAAAATCATGGAGCAGCTAGGACAAGCAGATATAGATCACAGACAGAGACAAGTGTCCATAATTAGCCAGGATTCATTTTATAAGAATTTGACAGAGGAAGAAGCCAAAAAAGCAGAAAAGGGAGAATTTAATTTTGACCATCCAGGTAAGTGTTCAGTGTATATTTGTTGAAACATATTTTCTTTGATGTTCTTATTAAGTCACAGTGGGATTAGCAGTGTTACGCTATATAAGCATTTTATAAACTGGGTGTATAAAACAGTAAGCTAATGTTAAACAGTGGAACCGTGGGTTATGAATTCCTTGAAGCACGAACAATTGGATTATGAACCGTGATTTTTATCTTTGTTTATGAATAATGTCTCAAGTTATGAACTACAGTGACACGTCATGATAAGCTTTTTTTGATGTCAGTTATAATGTCAACATCTAGTAAAGATAAGAATAAATGGTTATGTCAAAACCAAGATCAAAGTAAGGATTATAGGCAGGCCCTATAGCAAATATATATCATTAATTAGGGCCTTTAGTCTTCGATAAGCAGTTGCAGTTCAGTAGCTTTTGCACTGAGATTGTGCGCTCGCTTTTTTTAAAGTGTTGGTGGAATGTATAAACATAAAACAGTAAAGGTTAAGAAAGAAATAACTGCAAAACATGAGTGTGGTGTTCGTGTGTCTGACATCGCTTTGGTTCACGAGCAGAGTTCTGGAACAAATTAAGTTCGTAACCCAAGGTTTATTACAGTTTTCCACGCTGTGTGTATGTCTACGTTAGACTTTGTTGTATATGTGTGCATATATATGTGTGTATGTGTGAACCTATTTGTATATTCATACATTTGTTTTCACACATTCATTACATTTTAACTTGCAGATGCTTTTGACTTTGATCTGACAATGAAGACATTGAAGGCCATTGCTAACAATAAGACTGTTGATGTACCATCATACAACTACGTCACTAACAGACGGTAATAAGTTATTTATCTACAGGCCTGTCAAATCACAGCACACTTGGAAGTTCCATGCATTGGTCTGTTACTGATTATTTTACACAGTTAGTTGTATTTCTCCTATCTATATCTCTGCTTAAATATATGAGGTAACAGAATTATGTATCAGATACAAAAAATATTGATTAGAGATTGAAGGTTTGTTGAAAAATTGGTGGCCATAGATTTCCACTGGAAATGTTACTTATTAACTCGATGGTATGTTACCTTCAAGGTAGTTTTGAAATCGTATTTTTTTAATTTCAGATCATGGATTCCACAAGATCAAATTGAGGGTCATATAAAAAGGTTAAAATGTCCAGTATTTTCTCCTAAGAGTATTTTTTAACTTTTCTTCCTTCATACTGGATCGTAAATATTTTGTAAACATTATTACACAAAATGTAGAAGATTACTGAAATTCATAACACTTTGAGGGAAGGTACTAATCTGATATATTTGTATTAGTTAATGTCCTTAAGAAAGAAAGATTTGGGGAAAAGTTGTTAACTGATTTGTGACAAAACCTATCTACGAATTCTATTGGCCCATAATCTGTTGGTTCAAAACATTTTTTACAGAGGAAATAAGTAAATTTTGGCTTTATTCCACAGTTATGTATTTCTCATTTAAATTTTTTATGTTGTGAGTTGGTACTTGTTGGACATGTGGATATGTCATTGTTTCTTCTTGACATTTTTCTAAGGACATTGGTGAAATACAAAATATATTGTTTAATGCTCTGTCAAAATATTATTTATCAGTCTCTTGTCTCTCAACTTTCTGTGATGGTTATGAATTGCAAGTTTTGTTTTATATATATTTTTCTGGTTGTAAAAATTAAAAAAATCCAAAATTGACCTCCTAGTCATAAGAATCATAATTACAATATATTATAGTTATATTTTAAAGGGGATGTAAAATTATTGCATGTACAGTGTTAAAGTTTAGATGAAAGATTTTATATGCATGCTGTGATACATCTATCAAGGAACAGAATGTCAAAATGAACCTCCTGTTATTTAACAAAAGCACCAAAAAAACCCCAAAACAAATTTATATACAAATTAAAAAATAATAAAAAGAATTTCTTTATTTTTTGAATGTTTTCATAAAATATCTGTATTTCAGTTGTTGAGAAGCCACCTTGAACATAGTGTGCCTACTCAAGAGAGTTTAATTCTTTGCTCACTGATTATTGTAACTGTTTTAATAAATAACTGAGATAATTACATTTTGCAGGGAGGACTCGGGTCACAGAATATACCCTGCTGATGTTATTCTGTTTGAAGGAATTCTAGTCTTTTATCCTAAGGAACTGCGAGACATGTTCCACATGAAGTTATTTGTTGATACAGACCCTGACACTAGGCTTTCAAGAAGAGGTAAATGTTATTTGAAAACTTGTACAGATAACTGATGAGTATTTTCTTTTACAAATTACCTTGGGTAGGTTGTACAACGTATCTAAAATCACTCACTTACCAGATATTATTGTCTATTTTTGTACACTTTGAAGTGATTTGTTTTTTTACTTAAATATGTAAATATTGTAAATTATGTAAATATTTATCTTAATGACATCAAAGCTACACTTTAAATCAACAACTTTTATATAGTTGATTGAGGTGCAGCAGCAGGCTGGATCAATCCTTGATAATGGTCAGTCATGACCGGAACTACATTGAGGCAAATTAGGCAATTTTTTTACCCTACTCTTGGCGATTAAGTGTTTTTGCCTCATTTCAAAAAGAGTCTAGTTACGGCCATTTCAGTAGTTACACATCATTTAAGACAACCTTACAGTTAATTTTTCACTCATTCTGTTCACTTGTTACACTGGTTGAGTATAAATTTAATGTGTGTGTGTGTAATTATGTGTATAATTATGTGTATATGTTTGTCTATTATTATCTTTGACTGTCTGTGTCTATCTTTCATGCTGTGTATGTCTGTCTGTGTATTTATCTATCTGTCAATTTGTATTTATTTGTCTGTATGTCTATATATCTGTCTGTCTGTTTGTTTAAGTATCATGTGCCTGTCTGTCTAACTACACATCATGTTTCAGTGTTGAGAGATATCCAGGAAAGAGGACGTACATTGGAAAACATAATTCATCAGTACACAACTTTGGTTAAACCAGCTTTTGAAGAGTTTTGTCTGCCAGTAAGTAATCATCAGTGTATAATGTAAAATTCTTTTAAAATATCATATTATATAAAATGTAAAATTATGACGTGGATTAAAATTGAATCATGTCACAATGTTGTTGTTTTTTTTTGTGTTTTTTTTTTCTTTAAATCTGCATTTTCTTTGTCTTCCAGTAAATATAGACTGAGTGAATCTTTTGCAAAACATTAGTAATGTCAAGTTTTAATTTGTTGTTACTTAGATTGTGTGCTTTAAACTTTCTGGGTTTTTTTATTCAGTAAGCATAAAAGTAATCCAAATTATTTATCTATGTCATGATTTGATTAAGTCATACTTTGGTATTAAATTTAAAGAATTGTTTTTTCTCTTAACCTTTTTTTTTTTTTTTAACCAGTATACCACTTGTATTTTCTTTTTCAAATTACTCAGCAAATGAATTTAAATAAAAAAATTAAAAAGATGTGCTGTTTTCCAGATCTTTTATCATAATAAATTATTTTGACGTTATATGTCTTTTACTTGTAGACAAAGAAATACGCAGATGTGATAATTCCTAGAGGAGCAGACAACACAGGTGAGTTTGTTCATCTCAGCTAAATGGTTAAAGCTTAAGTCAGGGACATGCTATGCCACAGGCTCAAACCCTGCTCTCAGTGCCGACAGGTTTATTAAAATCAGAATAATTGATATCTCACTGGCCTGTGTGCTGATGTGTATATAAGATCTCTGTCTGTTAATCATGTGAAGAATCTCTTTGGTGGTAATGCATCCTTCTTAACTCATAATGTTATATAAATAAAACAATGTAACAAGTATGTAACAGATAGGATGTGTAGAGTGATTTAAAAAAAAAAAAAAAAAATTTTTTACTACTCATTTATTTGTTACAGCTTGGGGTTAAAAACATTTTTTTTAATGTCTTGCAGAAAATACATGTGTGTGGTAGTGTTACAATACATATTCTACTTGATTTATTAATTTATTAATTTATTTATTTGTGACAGCAGTGACACATTTTAGTTTACATATGGAATAGTAGAGCTGCCTGCTTACTTACTTACCTACTTATTTACTTACATACTTACTTACTTATTAAATAGAACTTAAAACAACAATGCTAAGCTTTAGATCAAGGACATGAAAAGTTTTGGGATCAGTCCTATAGAACTATTACTTTGTTTCAGTAAATTGATTTAACATTATTACATGCTTTATTATCTACACAAATGTGTGTACAAAAGATTCTTTGCTGTTGCTGTTAAATGTAGATTTAAAATCTTTTCTGTGCATTGTTAAAGTAAACCATTTCCTGATTTAGTTTGTATTATTCTCAGATATTTGTAATTTAATTTTTTTAAATATTTTTTCCAGTTGCTATAGACCTTATTGTGCAACATATCCAGGAGCTCATGAGGCCAGTAAGTGCTTCAAAAAGATCTCGACACAATTCTGATTCGTTTGTGGGCAGACCTCATTGATCACTGGTCCCATCTGTTATTCACTGCACTAAATATGACTTAGAAAGAACTGTAGTCCATTAGTGAGACTCAACACACAACCACAAAACAAGATGGTAGCTTGGAAAGTGACAGCTGGAAAAGAAGAAAAGAAAAAAAAAAAAATGAAGTCTGGTGGCTGGTACATCAGCAAAGAGCAGAGATTCATCAACATTTATTACTTCTCTTAGTAAGTAGGTACCGGCAGGCAGATTTTTTCTTACTTTAATTTCATATAACATGCAAGAAATGAAAGCTGTAGCAAAAAGAAACAAAACACAAAAAATTAATATTCTATCTCCAGCAGTTCCAGAGATAAATGCAAATTGATACAACAGGTATTTGTTCTGTTTTCAACCATATTTTGGCAGATTAGCAGAAAGGACAACTTTGGCCAACTGTAGTTCGAAAAATAATTGATACAAAAGACTTAAAATCAACAAAGTGCTAGGTCCAACTGGTTAAATGAGCTCAAATTTTTCAGATCTCTATTTGTATGTGTGTCACAATAACATGCCAAAATCTTCAGAATGACATGTGGCAGAATGACTGAAAGTGCAAACAGACACTGTGCTTTCAGTTTATTTGAAAAACTCAGCCAGTGTTACAAACAATTTGTCAAGGTTCTTTAAATGACATACTTCAGTCTAACATTTCTAATTTAAAAAAAGTATCTTTTTTTTTTCTTTTCTTGCCAAGCCCATAAAAAAAATTAACTTTTCAATTTGAAGTAAAAATGTGAGTCAGTGCACTGTTTGGTCCACAGCAGCCATGTATTTTCTGGCACTGTAAGCCCCAAAACTTTGAGAAAACAAGTTGGGGTAGTTTCAGTAGGAATTAATTAGAATTTAACATTTTTTTGTTGTTGTTTATAGTTTAACGAGCAACTGATCTGCCATTGCTGCTGTGATTGAAAGAATTATTATCTTTTTCTTAAACTGATTCTTTTTTTTATTATTATTAATTTTTTATTTATAGCTTAACATTTGTTTGAACTTCAGACGCATTTTATTTCAGAGTCATAGTGCATTTTAAGAAAGTTAAATGACAACAGGGGGGCCATTTAAAAAAAAAGTCAACAAAGAACCCTAACTGACATGGGTCAAATAAATACCTTTATGTAGAACAGCACAGCTTTATTTACTTTATTTATTTATTGTTCTGTTGTGTAGTATAGTTTGTTATGTTTCCGATTCTTAATTTGCCATTTATTGCAAGAGTTCTGAAATTAAAACAATCAACTGTTAATTTGTTTATTTCAGAACATATTCATATTATACAGTAAAAGTCATAACATATAATAAAACATGCTACAAGTTATTAAGAATGTAATCATTTTAAATAGTGCCAGTTCTTTTTAGTTGCACATAAAATCTACAGTGATTTGGCCCAGAAGGAAACAATTTCCGGCGATTTCGATACACACGTACTATAATGTATACACTAAAAGTAGGAACATTGAATCTGAAGAAAAACATATAGCCAACAAGTTACTAAAAATATAACAACATATAAATATCATTTTAACCTTTCTGGTTGTACATAAAATCTATGGCGTTTTCACTCTGTAGATAACATAACTTAATGGCGATTTTGCTAAGCATGTGCTACTTTCAAATGCAGAGCTGTTCTATGCTAAAGAAGGCACACTGTAAGTACCCCCACTACATTTAACACTCTCATACAAAGGACTGATGTAAAATACAATAAAAACAACATCACCATTTAAAAGAACATATAACCATCTTCATTTCTATATATTTGTTTTTCATGGTAGATTTTACATAAGGGATTTGGGACTTGTGGAAAACAGGCAAAATCTGATCTTTTAACACCTTTGCTGGTACCTACAGCTTAGTTAATGTTTTTTGCCTGCAGGTTAGATTTTCAGCAAGAATCTGCTTGATTTTAACAAGAGTTTAATAAAAATCAGTAATGAAGGATTTCTGTTTTACTGGAATAATGTGTTTGCATGTTTGTATGGTAAACAGTTTTTTTAATTTTGCATTAGCTTTTTTGTTTCAAAACCTTTAGCCGTTTAGGTCATTTTGTTTTCCAATTTTAAATTTATCAGTAAGAATGTCTTTTCATTCAAAGTGCTTATTATTTAACTGGAAGCATTTGAACATTTTTATCATAGGATTCTTAGGTTAATCCTATGCAACAGCAATTGCAATAATGCTATAGACATTGCAGATGTGAAAAGCATAAATTATGTAACATAAAGTTGAAAATACTTGAATGACACTTAATTTAACATGCTTTGTAATTGCCCTAGATTTGTGTTGTGATTTCCACAGAGATCCAGCTTGTATCTTGATTCAGATATTTTAGACTGAATACAAAATGTGTGATAAGCTAGTTACAGCGCAGTTAACTAGTTATAAAACTATGCTAATTAGTGGTGTTTAACTAGTCAAACTATGCTTATTTGTGGTGTTTAACTATGCTAATCTATTATATTTCAGACTGTATATAAAACTGTTATTCAAATATTACAATTATATTTTACAGTTGTGCAGTATTTGACAAGTTGTTATCACAGATTTACAAGTGATTCAGTTTAAATATATTATTGTCAATTTTGTTGTTTTTGTTATATTAATTTGTGATCATGTGTGAAATGTTTTATCAAATACTACAGTAATTATTTTGAAATGTTTTTGATTGAAAATATATTAATCTTCCTGTCTATCATAGAAATAATAAATCCAGAGATTAGTTATTGATAAAACAAAATTGGGGAATTTGAAATTTGTTTTGCAATTTATGCTATCATGCTTGATAATAATAATTAATATCCAGAAATTGATTATTTATAAAACTAAATTTTTATCAGATTTATCATCATGTTTACTGTAATAATAATTAGTATGCAGTGATTTATTATTTTAAAAAAAAACTTAATTTATAACTTGATTTATAATCTGAAAAGGCTTATTATCAAATGTATCATCATGTTTGACTTAATTGTAACTTCTATAATAATATCCAAAAATTTATTACTAAAAAACTAAATTGGAATTTAAAACAAATAAATTGGAATTTAAAACAAATTTGACTAAATGTATTTTTTTATGACATAATTATAAAGCCTAGAATTCAGATAATAACTCATTATATAAAAAAAAAAAAAATATATAAAAAATTCATTTATTTATTTATTTATATTTTCATTTGTTTATTTTCTTTTCTTATTTTATTTTTAATTTTTTTAAATTATAATTTATTTTGTTTTAAATTTTATTATTATTATTATTTTTATTTTTATATTAGTGTTGAAGAATAATGTATTTACCTAAAGCACAAACTTTATATCCTCCATTGTATATATAAACATCAGGATTTTTTTGGTGCTTGTCTTTATTTTATGTTTTGTGTGATGAGTTGTGTGTTGTGTGCAGCTTATTTTAAAAAAAATTCTTATTGGAACAGGAAACCTATTTTCAGTAAACAACACATTTATAAATATAATCTCATTTTTGTTTTCATGTGAAATGTGTCCTATCTCACTTTTTTTTTTTTTTTTTTTTTTTTTTTTGTATTTCATTAATGATTTATTAATTAATGTATTTATTTTTTTTTTTAATTTTTTTTTTTTTTTTTTTAACTTAATGACAGTGTTCTTTTTCTTTCTATTATTCATTTTTAAATTCATTATCATCATTTGTAGTAAAAATGTTAATACACATTTGGTACCTGGAGTCAAATACCTGCTTACAAAATATCACTAAGAATTATATTTGATAGATTTTCAATAAAAAAAGAAGATTGTTATAGCATTTAGCTTATCCAAAAAAAAGAAAATATAATGATAATTTATCATGTTTGAAATCTTGCTGCTTTACCAGTTGTAACATGTAGCATATTATTTTAATTATTTGTTCTTAAAAAGTTCCAAAAATATACTTATATATTTCTGTAGATTTAAAATTTGTGTTTATTTTAATTATTTGTCACTTATTATTATTATTATTATTATTATTATTATTATTATTATTATTATAACTAGTATAACTATTATTAACAACTTGTAAGAGTCAGTACATTATGTAATCAAATCTTTTAAACATTAACCAGTTCCAAATTGTCCAATTATACATGAATGTAATTTTTATATAATTGGTTGTGCAAAACAATTTAAATAGATTTAAATTTTGATTCTTTTTATTTAAATTCTGATCAGAACTGGAAACTTATTTTCAATAAACAAACATTTATAAATATAATCTCATTTTTGTCTTCATGTCAGATGTGTGCTATCTAATTTTTAATATTTTTTTTTATTTATTTCATTAATCATTTATTCAGTTATATAATTTTAATTTTTATTTTTTTTTTTTTTTTAAACTTAATGACAATGTTCTTTTTCTTTCTTTTTATTCATTTCTAAATTCATTTTTATCATGTGAAATGATTGTACTGAATATTATGTTTTAAATTTTTTTTTTTTTGGTAATCATGGATTCATAATATGCACATAATTTTAACTTAAGTGATTAGAATATGGATCATGCAGTCTTTTGTAAAAAAAATAAAATAAAATAAACTATTGTTAACATGTGCTTGAGAATATTAGTTAATGCAGGCTTCAGGGTTAAGAAAACTGAGTTTTATATTAACCATTTGTTTTGTCATTTATGGAAAGACACCATCTAGTGTGTGTGTGTGTGTGTGAGTGTGTGTGTGCACACATAGTGGTGTTTCTATCTTCATTTATACCTAAAGAGACATATAATAACCAGTATGTTACTCAGAATGTATTGATGACACATCTTACCAGATGACCTATTGCCAAGTAAAAATTAAAATGAATATGTTGCACTTTCATCTTATTATTATTTAGCTTGAAAAGCATGTACTGTTTTAAACTGTTTGAAGCACATTTTTCATTTTTGTATGGATGAGCCATACTTGCACTTAATTTTTAAAAATATTTCAGAATAAATATTTATGTGTTTTGTTTATATGCATTTAAGTGGATGCATTTTAATGATTTGCTGCAGTATGTGCAGTATTTCTCTTTTATTTATTTATTTCTTAAGCTCTCAAGAAATAAAATAATTTGATTTGTAGTAATTCTTTTTGTTTGTTTTCAGACCTGATTTTTTTATTTGGGGGCGGTCTACGGGTGTGTGGGATGGTGAATATAAAGTATTTCTTTTGCTGCTAATGAAAAAAGATATATGAATGAAGAGTTGCCCAATTTCCTTTCTCATTATTTTTATTTAATTTTTTATTATGTGGTACAATGCAAAGGGACACTATGGTACATTTTGTGAAATTATGAAATACAAATGTCACAGTGAGATGGAAATACAGACAAGTTTAAGCCATTTTTAGTTACCCGACAGATATTTTCATTGTGAAACGAGAGAAAAGGATGGTTTTCTAGTTACTTATTTATAATTAAAACCTTTAGAAAGTATGATACACAGTACAAGAATTTAATTAGCAAGAGTTTATTAATATTTTTTTTAATTTACAGCTCCAAATAAAAATTAGTGAGTTTCAGACAAAATAGCAGCTTTGATGAAACTGAGTGGCAAATTTTTATTATTACTATTTCATTAGCAGAGATTGGCACAAAGCAGCAGTGTTGTGAAGTATCAACAATATATTCAAGCCAATATTCCACAGGTACATGTTAAATTATTTTAAAATGATTCTCTGATATTTCAGTAATATTGTGTGATTTCTAATGTTATTTAAAAACAATGCAGACAGTGTCAAAATTTAGATTTATTTATTGACTCCCAAGTAGAATTTACAAACATCCTGAAATATTACAAGCAACAACTGACCACTCAACTGTTGGCTAAGCAAGATTTGGTTTCATTTTCACCGGCCACAAGTAAAATTATTTACAAATGACCATATAACTCAGCTATATATATAATATACTTTAATAAAATAGCTATCACAAAATGCTGTGGTTACATATATATTTATCTCTTTTTTAAAACAAAAAACCATCAATAACAAACTGAAAATCTGCTTTACCACTGCACAGAAACACATTTTGCATATGTAACAAAAATAAAAATACAGAAGCAGAGAGTCAAAGCAACAAAAGAAAAAAGTATATTATAGAATATGTGTTTGTATTCTTGGTACACATATTTCTATATATCTATCAAAGGCTGCCTTTGAAATGTGATATGCCTATATAAGCAATACAAAATAAGCAAAATGAGCCAAATAGTATCGGTAATGTTTTTTATTATGGGAGATTTCTGAGTTTAAAGTTTAACTTTGGCAATAAGAAGAAATGGTCTAAATATATTCTGCATACTTGCAAGTAATGTACTAATGTTTGTGTGTGTCTTTTCAAGTGTGTCTATTCATGTGCATGTATGTTCAAAGTTTCTGATGCATTATTTTTATCAATATATACTATATGAACACATATGGCTTGAAAAATTAAGGAGATATTACTGTATTTCTCAAAGAATGTTTTGACTTGTGTAAACTACAATTACACCATATTTTGTTTCTTCTATTAATAATGCACCATCTTAAATAATAAAGTAATAAAAATGAAAAATTAATTTTAAAAAAAGGAGAATTATTTAAAAAAGTAAAAATTAAAACAAATATTTATGACTCAAAAATGAAATTAAATGGTAGGTTATTATGGGCATAACAAGTTTCAAATATTGCTTTGTAATAACAAATAATGGATACTTTAATACTATTTTTGATACATCATCAATATGTTTCACTGAGGACCATTATACATCAAATCAGTATTTTTAAATATATATATCAACTCTGTACAGCTTTCACAAACTAAGTTAAATATGCTTAATGTTAACAAATAGAGAAACTAAAATGACAAATTATTTTGATTCAAGTAGTATTTTCTTGATAAACAGGTTTTGATTCTTGAAATAAAAAAAATAAATGTTAAAAAAGTAACATAAAAAAGCATAATAATGATGATGATGATGATGATGATGATAATAATGGTAATAGTAAAATCAGTAAATAAACTGAATAAAGAACATAATTTTGGGGGTTCTGTGTAAAAATTACATTTTTATTAATAAAAATGTAATTAAGTTATTTTGTTTTTCTTTTCATATAAAACAGGTATGAATTAGTGACGTAAATTATTATTAAAAACAGGTGCTTAATAATTCTGCAAAATTGTTAAAAAAACAATTTAACATTTTTATTTTATTTTATTATTAAAGTTAACAAAATCTAACCTTTCATATGAAGCAGATGTATCAAATGAGATCTAATTATAAAACAATATATTCACAGTGTCTACTTCTGTTAACAGGAATAAATGGATTTTGTATATTAAAAACAAACTTTTTTTTTTTTTTTTTTTTTTTTTTTTTTTTTTTTTTTTTTTTAAATTACCAAACTATATGCTAATAATAAACTTGTAGACTAATGTATAAAACTGTCATGAATGACTGTTTCCTTTTCAGATTTGCTATCTTATTGTGTTAATCTATTATTAGTAAAGACTAGATACCACAATGAAATGAATCAGTTTTTGAGCAATGTTGTATGATTTTTTTTTTAGCTATTTCTTCCCATCATCTTAGTACTCTTTTGACTTAATTAATATAAAAAAAATGCTTTGGTGCTTTTTGTCTGTTATTAAGATGACATAATATTCATATATCATATCAACCAGTTAATAATGTCCTATAAAATATAAAAAAATATCTTAATATATCCTTGTTATGAAGAACAGCATTAAAATATTTTCAGTATGTGTATTTTACTGTTATAAAAAATAAAATAAAATACCCTGGTGACAAACCATTATGAAATATACAATGTATCATAAATACAAATGCCTTTTTTTTTTTTTAATCAACATGTATGCCTTTAAAGCATTTGCAATCAGAAATATGATAACCAGTAATATATTTTAAAGATTTTTTCAGTTTGGATTGGGTTAAAAGGAAAAAAAGTAATAATAATAAAAAATGTAATTATTTACACAAGAACAAACCAGAATGTTTTTAAAGGTATGCTAAATTTAAAATGTGTATGTTTCATTTTAAAAGCAAACATTAATAAACCAAAATACAAACCTCTCCCCAAAAAGCTTTTAAAAATTAAATTTAAAAAAATGAAAAAATGCCACAGAAACTTTTATCAAATGCTTAAGATCAATTTTATAATGAATAATAAATTAATTATGCATTTAATGCAAAAAGTAGTGATTTTGTGTTGTTTTAATGTTGAATGTTAAAAAAAAGTTTGTTCAGAAACAAAACAGAAACAATCACTAATTAAAAGAAATTATTAATAAATATAAACTGACTTTTATTTAATTCATGTAGCAATATCTCTTTATTTACTTACACAAAAAAAACCAAATAACCCAGAGAAAATCTATATGTAACCTATTATCCACTCACAATATATTTGCAGCACAAAACTTAAATAGCATGTAAATGGATTGTAACCTGACCATATAATAATACTGATAAATGTAAAGTGTTTATATATAATTCTAAATAATGTTTTATTTTGTGTTGATTTAAATAATAACATCATGATAAACAGAAAATAGAATATTAATTAAAATTAATTCACATAATTCATGTATCTGGACTAAATTACAGAAACTGCAATAAAAAAAATGACACCTAAAAAACCCCCAATTTCCACAGTTCGGAAAATGACAATA
The DNA here is from genome assembly GCA_012295275.1 of Chrysomallon squamiferum. Taxonomy (NCBI): domain Eukaryota; kingdom Metazoa; phylum Mollusca; class Gastropoda; order Neomphalida; family Peltospiridae; genus Chrysomallon; species Chrysomallon squamiferum. Next base: position 11,471,323 of record CM022672.1, on the reverse strand, counting down.
ATTCCTGTCCATCAGTTTACTTTTTTTTTCTTTTTTTTAAAATATTTATGACTTCTTGCTAACTCTGCAAGTTAATATAATTTTATTTATTACACAATCAAGAACAAAATGTATTGGTCACCACATTTATAACACAAAACTTAACAAGCAAAAACCAGATTTTTTTTTTTTTTTTTTTTTTTTTATCATTCAGCTAAATGTTAAAGATAATTTTTTTATTGCTTAGAATTATATTATATGTAAGACTTTATAATGCTGTTTCTAATGCACATATATCTGAAGAAATGCATATAACAAAAATGGCAAATATGCTTTTTTGTTTTGTTTTTTTCAACATAAACAAATATTACTTTGCTTGTGTTATGTTCACTCAAAAAATATAAAAACATGATTACTAGAATTTTTTTTCACTTTGCTGAAACGGGTTTTTCTTACAGTATTTAGAAATACAATACATTCAAATACAGCTATGTATATGCCAAAGATGCTGGATTTATTAAGCAAAATGATTAAAACAGCCTCTACATGTATTATTTACAAAAGTTTATTACTGACTCTAGAGTTATCTTTTTTTTTTTATTTATTTATTTATTTATTATGGTATTAGCTCAGCATCTCCTATCCAAAATGCAATGATAGTGGTCTGAATTTTCTAAACTAATAAATTAGTAAAAGGGATCACTCAAAATGGCCCACTTAATCCCAAGACAAAGTGAAAGGAACCAAACAAAAGCAAGTATTTTAGGATTATTTAAATCTGCAGTATATTTTTGTCTTTTTCTGTTATTGCCATTACTTTTGGGGTTCGTCATAATTTGACTGTGTGTCTTGGAAGACTGATCTGCTATAAACATGAAATCCATTTATATTTCATAAACAATTTATGCACAAAGTCTGTGTTTAGTTTTATATCAAATCAAATGAGTATACACTAAATCATCCCAAAAGTTTAAGATGCTCAAAAAGCTTTTGCTTTTCAGAGATTTTCAGAGAAGACATAATAAAACCTAAATTTATTAATGTAGTCATTTCAGTTTAATATTTTATGAACTGATAATGTGAAACCTCCAAAACATTAAAAAATATATTAGATAATTGTTTTCTTTGTGCTTTGTATGCTAACCAAAAGTATTGGGGATCATAAAATATTTTCATGTGAAAAATAACAAAACTCAACAAATGGATATAAATCGTGAACACAAGAAGCAAGAATATTTCACGGATCAAAATATGTAGTCACACAGTGACTTCAAAAACCATTACCCACACAAAACAAAACAAAATTGTATATTTGTAAACTGTTTTTTTCTCAATGTGTTTGTGTCTATGTATATACATACATTATTTGATTATGAAAATGTGTAAATATTATTTGACTAAGAAAATGTATAAAAGCAATTAGATATGCTTGTTTTTAACAAGACAAATAAATTATTATTTAAATAGTTCAGAACAAATACTTTTTACTGTAATATAAATATGGCTTCATAAACATTTTTTTTTTTATCAAATATTAATTTTTGTGTAAAACATTTTTTTAAAAATCATTTTGACAAAATATACAATTTATCAAACCACTAGACTGATAAACACTTACGTGCATGTGTGTATATAAAAGTAACTAGAAAAAGAGGACAATAAATGTCTTGGCATTTAGGCTTAGTATATCACTGACCACAATAAAGTAATTTATATTTCCCTCTGTCTTTCAAGCTTTTACACAAGAAAATGTTGCATCAGGCATAAAGATTCTTAAACAACAGCCATTAGAGAATCAGACATATTAAAATTTAAACAAATATATATATATATATATATTGTTTAAATTTTAATATATATATATATATATTGGTATACATTTGGCTCCTTTCAAATTTAAACTATACTCTTTAACAAGGAAGCCAAGATTTGTTATTTCAGGAAAACTGCACCAAAATGTTCAAAAAAAAACAAAAATGGTACTTCACCAAAATATGCCATCAAAATTTTAAAGCTTCTTAAAAAAAAAATATAAAAAAACCCCCAAAACACACCATAGTGAACAAATTGAAATCTGCTGGAGAGAAAAAAATATATAATAATATTAAAAAGATCTGAACGTGAGGAGAAGAAAACAAGTTTTTGAAAAAAATAAAAGAAGTTATTTGACTCCGTTGATTAATTTGGGCTGCCGTGTTTCCAGTGAAGTCTGATTGTACACTTCTAACATTTGTTTCCGCAAGCGTTCGGCAAAGTCAGGAACATCTGATGATGACATCCCAGTTGTTGGCACAGGAGTAAGGCAAGTTATGATAAATTTACCTGTAAATATAGTTAGAAAATAAAATATTATACTGTAAGATGATCAGATATACATCCAGGGGTAGCTCATGAAATGACTGTAACACTAAAATCATTGTTAGTGGACATGATGATCGTAAGGTTTTCTTATGACTTATGACCAACACCAAGAATCAAAGTTGGTGACAAAAAATTAAACTAAGGTCTAATATCACAATAAATACCAAATTGTGACTGTAATTTGTGGAAGTGAATTAGTATTAAGTGTGGATCCATTTAGAAATACTGTGTTTTATTACATTTAATGTAAATTATTATATTACATGTCAGTATCATATATTTTATTATTATTAATTTCAACAAGCCACTTTTCCCCCAATGTTTTGTATTTTGTTAACAATTTAAACAGAAATGTTCTTTTTATCATTTAAAATTACACAACTAAATGAAAATTTAAATAAAATGTTAAAATAAAATAATTACCAGTTTCAAACTTTTTCTCTCTTTTGCTATAAAAATCAGAATATGAGGAGAATACTACTGGCACCACAGGAACCTGGGAAATAAATTAAAAAATTATTTCTAAGTAATAAACAACAGTTAAAACTTGAGATTAAGTAACACCACTTTCATACTGACTTCAAAATGTCAGTGGTTTTTTGTTGTTGTTTGTTTTTTTGATTCTGAATGAAAAAGCTATGTTATAAAATAACCCCAAAGGAAAAAGAAAAGAAAAATTTCAAAAAAAAAGATAAGATATTTTGTAATGCTAAAACATTTTTTGAAAGACTTTTAAAAACCTGTGACTGAATACACTAATTTCAGATTCAACTTGCTAATTTCTAATTAAAACAAATGTATAAATATTTATTTGAAAAAAAAAAAAATTAATACTGATTTCATTACTCACTATGAAAATCACATTTCAATACTTATTCTAAAATACATTTCAGTATTTATTTTATGAAAACATTTCAATATTTATCAAGACTCTTTGTGTTGACAGTGTCTATGCTGGGGTTTTTTCATGACTGATTCTTTATCTACAATAAAAATACCTGAGCTGCTACTGCCAGATGAAATGCTCCTTTCTTGAATGGAAGCATTGACCCATCGTGATTCCTTGTTCCCTCAGGAAATATGTACACTTTTAGCTACAAAAAATATCAGCAATATTACATCACTGTAGTCTTTGAGATACAACAGTTGCAGGAGTAATACCCCTAAATATATTCATTTGGCTATTTCTCATTCCCAGCCAGAGCTTCACACAAGGTTATCAAAAGCTGTCATGTGTTCTTCAGATATATCAGATTGTAAGAGTATTCAGAAGCAGAAATAGTGATATCTTACAGGTTTCAGGTTATTCTGCATACATAAAAAATATGTTATGCAAACATTATTAAATAGCATTGTATAAAAAAAAGTCCTGCAGACTATATGAATAAGATACATATGAAAAATTAATGGAATGGGATTTGTAATTAGACTTATATCATATTCCTAAATTCAAAGATTCTGAATTTTTTTAAAAACCTGAAACACAAGAATTTTGGACAAAAGATTGTCAACCTGTACTGCATTACTTCTGTATTTAATTTTTCATACTTACATTTTTTTTCTTTATGATGTCTGCTGTTCTTGCCACAGTCTGAACTGCTTTTTCATGGTTTATACGGTCAATAAAAATAGTGTCACAAAGCCAAGCTGCTATTCCAAATGTACCAGCATAAAGTAATTCTTTCTTGGCTAAACTTGTGCACCGCTCTGGCCATATTTCCATCATACCTGAATGCAAAAAATAATAGTAATAAAAAAAATATATATATAATATAATAATGATAATAATAAAATAAATGTAACAATAACAGAAAAAAAAAAAAATAAATAAATAAAAAATAAATGAAAAATAAAAATAAAATAAAATAAAAATTAAACTATTAAATAAATAAATAATGAGACACTTTGATGTATTACAGTCTAAGTTCAATCATTAAATGCATAACCTCAATATTTTATTTATTATTTTTATTATTATTATCATCATTATATATATTTTTTTTTATGCCAGTCTGTATTGTTTCTCTATATAAAATTCATTTTATTTTGAAAATAATGTCATAATGATAATGTTCCCAGTTTATGAAATTCTAGATTGATGATTCATTGTTTTAACAATAACATAATTATACTGGCTGTTATTCATATTTCTGCTGAAATCAATAAATGTAAAACAATTCAAAGCAAACTAATTAATCTATTTATTATTATTTTTTGTTGTCAAAATGAATTTTTATACATATATGTATACATACATATTGACATAGATAAATTTTTAAGTTGATGTTGATGAATGTGTCTATACCTGTGTGTGTATATATATATATATATATATATATATATATATATATACACGTACATACATACATAACACACACACATGCATGTAGTTAGGTAGGAATGTACATACTTTTTTATGACAAATGTAAGTGTTGGTTAAAATATAATATAATTTATTTTTGAAAATGAAAGTAATAACAAAAACAAGTTTTCATCAGTGTTAAAGACAGAAACATTTAATTGACATAAAATATATTTCTCAACTTACCAAAAAAATCAACTGAACTCTGATGGTTGGAAACAAGAATGTAAGGATGACTGGAGACCAAATTATCACGACCTCTGACCTCAATTTCAATGCCAAACAGTTTTCGAATCTGTTTCATAAAAAAGACTACAAACCTGGAAAACAACAACAAATTAACATAGTAATAAAAATTCACTATGGAGTTAACACAAAAAAAATAATAAAATATTTTTTTTTTTTTTTTTTTAATGAGTGAACGACTTTTAACTTTGATGGGTAAACAAATAAAAAGATTGAGTGACGTTCTAAATCTTCCAGTTTTTTTTTATTATTATTATTATTTTTTATTTTACATAATAGATATAATAATAGAGAAAAGCAAGGAAGTTTATTACTTATATCTGAATCTATGGCTACATCTAATCTTTAATTTTTGTCCCTGACAACCCAAATCGTTGTTGGACAACCACATACAGCGACAGTGGTAATCTGTTGGACAACCTTTAAAACGACCTGTGAATAAGATTTAAAAGTAGGCCTACCCAAGCAGTGTTTGCAAATAGCTGACTGATAAGCATGCACAACAAACCAAACCTTGAGCGCAGCATTCACTTTCAAACACTCCTAACCTGGTGTAACTTCACTGGGTGTTGACAGAAGAAACATACACAGAACATGAGGCTACTGCAATCTCATTTCACATCCTGCTTCAGTCATCACCCTAATACTTTATTCAGTCAGTGACCACCAAGCAACATCAAGAAAAACAGCAACAAACTATTGCACATTTTGCATGGAAAAAGTCCAATTTTTATGACAAGGCACCTTGATGAGGCTCGTGTGGATTTTCTACCCACAACCTGTTGTGAACAGATACTAAATAATTGTTTTTAAAATGTGGTGGCAAATGTGAAGGATAAACACTGAAAAATTAGATACCCACAGAGAATACAAAACAACTAGATTATTCCTTTCAAAAGCAGTGGAGTGAGTTGTTAACAACACTAGAGAATATTCCATCACATGCAGTTTGATGGAAACTGTTGATAGAGTATCATAAGGTCTCCTCCAACTGAACAGACATGCTGAAAGGTAGTAAGATGTTTATCAGAAAAGTACTTCATAAATGACGAAAACAATATCTTGTCTCATTTAAAATACACTGTTTTGTTAAATACAATCAGGCAATGTACTTCCAGAAAAAGCTAAAAAAAAAAAAAAAAAAAAAAAAAAGGACTGAAGAAAATCATGCAGCAATTTCTGTGAAAAAGCTGCAATAACTGAACAAGAAGTAGGCTGTTTAAGATTCAGGATAGTGAGGCTCATTCAAAATAAAAAATATGTCCACTGAAAAATTGTCTGTGACTGCCTAACCATTTCACCTACAATGTGCTGGGCAGTTCCAAAAATGTGCAAATCGTGTAGCATTTGAGAAAAAAAACTCCAGTGTGAGACCCCACCATCCCCAAAACCCAACAATAAAACAAAGAGTGTATGTAAATAATGTTTTTAATAACTGAAAGAGATAAAAAAAAAAAAAAAAAAAAAAAAACCCATTAATCTGTATCTAAAGAATGTTACATAAAATATAAAACAAATGTCTTCTACTATAACATTTCTAATGTGTCTTTCCATCACCATGATTTTCATTTAATTAAAAATATTATTAATACATTATGTGTTTGAGGTTTATATATTTATTTCAACAATGTCTTAGATTTACTTTAGACAACATTCACTGACAATGGATGCCTAGAACAGGAATTAAAATAAAATAATCAAGGGTCATAAAGGTTCTGTTTTTAAAACCAATTTATAACATTATTGATTAATCACTATGTTAGATAGTGTTGACAGTCAGCTGCATGTAAAAGATATGTTGCTAATAAAATAATATAAGTAAATTAAAAATAATAATTAAAAAGTAGCCCAAGAGAAGTCATCAGGATTCTTTCTCTCATTACTTACAAGTTCCTAAATCATTATTATATACCATTATGCCATACACTTTTTAAATTCGAATAGGTTCTTTGTTTTATATAACTCGCCTAATGAAGACGTGCATTCTGAATGTACTAAAAAACAAAAAATAAAGGACTGACTGACTGTAACAGTTTCAACTGAAGCCAATGACTCGAGAACGATTGAATGAAGATATCGAACGATAAAATGTCTGTAAATCATTATAATTTTCAATGAGTAATCTCGAATTAAGATATAATATAGACCTTAAAACCACAATTTATATTACAATTTCGACTTTCAAACATACCTGTAATTGTTTACATCTTTTGGTCTCGGTAGACAACATACCATAACAAGAGGTGCCATTAACATCACCAGCGAATAATAAAAGAAAAACTTAGCATAATACTTAAATGTGCTGCTCAGTTCGTATAAAATAGGCAGAATTAATAAAAGACCAATGATAAACCACTGTATAAAATCTAACGCCATATTTCAGTTGTGCGTTTCAACTTAAACACTTGAACATGCCAAAGGTTACTGCCGTAAATGGGTTATGCTGAAAACTTTATTTACGACTCGAACGTGGATTCGGAACGAGGAATATTTGCATTGCCATGGAAGAGAATGATAAGGTGTTATTTTTAGCAATTTACAACAAGATAAACAAAAGGTGTTTGTTGAATATTAACGATCGTTCTGTTGTCTTATTTTATCTCTAAATGTTAATGGAAAGTATTTATTTATTTATTTATTTATTTAACTAATGCGCTCACTAATATTATTAATGATAATTATATTAAAAATAAAAAATAAATAAGTAAGTAAGTAAGTAAGTAAGTAAGTAAATAAATAAATAAAATATGATAGAAAAGAATAGAAATCTTTCATTAACTGGGACAGCTGATGTATGGAAGAAAATGTTTACATATTTTCTTTCTTTCTTTTTGTATATAATAATAATAATAATATTATATTATTAATAATATTATTATTATTATTATTATTATTATTATTATTATTTAGCAGAATCACTCTCCACGTTACAGAAAACAAATTGACAGTAGTGACTTTCTATGTTGTATTGTAAATCGATGGCGCAGTATTATATCACAGTCTTGCTACCACACATAAAAAATAAATTATCAAAGTTTATTATTAAATTTAAAATAAATTTTACAAAGTGACATGACATATCCTTCTACGCTTATAAAATAGATCTAGCATTTCGATTTATCTCCCTTGAATTAAGAAAAACAAATCGTTTATTTTATTTAAGGACTTACTTCCCTTGAGCACAAAACAAGCAGATTCTTTTTGGAGATAAAAGAAGAAATAAATTCTAAATAACACAGAGTTAAATCATTTTATAATGACCTCAGTATATTGCATCTCCAGTTTTCCCCTCCCCAGAATGCTTGACTCAGCCCCCGTTTTAAGACGATTCAGAATTATGCCGGTTTTGAAATTAGATAAATTTTAGGAAAATTATATTTTAATTTTTATAAAATAAATAAATAAATAAATAAATAAATAAATATACATAATAAACAAAATAAAATAAAATAAATAAATTATATATATATAAATTATTTTTGGAAATGTGATAAATATTAGGAAAAATATATTTTAATTTTTATAAAATAAATAAATAAATAAATAAATAAATATACATAATAAACAAAATAAAATAAAATAAATAAATTATATATATATAAATTATTTTTGGAAATGTGATAAATATTAGGAAAAATATATTTTAATTTTTATAAAAATAAAATTTAATAAATAAATAATTAAATAAATAAATAAACAAGAAAAATATATTTTAATTTTTATAAAAATAAAATATAATAAATAAATAATTAAATAAATAAATAAACAAGAAAAATAAAAAAAAAATATATATCGAGCGAAAAAACAGCCATAAACCGTGAACAGAGCTAACATTAAAAACTACGCATCCGTCCTCTTGTCCGGTCCGTAGACCTGTTTACCTTAATAAATATTTCTTGCATATAAAAATCTCTAATTGGAAAGAGTAGCAGAACTGAAAAAGTGATGAAGCATAAGCTTCTTATTATCAAATTTTTAAAGAAAGAAAACGAAAGGCGCGTCAAATAACTCTCGATTCCTTTTTCAGCAATTTTTGTAAAATAACTACATTAAAACGGTTTAATTATATAACGACGATAATATATTTCTGGATGTATGGAATGTTTTCCCCCACGTTTATACACATTATGTAACGTGTTAACATCGATTAAATTTTACTATGCTGGCAACATACACGTTTTATCTCTTTTACCGCCCTTTCCTATCCGCCATCTGCTTCGGCGACACAGTTTAATAGAAACTCGTAGCAAAATTACACACCGTAAACCGTCGTCAGTCTGCCTTATCGACAATCATCGAGTTTCATTTCGCTTCGTATTTCAGGGATAAAAATTGTACTGTTTAAAAACAATCAAGTAATTCAAAATAAAATTGTGTTTGCTATGCACAATTCAAATTTAGAGGATCCGCTATCAGACAAACAACCAAACAAAGAAACACACAAACAAACAAACAACAACAACAACAAAATAATAATAATAATAACAAAAAAATATTATTAAAAAACAACCAACAACAAAAAAAAAAACCCAGATAATAATAATAATAATAATAATAATACAGTAATAATAATTATTGTAATAATAATAATAAATAATAGTAAATAATAACAACAACAACAATAATAATATAAATAATAATATTAATAACATTAAATAAGTAAGTAAATAATAAAAGAAAAACTACAAACAAGAAAAAAAAAAAAAAAAAGAAAGAACAAATTTGACAGATCAGAGAAATAATTATACATACACAATGAACAGTATATAATTTAACTAAATATAAATTCAAAAACACCTTACTACTAAGAAATTACTTTATCAATTACAGTTATTAAACTAAGAAAACATTAAAATTTTTATAATAGAGATCCACGTATAACGTTAAAATATTCGTATATTATCGATTTTTTTTTTAGAAAAGATATATTTTACTGAAGGAAAATATGAATTGCAGTGAACGTAAAACATATTTATTTATCTGTCTGTCACTCTATCTGTATCTATATATTTATATTTATATCTATATATCTACAGTGTTTATATATAGTTTATATACATAAATGCACACACGCACGCACACACAACATATATACGCACGTACATATATAAAGAGAATATTTCTATAAATGCATGTATAAAACATACACACACACACCCACAAACACAGATCCATATATATATTCATATTTTCCTTCACTAAAATACATCTCGTCTAAAAAAAAATCGATAATATGCGCATATTTTAACGTTATACTTGGATCTCTATTATAAAAATGTTAATGTTTTGTCTGTTTAATAACTGTAATTGATAAAGTTGTATATATATATCGTTCTTTAAAAACACCAGTTTAATTGTTCCTTACAACAGAAAAAAGTTCTTATGTTGCGCGTTCAACTGAAGTACGTAATTTATTATTGATAATTATAAACAGAAATCGTTTTCTTTATGCAAATCTTTATTGTATCTTGAAAAGACTACAGATAGCTGCTGTCCGTCTGAAGAGCGTATCTAACGGCCAATGAAATCGCTCTTCACAACAAGAACAAAAAAAAAAAAAAAAAAAAAAATTACGAAAAAAAAAGGGAGAAACAAAGAAACTATTTTCCGACTAGCATATCTTGTAAATAAACCCACACGTGTGGTGATTATCGTTACAATAGGAAAGCGTTATTTTGTGGCGCGTTCAAACGATAAAGGTAAATATATTTTTTTATTTAATGTTTTAAATTGTGGTGATTAGATTAATTAATTTCATATCTATACCTTTCTCTACATATACACACATTAACACATAATATAAATAATTTACATACATACATGCATGCATACATACATATATACATATCTACATATATACATACATACATACATACATACATATTTAAAGCGGAGGATTGTTGTATTATAAAAAAATATTTTTTGGTGCTTCATGTATACTTAAATTTTCAAAGCTTATGGCGTGAACTTTCTTGCTTATGGAAAAGCATATGTGTATGGCTGTAGATTAAGCTGCGTGCGTGCGCGCGCGCGCGGGTGTGTGTGTGTGTGTGTGTGTGTGTGTGTGTGTGTGTGTGTGTGTTTGTGTAACAATCTGTATCGTCAATCCATTCAGATTTTAGAATTATATGATGTCTGAGTCATTCTCTGCCGAAATGTTGGTTTCGTTCAGTTGCCGGTACAAGGTCATGTTTTAGATTATACAGTCTGGGTGGAGGAGAGGGCGTGACGTCGGTGAAATACTCGCCTTTTTGTTCTAAACCTCGATGTCTAATTTGGTGCCTAGTAATTGTTCATAAGTATGATGTATTATTTATTTATTTATTTATTTATTTATTTATTTATTTATTTATTTGTTATTATTTTTAAATAAATCACTTGGAAGTTGAAAGTATCGACACAGACTTTGTTACCAGCTGTATGAATAGCTGCAAAAAAAAGAGAAAAAAATTGCATTGTTTTGCTGTTGTGATTAGTGGTTGGCAATAAACACAGTTCTTTAAAACGTTTTCATTTGTAATAAAGACGAATGTATTTTGGTTGTATACAGCAAAGAAAAGAAAACAAACAAACAACAAGCAAGCTCCTCTCCACACCGCTCAAAACGATTGTGTGTATAGAAGTGTATTTCATTGACTGTCAAATAAAATAAAATAAAATAAAATATAATAAAATAAAAAAATAATTAAGTGAATAAATAAATAACATGACATGACATAATATAACATAACATAACGTAGCATAGCATAACCTAGCATAGCAAGGTAACATAACTTAACATAACATAACAAAATCAAATCAGATCAATCAGATGAACATTAAACGCTTCAAAAATAGCATTATTTTTGTTGTATTACATTGGCCTTGGAATAGGCGGGTGGTTTCATGTTTGTCTGGAGACTACGTCGTTACACACAGAAACACACACACACACACACACACACACAGGCTCATCAAGGTCAGCTCAGTCACCATTGACCCAATCTTTACAACAAGCCTCCTGAGTTCATCTTTCAGTTGTTCTCTAGTTCGTTCACCTAATTGTGTTCAGGTCATGGTGGTAAATCGCTTGGCCTTCCCCCCTTTTGTTACTTTTTTCTTCTTCATTGTTTCTGAACTGTTAAGCGGAACCCTCGTTGGTTTTTCCCATACCCAGCGGTGGTTTAAACGGAGTGACCAGTTTTGATGAAACGACAAGGCAGTGGAAAATGTTTACTCGGGATATAATTTGAACGCTCCTTTACTTTAACCGATTTCTACAAAAGAACCTTTACAATGTCATCCAAATGAATTGACAAGGTTGCTGCCACAAAGGCATTTTGTTCAGAGGCTTGTTGATATACAAGGTGGAGCTGAAATATTTAGGCGTCTCCGAGTTAGATGTTGCTAGCGACTACCACCATTATTTAACTTCTAACTATTGCACACAAGTATAACTTGCAAGACCAGTCTTATGATTGAAGCAACGTACTGCAGTCATTTTAAAGAGGTCCTTGTCACCTGAACTTCACTGAACCTTATTACATTCAGACCGTAGTCTACGGCTTATGATGATATTTACATAATGATAATAACCCAAGGGGTTCGTTTTCCTCAGCTAAAAACAACAAATACCCTTACAAAGAAACAAATAACTATAGCATGAGTTTGACCTCTTTATCTCCACATTCTTTATTATTAACGGTCACACACACACACACACACACACACAAACAGAGAGAGAGAGAGAGAGAGAGAGAGAGAGAGAGAGAGAGAGAGAGAGAGAGAGAGAGAGAGAGAGAGAGACAGACAGACAGACAGACAGACAGACATACAAACATATGGTGACGCGGCATTTCCTCCCCGGATATTTCCCCCCCAGCCATTTCCCACGGTCATTTCCACCTTGGTGAATTCCCCTAGATTATTCCCCCCCCCCGTGACAGTTTCCCCCTGCCTACATGTTTTTAACTGTCAAATATCCTTGCTTATAGTCTGAGTATCGTTCTCTTTAATCTCTAATTAACTGCATTTGTATATATGATATATTTTTTTTTACCTACAGTTAACTGCTCAGCTTCAGTACGTGCTATTTTACATAGGAGTATTAAAAAATATATATATATATATGTTTGTTAATAAGAACTATACGTGAGAGAGTATGTCCTCCACGTTTACTTTAATATTTGTTATTATACAGCTGTAATAAATTCTTCTCTGTACTGAAATCCTACAGTTTGTGGGAATAAAGTCATTGTCATTGTCACAGCTACGTATCTCTTTCATGTCACGAATACTGGTCCTCCTGTGGCGTTGTATTAATAAGAAAATGGTATTTTTCACAGCTGTTACAGTTAATCCGTACAAGGGATCAATTATCCTTGGCAGGGGGGAAAGGTCAGGGGAGAAACCTTGATTAATTAACTGAGATGGACATTATAATGGACTCTACAGAATCACAGAAGTTTGCAGAAATTTGAATTATTTATTCAA